>OU015544.1:1200000-1800000 GCA_907165065.1 Caprimulgus europaeus
TCCTTTCACCTCCTGTAGTGCTCTGCGCTGCTCCGCTCCCCGGGAGTTTCTGCTTTTCCTCCCTTAGTTGCCTTTGCTTAATGGAACCTGGAGACCTGGGCTGTTGTGTTCCTGGAGATGGTTTTGCAGGCTCTGGGGTGGGAGCTCACGGCTGGGCACACACAGAAGTCCCCTTGGCTGGAGAGCTTTGCTCTGGCAGGGGACAGTCCCCTCGCTGTCCCAGTGCTGTTGCTGGCAGGTTGCAGGGACAGCTCAGCTTTCAAGCACACAAACCCACAGCCCAGGTTCAGACCACACTGCTGCTGCTCGGGACCCTCAGGATATTTGTGGGCAGGAGCTGGGATGGGACAAGCCCCTCGGGGTGCACAGGTCCCCGGCAGCCACAGCCTGTGTCTGGCTCTGCCACTCGCTGTCTTTGCCCTTGAGCGCGACGTTGGGATGGGTTTGCCCAGAAGCGGCGAGGAAGCACGTGCCCCATCATCTGCCATCATCCCAGCCTCAGGCCTCGTGTGCCTGGACCCTCCCCCTCAGCAAAAATGGAGAGAAAAACCTATTTCTGAGCCCCCAGCTCTATCATGTATGAGATCCATATAAATACATAGATTTTTGTGAGCAGCTTGACCTCTTGGGCAGCGTTCCTGCTCTGCACCGAAGAGGTCCTGTCTCTCTCCCACTTGCCTGACTCCCATGTAATAGGAGGGCTAAATGCTCATTACTTCCCTGTAGCCTTTCCCAGTTGCCAATCAGACGTGTCTGGTTTGGGGTTTTGTTTTGTTTCTTTGTTGCTGTGACTATGCAGGGTGCTCTATCTCGCTGTAATTACGGTTCCATCATTGTCTTGGCATGAAAACATCTGCTGTCTCCCTGCGATCTCCACTTCTCCTATTGCTTTTGAGAATTTCATGGATCATGATGACCTTCTATTTTCCATAACACCTCATGCATCTCAGTGTACACAGCTGCTTCTCTTGCATTCCCCTGTCTCCATCTACCTCTTTTTTTCCTATCAGCATCTCCAGTGTGCTCAGAATTTCAGCTCATCTGCTTATCAAATCAATATCTCACTTGCCATCTCCTCTGCGTCGCAGCCGCTGTAAACACAGCACCTTTGCACCGAACCGCCCGGGCTGTTTGCTCCTCTGAGCACAATTCATCTTCCAGCTCATGTCTGAAGTCTTTGTTCTTCCCATTTAACATTTTAAAGTTAATTTTCTCAGCCTTTTTATTTTGATTGTTGTCCTCTCTGGCTGTCTGGGTTTGAGGTCCGTCCAGCGATGTGCCATAGGGTGGGTGGGGGCTGTTGCCATTCAAGGTGAAGTCGCTGCTGGTGACAAACGAGAGCGAAGTCCGAGCGCGGGGAGGAGAGGAGCTGGGCTGCGTGTGGGGCTGGAGGGATGGGGCTGGGACTGGCCCCAGGGGCAGTGAAGGGGCTGGAGAAATATGGTTTGAGTACTGGGTTTGTGTGACCTTGTTTAAAGATCATGGCCATGATGAGCAGAGATACTTCAGTTTTTATTCCATTCTGGCTCCTTTTATTACCAGGACTTTACCAGTATGCCTATTCTCTTAAAAAATATTAATAAAAGATCAGTCCTGTATCTGCTGCAGATGGACTAATAAAACTCCTGAGTATGACAGGACCTTAAATCTCTCTGCTTTGTCTCCATCTGTAAAACGTGCACCCCAGTTCCTCACCTCCCGCCTGTCCCCGCCGTGCCCCTGATGGCAGGATCCGCGTCCCAGCGCTCCCCTGCTTGGCTCCCGGCACCGCGGCCACCCAGCCCGGCCCAGGGGTAGATGGTACCACAGCAGAACTAATCCTGAGAATATTCTCGGGTCAACAGAGACATGGATCTGTTGGAGCGGGTCCAGAGGAGGCCACAGAGATGCTCAGAGGAACAGAAAGGCTGAGGGAGGTGGGGTTGTTCAGCCTGGAGAAGAGAAGGCTCCAGGGAGACCTTACTGTGTCCTTTCAGTACCTGAAGTGGGTCTGTAAGAAAGATGGGGACAGACTTTTTAGCGATAGCACAAGGGAAATGGTTTTAAACTAAAAGAGGGGAGGCTTAGACCGGATGTGAGAAAGAAATGTTTTACACTGAGGGTGGTGAAACCCTGGCCCAGGTTGCCCAGAGAGGTGGGAGAAGCCCCATCCCTGGAAACGTTCAAGGCCAGGTTGGACGGGGCTCTGAGCGACCTGACCTGCTGCTCTGTGCCTCTGTTAGGCGGTGCAGTGGCAGCAGGTGCCTTTTGCTGGTGCTTTTGTCTCTGAAAAGGGAAAAATGCTGCAGGAAAGCACAGCAGCAGCCTCACTCCAAAGCGGGGGCTCAGGTGTGGAGCCAAGGGTTGATCTGGAATCAGCAAAACAAAGGGAGATCGAATAGGGAATAAATGTTATAGCAGATAATCGCTGTCACTTAGTGTACTCCAGTGCCTTTGAAATAATTGACTGTTTCCTGGGCAGGCCAGAGGAGCTAAACGGTGTTCTCCCTGTTTCCTCTTTCATACTTGTGATCTTTCAGAGACCTGATTGTCCACTTCTCCCTCTTGGGCCTCCCCTCCCCCAAATTTCTACTGGAGTTTGTCTTTTCCCCCAGCAATGTCTCTGAAGAGTCACAAATGTGTAATGTGTGTCCCAACGCTTGTATTTTAATAGCGTGAAGCAAACCCCATCAGCACAGGCAATTTCCCATTCAACACATTATTGCTATTTAAAGCGCAGAGGTATAGAAATGATTGGCAATCCAGCTCTCCAGAACCCGGCTGCCGCCTGCCAGATTGTGATTTTTTAATATCAGCTGCTCTGTGCAGTCGTTCCCTCACCTTTGACTTGCAGATTTCCCCACGTCGAAATAGCAGAATCATTTTTGGTTATAACAGGCACATTGCTTGCTGCTGAAAAGAAGTAATTATCATTAAATATATACGTGTGTGTATACACACAGGCACGTCCATGCAGAGTGCTGGGGCAGTTTTTCCAGCTGAGCAACCTTTTGCATTTCCCCAGCTTGGCAAATACATTTCACCTGAGCTTCTGAGTCTGGGAGGGGAGTGGGGTGGATGGGCAGGTGAGATATTGTTTTGTTTCTCTGTTATCATATGGAAGAGGGAGGGCAAGTGGGCTTCATCCCGGGGCTGGTGATGTACGGGGGCGCGTGATTTCCTTTTTCTCAGGGCTGTAATGGAGTTCTCTCACCAAGCTGAAGGTGTTGGTTGTGTCAGTGCTGTTTACATAAATATGTTGCTCTGGGTTAATGTACAGTGTGATTAAAGATTAGACCTGTATGAATTTCTGTTTAAGGCAACTTTACCCTGGTTACATTTGAGTATGAAGTGACAAAAAATAGCCATTCTTACATGAAAATATGACTTTGTCTTTACTGGTAGTAATGGAGCTTTTATGTGACACAAAATGTAGTGAATACAACGTGGGTGGGTAGATTATTTTTTTTATGATGTTGCTTTCTGAGGTCTCTACTCCATGCCTTGCTGAAGAGTGTCCTGGAGCTGGTTGGATGAAGGCAGGAACATCCTCATCCTCATCTCTGCTCAATGAGGAGAGGGAGCTGCTGCAGTTGGCCGAGCTCTTGGGGCACAACTGATCCTTCCACGGCACCGTCTTCCCTGCACAGAGCAACAGTAATGCTGGGGAGGAGCCGGCTGGGGTGGTGTGGTCCAGGCTGGGACGATGCCGTGGGGAAGGTGGCAGCGTGACTTTGTCAGGGACAGCTCTGCCAGGTTGGCTTCCAGCATTCGGCAGCATCGTGGTGCAGGAACAGCCCCGTGTCTGCCACCCTTCCCAGTGCAACAGGATCAACCTCTGCTCCTCACTGGGGAGATTCCCTGGCAGAGCGGTGTTGCTCCAGGGCCGGTGCCTCTCCCGGTGCCGGTGGAGGGGAGTCCCTGCCTCCCCCCAGCAGTTTGCCCGCAGCGGCCGCACTGGGCCCGGCGGGGATGGCTGCCGGCAGAGCTGGACCGGAGCTAACTCATTGAGCACAGTGACATTAAACAGCAGCCTTTCTCTCGGCTAAAAATACCTTTTCCCTCTTGTTCCCACAAGCGGCAGAGGAGGCAGCGTGCTGAATCCGCTGGCTCAGGGGGATTTACTCGCCCCCTGCCAAAGCCCCGTCCCTGCCCCTCTCGGCGCTGGGCCACGCTTGCTGGAGCCATCTGTGCCGTGGTCATTGGTGCTGGGACACGCGAGTGGCCCTCACCCCACACCCCTTGCCTTGAGTTGCCTTTTTGGGGCTGGGCAAGCTCTTCCTCGTGTGCCCCGGCACCTCTCGGCGTTGGGGTGCTGGTTGCTGTGTCAGTGCCAGAGCTGTACCAGCCTTGTCAAACCAATGCAGAGGGGCAGGCCCTGCCAAGCCCTGGTGAAAGGCTCTTGGAGGTGAGGGCAGGGTGGGCCAGGGAGCCGGTGGCAGCACTTTGTCACCATATTTACACTTCTGGCCCAACGTGAAGCCTTTGGCTCTCCTGCGCTTGCGGAAGGGATTAGCTTCTTCATAACATCCAGACAAGATAATCTCTCCAATTTTGCCTGGAAGAAGTCCCTGACAAAGAGCAGCAAAGCTACAATAATGCCAGATGAAACAGTAATTGAGTTTGCCGTCTTATTACTTTCTCAGCTATGTTTGTGTTGGTTTTAATTGTAGTTTTTTGTTGTTGTTGATGATGATATGGAACAGCTTTGGATAAGCTGCAGACAAAACTCACCTGGGCTGCCAGCACACACAGTGTAAAATGTGAACAAATCTTTGGGGGTTTCCATTGGCTTCAGTCTGTTCCTAAAATTGTTTTTACCTTCCAAGCAGCACGGTAAAGCCCGTGAGGTATTTGCCAGGAACGGCAACTGTTTGCCAGAGACCTGAAAATTCCCTCTGGTCCCAGCTGGGTGTCCAAAAGGAAATAAAACCGAATAAACAGGGCAAGTGCCCAAAAGTTTTTGAAAATAATAAATTAAAATGTACTGGCTGTCCTGAACATGCTCTTGCTGGTGGATGTTCGGGGGGTGAGAAGCGAACGTTACGTGACGAGCAGTGCATCACTGAGCAATGTGCTCTGATGATGCATTGCACTAATACATCACGGGAGCGACAGAGCTTTAATGATGTATTGCCCCAAAACAGCCTCAGCCGGGACGAACGAGCCCAGGAGGCTCTGTCCACCCCAGCTCCGTGTTGCCCAAATTTTCCAACTTATTTCTGTTCCTTGAAAGAGCATCCTGGTAAGGGAGAGCATAAAGAGATGCTGTTGAGGATCCCGTTGGGCCTCCAGCCGTGGTTCCCAAATGCTGTGGAGGTTTTGATTTGGAAAGGTGAGGATGGAATGCTCTCCAGGGCCAGCAAAGCAAATGTCACCTCCTGGAGAGGGGCCGCGCGTTGATCCTCAGCCTCCTCAAGCAACCTCGCACCAGCTCTGCTGGGAACGCCGTGGCCCCGGGTCTGTGCACGGCTGGTGGCGCAGCCCCTGGTCCTGCAGATCGGGCCCCAATGTCACGTGCAGCAGGTGTTTGCCAGTGCTGTGTTATCCCACCAATATTTAAAGGATAATATATGAGGCTGCTGTCAATCTCGGCCTCCAAGCAAAACGTGTCACCCTTATTTCCTTTCTCTGCTCGCTAAGTAAGAGCCACGTAGATTTTTAGAGGAATTGTCCTTTGGATTCTTTTTATTTGTCGTCTAGCATCAAAGCTCTAAAGGTCACATTTTTCAAGTCCTTCCCTTGGAGCTTCAAAGGCTATACATTTACTTTAAACAAAAAGAAAAGAAAAAACCCAGCAATTTTAGAGAACCACTCCACACCCAGGGACTTGGAAAAGCTCTAAATATCACCGGCAAGGCTCGATGCTCCCAGCTCAGCTTAGGAGCAGCTGGATTTTGCTTCACTATAACCAGTTCACAAGTCTATTTACACTTAGAAATTGCACAGGTGTCATTGTGCCTGTTCAAAAACAAGTGTTATTATAGATCTTGTCGCCCAAAATCTCCTTTGGATCTTTCCTGAACTTTCCTGTTCAAATTATTTGCATAGCTTGATCTAAACATCGATGAAAGCTCCAGTTGAGCTCTGGCCAAGAAGGGACAGGTATGTCAGGACCAGTTGCTTCATTATGTTTACAGCTAAATTGCTGCGGTAGATCTTCACTTCCTTGAAAGTGATTTTCCTCTGTTCTTTAATTTCATAGAACAATATGAAAGACATGAATCTTCATGAAACTACTCTCCTAATGCAGCAGAGACTCCACAGTGTTTGCAGGCTTTGCTTTTCATCACAGGAAGTCCCAGGGGAGGTTCAAGGTAGGATCCTTGCCATCTCGGCTCAGCAATCACAGAAAGCCTAATAAATAAAGCAGGAACTTGGCAAAGCCCTGATTCAGCAAAGGCACAAGCACAAGTTCAACCTTAACCTCTGTTTAAGATGATTTGGAACAAAAGAGTTAACCTTATGGCTGCCCAAAAGTCAGACCAGGAATCCAGGACCTTGACAGTTGGTGCATCAGTGTTTTAAATCTAAGGGGAGAAGATGCTTAAAGATGAAGAATTTCTGAAATACGGGAAAAGAACGCTCCCTGGTACGAGGACACTTCTCAGTAGTAACTCAAAGGTTGTTCTTTCGTTGCTGGCCAGACGTGATGGTCTGGTGAGAGTCACTGTGTGTGACTGGGAAAGGTCAATGTGGATCAAAATACCCTGGCAGGTGAGGGGTGCAGAGATCTGCCCCTTTGGGTGCAGTGGTTTCACTGGACAGCAGGCTGGCACAGAGGGAGGGAGTTGGAGGATGCCTTCTGCAGAGGTGGGTTTGCAGTCTAAACATGTGCAGCCTCCCACGAGGAGGAAGCGTGATGCTCTCCGAGCCCAAAATCTGCCCGACCTCACGGGTGGGGCGGTGTGCAGGGCTGGGCTGGGTGGTGGTGAGGCACAGCACCCACGAGCCCAGCAAGCACCGGCTTCGTCTCTCCCGAGCTCTTCGTGCTTATCTGATCTGCGCCTCTGTAATGATGCGGTTAGAATTAAATTATGCTGTTTTAATGTAGTTACAGCTACATTTACCGGGTGCATTTCTTCCTGACGTACGATGCTGGAATTTAAGATATGGCCAGAGGCTGCAGATGACTTCTTGTCTCCCAGGCTTCTTGCAGCCTTCCCACATGCTATGGCAGGCTTTGGCCAGGAAGGCAAACTCAGAGGAGTCCCATTCACATCTGCTGCTGGAAAGCTGGGGAATTACATTAACGGTAAATCCAGGATGGGGAGACCGAAAAGCCTTGGTAAGAGCCACTGCATTAAGTGAGTGAGGCTCCTGCCCGCACACTGCCACGCCGTGACGCCGTGACAGGGCCTCGGGTAGCTGAGAATCCAGCATTTTGCACAGAGAGTTCACACAGTCAGGTCTGGGGCCTCTTTATCCTTGTTTTTCAGTAGCAGGAAAATACCTTCCAAGGTGCACCCACAAGCAGTTGGTCTTTAGCCAATACACCAGTGTAGCTGTGACAATTTTATACCCATTGAAGATCTGCACTTAGATAGTCTAAAAATTCATGGAAACTTTCCTGCTCTTGTCTCCTTTGATGTGAACTTAATGGTCACGGAATTTGCTGTATTAGCAATACGAATCCTTTGATTAACTGAAGAGAAGTAAACAAAGTGGTTAACTCTCTAAAGTCAGTGGTTAACTCTCTAAAGTCAGATACGAAACACGAGGAATTGGTGGTTTTGCCATTGGCTGGAGGAGCGTAGTGGCCACCGCGGGGGCAAGGGGACGTGGTGGGACGTGTCCTCCCCGCGCTCCCGACAGCCAGGCACACGTGAAAAATTCTTTGTTGTCAGCATGAGATCACCACTGAATGCAGATGCTCTGGGACATAACTGTGCAATTAACCCTGCAGAATGAACAGTTCCCTTTGCCTTCTCCTTGGGCCCCATCCTTGAGCCCCACCAGGTCGCAGGGTCTGTCCAGACCCAGTAACAGGGTCCCCAGATTGTCCCCGTTAGTGGGGGTGAACTCGCAGAGCTGTGAGGATCCCTGTCATCTACAGAGAGTCGGTTTTGCTGATCAACCTTTCAGGGCTTTTTCATCAATTTTGATCTGCCTGTTGGAAATTTACAGCGATGATGCCCTCTGGGGAGCGACTTGTTTTTCCTACTCCCGATTCAGCTTCCGACTTGTGCATTTTAAGTGCGTGTGCATATCTGTCTGTGTGTCTGTATTTACACAGACACTGCCAGTGCACGTTTTGCAGTAATTCTCCTTGGATGCTCTTGCTTTCTCCTGCAGTCAATTTTTCTGAATGACATGGAACTGATAATGAATGTGGTTCCAGTACCGAATGATCGGGCTGGCTCGTCTCGTTCCACCTCTCCTGGTTTTGAGCAAGAATGTGAGGACTTGCTGTGTCTATTTTAGATTCCATCATGAAAGGAATAATTGAGATTGAGATTCTTAGTCACTCGATGCAGAAGGTCAGGGAATTAATGCTGTGTTACATCCAGACCATTCATTTACTGGGCCTCTTTTTTTTTTTTCCTTAACTGTCTGTGGGGAAAACAAATGTGCCACGGAGAAGGTAACACATCCTCAATGCTGCGCACATCCCCAGCCTCTGATAATACACACTGTTTATCTTTATTTTGGGGGTGTTCCAGGATAGTTTTATCATCATAATTGATTAGTGGTGACAGGGGGAAGAAAAAAAAACCAAACCTCAGGAGTAACAGGAAGAAATGGTTCCAGTGAATCCATTGACTCAGTTGTAGCATTGATCTACTTCTGGGAATTATTTATAGGAGACGATTCATAGTTAATAATCCTGGTTTGGGCTTCTGGAACAGTTTATCAGAGGATCTAAAGGCCTTTGATAACAATTAATCAGGTAAAAAAATAAGGTAGACAGGCTCATTTTGGGAGAGGGAAGAAAATGGGATTCCAGGCATAACGATAAGCCACAACTATTTGTGGCCAAAAAAAGGAGCCCCGTGGCCTCTGCCCCAGCACGGCCATGGACACAGAGCAAAGCGAGCCCACTCTGCTGGAAACTGCTGCCAACCCGTCCCACAGCAAGAGGCAACGCAAGGGACCACTGGGGTTGCTCAAAGATTCCTAAGCACAGGAATGGGTGGTGGGATTTCCTGCTGCTATCATCTGGCATGGTTAAGGGAAGGTCCTTGAAAAGATCCACACTAAAACCCTCCTTAAGATGAAGTGAAGGTATGTGCGAGACAGTCACCCGAGCCAGATCACGCAGGGACAAACCCAAACCTCTTCCTCCCCTGCCTCTCCTCCCCGTTTTGTTTTTGTTTTTAACTTAATTGATCCATATCCTGCAATGCTGCCCGCAGGAGAAATGACACATCTGAAAAAAACAGGAGGTCTGGTTGGGTTTTCCAGTGTGTATATATAGAATTGCCTGGAAGTAGTAAATAGAATTAAACATTGTAGTTCTGAAAAACAAAATTCTCAGGGCTGTCTGTTGATTTCAAAGCTGATGAAAACAAAACAGGCTTTGAAATCTTCCCTCACAGAGCTTCCCCCCTCCACTCCCTTTTCATCTAGAAGATGGGCCTGATAAGATTTGGGTTTTATTCTTCTTTTGAAACAGTTGAAAAATGCTGTTTTCTCAATTCAGGTGAAAATCCCGATGTTTTTAGGGGTCAGTGTAATGTCTCCATCAGTGAGGTGCTGAAATAACTCGGTGCAGATCTGGAATTTCCACTGGGAAAAACGTCAGTGCCTACCCAAACACTCCAGCCACCTCTGCACTAGGTGTGAACTGGTCTTGCTTCCCTGAAATTACTGGTTCTGGGATAACCTATTTCAGTGTAGGGACTGGCTGCCGTGCTTTTAAATAACTCCTGTGTGTGCAGCCGAGCCCAAGTGGCTTTTGTTCGTTTTTCCCTGATGAGCTGCTGGAGAAGGGGCAGAGCCTGGTCCCGGGCACCCGCCAGCCCCGGGGATGGGCATGTTTGGGTGCTGGGTTCTGTGGTTTCATTTCCAGCAGCTCTTAACAAAGAGACCTGGGAAGAGGTGTAGAGCTCAGCGCTGGGAAATGCAGGTGGAGACGAAAGGATGGACAGCCTACAATAAAACACAATAAAAAATACCTAAGTAAGGCTGCACTCTGTTGAAACTTTGCCTACAAATATCACACCAAAGCTGCTGTGCTCTTGGGAGCCTGTCCTCTGTGATGAATGCTGGGGACAGGTCGAAAGCCTTGGAGATGTGGCCAGAGCTGGCCAGCCCTCCCTGACCAGTCTGAAACCACAGCCCACAAAGACGTCGCTTCCTTCCTCCGTGCCGTATCTCCTCTGAGGCAAAGCTTATCTCCCAGTGTGTTCCTGGAGATTGCTGTGGACACTGGGGGTCACGCCAAAGGCAGAGATGCATCAAGAAGACCAATTGTTTGCAATGACATATTCTGCATTTTAAATGATCTTGGCTTTCCTGGCTGCTGCCCAGCGTACGGCCCCTCTGTACTGCTGCCGAAGTAACGCTTGTCAGGGGAAGGCACAGTGGGTAACGGGCAGGGGGAACAGGCAGGGGTAACAGGCAGGCTGGTCTGCAGTGCACACTTAGTCATCGGGGATTTCCAAACCCCACCGCCCGATCCATCTCAAGAACTTACAAAGTGATAGATGGAATATAATATAGGTCATTATTTCTTCCCTATGCATGAAAATGAATTATTCAGTAAAGATTTAGACCCCTTTTTATTATGACACTGAATTTATAGAGCATACAAAACATAAATGCAGATTTCTCCAGCACCAGATAGATGAACTCATTCTCCAGGCAGCGCGAGTGAGACGCAGCCATTCAGCATCGCTGCACGGCACAGACAAGATGTCCAAGCGGCGGGGGCACGCGACTGCGACGCGGGCGATCAGCACCTCCGCCCAGCTCAGCCGCCAGCTTCCTTCCTTGGCACAGTATTTTCAAAAGTCCCTGGCTGGTTTAGGAGCCCAAGATCTATTTATTGCAGAAACCAGGCTTTCCAGACCCATGCATCTTCAAGATCTGGAGTCACACGTCACTTAGGCTTTATAAATGTTTATTTTGACAAACTCAGCATCTCAAGCTCTGAGCTGTGACAGAGTGTTGCCAAATAGCGAGAGGAAGTCAGTCAGGCTAAAAGCAGTTAAGGAGGAGTAGGTGCTATAGGGATATATGGATCCTCCCGAACACAGCTGTCTACACAGCTACCGCCTCGAATTTGGGTTGGTTTGTATCAATAGCAGTAAGTTTCCTTGTTATTGGAGTAAATGCTCCAACTTCTAATTGTGCATCGAGGGAGAATGTCAGCACTGCCCAGCAGTTACAGATGTTAGCTTTGCAGTCCATTAGCCACTTCCAAAAGTCTGCTGGGACTTTGGATTTTTAACGTGAACATTAGAGGTCGGAGAGGAGAGCAAAGGGCGAGCCTGCACGTTCTCCCTGGGTTGGAGAAACGACTGGGGCTGAACCAGCACCCTTGGAGGGGCTTCCCTGTCACTGGGCTGTTTCTAATGCTGCGGCATTTGCGTCCTGGTCTCACCAGGACAAACTTAGTTTTCTTCTTAGTAGTGGCCATCGACCACAGAACCTTTGAGTTACTACTGAGAAATGTCCTCTAGTAGGCCTGACCCACCAGACCTGTGCACGTCCTCTCATTTACACCTCGTTCATTAGTCAAAGTACATTTACACACTGCCCTCAGCCCTGGCAATAAAACCCCTGTAATCCCCGAGCTTGAAGGAGCTGGTGACCCAAAAAGAGCCCTTCCTGGCACAGCTGTGAGCCGGGGAGCTCCAGTGTGGGGGCTCAGCAATTCAAAAACATAGTCCCTGAGATTGAAGGAGTTGGTGACCCCAAAAAAGATCATTCTGGCATAGCTGTGAGCTGAGGGGCTTCAGTGCAGGGACTCGCCAGTAAAAAAGTTGTAATTCCTGAGCTTGAAAGAGTAGAAAAGAAGGAAAACTGCTCTTGCTGGCGTGGCTGTGAGGCGGGGGGCTGCAGGGTGAGGGCTCTGTCTCGGCTGAGCGGAGGAACCCAAAATCCACGGATGTTTCTGAAAATGTAGGACAATTTGCCCCAGTCCCGCCGCTCACAGCGCTGCTTCATTTCGGTGAAACCGGTTGTTTTCACCTACTGGGATGACAACTCCCCGGCAGCCCCATCGCCGGTTCCCTCAGCGAAGGGCGGCTGGAACACTGAGGGGGTAACATGGAGGAGCTGAGGGTGAAGGCCGTCACCTCCCGCCGGGCAGCGTCCTTCGGGGACCGGCGGCTGCACCGGGACACGGGGAGGGGTACCGGGGTGCGGTACCGGGACATGGGGGACACCGGGTGAGGGATGGGGCGGGGGGGGGGTGGCGGTGAGGGACGCGGGAGCGCGCGGCCGTGCTCGGCGCTGCTCGCTGACGTCACGGCAGGGCCACGCGCCGGCGGCGGGCCCCGCCCCGTGTCGCGGAGGCGGGAGGGAGGGAGGAGCGGGAAGGGGCGGGAAGGAGAAGGGGGGCGGTGAGGGAGGCGGTGCGGGATGGAGGGAGGAGAGGAGAGGATGGTGGCGGGGGGAGGAGGGAGGGACGGCACGGCGCTGAGCTAAGCCGATCCCACGTGTGACGGATCTGGCTGCTTCCCCAGCGCCTCTCCAGTGAGATCCTCCGGTAGCGGAGGGAGGAGGAGGGGGGAAGGGAAAAGGGGGAGGAAAAAAAAAAAAAGATTAAAAAAGAAAAAAGAAAAGGCAACCGGAGCTGATCCGAGCTGTAACCGGGCCGGGGGGGGCGGGCGGGGGGGATCCTCTCAGGGGCTCTCGTTCGGCGCGGATCGCTGCGGGCTCCGCGCGGCCATGGAGGCGGACGGGAGCCAGGCTACCTCGGGGAGCCCCGGCGAAGCGCAGCACGACCCCGGGTAAGTCGGTGGGCGGTGAGGCGCGGAGCGGAGCCGGCGAGGAGCGGGGCGGGGAGGTGGGGGCGGCCACTCGGCTGCCCCCCCCTCCCCGCCCCGCTCCTCGCCGGCTCCGCTCCGCGCCCCTCCGCGCCGCCGTGAGGTGCCCCGTCAAAATGGCCGATCCCGCACCGGCGTTCAACTCCGCTCTCCTCTCTCCCTCCAGCAAGATGTTCATCGGCGGCCTCAGCTGGCAAACCTCACCAGGTACGGACCGCCGCCCCCCCCTCCTCCTCCCCTTCCTTCTCCCCACGCGTCCCGCCCCGCGTGTGGGCCGCGTCCCGCCGCGCCGGGGCCTGCCCGCACCCCCCCCCCCCCCCCCCATCATCTCCCCCCCCCGTCCCTCCTCTCCCTCTCGGTTTCTCCCTCTCTCCACAGACAGCCTTAGAGACTATTTTAGCAAATTCGGAGAAATTCGCGAGTGTATGGTCATGCGGGACCCCACCACCAAGCGCTCCAGGTAAAACCGCCGCCCACCCGAGTTCGGGTTGACAAACTTCGCGAGTTGCCGCTGAGGCGGGTAGACCACCCCGCCACCCCACCCCATCCCACCCCACCCCACGCGTGGCCGTGGGGCTCTCGGGGCCGGTTCCCCTCTAGCCGGGAGGAGGAAACAAAGCGGGCGGAGGTGCGGGGCGGCCGGGTCGGGTCTGTCCGCCCTCCATCACCCTCCCGCCGAGCCGGGGGCTTTGGGGAAGGGGAGGGGGCGGGAAGCAGCCATTTATTTTTCTGACTTCTCCTCATCTCTAGTTCTCATCATCCTCCCCCCCATCCCCTTCGCTCTTTGTCTCTCGCAGAGGCTTCGGCTTCGTTACGTTCGCGGATCCGGCGAGTGTAGACAAAGTCCTGGCTCAGCCCCACCACGAGCTGGACTCCAAGACGGTAGGTCCTGCGTGGGGCTGCCCGGCTGCCCTTCCTCAGCCGCGGGGACAGGCGACGATCCAGGGACCGAGCCCGAGCCCCGCGCTCCGGGCTGGTTTTTTGCCGGGTGATGTCAAGCTGTCATTGAACCGGGACTGTGCATGGTTGGGTTTTTCCTTTTTTTTTTTTTCCACCCCCTAAATTTTTCCTTTTTTTCCCCCCCTAGAGTCTGCCTTTAACTTAAGAAAAGCGGTAACTTTCTCTTTTATAAATCCGCATTTACCCACACCGACCGATGGCTCCTCCCCCAGCCTTATATTTTATTGAGCGGTGACATTGAAAAAACTGTAGAGTGAAATCCAACTTTTTTCCGTGTTCTGCTGCAGAATGCTTTCTGCAGGGAACTTTCTGCTGCTTTTGATTGATTATTTATTTATCGGTGCGTGCGTTTCAAGGTGGGAGTGACTTACTGTCAAATCATAAAAGCTGCTTCTAATGTCATTTCCCAAAGTCATTTTTTGGAGAGTTCTCCCTCACCTGTGATGTCAGGGCCCTCAGGAAACGTATGCATTAATTTATGGAAAGCTGTACGAGAGCTGGAGAGGAGATGTGCTAGAGAAGCACAAGTCCTCGTTTGTTGTTGTTTCTCCAGAGCTTTTTGCTATGCTCAGTCTCCAGTGGATAACCTAAGAAAAATGCTCATGAGATTCAGCTGATCTATTTTTTAAATAAATGTTACATTTGCCTTTTTTAAAAACAAAACAAAAAAGCCAACCCACCCACATGTAAGTCTGGCCCTTGACCTGATACAGCATTTTCGGTGTGGGGTCAAAGGAAAGGGATCAGGCATGTGTAGCTTTAGGCCCTGTTTTTCTCTCTGCAATCAAGGCCATGCAAAAGGATGAAGTTTTTGTGCCTCTGACTTTGTTGAATTTTTAAGCCTCAGCAAAGCTGGAAGGGGAGGAGGAAGGACACTGGTAGAGGTCACGATTGCTTCGGTGCTGCTGGGTCTGAAGGGGGTCGTGTTGTGGGAAGGGACAGGTCGTGTTGGTTTAACTGTCTGGCAGAGAGCTTCTGCTGGATGCATCGGGTGTGTTGGTTGCTGTAACTGTCTTTTATGGTGTGTGTTCTGGATCCTAAGGGTTTTATTTTATCGTGAGCATGGTGTTAGGAAGAATCCTGTCTCAGTGCTGTAACATCTTCTGTGTGCCTGCATGTATGAGATTATAGTTAAATGAAGAATAGAAAAGTCAGGGAGCAAACATGAGTGTATGATTTTTTAAAAACTGTAATTGATATGGAAACAAAAAGCCCAAAGCTCTGGTAGAAGCAGGTGGAATCTAGTGTTTTAATTCGACCTACAAATTCTGCTGGGCTTGTCTGAACACGTAGCCCATGCTTTCACATGCCTTAATAATTTGATTTTAGGTTTAATCAGATATGGTAAGATAACTGATTCAGCTGTGCTCCTGAGATTAAACTCACCAGAGTTTTCATGTACAGCTATATTCTCTATATGTTTTTAAAGATAAATTTAGATAAGAAGAACAAAGGCAAACAGTATCTTGAACAAGGGTTTAAAAAAAAAAAAATCATCGGAGGACACCCTGTCATATTTCTGACTATAATTAGGTCCTCCCCCAGCTTTTCTCCTGTATCACAGTCTAGTCCCTGCAATGTTTTAATTTGCTCTTCTCTGGGGGAGGGGTGAAAAGCTTGACCAGGACAAATTTTCCTCAGTTTTGATGGTGTGATAATAATTAAATCAATCTAAATAAGAAATTGACCTTAGAATCAGTAACACAGCTTCAAAGTAAAACCTGCAGCTAGGCAGCACCCTGTCAGGCGTGTGTCTGTAGACTCTTGTAGTGACTGTTCTCCAGTATAACATAGCATTTGACTCTGTTTCAACGTTCAGCGCAGGAGGCAGATCGGTTGGGTATTGGCATGGAAACGTCGCTCTTGTTTACAGTTACGTTAAAAGCTTTGTTTAGGTAATGGCCATTCATATCAGAAATAGTATTCTAGTCATTTCCTAGAGGACTTGTAGATACAGTAAGTAGAATAATTGTACCTAACTAACTAATTTTATTTTTTTTTGGTAGAAGTTTGGTTTGGTTTTTTTTTTTTGGTTGGTGTTTAAATAGTTGACAGGGATTTGCAAAAGGTATGGATTTGTCACACTGATTGCCAGTGGTCATCTTCAAACGCTGAGGGTGTTCATCAGAAAGCTTTTGTGAAGGAAAAATCAGTTATTTAAGAAGGGCTGTCGCTGTGGCGCGAAGAACTCCACGCTCGTTGAACTGACCTTCAAAATGAGTGTGTTGCTTTTAATGGCTCTTCCAACTTTTTACCAGTGGGACTTTGCAGTGGTGTCCTTCTGCTGGGACTGGTGTTCTTTGTTGAGAAAACTTTTGCTTTTGAAGCAAATGTGGAAATGTGCATGTTTGCCTCCACCTTTGGGTATCGCTGTGGAAAATCCATACCTATTGTATTTTCCCAGTAGACAAATGCCTAGTCAGTGCTGAATATATCTGTAGATAATGTTAATCTCTATGAAAAGGTTAGCTTTCTAGATAAAGAATTTTACTTTTTATGCTTTTTGAACAATAAAGTGGCATGTAATCGCTCATTTCTCAGGTATATCCTAAAAAAGATACTACATTTGTATCTGATGTTCACAAATCAGTTTATCAGTCACACATCGAATGTTTGTGCTATTTCCAATTCTGACAAATTAATGGAGTAAAACTGCTTTTCAGGAGAGGCCTGTGGTTTTTTTATCAGTGACAGGAATATTTATCACCACAGGGATAAAATACCACATGGAAACATCTCCTTTTCCTAATCAAGGTTAGCTTGAGGGGGGGAAAAACCCAACAAAGCCCAAACCCAAACTCTTAAAGCCAGCCTGTAATTCTAAATATGCCTTCACACAGTTGGGATTAGTTTAATCAGTGTGTTACACAGTCAAAGATGACACTGAAAGCAGTCACAAGTTGCACAGTTAAGGTAGGATTTAGTTCTTCAAAAAAAATCCTTTTCCAGACTCTTTATTTAGAACATGTCTGTGTGCAGATGCTGCTGACAAACAGAGGTGCAATCAGCAGCGTGTAGACGTTTGAGTGCAGTCGTTTTTGAAGATGACAGTTTCAGATGGGCAGTTGTTTAAGAGGTTTGATGTTTATTTACATCCAGCCATGCATCTGCCCTGGTGCCTTTTTGTTTTTAAGTGATTTTTGAATGGTAGGGAAGAGTTGCTTTTTAAAGATGACCCATGTGGAAGTTGTTTTTCAAATTGCAGAATTAGCATTTTGGTTTGCAGGGTGGACACGCTCCCTAATTCACACAGCTCACTGGGAGTCAGTGCTGCATCTTAAAACAAGGGAGCACAGGGTAAAACAAAGATTTTAAAAAAATAATTTATTTTTTCTCCCCCTTCCTTTTTGTCTCTGGGGTGGTGTGCTTCATGCAGCACTGCTCTAGGTAACACCTTCATAGAAAATATTTTTTAAGAACTTGGTTCCTTCTGGTTTAAAATGCCTGTATGTTTCGTTTATCTCTTGCTCTCCTCTTCCCATAAATACCCCTTTGTAGTCTTTTCTTGCTCACATATATTCTTTGAGGGTGAGCAAACCAGATCAATTTGGCATATTATAATGAAGGATAATCTGGTGGTCCTTCTAATGTTTTAGTTTCAATAACTGGAATGTGAATAATTTGACTTTGTGTTTTGCATTTCTTTTTTGTGTGGTGGTGCTAGTCAGTTGACAAAACAAAGCAGGAAAAGAAAAGAAAAACAAAGTAACCCCAAACCCAACTGAAGGAAGGTGCAGGTGTCCAAAACAACAGGTGAAGATCTGGATCAGGAGTGCTGGCTGGCTTTCTGTGGAGCCTACAGAGCACGCAGACAGCGTTTAACGTGCACTTTGGGTTGTAGAGGCAGCACCCAGAGGCTAATACAGAGCTCCCTGAGCAGCAGTGGAGATTGCCCAGAAGCTGAAGTAGGAGGTGTACAGAAGAGATGTTTTCTTCCTCTCTTCCAGTCTCCCTCCCCCTGTTGAACCTCCCCAGACCAACCCAGACTGTGATCCATCAGTTCCAGAGCAGTTCTAGATGACCCAGAGTGCTGAATTATAAACCTGAGAAATGAGGGATTAATAATTCAGTGATTTAAAAAAATAATAATAGACATTGACAACAAAAGCTATCTTGTTGATTTCCCCTTTCTTTTTCCTCAGATTGACCCTAAAGTTGCATTTCCCCGGCGAGCGCAGCCCAAGGTAAGTAGGAGGATCGATAATAGGATTTTAGGCACACAGAGAATCATTGTTGCCAGGCAGTTCAGGTTTCACACAGGGAATTGGCAATGAAAGCTTTTAAAGCCGGAGTGCATGGCGTCTTGAGGGCATCAGCGTGTGGCTGTGAACCTGCAGGAGAGCTGCTCTGCGTGCTGTTACGTGTCTGCAGTTGAACCGTCTCCTCGCGGGGTCCCGCTCGGAGGCGGGGGGAAGGCAGAGCGGCTCTGGCCCTGGCGGGAGACGGTCCCGCTCGGTGGCGGGGGGAAGGCAGAGCGGCTCTGGCCCTGGCGGGAGACGGTCCCGCTCGGTGGCGGGGGGAAGGCAGAGCGGCTCTGGCCCTGGCGGGAGACGGTCCCACTCGGTGGCGGGGGGAAGGCAGAGCGGCTCTGGCCCTGGCGGGAGACGGTCCCGCTCGGTGGCGGGGGGAAGGCAGAGCGGCTCTGGCCCTGGCGGGGGGCTGCTGCCGCGGTGCTCGCGTTCCTGACGCTGTTTTACGCAGTGTGTCCTGCCTGGTGTTTATGGAGAGCGCTCGGATTAAGTGCAGACTTCAGGCTTGTTTTGAGCTGAGCTTTCAGTTCTGTGGTTGTGATGGATGGGAATATATCTCTGCCTTCATTGTTTGCAAATTTCCCTTTGTATAACTTCAGAGATGTGTTTGGAGACTAACGAGCACTGGATAGCAAGATTCTGGTGAAGCTCTGAACTCTGCAGGCCACGGGGTATTCTTTTGCAAGAGCAGTGAAACAATGAGCTTTAAGTCTCTCAGCCGATCAGGCTGGCTGGAGGAGTGACCTCCTTCTTCCAGGGCACTTTGCTGTAGCAGGGCCAGTTTCCACGTTGGGACAAAGACGCTGTAGCTGTGTGCAGAGGAGCTTCTCTCCACATGCTTGCTCTGAAATATCCCTGGGTGCTGTTTCTTCTGGAGGACTTGCTTATGGAATAGAAGTGGTTGTTGCTCTTTAGGCTGTGCCCAACAAAAACAGCAGATCAGTTTCAAATCCAAATGTGTAGTCAGTTGTATTTGAATTTTGAAAGCCAGAGGCTGAAAGAAAACTTTTGTAATTGACTTTTTCTTAAATGTATTTTTGAGAGTCTCTTGGAAGAAGTTCATTTAGCTGGTGTACGGCACTTGTATCCGCGCTGGTCGTGTTGGGTTACGTCAGAGTTCTGTTCAAGTGTGGAAAGACAAGGCTGCAAAGTTGTGGATGCAAGTCAATAAGGAAAAGTGGTTTAAAGTTGGTGGCGGGGGACTACCCAAACAAGTTCAACCTAACCATTTTATTGCACAGAGCTCCTCATGTGAGCGGGCGGTTTAATAGCGTGTAGAGCCATAATGTTAAATATTGTACAGAACGTGCGTCTGGGAAAAGCAACGTGTGATTCAGAAACCCTTGGCATATAGCAGGGGAGATGCTAGTGATTTCTTTAAAAGAAAAACCAAACCAAAACCCAACAGCCTACTTGCAGCATTTTAAACCAAACTAATGTAGCAAATATTTAGAGGTTCTTTTCTTCATGGGACATATCTAATAACTAATGAGTGAATAATGGTGCGCCTGGCTTGCTTCTGCGCTAGCAAAGAGTTTATAGTGTGTAGGGTTTGTGGCTTCTGGATTATGTTCCTGGGTTAATGTTGTCTTTAAGATACAATTTAAAGTTATCAGAATTTTGGAAGGTTTCATAATTAAAGTCTGAAGATGATCGTGTGCTGTGACTGATGTTCCTTTCCCCCTTCCCAATACCTTTTAAAGGCTTATTTACATTTTAAACTGTCTTCAGTTACCAGTTATCTGGTTCTACAGTGTTATTTGTAAAAGTTTGCAAAGCTCACACCAGAGCTGTTAAGCTGTCCCATGTGATTCCTTCTGTAACAATTAAAAAAACCAGGGCACGTCTTACGCCGAGGATATTAGCGAGTTAAGTTTTCCTGTTAAAGAGTGCAAAATCAGGTCATTTTTACAAAAGGGATTTTGTTTTTCTCCACGTAGGGGTTTTTTTTTGTTTGTTTGTTTTTGGTAACGGACATCTTTCAAATGAGGGGCAAATCCTGGAGCGTGTGCTGGATTCCACTCTTAGCAGGAGCTCGCTCTCTCTGGAGAGGTCAGCAGTGTCTGTTTCTGCTTTTTACACACTTGTCCTTTCTAAAGGGTTGGGATTTCTACAGGGCACTTGGAAAAAACCTTAAGATGGAAAAGAGCCTTATTAGGAAATGGGAGAAAATCAGATGCAATAAAGAACAGATTTTACATCAAGTGTGATGTATTGTTCTGGACAGCATTTCATAATGTGGATTTCTTGTTTTCTGTTTTTTAATTAGATACCGAATTAAGGTTTTGAACTTTAGTTGTTCATTTATCCCAGCTGAATAGCAAATGCTCAGCGTTAAAATGTGACTGTACTTTAGTCTAATTAACTAGCTAATGCTCGGGTCTGTGGAGATTAATGGCATTTAGTGAAATGTCTCTGCCTCTCTTAGATGTGAGGGGAGGTTTTTTAAATACTTTTTTTCCTGAGTACTCTTCCTGCCTGGCATGTTTAGCAAAACAGGGGCTGGGCTTCTTTTCTGCGGATCTTCCTGGCAGTGGCTGGGTGCTGAGGTGGGAGCAAGGCTGCTGGTGCCCTTCTGGCACCTTCCCTCCATCCATCCCCTTCCTTGGGGAGCCTCTGACCTCCCTGGGCAGGTTTAACTCTTCAGTGGGCAGCACTGGTTCTGGGGCTGCGTTCGCCTGCGTTCCCGGCTCACGTGCTCGCTGTGGTCTGCGGGGCCATGCTCGCTTATTTGTGCGCGCACAGGCATCTGTGCTCGTTCCTGCCCCCCCTTCTGAGCCACTTTAATTGGCTGGTCTTCCCCTTTCAAATGGCAGCTCAGTAAAATGTTTTCTTTTGGGCTTTTTAAGCTGCATCTCCATGGTTTGACACCTCCCTGGTGATGCAGATGGGTTGGTGAGCCAGAAGTGGCAGGTTGTGACAGCACAGCATTCTTCCCGGGTTTTCTTGGAGTGACCCTCGCAGAAAATCCTGGGCGATTGCCTCCGGTGCATTACAAATCCTGCTCTCCTTGTAAAGCCCAGGACGACTTGAGGCCATTGTTTTAGGGAGTGTGCTGCAGGGTTTAGCTTGTTGAGGTTCTGGTGTGTGGCTGACAGCAGTGTGAAAAGGCTCTGTGTATGGTACACGTTCTCACGGCTGCTGTTCCTTGAGAAAATCCGCCTGGCTTCCAAGTGCTGGAAGGTGCTCTGTAACAGTTGATCATTTATAACTCTGCTGATTTAAAAATCCTTAAAAAGCAGCAGTGATGAGAGGGAGTAGTAGTTTTTTAAACCCCTTTTGAATACTGCAGACTCCAGTAATTTGACTTTTTAATATACATAGCCTGTCAGTTCTGACATTACCTGCTATATTAGGTTGGAGAAGCCTTATCAAATTTAGCATGCTCATTAGATATTTTCAAATGTAAGCAATTTCCACCCTCACCCCCCATCGCTTTAGGGATTTATTTGAAAAACAAAACAAACCTGAAGAGCAAAAGGACAGCAGCCTCAGTCCATGAAGAAGCTCCTTGGCCATGAAAATATCTTTCTGTGACTTACTGGTATAGAAATCTGGATGCTTTGTTGTGCAAAGCCACGTGTGAAACATGGCAGGGGAAACTTCAAAGTTTGCAGTTAGTGAGGCTGACCACTGCGCTGTATTTTGTGCTCAGATTCCCCCAGGATGGGACCAAGGTGCCTGTTCTTTGTGACACTTACTGCAGGGTCATAGTGCACGTGGTTGGGAATTGCTCCAGGAACTACTTGCTGGGTGCTGGGTGTCCAGCGTCCTGTCTGCTGATGACCCAGGGTAGAGGTGGCTCTTGTCAGCACTGTAATTTGGGATCTGATCTGCGTGGGTTGGGGACAGTGTTCTGGTGACCATTTGGTCACAAAACAGCAGAAGGGCTTTATTCGGTGAGGGAAGCCTTTTAGCTGATGATCAGATGGTGATGCTGAACACCGATGCTTTTATTAGGTGTATTTTATTCTGACAGAGGCCGGTGCAGAGCCGGTAGCTGGTCCTGTGCTCCCGCTGGTCAGTGCATCTGCGAACCGCGCGCACCTTGTCTGTGGGCTGGCTGGCTCCTGTCTGGCCGGGCACGTGGGCGGTGAGAGGGGCAGTTGTGCACATCTGTTCCTCCTTCTGTGGCAAAACCCAGTGTCAGCAACTCGCCTTTCACCTGAGTCGCCCCTGCTCAAACCCGCGCGAAGCTGGCTGTTCCAGGGCAGCAAATGGAGGGCATGCCCTTTTGGAATAACACCCTGGCTAACCTGGGATAGATTTTTTTTTTTTAAGCTAACCAGTGGATTTGGATGTCTGATTCCAATTAAGTTAACTGTGGGTGGGGTGTCTGTGTCCCTTGGCTGCCTGATAAGTGTGAGCCAGAGTGGCAGAGAGAGATTTTATTCCAAAGCAAATGATGGACCTTGAAAATCAAGAGTTCTGTTGTTTGTTTCCTCCCCTGCTTCTGTCTGTAAACTCCTCCAGGTTAGTCTCACTCCTTCCCATCTTATTTTAAGTGTTGGGTAGACTTTGAAGTCTTTTTCAAAAGAATGTGAACTGAACACTCACATACCAGCAGAACTCAGGGTTCTTCCTTTCCTGCCACCCTTCCTTCCCCACCAGGCTGTAAAGAGCAGCGAGGTCAGGCCTTTTCCTTATGCTTTTTCTTTTTTCTTCTTTTTAAAAATTCCCCTGCAGGTCTGGATGGAGTAAGAGAGGAAGTGTTTCCTGCTCTGGGCATTGGGCATAGATGTGTACCTTCATAATATTGCTGTGTCTTCTGCATACAGAGTAATATGAAGTGCTTACCAGATGGTGTGAGGGATTTCTTTTTAGGGCCAGTGTTCAGGTATCTCGTTCAACCAGCCTTGTCCTGGGTAAGCTGCTGCTAGAATTTGTCTCCCTCTGGCATTGGATGGCCAAATGGAAAAGTTGCTGAGTCTGGGTCTTGGCTTCTCGGGTAGTGGAGGATGAGAGTTTTTAAACCCATCATTCTTGGGCTCCAGTTCTTGCTCTCTGGTCTGTTTGAGGCAGAGCATGATCTCTGTCCTTGGATGCTGGCAGCCAGAGGAAGAAGTGGCTGCACAAAGTGTTCTGTGGAGTGCAGTGAGTTTTGTCAGAAGCAAGAGCTGAGCTGGATTTTTGTAGTTTGACTGGTTTTGGAGATGTGAATGTTTATTTCTTCTCCAGCTGCTCAGGTAGATTGCTCACGTTGTCCTTAATCCCCAGGGACTGTTTTGTACTTGTGTGAAATGTATGTGTTTCCATTATTGCCTAAGGACATCTTTCATGTTAAGAACAGTCCTAATGTATTTCTGTTCCCTTCCACTTACTGCTAACTAAAAATTAAAGTTGAACATCATCTAACTTGGGATTTTTATTTTTTCCTTTTTTAAGGGGATTCTACATTCCCTGTGCTTTTCTATATTGGATTATTTTTAATGTCATCTACTAAGTAACTTTTCTGCAGTGAGACCTTGCTGCTTGGATCTGCCAGGAAAGGGGCTGAAATGAGGGGTGCCAGGGAAATGGAAGAAGAGCAGCATGCTCGCACCCTTGTGCGTTCCTCTCTGCTTCCAGATTGAGTACATCTCGTCTGCAAAGTGCTGAGCCTTTATCAGCCTGGGGGTAGGTCTACTAATGACTGATCTAAAACCATCAAATTCATTTATTTGTCACTGCCAGTGACAGGCCAGTTAATGCTAATGGATTCTTTTTTTAGCCTGTTGACTCTGGTGATAGTCTTGTAAATGTTGTGAAATCTGAAGCATTAAGGGAACTCGTAACTTATTTTTAGAGGAGAGATACTGAAACAGGGTAAAGGTGCTATGTGTAGGTCAAGGTGTGTGTTATGTTGAGAAGGAAGAAGAACAACCCCTCTGTTTCATTAAGCCATACATAAATGTCTTTGCTGTTCCTGATAGTTATTTGACTTTTCGATTGTGTATTAGCGTTCTCTTTAAACACATTTTGGGTCATGCTCTAAAGGGAGGAGAGGCTGTAAATAGAGCCAGTTGTCTTTGGAAAAAAGGGCTTGTTTCAGAAAATGGTTCATCTCCAGGGCCTGAATCTTCTCTGTCCCTATTGTGCAAAAGCACTTAAGCATATACTTAAGTTGGCAGAAGCATGTGGGTAAGTGCTTTGCTGAATCAGGATGGACTAAAAGTACATCATTAAATGCTTTGTTGAACTGTGGAGCCTGTAGCAGAAAAAGATTAAAAGATTACTTTGTGTATCTGACAGTACTTGGTATATGGTCAGTCCCATCGCTTCTCTTTCAGAGATGGCGAGTTTCATCTCTTTTGTTTTTCCCCCTCCACCAGAGGATCTCACTCACAAGAAAATGTTCATCTGCTGTTTCCTCAAAGAAGTGATTGCAGGGTCAGTGTAGCATCAGAATTGGAAAAAAAAAAAAAAAGCATTGTCTAATTTATTGTCTAGCCCTGCAATCACACATTTTGTTTGCCTTAGTCACTGGAATAATTCTGTAAACTACGTAAGAAGTGTTCAGCGTGGCTTAGGTTTTGCAGATATTATTGCTGTAGAAATTGTGGTTTGCTGAGTGATTTTAAAGTTAATGTGACTCTCTGTAGTCAGATCAGCATGAGGTATTAATAAGTTACTTCTAACCTTTGGCATTTTGCTGCTCTCCTGTTGAAAATATTTCCTTTATTTTTGAGTGCAGAGAAAATCTGAGGAATGTTGGGAAGTTCTTCTCTCCTGCTCAGTCATTCCGTGTGCTGGGACATCTGCAGCTGGGTTTATTGTTGTGACCGAGAAGGCTTAAATTAAGATTGTACTTTGGGAGCTTTATATTATGAAGAAGGACCCTACACTGCTGAGGCTTATGCAATCCTACGTGTAGGAACAGTTCCAGAGACCTCAGCAAGCACAGTTAAATGCGGACGAGGCTTCTTAATATGTTGGTGAGGTGTTCGTGGCGGGAAGGGTGAAGGGAGAGAAGTATTGACAGCAGCAGCCAGCGCCGCTCCCTTCCCCCAGCAAAGACTCGCATTAATTTCCCGTTGACTCTGCTGTACAATAGGGAAGAGGTTTCAAGCTGGCTAAAGGGGCAAAGGTCCAAGAAAACTACTGTAGCAAGAGCTGATGCAGAGTGACAGTAATGAGGTGGCCTGGCAGGTGGGAGGGAAAATGGTGGGGTGGGGGAAAGAAACTAATATCTAGTGAATTAATTAGTTCTCAGGGTTTGATGTTGTTAGGACCTGTTGGTTTTATTTTCCTCTCTATGTGCCATACAGCTACGAGATGTGGCTGGAGCGAGGCCTCCTTGGGGAGGACATGGGCATGGTCCTGGTGCAGCCCCAGGCCTCGTGGTTTCCATTGATGGGGCTTCTCCCACCTCTCTGGGCAACCTGGGCCAGGGTTTCACCACCCTCTTAGTAAAAAATTCCTTCCTTACATCCTTCCTTGACCACTTAAGTGAGCACAACATTGCTGCTGGTAAGAGATTGGTCTTTATTAATGTAACGTGTGGGAACCCAAATTAAAGCCCCAGTGAGGCTGGTAGTGATGTTGTTGTTGAGCCTGGAGAGACAAGGGTTGGAGGAAGAAGGGGCAGTGGGATTATCCAGAGCATCTCAGCGTGGCAGAGAGCACAGCCATTTCCTGACACCAGGTTTGGTACCACAAGGTAAACGGCCACCTCTGGCTCAGAGATGTTGGCGGCGTCCCTGGACGCTGGGAGGAAGCGTGTGAAGTGAAGCTGCTGTACGCTGCTGGATCTTTGTGACCTGTCTTTGAGGGGTTAAACTGAGGGGTTGTTTTGTTTTTAACGACTTTTGATTGGAAAATTTATAAGGGAGGCCCTGACTGGAGTGCCAGGGCTCTGTGCGCGGCGGTGGCTGTAACTGCGGAGTCCTGACGCTCCTGCTCTGCGCTGGGGTTTCCGAACAGCGGCAGTGAGGCTTCGGGGAGGGGGAAGTGAGATAAGGACGCTGGGCCACAGCATGTGAAAGGTGGTTTGTGGTGTGAATTATGGCTAATGCCGGTCACACGGCGGTTACCAACCAGTGTGGGGGCTGGGAGGAACTGGGGGAGACTGGCAGTGGATTGAAATGGGATCAGCGGCGCGTTGCAGTGCAGGGTCGATCCTGGTGCCCTCAGTAACGAGAGGAGAAGAGGAAGCATGCAAAGCTGCAGGTGGCCTGGAGTCCCTCTGCCTCCAGATAAGCGTTGGCTCCTTCTTCCCCGCAGAGCTGGGCGCTCAGCCATGCCGGACGCTCCTCCGCCCCCGAGGTCCAGCTCCTGGAAGCCGGCTTTCTCCTTTCTGCTGCAAGGCCGTGCCCGTTTCTCTCTGTGTGGGCTGTTCCTCCTTGCTGGAGCTCAGAGGGATGGCTCTGGTGGTTCCTCTGTCTCACACAGACAGGGAGCGTGTCCTGATGCGTTTCCACTGCGAAGCGCGATGCTGGAGACGGGCTGCACTGTGACTGTGTGAGCCTGCCCCTCCTTTGCCTGCCGAGTGGGGATTTCCTGCCCTGGGATCCTGGGGATGAGTGGATGGTGCTCAAAAGCACTTGGAGAGAGTCTCCTGCCACAGTACCTTTGTGCTTTAAACTCCTCACTCGCCTAATCCCGTGAACTGTGATCAAAGCAGCAGGTTATGCATGGGATGTGCCCAGCAATGTATGTATGAAGAAAGAGTTGTGATCATCTTGTGTGATTTTTGGGTATTTTTCTCCTCTTTTTCATCTAGTTGCATCCTCTATGTCATTAATCTTCAAATCAATAAAATAATAGTTGAAAGTCCTCCATAGTTAGGATTCCCCCAAAGTTTTGTGAGCATGGCTTTGATTTTGTTGTAGTTATTAGAAGTCAGTTTAGATTTCTGGACCTCTGTTTTGTAGGTGTCTCCAGTAGTTATTTTAGTGGGGGCTTCTCTTCTCTTTAGTCTGTGGATGCAATAGGAAAAGAACAAAATACAGAATAAAAATTAAAAAAATAGAGCAATTTACTTACCAGTCCAAAGGCTTTAATGCTAAAGAGCCATGAACAAACTTTATTGGAACTATAATTGCAGACATAAGCAGTGATTATCTGTCTTCATGCTTTTATAGTCCCCATCACTGTCATCTGAACATATGAAGCTGATTAGAGTGTGTGCAGAACGTTATTCAGCTGCTGCTATGTAATCCTGATCTCCTGCAATATGTAAGAAAGTAAAATAAAGTGTCAATTCATTTGAATGTGATGGGGAAGGAAAAGGGAGGAGAGGACAAGTGTCCTTGCAGAAAACAGAACCTTATTTCATCTGGCTGAAGGAATGCAGTTGACAGGGGAAGCGTGCTCTGTGGACGTGGTCAAAAGAAATTTTGCTCTTTCTTAATGTTCTGACAAGTTTTTGGCAGGTGCAGCCCATCATCTTTGGAGGGTGCCTCCCTTTGTTTCTTGAGATGTTCTCAATTTCCTGCAGCTGTGTGAAGGACAACAGCACCTGTTTATCTTGTGTTTCTAAGAACTGGAGATCGTTGGGTCCAGGCAGACAAATGGATGCTGCCAAGGGCTTCTTGAGGTGGAACAGAGATCAGAGGGCAGGTCCTGAATTGCTTGGCCTGATCATTGGTGCTGCTTATGCAGGTAAAAATGTGCTCTGGGCTGTAAAGAGGAATAGGTAATTTGGTGGTTGTATGCAAGATTCCTTTCCTGCTGCTTGGCAGACCTAAAGGTCTGAATTCTGTGTTAAATACCTGGTGGCTTTTGGTGAGCTAGCTGGGTGTGTCGGGGACTGTGTACGTGACGTGGTGCTCTGTGTACATGACGTGGTGCTCTGTGTACATGACGTGGTGCTGCTCTGCAGAGGGATGTTTGCACTGCTGGTACGATCAGTGACTAAATCTAACGTAGCATTCCTGATCTGGAATCTGGTGCCCGTTTTGTGAAGTGGCTTTTACATCTCCACTGCCCTAAGAAATGTTGAGTGAGAGACTTCCTGCTGCTTGGCAGCCTGAGTGGTAGAAGGAGCAGGATACACAGAGCCCCAGCATTTTACACTGGGCTTGGTAACCCCAAGGCAGGCGCAGGCTTAGAAGGTTTGACTTGATCCAGGCAGGTGTTCCTGGGGTCCCCTTGCTGTCTTTTCTGCCCCTTGCTCTCCTGCTGCTGGTGCTTTCCAGGCAGGTGTGGTCACTGCCTGAAGTCCATTTCTAATTACCATAATTCTCATTGCAATCACCTGCCCAGGGTGACGGGGAGGCAGTGGAATAAAGGAGCTGGGAGCTGCAACTTCTGTGTTCTCTTCACGAGCAGCATGTGAACAGTCTGGGGCTCAGCTTGGGCCTTGAGAAGGTAACTGTTTTACTGATGATTTTGGGGTAGGGGTGGCACTTGTTGGACAGGGAACCAGGGTTGTGTTTTTTCTTTTTTTCTGTAATCTGGAGGAGAAAAGTCAGTTACTTTAAAGGGTGGAAACAGATGTAGAGGAATCCAAAGCTTCTAAATCTGTTCTTATTTACTGTAGCACTGAGTTATGACCAGGTAAAAACCACAACTGACTATGTATGGTTTTGGTGGACTTCTTTAGTTTCTTAGTGATGATTGTGTTTGCTTTCGTTGAAGTTAGCAGGAGTTAACTGCTAACTTCTGTTGCAGCAGGTCAAAGCAAAGCTCCTGAAGTGCCTGATACACTCAAGGCCATCTTAAAAACAAAACCTGAGAACTGCTAATAAAGTGCCTAGATACCCAAAGAAGTAGGTAATGCAGTTTTTGGAGATGCATGCCTGCCTGTCCTCTATCTGAAATGAAAATGAGATAGTGATGTCTTGAAAGTTTCTGGTCTTCATCTTGGTGAGATGCCAGTGAAAAACTGGTTCTTGTAAAAGTTTTATTCAGAATGTGGTTGCGAGTCTGTGGGACATACATTCCTGGAGACATCAGCATCCTACTTTCACAAGAGACTTGCCTGCTGAAGTGACTTAAACGAGTTCAGCTCTGACTCTTGTTCTTGTCGTGTGGAGATAAGTGATTGTCATCACCGTTGTCCTACGGATGTGGAAAACAGACGTGCTGCTCCTGTGTGCTGCAGTGCTCGAACAGTGGGAATCACTGGTGCCTTGGAGAGAGTTATTCCAAACCCAGTGTGGTGCTGGGGATGCACTCTCAGTGCTGCCTGCTTCCAGGTGTTGGTGAAGAGAGGAGATGTGGGGTTTGAGAAGCTGTTGTCCCTGGCTGTGCCGTGGTCAGTGCCAGCTCAGTAACTCTGTCTTCTCTTCAGTCCCCGCACGGTGACGAAGCTGTGTGTGAAGATTGCCTTAGCATTGCATCATTGGAGACAGGCACGAGTCGGTCGTGGAAACCCTCTGCAAAAGGCTTTTGGAGCTAATTCTGGCTTATTGGAAACAGTTGTTGAGAACAGGCCTGGTCTCACTGGGCATTTGAGGCATCTTAAGAATGATGCTAGTGGTGCTCAGAGTCCGAGGGGGGCACAAGCAGACGCGGGGGTAAGCTGTGAAGTGTTTAAGGTGGAGGGATGAGTGCCCAGAGGAGCAGGCTGAAGGCAGCACGCCCATCCGAGATCTGCCTGATGCTTCAAATCCTGTGGCCACCTACTGCAGTATGGGGTGAGAACGGGAAGGAACGGACCTAGAGCTGCTCCCTGCCAGGGTTTGGTTGGTTTCTGGGTTAGGATCCGGGTGTTTGAGTACACAGCAGCACAAAGCCGTTGGCTGGTTGCAGGAAGGTGTGCTGGGGAGCTGGAGTGCTGAAGAGTTGTGGTGTCTGCGTGGTAAGGGGGGGTGGTGGGAGTCAGCTCTCCACGCTCGTTTCTGAGCAGCACTTAACCTCTCTGGCTGCTGCCATCGCTGTGAAACGCTTCTGCAGCCCCTGCTGCTGCCGTAGCTCCGAGCACCCTGCGCGCCCTCCGCAGCCCTCTGCCCACGGAACAGCGCTGCCCCTCCACGTGCAGGGGACTTCCCTGTGTGCGTGTCTGTAGAGGAGGAGAAGTTGCAACCCAGGCTTCTGGATGCCAGGCTGAACACCCTGAGGCCGGTGTTGTCCTCCCTCACTGCTGCAGGCTCCTCTGCCAGTTGTGCTGGAAGCTTTAATTCATGTGCTTTGGGATCCTCTGGCAGGCAGCGCTGGAGAAATGAGGAGTATCATTGTGTTTTATTGTGGCTTCTAAGAACGCAGTGTGTTTGTGCTTTGGGGAGCCCCAGGGGCTTTGTTTTTCACCAGGCCTGAGCTGTTCCTCAGTGGAGCCTTCCCAGAGCGTGATCTAGTTCTGCCCATTAGGAGTGAGAGACGGGCCTGACTGATTTCTGCTCCCTGCTGCATAATAAATCTGATACTAAAATTAGTGCTGGTCTCCCTAGGCCATAATTCTTGCTGAGATTATAGAGAATTGTGTGTGCAGAGGGGAACTGTGGTTGTGTGTGTGTGTGTTTGGGTTTTTTTTATAACCTTGAGTGTCCAATTTCCAGGTTTTTTACTTAACCCCCCCCCCATCTCTTTCCCCTTTTCCTCTCTTTTGGGAAGTGCTTAGCCTTTCTGTGTATTTTGGCTATTTAAGCCTCTGTCACTGCAGGCAGATGAGTTCCTTGGGAGCTCTTCTGAAGGTTTTGTAATTGAGTCTTTTACCACGGCGACAGGATATTATTAACCTTCAGTAAAGCAATTTATTTCATACTCCTTTGTGGGGATAAGCCTTTTTTCCCCCAGGAAAATATGTATGTGGAAAGGGTTTTACATACAGAGGTAGCTGGACTTGCAATAGTGTTTATGATTTAGAAAAAAATAATAATTTACATGAAAAATAGGCAGTTCTGTTTGTGTCAGTTTAGAGGAAACCTTTGGTCCTGAACAATTCCCACCCCTGCCCCAGTGTTTTATTTTAAAGAGTATACTTTTTGCCTATCAGTGTCTTTGAAAGGAGGTTGTATTTCATTTTAGAGCTCTAGCTATCTAGCCCCTGTGAGCACTAAAACATTTTGTTTTCATCTTTGAGACAGCCTTAAAAATGAACTGAGAGCTGGAGGGAGGAGTTCCTTGCGGGGTCTCCCTCTTGGCTTGGCCTTTGCCCTGAAATCAAATGCAGACTAGTCCAGAAGCCGTTAAAGATCGGGTGGCTCCTAGAATAGCAATTGCCAGCGAGCAAGCGGGAGCGCTGGATAAGTGGCCAACCTGGCTGAATAACTTGTGTTTGCTATTGAGTGTGGTGACAAAGGCACTGGTCTGGCATTCAGGGGCTCTGGGCTGGGCTGTTGGAGGCTGTTGTGTCGCTTGTGCTTAAATCTTTATTTTAAAAGGATGATGAGAAAATTTCTTTTCCCGTTTCTAGTTAGACTTTGCTTTGTACTTGAGTCCACAGTTAAACTTTAAAAAAATAATTAGTAACACGCTTGTCCTGGCTTGTCTCACTTGAACACTCGGCACTGTCATAGTCTGCTTTCTAAGGAGTTCACCATACCTCGCAGTACCAATATGTTCTTTCAGCATTTATATTAGATGAAGAAGTGGTATTATTGCCACATTATACAAGAGAGCTTGGACAAGAGCTGCAGTGCTTTGTCCAGAGCTTGACGTTTGTTAACACACTTGGATCTCTTGGCGCCGTTGGGAGGCTCTAACTGCAGAGTCATCCTTTTCTCTACACCATGCCTCTTTAGCATGCTAAACGGCTTCTGCCTCGCTGTTGAAACGGGCATCCTCGAGAAGGAACTTGGGTCTGTGCGGCTTTTAGCGACCTTCGTTAGGGCTGGCCTCCAGAACCACGCTCCCCAAAGCTCTTCTTCCTGTGTTCTCCCACTTTCTCATTCTCCAGATGTGTTCAGTTATTTTTATCTAGACTTGCCAGTGCCTCCTCAGTGCTTCCATCCCTTTCACACTGGATGGGCTTTTCCAGAATGCTGTTACTCCAGACCTGAGGAGCACTCACCTGCTTTTGTGTTGGTGTGGGCTCCTGGTGGTAGGGGCTGCAGGTCTGCTCCACACAGAGAGCGCTGCCTGCTCGGTGACCTGGGCCTCTCGCAGGGGTTGGTGTGTCTGGCATGTGTCTGGCTGCCAGGAGCGAGGAATGGCTGCTGGCCCATTGCAGTGCCCGTGCCAGCCCGGCCGTCTCTGGGGGGTGGTACAGCAAGAGGACACCGGGCTCTGCTGGTGTCCCCAGCCCATGTGGGCTGAGGTTGCACACCGTGGGACAGGGTAGAGAGATGGGCAGTTGCAGAAGGGATGGGTCTGAGCCCAGGGACAGTGGACATACCGCCTTCTCTAAGATGTCTTGATGGGAGAAGATACTGGTAATAAACATGTTTTGTTGGGAAAAACAGAGCACTTGGTGCACGCTGTGCGCGGGTTTGCGGGGTGGACTCGCCCCTTTCCTCGAGGCTGTGGGTGTCTCTGCTGGTAGCAGTGAACTGAGATTTTTAAAAACAAAGATAAATGCTGTGACCTTGCTTTTATTCTGCAATCTTCAAGCACCATCAGTTCAATGTGCTACTCTATCTTCTGACTCGCTGGGCACAGTGCAATGGTGGTTCTGCTTCGGGGCAGCAGAGGGGCTTCTCCAGAATCCGCCCTCCCCTGGATGCCCACATCGTGCCTGGCCAGTGCTCAGCCCCTTGGGAAGGGACGCTGTCCTGTGCGGTCCTTCAGCCTCTGCTAGAATTCCAGAGACAATTGTACACGTGACAGAACATTTTTGTTATCAGAAGACTTTTTGGCCCCTCCACATGCTGGTTTTGTAAAACTTTGCAGCTGGTAGGTTTATTCTTACATCTCCAACGAGAGAATCTTTCTATTTTAAAAATGCTTAAAGTACCTTTTTTTCCCCACCTTTTTACTATAACTGTTGTTGTGAGCGAGCCCCACAATCTGCAAAAAAAGAAATTTTTTTTCTTTAAAGCTTCCCCACCAGAGATTTAATTAAAATATTGTGAAAGGCAGTCGTTGAAAATGAGAAACCTTTTGAGTGGAAGGCACCCTGATTTCCCTCCGCGGAGCTTTTTGTCACCATAGAGATGAAAAGAGAAGCTCAAAATTGCACTTTCCCCTTGAGCATTGGTGCCGAGGGACGTGGCTGCAGGTAGCAGCTGCGCTAGAATCGGCGGGGCCGGGGGCTGGGGGGACCGGGGAGCACTGGCTGCGCCCGCAGGCGTTAACTCTTTGCAGGGCACGGAGCTGGGTTGGGATTTCCTTCCCTGGTGGAAGCGTTCCTCCTTAGTTTATTATTCTGTTTTAATTTCCTGTACTTCGGGGCTGGAGTTTATCTGGGCTCACGAAGGGAGAGAACGAAAGCGCCCGTCCTTTTGTCTCCGTAACGGCCTCACTAAGCAACTCTGTGCGCGGCGTGGCCGGGTGGGTCCGCACCGGGGCCTCGGGGCGGTGTGAATCGCCGCTTTGTTCTCGAGGTGTTTGTGCAGAAAGCTGCTGAGGTAACGGTGGCGAAATCCCCCCCAGGCCTCTTTAATTTTATCACATTAGTGTACAAATCAGAACTTCTCTCACTGCTCTGCAGCAGGGTTCGAGCCTGCCTGGTTCTTACTTAAAATATCTAAATGTTGGGGCTTTTTTTTGTTTGTTTTTGTTTTAAAATAGACAAGTTAAGGGTTTTTTTCTCCTTTTTTCCCAGTAATCCCTCTGCAAGTGCAGGGATTAGTAAACCAAAAATACACGCTGGGAGTGATAAAGCTGCTCTGATACAGTTTCAAAGACAGTCACACAAATTCAAGATTATTGGAGGGTACATGACACTGGGCAATGTTATGCTTTTAATCATTTTAAAAACAAATTTTTCTCCCTAATTGTGTTAAAAGAGACTGAAGAGCAGGCTCAAGTGGATTCTTGGCACAAACATCTCAGACAAATGAAAGTAAAATGTATATTCAAGCTGTCTGCTGTTGTATATTTTACACCATCCCTGTCTCTGTGCCTGATCTCAAATGGACGTAGCGGTTTAATTTTAAGCTGTTTGAGTGAGACTTGTTGTGTTTAAACTTCCAGAGAGAAGGGGAACATAACCCATGTAACAGCGTTATTAATAGGGAATATTACTAAATTGTAATTTGCAAATTAATGGTTTCACTCTGAGATTAAATATACAGCTGTGTTCTTGTGTAATGTTACCAGACAAAATTAGATCAAGTGTTTAAAACCAGAAGGGGCCTCATCCAGCACCAGCAGGTGCCTTCCCAAGGACTTCACCGAGCTCTGCGTCCGGCCTTTCCCACCCCGCAGCGCGGACGTGGACCTGTGACACCAGCAAAGTTACTTAAATGTGTGTGTGCCCTCAGGAGTGGGCTGTTAGCGTCTGACTGCCCGAGATACTGATGTACCCACAGCAGAATAATCCCATTCCTTGTTTCCGTGGGATGGTGACCAGGAGCACCCGGCCGGTGGTTCGGTTCAGCCCGTACCCGGCAGGCTGACCCCAGCGACTGTTGTGTCTGGGCGTTTAAGTCCTTGCAAAATCCCATATTCATTCCTAAACGAGGCAGTGTTTGGGAGCTGGGCTTGGATCTGATGCCATTTGCCCTTGTGCTTTCCTTGACTGTTGCTAATAACAAGTGCTGGCCTAAATCAGTGTCTTGGAGAATCATTGATTCGCTAATTGCAGATAATCAAGTCCCTGCTCACGCTGAGACCACCTTTGTTTTCTGCCATTCCGCCAGGATTTGGGCAGCATCTTCCAGCCCTTGACGTAACCGATAAAGTGGGTTTGGAGCTCTTGTGTTGCTCATTCTTGGAGGTGGCGGAGTTATTGGTATTCAGGCTCGATAAACAAGGAACTATTGTGCCACTGACCTTCCCTGCCAAAACGAGACGTGAAGGTCGGGGCTGGCTGGTTGATTTGGGGAAGAGGGTGCTTGGAGAGCTGCAGCAGCGTGGATTTTCACTGCACTTACCTCAAGTTAGTGCAGCCCTAAGCAGTTGCCTGGCTGGGGCAGCCTGCAGAAATTACTCTGAACACATGTGGTAGTTGCTTCCTATTTTGTTGTTTTCTTTTTTGTTTGTTTTTTTAAGATGTGCTTCTTTCCACTTCTGGGTTCAGTTAGGGAGGACGCTTCTCTGTGTAGTAGATTTTGCACATTACCTTTCAATTGAAACAGGGGCTGATGAAAATGTCTGTGTCCTGCAGGTAGCTCAGTCAGCAGAGGTGAGGAGTGGAGGCTGCTGCTCTGTGGTGACTTCTCAGTGTCCTGTCCCGTTGGCACGGCAGGTTGTGTGCGGATGCTCTGCTCCGTGCTCTCTGCACATGCTCTTCAGCAAGCCACCCAGCACACATCAGGCCTTTTCTCATTCCCTGGCTGGATTGAGTCTCACCAAAGGATGTGGAACCAGAGGGGCAAGAGGTGATTGTGGATGACAAGCTTTTCTAATGACTTTATGTAGAGCAGCAGTTGATCCCAGGCCATGAAAAATACAGGAGGAAATAAGAACCTTTCTGAGGCAGACCCCATTAGCTGGTGGGCATGCCTTCTCTTTGTAGGTGTTGGTCTTCTGGGTGAAGGAGAGCAGGGCAAATCCTCTTAAACTCCCCTTGCTTTGCTTTGTAGGTGGAGAACTGAGCACATTGCCTTGGCTGAAGCATTTTGCAGAAATAACGAGGGTTCTTCATTTTGCCCACCTGGGTGGGAGCTGGTGTGTGGGGGGCAGGACATGCCTCAGGGCTGGAGACACAGCTTCGCTTTTTCCAGTCCTCACTGCAGGGATTTACCAGCAGGATCCAGTGTTCAAGTGGCAGAGCAGAACCAGCTCAGCCCTGCGCCTCTGCTCTTGGGTCGCTCGCCGCGCGAAGCGCGTGGCAGCAGATCCTGCAGCGGGGAAGGGAGCGATGCGGCGTGTGCTTGTGGGGCACAAAGAGGACGACGGCTGCGTGGGTCTCGGGAGCGCCCAGGGCTGCCGAGCGAGTGGTCCCCGGCGCGGGGCTCTGCCGGAGCCGGTTGTCAGCCACGCTGCCGCTTTAAAGCCGACCCAGAGGAACAGATGATCGCTGGGCAGCTTAGGTTACATCATCTCTTTGGAGTTTAATGTCAGGCCTCCCTCAGCCCCATCCAGTGCCAGCTTCCAATCTGGCTCGTAATACTCCTGAATGTCCTTTTAATTTTTCTCTTTATTAATAGATCTCTTACTGTAGTGTGCTCTCTGCCTGGCTTTGTGTGGTATGCGTGCCTTGGAGTTCATTCCTCTGCTCTCTGAGGTCTCCACCACCCGTCCTTCCTGCTCCTCCACCAGCCCAGAGCTTTTCACCTGTGTTTTCTTTGCTAGTTCCAGAGATGTTTTTGAAAAAAATGGTGTGGGGAGGGAGGTGGGAGGGCTGACCAGGGACAGCTTGCACGATGAGCTGGCTGTTGTCATTCATGAGTGGAGCTGGTGAGGTTGTGTGGGAGAACCAAGGGCTGGTTGAAGACCAGTGCAGTGGTGGCAAAGTGCTGAGGCTGATGAAGGTGAGATGGCAGAGTCTGCAGCTGGTCAGCTCTGGCTCCGTCTGGGTGGAGTCCTACTCTTTGCAGCCACAGATCTATCAGCTGGACTAAATTGTTTTTAAATGTAGCTTGCCCGTTTCTGAAAGAGCTGTTTTGTTTCTGTATTGAGTTTTTAATTTTTGTAAATAAATTTCAAGCTCTTCACTCTTTTTCTCCGATCACTTGGATGTAGTAAAGACCAGCAAGTCTGTGGAGATGGAGCGGCACCGGGCTTTGGATGCTAAAGGGTTGTGGGATTTGGGATACAAGTGTGTTTTCCCTCATCCCTAACTCCATCAGTAGGTGTCTTTACAGTTACTCTCCACTCCTGCTAGGATTGTTGCTAATTTCTTGTGTGTGTCCTGTTGGCTGACGTGTTTCTGAAAGCACCAGCACTGATTATGTCAGTCAACTGTTATTTTTATCTAAAAGAATAACATAATTTAAAAAAATATACATACATATATATATGTTTGGAGATGGGAGGAGGAACTGAGATGTTACTTCAGATCCAAGTTTAGGAATCAAATAGAAACCACAAAATATGTGAGTTTAGAGTGGCCTTGTGATTTAGCAGCAACCTCAAGCACTCAAAATACTTTTGCATTCACTGAGGCAGCTTCTCCTACATTTGCTGTTGCATAACGTTCTCATGTCAGTTAAAGCAGTTGAAAAATATAGCAGGAAAAATATCTAATGCATCGTGAACATTGGTGCATTGTAGCAGCTGTTTAAAAAAAATAATAATAAAAATATGAAGAGCAGAGAGAAGGACCCAGCCTGCTTTCTGCAGCCACCTCGGCAGCGTGCAGAGGGTTCTCAGCTCTTGGTGTTTAACTACGTTAAACGATGGCTTGGCTAGGAGGGAGGCAGGAGGTAGGTGAGGAGAAGAAAAGGTAGGGAGGTGGGCAGGACAGATAAATTTAGTTTCTTTTGCAAATATAAGCAAGTATTGCCCTTGCCACCCTGTTCACTTCTTACACTGTGATGGTGAGTAGATGGTGAAGCAGAACTGATAACGCCGTCACAAGCTTGACTGTGAGACAAATTGTGCAAAATCCAGTAGTATGTCTGTATGTCTAAAAAAAACCCCCAAAAACCAAAAAACAAACCACCACCAAAAAAACCCAACACCAAAACCAGAACAAATGGCAAAGTGCTGGTAACACAGTGAGCTGCTGCTGTTGGAAGTGGTGGATTGCAGTCTGTGGTCCCTAGGTGAGTAAGTCTCTAAACTGTATTCGGAGATGGTACATGGCACAGCTGGAGTACTACAGCGTTATTGCACTGCATAACATGAAGGAGCAGGAACCTAGGACTGTTTTTTATTTTGTTTGTTTAATTTCTTTTTTGTTTTTAATTTATGGACTTAACATTTTGAGCTGTGTCATTTTGCTAGCAGATATCTGCAAATAGAAGTCAAGACCAAGATGTGTGGGAACATTAATTTTATTTTATATATAAATATATCTATGAACACACAGACATAATGGATGCCAGAATTTCTTGTGTATTAGTGTTTGTTCAAGTGTACAAGAACTGTGGTTGACACCACTGGAAAAGGGAGAGGGGAAAGCAGGATAAGTTTTTAGTTTCTGGTCCCTAAACTGCTGTTTCTTACTGTATCCTGGAAGAACCTTGGTACTAATGATGCTGAGCAATGAATAACACAGGGAAGATTAATAGCTGCCTATGGTAGCAAATTATAGTTGATTTATTGCACATAATACATACAGGTGCAGCTAATTTAATTAAACACAAGACCTTTTTAATACTGTAAAGACATCCCTCTCTAAAAGTGAAACAGCACTGCGGTGCTGTAATAAGGCTTTAAGTGAAATAAGCAGCGTTACAAGCAGAGCTCTCGTTGGTTTGATCAGCCTCTCGTGTATCTGGGGGAGGGAATATTTTTCCATAACCATTAATGCCACTTTAAGTCAACTTATGCTGTAACAAAGTCCAGGGTAATGTGCTGATGCAAGTTATCCCGTCTCTGCTTCATCATGTAGGAGCAGCTTCCACACACCAGCATGTGCAGCTCGTTATTTTCTTGGCTAAGCTAAGGGTGCTGTGCAGGGGGTGGTTTGACTTGCAGGGGAGGAGGGCTGGAGCTCTGATGGTGTGGGATCTCACCCTGGGGATGTGAACAAATAACAAACAAGAAGTCAGAGTTCCCTGGAGCCTCTCTGCTTGCTCGTGGGTTGTCTTCTGCTCATCCCTCATCCCAGAAGGAAAACAGGGGCTGTGTGAAAAGAAACTCTCCAGTAGAAGAGCCCTACGTAGGTGTACACAGGCAACGCTTTGGGTTAGCTTGTCTGTGTGTTTGCTTCTTCTGGTGTGGGGTTTTTTTTTCTATTTAAAAATCCCCTTCTCCTCCTTTTTTCAAATTGGAAAAAGTAAAAAAGTTGAAGTGAGTATCTGCATGTGTGTGTATGCATAAAAATACAGCCACAGCCTGGCTTTCAGCTGCTCCCTCTGCTCCCTGCTGGTGTAATTTTCGCACGAGCAGGGGCTGGTGAGCTTGCCCTGCAGCACAGCCTTTCTCAGCTCATCATGATGTGCAGTTGAATCCTTTGCCCTGCATATAATGGGGAGGATGCTCTGCGATGCTCTGCCACCATTACTTGATTATTTGTGAAAGCGTAAAAGGCTCAAGTAGCTGATTGATTAATTTTTCTCTAAGTTTCTCTTCCCTGTGTTGCCTTCATTTGGAACATGTAATCAGTGCAGGAAAGCGCATTAGGACTAGATGGGTGTGCACATGAATGTTTAATTTTTTCTAATTCAGGCATTCATGTGGGCACATGTATCCTGATGCGTGCTGGGCTAAACAGATCTCTTCCAGCGCTTGCTGGAGACAGAGGAGGGAGTTTGGTGTGGTTTCTCTGTTCTGAAGCAGTTGCTGTTCAAGCTGTTGGGGAGTATGAGGAGCGTCCATGGGCACAACTGTTGGGTTGGTGTGTGCAAAGCTTGGTGTCTGCTAGCACAAATCAAATATCTACTTGACCTTTTTATCCCTCACCCCTGGGAACAAGTCCAACAACTCTTTGTCATAAATCTTTCCCGTCCGCTTGCTTTGGTCCAACGCGTCGGTCACCGTTAGGGCTTCCGGTTCTGGGGTTAAACAGATATTTGTTGTCAGAAGCTGGTGGGGGAAGTGTGGAGAGATGCAGGATCACCAGCACATGTGCTGAGGTTGGGAGAGGAACAGATCATCTTGGTCCCACGTGGTTCCACTACCACGGCGTGGTGGGCAGAGCAGTGGTGGAGCTCGGTGGAGGTGCAGGGCGAGTTGCCCATGACTGTGCTTCCAGAGTCGAGGAGTGGAAGTGACCCAGGTAGTGTGAATGAAGGTGTAGGAGGAAGAAAAGCCCCAGAGATACCTGTTCTGCAGATTGGCAAAACGTGCTATTTTCAATACTTTTACAAAATGAATAGAATTCTTAAGCAAAAGGAAACAAAAACTCTCTTGTGTGTTTTCCAGGATGTGTCACAGAAAATGCCCCTATTCTTGTATCTCTGGTATTTGCATAGTGCTGGCATGGGGAGAGATCTAGAAATGCAAACATTTTTATTTTAAATAGCTAGAAATTATGTGTTTTCACATGGTTATCAAAACTTCAGCATCAGCTGATGGCAAGACCAACAGCCTGGCTATATGAAAGTAACCACTTTGGTAGTGTGGTGGTTCCATCGTAGAGAAAAATCCTTATTTCTTTTTTTTTTTTTTAATATTTTTGTGTGTAGTTCTGTTTGTGTGCTTTCTGGACGAGGATCTCCTTGCCTCCGTTTCTTATCTGTTTAATGGGCAGAGTAACAATTAATCTCGCTTCTCAAGGATTCTGCTGTGAAGTGCTTTTGAGGAATCTGGGCTGAAATGTCACATTTGATAAGGCTGCTCGAGAGCTTCCATAAAATCTGCTTTTAATCCAAGTCATGTTTGATGATAAAGTAGTGCAACAAGTATTGCTTCCCTCTGTCTTTTGCTCTTCTCTGGGCTCACTTTTTGTGTTGGGATGTGGGAGGGAACTGAGGACATGGAGCCAAATCCAGAGCACTTTCTGACTTTTTGAAATCAGTACAGTTACTTTTATGGTTTGGATGGGGAGGGAGAATTGTCTGAAAAGCTTCCTGAGAGTGCAGATACTAACTTTATATTTTAATTAACCATGGAAAAATTAACACTGTGTTCTAACTAGGTCCAGTGTTTGCCCTTCTGTGCTGTACTAATCCTTCTTGTACTTGTAGTTCTGATTATGTTCCCTCAGCTGGTACTTCAGGAAACGTGTTTGTCTTTGAGCATGTCTGGTGACTCAGATACCCGTCTCCTTAGCATCTGGTGAGCATAATTGTCATTATTAATCTGCACCATGCCAGTCTGTCTTCAGAGTGGCGGTGGGAGGAAGGGAAGGTACCTTGTTGCATGACGGGGAGTACAGCCCTGTGCCTCCTTCTGCAGGGATGTGACTTCTGAGAACAGATGAGTGAGAAGCCTGGGCTGGGCTGATGTTCTTTGCCTTCCTCTCACTGCCTCTGGTACCATCAGAAATGAGCAGCTAGTGCTTGATGGACACTGTTGACTTGCTGTTTTTAAATGGTGTTTATAGCGTGACTGTATGCAAAGGAATTGAAATAAAAATCTGAAGGGAAGCAGCTCTGTGTGAATGAAATATTATAGGAGTTGGTTTTAATGTGTGCTGCTGCTCCTGCTGATTTGGACTGCAGTGGGAGAGGTTTGGTGTGAGCAGTTGCAGGTGCCTGCTGTCTCTTAGAAACTGCCGTGAGGTTTACTGGATCCCCCTGGGTTTTCCTAGAAGCTGCTTAGTTTTTGTGTAAGCCTGTCAGTCCCTCTCCAAAAGCCACTGCGTGCTGGTGAACACACACATGGGTGAGGGGCTCTGCTCGGTTCCAGGCCAGCTTTCATGGCTCTGAAGGGAGAGTTGATGGCTGAAGTGGCTGGAGCCAGTGTCCTGCCTGCCTTCGGCCACCGTTAGCGACAGGACCGTGTTCTCATTACGTAATGCTCTATTTTGGACCTGGTGGGTGAGTGTGGTGTAAGTTAATATCTTGCCTGAGAGTTCGGAGTCAGAGACTCACTGGAACCAGACACAGCTTGGCATTATCTCCAGAGCTTTGTGCATGTTCAGTTTTAAACGCAGTTGAATGAAATCTCCCATAATAAAGCCCGTTCTTTCCTCTCTGGTTCCTGTACGGGTTCTGCTCTCCTGGGCTCTAAGCACAAGGTGGGCAGTACATTAATTTTAGAGTGATCATTTTCCCTGAGCCTGGGCACTCTCTCAGAATGCCTGTTCGTACAGGAGGGCTTTAAACATTTTTTTCTGCTGTCTGTCTTTAGTGCTGCTACTCTTACTTCCCAGTTCACATAATAACGGGCTTTTCCTTCATTCTTGTTCATCAAACTTCACTGCCTGTTTAATGCTCCCCTTTTTTTTTTGACATGGTGATTTTTGTCTTTGCTTCTGTAACCGTGATTTGCTGCCTTTGGCGTCATAATAAATTGCAGAAATTAATAGTGCATGATTGAGTGCACATACTTGAAAATAAGTTAAACTAGAAATAGATATTTTTTTATTACTATTAAAATATCTTTTTTTTTGTCAGTCCTTTTGTTTTGAGCAAAGGGCACATTCTGCTTTAACAGTTTTATCATATGTGTGCTATTGTAATTTACATAAATGAATTTTAAATACAGTTATAAGCTGTGGGAAGATGTTATTGTCTCAGCACAATGAATGTCGAGATTTATGCTGTGCATACATCTTGTGTTAGATTAACATTTGTTCCCTTGTCTCTGGATAGTGTCGTGATGGAGCCTTGGAATCTTTACCCAGGTACTTGTCAAGCTCATTTAAAATAGCGTTTGAATTGTTCTTCTTTCGGGCCGCTCGTTTCGTGTAAATACACATTTTGGCTATTTGACTCAATTCTGATGTCTCTGACAGAAATAAAGCTTCTGTTGGAGGGGAGCTGGGAGCTGCTCTTAGCACCCTCCCACCCCCCAGGCAGAGCCCGGTTTTGCCGGGGTTTGTGTCTGCGGAAGTCGAGCGCTTGAGCTGTTCCAGTGAAGTTGGTCCAACCATGTGCTTCAGCTTCTGTTGCTTTGATGGAGTGGGACCTTCGTCACAGAAATTTTCTGCTGTGTTTGTCTGTCTCCTGTCCAAAGCCATCAGTGACAGGAGCTGGTTCAACTCCTGCCAGGGATATTACGGTCCTCAGCTCTGCTGCTCGTGACCTGCAGTCGAGGAGGATTCTCACGTGGTGAGGTGGAAGCCTTGCCCTGGAAGGTGCTCGGTGCACACCCCTCTTCCAGATGAAGCCTCACATGCACTACAGACATGCTTTGTGTGTCCCAGGGGGGGCGATGGCAGAGTTTTAAACTAAATCACAGGTATTTGGAACGAGGATCCGCTCTCTTCCCACCCTTTCCAATTCCAAGGGGAAAACAACCTGCAAAGTGGTTATTTGCAAATTCTTTTTCAAGGTGATGTGATGATGAGGTTCAGGTAGGGAAGCACACCGTGAAAGGGAGGACTTCTTTTTGCTGAAGATCTGGGTTTGGACAGGTTGGCCACATGCACCAAAATGAGTAAGAGAACCTTTCCAGACACGTCTGAAGAGGAAAGCTAACGAACTGTAGCAAGGCTGCTTGCTGACTTGCCAAGTACGAGCCTCTGGTAAATGCTCTTGTGGGGACAGTTAGCATGCATGTTGTGGGGGTGGAGAATAACAATTTGACTTGGGGCTGGTGATTATTCTGTTGCAGTGGTTGAATTTCTTTCAACTGTAGTGGTGTTTTGAGTTCTGGGGACAATTACCGGCTCTTTTAGATGTCTCTTTATTTCCACAGCTTAAAAATGGTCATTTGGGGCAGATCCACCTGAATAACGTGGCATTCTTTCAAGGCTACCTATCAAGTCCTGACTATCAAGAATCAGATTTTAATGCTTCCCTGTTGCTGTGGTGTTGGGAACTGGCTGTGAGTGAGTGCACAGACACGCAGAGGGGTGTGCAGGAAAGGTGCACACGCGTTTTCTGTGCACGCCACAGAGGGATAGATTATTATTCTTAATTTATCATCCCTGCAAGCTTCCATCTGGATTATTTAAAGCAGACTTTGTTGGACAGCTGTTCAATTAATCTTAGTTTGTGTCAGAGCGTTGTCTGGAGAAGGAGTGGCTTTTTGGCTGCAGGCAGTGCAGGCGTGGAGCCGGGTAGTGTTGTTCCACGTGCGCGGTGGTGGCCAGGCAGCTTTCGTGGCCATGGACAGACCCGGTCTGCTGGGGTGCTGAGGTCCTGGTGTGTGGCTGCACGTGTCTGCGGGGAGCAGAGGTGACCTTGTGTGCCACTGGAGCCTGTCCTGGTCAAGTTCTATTCCTCTAGCCTGTGATGTTGGGTGCACTTAGCTGCCAGAACTAGTGGTGGGGGTGTTATTTCGTGTTACAGTTCTTGGTTTCATAGAATGGTTTGGGTTGGAAGGGACCTTAAAGCTCACCCAGTCCCAACCCCCCTGCCAGCAGCAGGGACACCTTCCACTAGACCAGGTTGCTCAAAGCCTCATCCAGCCTGGCCGAGAACACTTCCAGGGAGGAGCAGCCACAGCTTCTCTGGGCAACCTGGGCCAGTGTCCCACCAACCTCACACCAAAGAATTTCTTCCTCAGATCTCATCTCAATCTTCTCTTGTCCAGTTTACAACCATTGCTTTCTGGTTCCTGCAGCCCTGTTTCTGTTTCTTGTCCCTTTGTGATTGAGAGCAATGTGCTGACCATGAATGTTCCCTCTTAAAATAAAAATTAGAACAGAAAAATCAATAAAAGGGCAGGGTTGTGCCAGAGGGCTCTGTGGAGCAGCTGCCTCTGGGCTGGTCACCTCCCTGGAGCCTTTCTGGTGGGACCTGAGCCCACCATCTCCTGCATGGGTTTGGGCAGCCTCGCTGGTGCTGGCCACGCTCCCTGGATGGTCACCAGTGGGGTGGGGAGAGGGGACCGGAGAGCTGGCTGCGGCCGTGCCGTGGGGGCCAGCCGTCCCCTGCCGACGGGTCACCCTGCTGTCGTGGCTGGTGGCGCGGGGCCGGCTGCCTGCCCGAGGAGAGGGGCTTTTCTGTGTGCGTGCTTTGAGGGTGTGTGTTTTCAGAGTGCGAGTGGCAGGGGCACGCGGTGAATGGGGCTCTGTCCTTTGCAACCTGAATTTTCATCGCAGGCTCCGGAGGGAAGCGCTGCCGGCTCTGCTCAGTGAGGGAGCAGTGTTATGCAAAGCCACAACTTTAATTTTTTCAGCTGATCTGGACAAGAGAGAGGAGGCTATAGTTGAAAAAGGGAGAAAACTGCACAAATAATCCATGTATTTTCTTCTTCTCGTTTTTCTTTTAAAAAGGAGTTTACTTGTTAGAGGTCTGAGCAATGGTTATTTGCAAAGTAAAATTTCTTTTAGGGGCTCTTGGAAATAAAGAGGTTTAGTCTCTGGGTAGTGTGTTTTGGGGGCTGGTTTTTTGTGTGTGTGACTTTTTTTTTTTTTTTTTTAAATCTTTACTTGACTAAATGAATTCTGCTTCTAAAAATGTCTGTGAACGTTTCAATGGGGTTTGTTTTTTTTTGGTATTATCCAGTTGCTGCAGTGAGAGCTTTGCGTGCTTTAAGCTTGCACTCTTGCTCTCTCTTTCCACTCCTGCTCTCAGTGTTGCCTTTCATGTCTGAGGAATGCTGCAGCCTCACGTTCTTGTTTTTGGACCGTTAGGAGCTTTCGTGGGAAAGGCATGAATAACGCTTCTTGTTGGGTAAAGAAAGGTGCTGTGTGGTTTTCCCCAGCAGCATGCTCACCTGGAGGTGCTTTCAGACCTCTCTGAGGAGTCACCAGGAGGATTTGGTACATTAATCTATGGGGAGATGTCCTGGCCAGGTTCTTCTGGTGTCCCTGTCGCCTGTCTGAAGTCACCTTAGTCAGAGAAATAATGAATTGGCAGCGTGTGAGCATGTTTGTGGGAACTTCAGGTGGCTGTTATGCTCTCAGAGGTTGGTGCTCCGGGATGCAGGGTGTCTGCTACAAGTTTTTGTCTGGATAAGCCCTTTGCTCCTTGAGGACTATGAAGGAAGGCAGCTCTGACAAGAAGTTGCTGGGCCAGAGTTGCAGCCATTTACATATGACAGTGTTGATTAAGCTGCTGAAGAATAAGCGCCCTGGAACACGGGGATGTTGGTACACTGATGGTCCCTGCCTCACCTCCTGGAGTCATTACAGAAGCATGAGAAAAGAAATGGTTGGAGTCAGAAGCTTTATGTTACGCGACGACGACTGCGCCTGCCTGCCACAGAGGTACAGCACAGGCTGGGAAGTCAGAGTCGTGGTTGTCGCTGGGGTGGATGCTGTGAGGACCAGAATAATCAGAGGGGAGGGTTTGAGAGATGGTGAGTGCACATTTAGTGTCTTAAATTTCCAAAGCAACATGCAGTCATTCAATCCTCCACTGGGAAATGCTGCTGCACGCTCCCCAGATGCAGAAGATGAAGGCACGGGAGCCGATGGATGGGTGACAGTCTGTGCCGCAGCCGTGTTTAAATGAATGCATGGGCTTGAAACTCGGGTTGTGTTAATTAGACTTCATTGCAATTACTGACTAGAGCTAATCACAACTCTGGTAGGCCTACTGAAAACTGCTCAGGGGTCTCTTGTTTTCTCTTCAGATTTCTAACTGAATATGACAGCAGGAAAATACTTTGAAGTTCAAGAATAGTCAAATTGAAACCAAAGACCTGCTCTCTGCTCAGAGAGGGACAGGCTGGAGGTTATTGCTGCGGGAGCTTGAGACCAGGGCTATGGCCAGGTTCAGACAAACCATCTTCTCTCCCTCCCCGTCACGTATAAATTCATGCTCTGTAACATAATTTGCTGAAAATCCAACATGAGTAGCTGAAGCTAAAAAGTACTAATCCACAGTGGGGAAAAGGAAGAGCTTCTTGTGGAAATGGATTAATGAGCATTGTACAGGTGCATAAAATGAAACTTTAGTTGCCTTTTTTTGAAGCAATGAATTTTTGGTCAGATCTGGAGGCAAAAATTAAGGGGCAGGTGATTCAGATGAGCATGATATAGCTCTCTTCCCATCCTCTCCTCTCAGAGGACTGCAGGAACAATGGCATGCTTCCCCAACACCTGATGTTTCAGCTCACCTCTTTTTCTGTGTTCCTTTTCATGCTTTCATGGGGTCAGAAGTCACGGAGAGCCTTTGTGCACAGGAAGCAGTGTAAAATCCGTCGTGGAAACGAAGGCTGAGTGCACTGGTTGGTGGGGCGGGAATCTGGAAGGAAGTTTTCTCTCATCTACTTCTCCTGCAGTAGTGGTGAGGAGCTGTGCTTGGGGATTCGGGATCAGAGGAGAAATGAAAGGTGGTCTCCTTTTCCAAAGGCCTTTTACTTTATTGACAGGATGAGGGTAACTTGGGCATCCCCAGTTTGACCTTACTTCTGTGGCTGCTTGATAGCAGAGGGCATGGCTGAGCCTTGAAGTTGGTGCAGAAATTTTGTTTTGCAGACTATTTTGTCTTTGGTGTCTTTGAAGGTTCCAGCTGGTGTTTCTGGCCAGCCTCACCCATCCCTTGGGAAAAACATGAGGTCATTCAGCCTCCATTTGCAAGGGCACTGAGCAGGGTGGAAGGCAGCAGTTATTTTAAGCTTCTACTGACCAAAGCAGGATTTTGGACAATAAAAAATAGTTGTGTTCTGCTGCCCATTACCTTCAGTTGTCCAGAGTCAAGATTTTATAACATCTGTGTGCAAATGGACAAGAATGGGACACAGGAGTGCCTTTGTGCAGGTCTGTACTTTCGGTAGGGATCTTGAAACCCTTGGCAAAACCCGGCTGTGACAGCTGTGGGAGGTAATAATCCAGTACACTGAGATGCTTTGGGTTGTGCTGGAGCCTTCTGATAGTGCAAGAAGCCCAGGGCATGCCCTCCTCTCACTGAATAGCTGCTGTAGTGCTTTGTGTGTATTAATAGTCACGTCTCTTCACTTTTGGGCTTTTCCTTTGCTGTGTGCAGCACCTCAGACTCCGGGGATTTCAGACTACTTTGCAGAGAAGACTTGACTATCATAAATAAGCTTAAAAAATAAAACTCAGTCAGGATCAGTGTCCAGCCTGCTGTGCGGGGTGTCCAGCCTGCTGTGCGGGGTGTCCAGCCTGCTGTGCGGGGTGTCCAGCCTGCCGTGCGGGGTGTCCAGCCTGTGCTCAGCTCCTTCCTTTCCATGAGTTAGGGCTTGTGTCCTTTGGGTGCCTCCAGTTCTTTCCTGTCTCTCTCTTGTCCGCTCTCGTCGCGAGCTCTCTGGAGCAGGGAGCCTTGCTCTGGCGACGTGCGGTGCCTTACTGGGGTAGGGCCCTGATCTCCCCCGGCCCTCTGTGGGTGCTGGCGTGACACAAGGAGAATAGCAGCGGTGACAAAAGCATCCTTGAATGCCTTCTGACACGCGTGCAACTCAAATTCCACTTATGCCGAAGGAAAATATTGTAGGCAATTGAATCCATAATGCAGGGAAATGGCAGGGATTTATAAAAATAGTGCAATAAGGAGCCACTGGTGCCAGAAGTGCGGGGACTGAGAGGAGCTGTGTGTAGTTTGATTCACGTTGTTTTTTGTTTGGTTGGGTTTTGTTTGTTTTGGTTTTGGGGTTTTGTTTAGGTCACCTGCTGATGTCATATCACGTTTAGCAAGTCTTGTTGATGCAGGAGTGGAAGCTAAGGGTAGGGAAGGGAATGTTTGCAATTAGCTACTTACAGATAAACACATATATCATAATGACTGATCTATCTATCATAATACGATTTCCATCACTTTGATATATTTGGGTGATAGTGAGGAGAGGGGAAGCTTTCTTTTCCTGAAAAATGAATCTGAAGCGCATGTTAATGTTGTTTTCTGTCCTTCCAGTCTCCTCCTGACAGAGTTTAAAATCTGTGGGGCAAAGTAGCTTTAATGCCATCACTGTCATTCCTTCGCATCTTGAAACGTTGCTTGCAGCTGCCGTCCTCCAGATAACAACTTGTTTCCTGAGCCAGCAGGATTGCTGTTGGAAAATATGATGTGTTCCCTTTTCCAGGCGCTGAGAATTCCTCTTTCCCTGAGGGTGAGCTCCAAGGACCCTTTGGGCACCCTGTGGGGTGGTGATTGTGGTTACAGGGCCCGTTCTGTTTGGGTTTGTGTAGTGCTCTTGGCGTGGCAGGGATTCCTTTCATGTGAAAGTCAGGTCTTGAAGAGTAGGGGCAAGTTCTTATTGTTGAGAGCAATCTCCAGAAACAGAGCAAATGCCACGTCCCTCGGTGAGGGGGAAGATGCATTTTGACTTCATGGAGGAGTCCCTGAAGTCATGCTGAGTGCTGGCAGTGCAAGGGAGGGGGGGACTTGGCTGGCTGCTGCCTGGGCTGGGGCAGCTTGTCCCCTGTTCCAGAGTCGCTAAAGACTGTGGGCGGGTTTTTTGGTTTTGTTTTTGGTTTTTTTTAAGTGGCTGTAATTTTGGAAGCTCAGCCTCTGAAATGCCAGATGTGCCCTGATGGTTAGAAAGTTCAGAGACTCTGTCCTGTAACAGTCTGGTTTTCAGGTTTGGAGCATACAGAAAAAAAACCAAAACCAAAGAAAAGAGGAAGCGGCTCCCAGAGCCGCAGGGCGGGCTGGGCCGAGCTGCAGGGTAAGCTCTCGAGGGCAGGAACGCCTGCACTGCTGCCGGGATTTGCTGTTGTCTATGTGTGATGTTAAGCAAATAACTTCTCTTCTGCTTGCTGGTTTTTATGACTTTTCCCTTGTTTAAGAATGGATGCTTGGGCTAAATGTTTACTGAAAATCCTGGTTTGCTGGGAGATCTGAATATTTGCCAAAACACAAACATCCGTGACCTTGGTGTTCGGAGCCCTCACTCGGGGAGCCGGCAGGGCCGAGGGCTGTGCCGAGGTGGTGGCTGTCGGCAGGCGCTGTCGGAGCTCTCTGTAGCACGAGCTTTAGGATCCTGCCTGGCTTTTTAAGGATGTTCCTGATGCACAAGCTGTGCTGTCCAAAAGAGGAGAAGTTTGCTTCCTGGATCAGGAGGGGAATATTGTGAAACGCTGCAGAAAAAAGGCTGTGTCTTATTAATGAAATTTGAAGGGAAGTTCTCACTGAAAGGAATCTCTTGAGCTTCTTTTAATGAAAAGTGAGGAGCAGCTTTAGTGCTTTCTTTAGATAGGATAGCTAGTGACAATGCAAGAGCTTGATGGCAGGGCCAGTGAGAACTTATTTTAAGGCCTTAGTGCAAAGAGTCTCCTCTTGTTCCTTCCCATCTTCAGTCACCTTAATAGCGTGTGGTTGTGCTCTTCTTGCTCCAGCTTTGCGCAGCACCGAAGTCTCGGTAGCAGAGATCGCTCACTGCCAGAGTATGGCTTAGTGCACACATTTCTTAATGAAGTGAAGATCCAAGTCTAACCAGCGTGAAATGGAAGAGATTGAAGCAAATCTTCCTACCTACCCCATAAAAGTAATATTCTCTTTTCTACTGTGGAAAGTTGGATGATGCTTCTCTTCTGTTGACTTTTATGAATGATGTCTCCATAAGCAGCGCTCTCCTCCTCTGCCATAGGCGAGCATTTGATCATTGGTTTTCCTTTGGAGCAGAGTGCCTCCATTGCAGCAGGAGGGTGGCTGGCCTGAAGAACTGATCGATACTGACTTTTTTTAAACATTACTAGTTTCAAAGATTAAATATTGTACTAGACTTTATAATTGTAGGTCATTTTAACATCCTACATCTGGGCTAAGACAGCTCATCTGCCTCTCATTTCTCAGGCTTTGTTACTTAGGTGTTTGAAGCCATGTGTGGAATAGTGCAGCTTGTAGCTCTCTTACGGTAGCAGTTAAAAAAGGGAGGGAGCAATGGCAGTGCCACGGGCTGTTTGACAGCGAATACTCCCCCGGCTTCTGATCGGAATTCAAAGTAGGTTTACACCATTTGCCTTCCGTCTTACTTTGCTGCATTAGTGGTTAGCCTCAGCAGGACACTCCCATATTACTATTATTTTCTTTCAGGAAAATTGCCCAAAGAAAATTAAGTTCAAGTCTTATCAGGCAGATTTTTTTTTTTTCAGCCCACAAGGGGAATTCCATCTGAACGGGCACTTGTGGGGAAGGAGGAGAGCATGAGCCTTGTTTAAAAGAGAAATAAATCAGGAGATGTAGCTCTTCCTACAGACAGCTGTGTCTGGAAAATGATGATGGTGAAACAGGCTGATATTTGCCCTCCTTTTCCTTTTGCACATCTTCTGATGAAATTAGCCAGAGGAGATAAGTGAAGAATATTAATTCTGCTGCTACTGAAGTGCAAGGTTAAGATGTAAGCTCCCAGCTGCCGAGGGCTCTCTGACACTGGAAACTCAGGCCTCCTTTCATTTTACTTTTTCAATAAAATAATCTGCCTACCTGAAATCCCTCCTCGTCATCTTGCCTGTCTTTGTTTCTGGTTGTTTGGTTTATCATTAAAGCAGTGGTTGTGTTTTGCTCTGGAGATGGCTGAGTAGATCTAATAACGCTGCGGCTGGTAAGTGCATTCACTTTGGAAAACAACTGGACCCTTTAGGAATAAAAGTCTACGTGAAGGAATGGGATTTTCTGGTTTTGTGCATGTGCATATACTTTGGCTGTGTAAGTCTGTGTGTATTTTTGTACTTTTTTTTTTTTAAACAAATGCATACATGGTTTCAAGGTTTTTTAAGGGGCATTTTACAGAATGGGGTTGGTGTTGGGAGTTTGATGCTGGTGTGGTGCCCTCTTTATTCTTTGGTGTTTAGCATTCAGGTAGTGGATGAGTGGTTCTGGCAAACCTGGAATGCTGCACAGAGGTGCAGGTGATCTGTACTGATACACATTTCCATTGCTCTGGAGCTGGGTTCTGATTTCAGCAGGCAGGTTTCCATGTCCTGAATTGGTTTTGGTAATGGGAAGCGCTTACTAGAAAAAGTGATTTGCTGTGCATTTCTCTTCCCCCTAAAGGAACATTGTCAAGAATTGCAGGGGAAGATTAAACACTTAGTCTTGCTCTCCTAATCTGAATTGTTCTGTGAAAGCTTAATTTTAAAGAATGTGCTCCTGAACTAAATTTGCTGTTCCCCACTGGCAGTCAGTTTTGTCAGCGTGTCTATAATGCACACACAGGATGGTGAGGGGGAGTCGTTTTAACCTCTGCCAAGAGGAAAACACAGCAGTTGGGAGAGGCACAATGTAATGATAAATATTTTATTGACATGTTCCAAACATATTGGATGTAAATTTACACACTATCTGAGATTTGTTAAGTTTCCTTGTGAGTTTTTATGTTCCTGTAAATCCTGGTTCATTAATTGACTGTAAAGTAACGAACGTCTGAGCCAATCCTTTACCAGTAAGGAAACCTATGGTAGCTGTGATGGGCGGTAATGACCCCCCCTGCCAAGACAAAGCCCAGGCACCCTCGGAGCAGCCCTGCTGTGTGCTCAGCTCGCCCTTCTGCGCTCCTTGGGAGGTTCTGGCACGCAGGGGGGGCGGGCACGAAAGCCCTGTTGGCTTGGTTCTCCTCCAGAACACAGGGGAGATAAAATCCACGTTTGTGTAAATGAATGAAGGGTGAGTCAGTAGGCGTAGGGGATCGGTTTCTGTCCCCTAAAGAGGGTAACAGGGATGGCCAAAGAAATTGAAAGTCAGATTTCTTGTGTAAACTTAATTTGAAGATAATGAAACCTTTTAAACTGATACTTTAGGCATTGCCACCATCTTGTTTCCAGTCCCACTTAGCCCTGATGTGGTTCCTGTTCAGTGATTTGTGAGAGGAACAGCTCTGGGTTTGGGGCAAGGCTCAGATCTTCAGTGGCTGTGGAGAAACAAAACAGCCCTCAGCAGAAGCAGATGTTGATCCCTCTGCTCCGTGTCCTCAGGCATGTGGGGTTCTCATTCCCTGTGTTTCCTTCCCTGGGACAAGGGCAGAAAACTTGGGGACAGGAGGAGTTAAGAAAAGCTCACAAGGGGTGTCTGGATGGCAAGGTGACCTTGGCTGGGCAGTTGGCTGGTAGGACAGTTTCTGGGAAATCTCACCTTCTGACTGCCAAGCCTTTGGTGAAGACTGAAGACAGAATTGTCTCTCTGTGCTTCTGGAACCTGATGGTTTTGTCCAAAAACCAGAGTGGGAAAATTGTGATCAAGTCTGCAGCTTGCTGTGCATGTTGCACCTGAAGGGAATTTGAGATGCATGCTTCTGTCAGCATCCTTGTAGTTTGAAGGTTCTCCATTAGATGTGCAATGAGAGGTTTTATTCTTGCAACATTCTGAAAATGTTTTCTGGTTCCTACCCCTGGATGTTGGCTAACTGGTGATCATTAAAAAGAAAAAAAAAAAAAAAAGAAATTCCAGTTTTGGATGTAGAGGTTGGGTCCAAAAGGTTGTACAGCATGTGTTTCACAGCAGTTGTTCTAAAATTCCTTTCCTGGAGTATTCTGAGGCTTTCATGATTCTTAGTCTGTCTAATTAGATTGTGGGGCTCAGAGGACTTGGCTAACTCTGCCAGTTGGGCTCTGTCAGGGCAAAGTCTTTGATGCTCTGAGGAGTCCAGAGACAATAATGATGTCTGTATTTCAGTAGTTAAGTGCAGGGGTTTGCAAGAACAAGTGATTTGGAAGCTGTGGCTTTCCATTTGAAGCTGGCCTGTGTAGCTATTGCCTCCTAGGTTGGTTGTAACACTGGGGTGGTGGTGGTGGTGTGTGTTGGTGTGTGCATTTGTTTCATAGACTTTCCCAGAGTCAAATCTTCCATTCAAATCCAAGGTTAAGAAAACAGCTTTTTAAAAATAACCAAAACAGGTTTATCTGCTTTAGTGAATCTCCTTTTTGGAGCCTGAAGATAACTGAGGCATTGCTACATCTTTTTGAAAGATGCCCCTTCAGAAATAAAGGGCTCGGGTGTGTGAATAAGTTACTGGCAGCAAGGAGGTGCCTTGAACCTGGTGCAGAACATCATCCCTCCTGTGGCTCTGTGTGCATGCACCTCGGTGCTGCTGCTGCAGGGGTTAACTAACCCCGTCTGCAGCCACACCTTCCAAATACCAGATCCACCAACTTGTGTCTCATCACCTCCAGAGAGCAGGGCGTGAAGGATTAGGACTTCAGTAAGGCTTTTGAGAGGGTGCTTACAGGCTGGAACACCTGTTCTGGTTAAAATTTAGATGCTGATTTGTTAAATGTAAATTTTCTGATGTCTACTGGATTGTCACAGGAGGTAGGCAGGGAATCTCTGTAAATGTGTCTCTCATCCTTCACTGAGTAGCGTGTCATGCATTCGGGGTACCGAGTGAGAACCCATTTGTTCCCGTTGGACATAGTTTACTCTGGAGCTTTTTTAAGCAGATGTTTTGGAGACTTTCCCCTCTCCTGCACCCCTCTTGGTGACAGCAGCACTGTGCTGCCTGCTTGTGCTGTAGGAGCCCAGTGGGACAGTCCTGTTTAGGCAGCTGGAAGTGTCCTGCTGTTGTGCTGCTGGTTTCTCACGGGCTGGAGTGAAGTTCTAGGTGTGTGAATGTCCGTGACAGCGATGGGAGAATAGACAGTATCACTCTGGAGGCTGTTCCACCGACAGGAATGCTGTCAGAGCCCTACACTGTCATCTTCTTACCTGCCTTCTCTTAGTTCACTTATTCCATGATCTCTCATTAGATTGACTGTTGGATTAGCTGTTAGTGGTTACAGGCTCCAGCTCTGCCTTTTGGAAAGAGGACCTTCGGGGTAATCACAGAAGAACAAAACAATTGACCTTGCCAATAGCCATAGGAAATGTTGCTTGAAGGAAGCAGGAAACACAGCACATCTAATATTATTTTTGCCTAGAACCTGGATTAGAAACGCTCTGCATCATCCAGGGTCTGTCTCCTCCGTACCCACCTGGGATCTCAGGTTGTCCTGTTGAGGATATGTGTTCAGATGCTGGCACCTAGGAGTGTAGTTCACAGCTAGATCTGTAGCTTACCAAAGAAATGACTTTAAAAATTCTGTTGAGGAGGATAAAGAGAAAGATCAAAAGGAGCCAACCTTTTGTCATCTCCTAAGAAGAAAAACACTCAAATATTAGTTATGGAAATATCCCTTTTACAGAAAGAAGTGCAGTACTCCCAGCATTGTGTGTCTAATCCTCACTTGACCGAGCACAGGAAGCCTTTATACACATGGACTTTCTCCTGCATCTGCTTTTCTCTTGCCTTGGCTCACCTGGCTTGAGCCCATCCCGTGTGTGTGCGAGCGTGCCAGTGCAGATGGGATACGACTTGAAGGGAGCTGCAGGATGAGCTGAGCAATGCTTTTTTTTCTACTTTGCCACTTCAATTTTGGTTAAACCTCTTAGTCAGAGGGTGATTTCCATTTCGTCTTGAGTTACATTGGGCTTCTATGGCTCACTTCAAGCTATAGCTTGCCTCCCTAAACTTCTGATGTAAGCCCTATTGCTTGATTAGCCCGTGGCTGCGAGGAGCCATACCTACTCCTGGGTATGTAAATATTTTCTGTTCTTTGCCTTCATTTGTCAGACATTTGGGTTCCGTGTGAGCACGAACGGAAAAGTTTATTCTTGTTTCCGAGGGAAGGCAACAAAGGTTTATCTGAATGATCAAAGCAGAATTTATGGGGAGATACAGTGGAAACTATTCCTGGCTGTTTAGAAGCTGATGTGCAGGAGTAAGCCAAGAGGAACAGAAATGAGTACTCAGTTCAGTTCTTCCTAAGTCAGACTTCTCTTGGGCCTTTCCTGGTCCTGAACTGCAGTGAGTTTCCACTAAGCACATGATTTTTCTTGTGTCTAATATTTCCTATGGATTATTAGACACATAATAGGGTTGTGACAAGCAGTGGCCCTGCTTCTTGTGAAGTGCTACTTCAGTGGAGCTGCAGAAAGGGACTTTTTTTAGTTCTAAATTATTTTATCATCTGATATTCTTCTATTACTTTTTCACTTTCCTCCTGCCATGGCTGTGTACCCGGGTTGGCTGGAGGCCACCGTGGGTTCCTGTGCTCTCTGGGGCAGGCTGTGTCCGGTGAGATGGTTGCTCCACTGCATTCTGGGTTAATGAGCCCAAACTTGTATTCTTGGGCTTTCATTTTGTCTCTGTTCCTGGATGAGGGTAGCATGCCTGGCCCACTTGAGCGAGCTGTCGTCATTACAGCCAGGTTGCTTATCTGCTTAAGTTGACTCTAATGAGGTGTGACAGCCTGGAGTTCAGGCACCAGCTGCTGGAAGGGAGCTGGTTCTGTGGATAGTAGGGGTTCAAGTATGTGCATTGCCTGGCTTTAGCAAATGTATTCCAACACTGTAAATTGTTACAGCCAATCTAAGGGACCCCACTTGAAGACATACTCAGAGTTGTAGCAGGTCTGCTGGTACAGCCACGCTGTAAGGAAGCCTGATCCTTTCAGAAATAGATGGTACACTGCGTTTTCCTCCTCTGCTTGCATCGGGAAGGCACAGGTAGCTGGTAAGCTGGCTCTGTGCAGCCTCTCTAACAGCAGCAGGGTGGTTTGTGACCCTTTCCACACCAGACCTGATTGGAATGATGGTTCATCTGCAAATGGTTGTGTGTACAAGACCTGGTGGCCTCATTCCTTGGCTTTGGCAATCTGTGGCCTCTCCTTCAGAGGACAGTAATGCCCCTTGATTTCTTGATTGAACTTGCTTATTCCTGAGGAAAACCCAGAGAGTGTGTGTATAAGGCTCACTAGGTAACAAAAACTGTGAAGTCTTCTGCTTGTTTTTCTGTGCATTAGAATCCATTAAATTGAGGCTGATTTCTTCTTTCTTGTTGACTGTTTGCCTTGGGGGCCAGAGGCATGAGACCCTCTGCCACCGTGGACTGGTCTGTAATGCAGGTTTCCCCACACTGATCCCTGAGTGTGGTTGTGTCAGCTATAGCTGGCTCTGCTTCCTTGAATACTTTTCCTCCAAGCACTTGAAGAGCTCAATTTTGTTCAACCTGCTGATACAGGATACACTCCTACTTCCCCGAGGCAGGGGCAGTTAGGGAATACTTGTCCTTACATTCCTTGCAGTGGCAGGTTCATTCTTTAGATGGAAATCAATGGAGTTCTCGTCATGCCGGTTAAAGCTGTATGGATTTCAGAGGAGTGTATGGTGAAAAATTAAAAATTTATGGAGTTCAAAGGCTTCTGTTGCTTTCTTCAAATTCTCTAGTTCCCTCCTTCATGCTGTTATGTTTATAGCTAGGCCTGTGTAGCTTCTGAGATCTTGCAGAACAACATTCCCGTTGTTGTGGAGCTCATGTAGGCCATTCCCAGATGAACAGAACGCTTGCAAGAAGCTAGAGACATGAAGAGTGTTTTACAGAGTGGGAAAAATACCTGGTGATGTCTGAAGTTAATGCTTTCATTACGTTTTAGTGACAGCCCCAGCAGGTGAGTCAATGGGTGGCATCGCCTCCGGGTGCAGAAGGAGGCTGAGCCGGTGACGGAGCGCTGGGAGAGGCGTGACCTGCCGTGTTTGTGGCATCTGACTCTGGCCAGCACTCTGCAGACCTGTTGGTGCAGCGAGGCTCTGCCCTCGGTGTCAGCTCCTGAGCACGGCACCGTCAGCGGTCCGTTTGAGCCTGCTGAGCCAAGGGTTAGCTCGCAGCCCTTCCAAATCCAGGGTCCTACCGTCTCGCTCCCTCCCACACTGAGCGTTTGGAACAGCAGTGTCCAATTATGGCCAGGAGACGCTGCAAGAGCTTCACAGAAGGGTCATTATTTTGTCACCTAGGTGACAGTTTGTTACCCTGCCAGTTGTCTGGAGTGCAGCAAGCCACTTCACATACAGCTGACATGGTTTAGACACTTTTTAGTGAACAAAATGGGTAGCTGTATCCTTAGTCCTTGTCTCTCGGAAAAATCAGTTTCCAACTGTTGCATCTGTGATGAGGCTGCTTTGAATTGGTGAATTTTGCAGCAGTTGTCTGCTTTGTCTCTTTCTGCTCGAGAAGAGGGTGGTTATCCTGGTTTAGAAGTGCTTTTAGAGACCTGAATCTTCAGAAGGCGCTGGGAGATAGGAAGGTGCTGTTCCTGTTTCTCAGATAGGTAAACTGAGACGTGGCACTGTGACCTGTGCAAAACTGCCAGAGGCCATCCAGGGATTGCCTCTTGGACTAAAAACAGGCTTCTGTGTTTATGTTAACATATATTTATAGTACCTCCCTTTAAGAGGGTTCTCCAGACTGTCCACTGTGGATTTATGCTGCAGGTCATTATTCTGAGCTGGGCAACTCCTCTTTGGAGATGCCAAGTGTAGGTTCAGTTTTTAATTTTTCTTTTAAGTTAGGTTTTCTTTATGATGCACCTTGTTAACAAATGAAACCAGTGAACGAGGAGCCACTGGGAGTAAAGCAAGCTGGTAGAACTTGCCAGCTGACTTTTATTGGTGGCCTATCCTCTGCCACCTCGTGAGGAGTCGTTTGTTAACGAAGGTCCTCTCAGCTTGACCAGTGCACTGTAATCCTTACGAGTCATTTAAAGCAGCGTAGGCAGTTAAAGATTAATTTTGCATGCAGTGACCTCTTTATTTTTAACTGCTTTGCCTCCTGCATCTTTAGAAATAACAAACAAATGCTCCAAACACACCAACCCCCTCGGAAGACAATGATTTCATTGTGGCTGCGGACATGACATGCGTTACATAAATATTGGTGCTTACGTGCCTGCTGATTCTTTGTCCTTGGATGCTGAGTTTTCCAGCCCTGCTGGTCCTGTTTCGTAAGAGCCTGGGAGGAAACACAACCAACAATTTACGGCCCTGACGTTACTGATTGGTCAAGATAGCTCTTGTGGCTTGGTCTGTTAACGAGGTGGATATTTTTTTATTAACGTGATCAGACTGGTTTATCTCTCCCTTCAGTTCAGCAGAGCACAGCTGCTGTGGCACTCCTGTGCATTTGTCTTGAGCTTTTAGATGTCTTTCTGTTGGTTATTGCAGGATGCAAAAGAGCTTTACAAAGACAGTTCAAGCCTTGTCATCTCTGGAAGGAAAGTAACAAAGCCTTATCCTCTTGAAGGCAGGGGGAGGTGGAGGAATGATGCACAGAGAAATTGTCCTTGGAACACGCTTGTGAAATGTGTTGCATTCTGCCCCTTCCTCCCCCATGGCTTCTGTCCACGGACAGCAGCGTGCTCCTACAGCCATGCACTCACGCTGCTCTTTTAGCTCAAGTGATGGGGTGTTGTGTTAAGGAGCTGCGAGCCCCAGTTTTCAGACCCTGCTGATGACTGGTGCTGGAGGTAGTTTTAATTTCCTGAAGACTCCATATAACTCCAGTGGAGCTCAGAGCTGTTCTCTGCTTGTTTCTGTAGCTAGGCCACACTTCCTTGCAGAGAATGAAATCTAAATCTCTACATGATCTAACAGTTGTTTCCTAAAATGTGAACAAAATCAAAGAATGAAGAATCTGTGTTGTTCAGAGCAGCTTGAGAAGCTGAAATATTGACTGAAGTAACTGAGAGAAAATAGAGGGGTTTTTAATGGCATTTTTCTAGATTGTTTAATGTGTTAAATTAATCCTTACTAGCAAGGCCTTTTAACTTAAGTCAAAGTGATTGTGTATATGTGCTCCTGTAATTGTAAGGTCACTGTCTGGACACAGGCACCAGAGAGGGTAATTTTTGGTGCAGTATCTCACTTCTTGAATCAAAGATATTTTACAAAACTGAGATGCATATGTAAGAGAGAACTGAAGTGTAACCTGCATACAGAAACTTGGGGGGTGGGAGGAGAGCCTGATAGACTTGTTTAACCTTTGGGTGCCTCTTGGCTCAGTGGCCCTTGGATACTGCTACTTCATGGAAAAAGTTCTAAATATAGTGCTCGTTTGTTGTTGAATAATAACTGCAGAGGGTGGATGCTAAGAGTTTCCAGCTCCTTGTGGGGCGTAAGCAGGGCAGGAGATATATACTGTAAATGAGACACTTAATGAGTATTCAGTCCAGTAATACTGCTGAGCATACTTGTTGATTTATTTGTAGACTATTGCAAGCCTGTTTGTCATAAGAAGCTCCCTGAGATGAAACCTGAGGCTCATTTTTTGCTCTTGAGAGATACTGCCTTTTCATTCCCTTTTTGCCTGGTATGTATCAGCTGCCAGACACGAGACCTTGCTGTCCATACGTTTACTTACAGAGATAAAGAGATTTTGAAGGTAAATAGAATGGGCAGGGAGTGTTTTGGGGAAAGGGATCAACAAGGTCATCTTTTCCTGGGAGAGACAAAACCTAGGGAAAGGTGAAGAAATTTGCCTGAGGTCACCCAGGAGGTCTGTGATGGAGCTGGGGTCTGAAACTCTTGTTTTTCAGAATCCAGTCCTTTAACCAAGATGTCATCCTTCCCTGGAAGTTCAAAAACCCTCTTGCTTTTAACCACCCAGTGAGTGAATCTGCTTCCTTTGTTGCTCTGTTTTCCCAGAGCTTTTACCTTAGAAGACCTTACCATCTTGAACAATTTCCCTGCATAAAGCTTGCTTCACTGCTGTTTCATTTCACTAACTTTCACTTGAAAATCAGATGCTTCCCTATCTTTTCTTTTTACTTCCTTATACAGCTTTTCCCTGTTGCTGTAGCTCATTAAATTGTGCAGCTGTGTGTTATTTAACATCATAAAGCGTTTAGAGATATCATTCATATAAAAGGATACAAAATGAATGTGCATTGTAATTCTAGTCTCGAGGTAGCAAAGTTCTGTGAGGAGTTGTGACTTTTATGGTTCTGTAAAAGCTTTTTCTTACCTTTTTTATTTAGTGCTTTTCTGATTTGTAATTATTTGTGTGTAGGTAAATAATTTATAATGCAGTTATTAAGTAATCTGCATAATTATGTGCATTAAATTAATATAGATATGAAGTTGTATGGAAAATGTCAATTATCTCTCTTTCCACCAGTTCAGCAGTAGGCAGCGTGCTGAACTGGGTTGCTCCACGCTGGCCCAGCTCCAGGTGTGTGCCCTGACCTGTGGTCAGAGGATTCCTGTTGTGCTGAAAACTGATGCAAATAAAGCCACACACCAACCCCGGGCCCTCCGGGGAGGCAGGTGTGCTGGTGCCAAGGGGCTGACCTCGGAGGCAGAGGAGAGGATGGCAAAGCTTTGTTTTTCGATTATTTGGTAATGAGAATCTTGATGGAGTTTGGCAACACGGGTCTGAAGCAGCCATGCCAGCTCCTACGTGTTGTATTGGGTATTAATAGCTCCCGATTGAACTGTAGCTGCCTTTCGCCTCTGCTTGCTCTTTTTTTTTTCCCTTTCTTTTCTTAAAGCAGATTAGCATTTGTGTGTCTGAGTTTTCTCTGCTGGGGCGTGGAGACCATGTATTTCCTCTCCAGGATCACAGAGAGCCTCGGCTGGTGTCAATCACTTCCGAAGCCAGGGGTGATACGGTCAGCACGGGCTGTATCTGATTTTCCAGATGGGTTTTTTGTGCTGTGCATGTGTGGTTTGTTGTTGTGTTGGCTTGCTTGCTTGTTTGTTTGTTGTTCTTAACTTCAAATACTCATTTTGGGGGCCTAATTGCCATTGTTTGTTTCTGTGTTCTGGATGTGTGTCAAGCAGTTTGCTGGGAGCTCTGCAGAGCCGTTTGGGAGATGGGAAGGCTGGTCTCGGAGCTGGTCCCCGCTCCCTGGGGAGCTGCTCCTGGCAGGGAGGCACCCCCTGCGCTGCCCGGGGGTGACGGCTGCCCTGGCCGCTTTGCTGGGTGTGGGTGTGTGTGTCCAAGCTCGTGCACGTTTCCAAGGGCTGTTGGGTGGAAGTGTGTCCCAGGGGGCAGGCACAGCGCTCCGCTCCTCTGGCGCTGCTTTGGAACGTGTGCTCGCCTGTGTTGCCGTGAGAGCTGGTTGGTGGATCTGTGGCCCCACGGTGGAAGCTTCTTTTGTGGGAGATGGCTCTTCTCCACTTGGCTGTGTGCACTGAAAGCTACCTTGGTAGCTGTGTGTCTTACAGAGCGAAAGCAGGGTGCCTTTAGGAGTGTCCTTGTGTCCTGCAGATCATCTCAGTAATACCTTTTCACATACCTCCTTGAATAACCATTAAAAGCATTTTCTCCTCTTTTTTCTTTTTTTTTAAGTATCCTGGCCAAAGCAAATAAGGAATTAGAGCAAGCTGAGGCTGGTATAATATACTAAACCATGACTCTAACAGCAATTAACGCAAAGGAATGAACGTTTTACAGTGCCCTGCAGTTATCCTTAGTTCTCAGTGGTAAACTGAAATAAGCCTGGTATCTGTGTGCTAGACTAACTGCCATTTTTATTGCATTACATGGTTTATTGCTCATTTTTTCTTTCATTTCAGGCTTCTCTCAGGCTATTCTCCTTCCTCTTTCATAATGACCCCCAAAGAAGAATGCTATAGTTAGTATAGCTGATTTTTGACACAGTTGAGTTCTGATACTGATGTCGTCTGTACAACTCAACATTTGGCCATTTTACCCTGCTGCCAGGACTGGAGGTGGCTGAGAGAGCCTGTGCCCTTGAGAGAGGAAATGGAAAAGGTGTGGTTTGCAGAGAATTCACTGGCTCACCTGTGTCCAAGTGCATGCCTTGCTTTGAGCTCAGGGTACTTCTACTGATTTTGCTGGAGCTGCTCACACGCTTGGTCAAGTCTTCATCTCGCTATGTCCCAAGTCTCTTCTCAACAAGGGAGTTGTCCCACTTAAGTACTGTACAAATAAATGTGTCTTTAGCAGGACATGGTGCCCCACTCAGGAGGGTGAGGTAGCTCTGCAATGTTACTGTGTACGTGTTCAGGTTTGGACTGGCCTAATGATTTTCAGTAAGAAAGTGGCTTCCTTGGTGCTTGTAAGAAGTAAAAGCATTAATGCCACTTAGCTTCTTTCCCATTTAAAAGATGCTAAATGTTCCCCATTGCTCTCCCCAGCTTTGTCTTGGGCTCTTTTAACTTCTAGACAGTTTGGGGTAGAAACCATCCAAAGAGTAGCATGCTGGGGAGCTTGTTTTGGTGGTGGCAGCCAGGAAACAGGTAAGAGCAGAGGTGTTAGTGCTGCCCAAGTCAGGGTTAGCACGGCTTGCCCTGAGCTTTACCCCTTGTTCACGTGGAAGGAAGGAGATGGGAGAGAGCCTGAGCTCTAGCAACTGGCTGCATGTGTATGATATCGGGGTATGAAGAACATCTGTGTGGAAACTTGAAGGAATATGCTCTTCAGGCTTGAAAAAGAACGGGTAATGTAAGAAAACGCTGTTGTTTAATACATTTTTTGCTTGGAAGCTATAGTTAACACATGCTGTAATGCTGCTTGCTCGTGTGATACAGTAGCAGCACGACACTTCAGATTTATTACTTCTGGTTTCTCTTTAAAGAAATCCTGAATCTGGAATCAGAAGAATGCTTTTTTTCTCTCAAGCTACAGAAGGGAAAAAATTTCAAACCGACATAAATCAAAAATATATTAAAGGCCAACAAAACAGATGAAAACTTTTTTGGAAGATTGTCTATAATGTTTGGCAGAAGAGACTAATGTGCTGTGGTTTTTGGCTGGATTTATAAATGTGAAATACTCTAGGGTCCATCTCCTTGAAATGGGCTATTTTTATGTATTTTATCTCTCTGTGTAAAAGCAGCAGAAGCAACTTATGTGTGTATATAATATATGCATTAGCATGTCTGTATATTAGGTATGCAACATTCTATAAATTAAATTACAACTTTATCTAGAATATTAAATTACAAAGTTATTTTTGTAGTGCAAACACTTATTAGATATCTTGATTTTAGCCAAGAAATCCTGTGTGCTCTTGTTGACTCGAGGGCTGACGGGACGTGGGTTTTGCATAGGTTCCTTTCTCTCGGGTACACGTGTGCACGTCAGTAGGAACTCGTTATTCCAGTGAGTTACTGTGGGATGTGCTCTGTCCTTCTTGGACAAACTGCCCCATTGAACCTTTGGAAAGGTGCACTGCGGCTTTGTGAGGAAAGGCAGCTTTTTGGGGCTTGCCTTGTGTCTGTGGCAGCCAGATGGAACTAATCAGGCCAAGTGGATCAGAGTGAGTTGGCTTTGAGTCTGTTTGCTCTGCAGTAAGTTTTTTGATGACATGTTTCTTCCCCTTTTAATGCATTTTTAAATTTAGTTATGTGGTTGTGTTCTGTGTAACCAAGTCACACCACAAAGGAGGTAGTGTGGGGTAATCAGTTAAAGCCACTGCTTCCTCCTCTGGTGCTCTGGCCTCCTGCCTCTGATTTCTAGGATGTTTCTGACATTTTAAGCAGGGCCAGTCACCCTCTAGACCGCTCGTGCTCGTTTAGTTTTAATCTAGGGCTGTTGTTTTGATTCCAGTGTTTCTGTGACCCTTCCTGCTAGGCTGGGAACCTGGTCCGATCCCTGCCCCGGGATCCGTGCCGCGCAGTGCGTCACACAGAGTGGATCATCTCGCTCCCTTTCTCTCCCAAACTGGAGGCTCTGAAGTTTTGCAGGAGAGGAGAGTTGAACCCTCCTACCCAGATCACTTCAGTGGAGCTGTCTGGCACAGTTTGCACTCCTAAACTCCAACTGCAAACTTAGGGCTTGGGTCACCTGGCAGAGAGCTACTGATTTCCATTTTTCAGAATACATCTCTCCATGCAGGGGCTCTTGCATGTCTGTGTGTACAACAGTTCCTGAATTGTTACCAACACTGCTTGAAGGGTTTCCAAAGAGAGGGCAACACTTAAAAACTATCAATTAGACATGACTAGAGCAATGACAAAAGATGTGAAAACAGTTATCGCTTTGGTTCCCAAAATAAATCTTCAGGCTGACCCTCCAGGCGTGGCTGTTGGGTTTGGAAGCAACAGCTCTGAGGAAGACGAAGCCTTCCATCTGCTGCCAGCAGAGCCTTCGAGGTATCAGCAATTCAGTGCAAACCCAACGAGAGTGGTGAACAAACAGGCTCCAGAATAGCAGAGACTTCTCTTAAAACGTCAGTGGTAGGACGGCAGCAGGGCGGTTAGTGCCGGTGAGGAGCTGGTGGGGCGAAGGCTGCGGTTGAGCCCGCAGTCTGACCCAGGAGGACTGCACTCTGCTGGGTGGCATCTCCCCCGTGCTCCCAGTTGTACAGAGCTGAGCAGTGTGAAGCTGGGCTCCCACTCCTCACCTGTGTTCTCCCTCCTGCTCTAACTCCTTCCCTAGGTGTGCTGATGCTCATAATGCTTCGAGTTTTGCTGTTTGCAGTGGGGACGTAACAACTCAAAGCTACATGTAAACAGCTTTGTTGGCTACTTTTACTTTCCTTGCTTATATTGTACACCTTAAATGTGCTATTTCTTTTGGCATAATGGCAAAATCGCTGCTTATGGGAACTGCCGTAGATAATACAAAAAGCTCTTTGAAAAGAGCTTTATCAGAGTACAAAGTACTTGGAATTGAAAGCCCCTAGAGGGTTGCTTTATTTTCCCCCTTCATTCAAACTTGTAGTGGTGCAGGATCGAGATACATCATGCCCTATTTTCAGCTGATTTGCATGTTAGAGAGAACGGAGTAATTGGTGTTTAACCAGAACAAAAGAGGATCTGTTTGCTAAAAGAAAAAGAATTCTTGAAGTAGACCCTAATACATATACTGCCTTTGTCTCTTCTCTCGTTAAGAATTGAATAGGATGGCCTAGTAATTAGAATGTGGAAGGCATTGCTTTGGTGTTGATGCTTTTTGAGCTAATTGGTTTGAAAATTATATTTGATGTAGCTCTAAGGGATGTTGGCACAACACCTTCTTGGGACAGGGACATCCTGTGCTCCCGTGTAACTGCAGAAGTAGGCACTTTGAGGCAGGGACTTGTCTTTTTAAAAAAAATATTATTTATTAAAGCCACATTTACCTTCCTAGTTGAATACATAGGAAGCATTGCCACATGTAAATAATTCTTCTCTCGCAGGTGTGAAGACCTTGAAATTACCTTGGAAAAGGATTAGCTTCTCTCTTCCCTGAATGAGTACTTAGTTCAGACCCTGGTAAAGCAGAGATTTGAGCTAAACTGGGTTTGGATTTCTGCATTCTGCATTCTTGGAAAGCTTTTGTTGTTGGGTGGGGTTTTTATTATAAAAAGGTTTAAAAATATATAGTTCTTGAGCAGACTGGGATAAAAGACAGGTCTGGAAACATGCAGGAGGCTTTCCTAGGTCAGTGGTTGTGCTCATCTTCTTCAGTCCCGCCTCTGATGGTGAAGTGTTAGGAAGATGTTGATCGTGTCTGTAGATCCTTTCCTTGGATTCTGAAGTGGGATTGCTTTAATCTGAAAACACTGAAACTTCAGAAACATTTTATTTTGATCTCTTGAGTTGATGAGTCTTTGCTTTGGACAAGCCCACGGGGTGGCTTTGGATCTGCACCTTGTATGTGTACAGTGGATTTAGGGTGGGTGGGAGGTACTGGGAAATTCAGAGAAGGGAGATGCAGTTCTTAAATTGAGAGATAAGCCTAACAGTAAAGATTCAGCTTTATGGGATTTAAGTGTCTTTTATTTGATAATGGAATTGTTTTATGGTACAAATTGAAGTCTCGAACCTGTTGTTGGCTCTCTGCAGAGTCCTATACGATCACCTTAATAAGGTACTACAGTGTGGTGGAGCTGTTGTGTGAGGATGAAGTGAACTTTAAAATTTCCCCCAAGGTTTTCAGTGATAAAAAGAACACTTAAAAATGGCTGGGGAGTATGTGGATTTGTTATTTAAATGGGTTCAGTCTTGCAGTGAACAAAAGCTTGCTTCCCTTTACTTTGCAGCTCCGTCTTCTCTCCCTTCTGGTGGCGGGCAGGCGTGTGCCTTTTCTCCGTGTTTTTCTGTGGCTGCTCACAGGGGCGAGTCAAGTCAACACCAAGTTGTGATCCTGCTTTGATTGGTTTGTGTGTTTATTATACTGCAGCTTCAGTGCTCTTTAGTGTCTTAAGGCTTGGTTTAGATGCTACAGGTATCTAGATGGCTGAGGTATCTGGTCTTTAGATATCAGCAGGTGACACTAAACTGTGTTGCAGGTCTTCAAATACTGGGTTAGGGCTGCTGGCTGTCCGTGTCCCAGTGAGGTCCATCGCAGGGTTTTGCTCAGAGGAATATTTTACTGGTGTCCCTCGGACCTCTGCTGCTCAGATTCCGTCTGTCCACATAGCTAACCCTGGCTCAGGGATCAGTCTGGACGGGAGCTGTCTGTGAGTGCAATTCTCCTTCCCCAGACACGGGGATGCTGGCTGCAGCCTGCTCTGCAGCACCAGCCTCTCCTCCCTCCTCCATCTGCACACATCAGCACGGCAGGCCTCTGCCAGCTGGGCAGCAGCAGACACTGGGGCTTGGCTGAAGCGCTGGCAGGGTAAGATCCTTCCCAGCTCCGTGTCTCCCTTATGGTTGTTTGGTAAATCATTCCCTTCCGGAGCATCAGCCAGTGGAAGGCTGCAGTCGAGGGCTGGCGGCTCTGGCGGTGGCGTTGGCCGTGGGTGGCTGTGTGGCATCCTCGGGGTGGGCACGGGCAGTGATGGTCCTGGGCGTGTGCTCGGGGTGTGCACCCCGCGGTCAGCATTCGGTGCCAACCCAGACAAGGTGGGGTGTTTGAGCACAGGATGGTTGAGGTTGGAAGGGACCTCTGAAGGTCGCATCTAGTCCAACCCCCCTGCTCAAGCAGGGACTCCTGGAGCACATGAACCAGGATTTTGTCCATGTGGTTTTTAATGCCTCCAGGGAGGGAGATTCCACACCCTCTCTGGGCAGCCTGTCCCCGTGCTCAGTCACTCTCCCAGGAAAGAAGTTCTCCTTAGGTTCAGGTGGAACTTCCCGTGCTGCAGTTCATGCCCGTTGCCTCTCATCCTACTGTTGGGTGCCAGTGAGAAGAGTCTGCCCCGTCCTCTACACACTCTCCCCTTAGATATTTATAAACACTTGTAAATATTTAGATATTTATAAATAAATAATAGATACTTATTTAGCTGGATTGAGCAGAAATGCTCTTCTGTTTTGTTTCTGTGGCATTGCAGCGTGGTTTGCTGTGTGGGGATGCTGTTCCGTGCTGGCTGCAGCGTGGATGCCCACGGTGGCACCAGAATTCTGCTCCTGGGGCACCCGGTGACGCCTGCAAGTGCACCCGGGTGAATTTCTTTCAAACTCGAATACCCAGACAGAAATTGGAGGCCACAATGTAGATATTTTCTAAACCAAACTTCCATTATTACTTTTTTTCTTTCTCATGGGTTCTCCGTGTTTAAAAGTGGGCCTGAAAGACAGAAATGTTTAAAAGGGGTTAAATAAACTGAAGCAAACCACAGTGTATTTCCGTTCGGAGTTAAAACAAGATGTTGCGGATTGACTCAAAATGAAATTTTTCTTTTTCTTTTTTTTTTTTTCTTTTAAGTTTTGCCAACAAACTGAAAACATGTTTGTTTAATCATAGGCAAATTTATCCTCCTGTTTTTTTGGTTCTGTTTTGTTTTCAGTTTAGGCAGCAAATTGAAAAATGAAACTGTTCTGCCAGCGCTACTTCCAGTGAGGATTGCTCCGAGGAGGCCGTGTGCCTCCCTGTTCTATGCTTTATCTAGGAGCCATCAGAATTTGTTCGCTGATTAATACCTTGGAAATTATAAATTAACCATATGGAACAATACTTCAGTTTAAGTAACTTGTATGTTCTTGGTGATAGCTAATCCCCTTAAAACGTGTTTTTAATGACCAGTTTGTTTTCACCTGAGGTCAATAATGCTCTAAAAATGGCTGTTAACTGCACCAAAGACATTTTTTTTTGCCCAAGGAGGAATGCTGCTGTGCACCATATTTAATGGTCTAATACGTTTTATTTCTGCCTTACCTTCTGGATATGCTGGCTTTTTATTTTAGTGGCTGTGTTGGAAAAAACCCTGTTTATTTTCTGTCTGCCCATGACTGCTCTTCCAGCCACGCGAGGTGTGCGGTGACCGAAGCAGTGGTAGGAGCCCGTCGTGGCTTTGGGCTGGTGCGTTCCCGGCTGCGGAGCGAAGGGTGCTCAGCCCAGTGCCTGCCCGCGCAGGTCTGCGATGCTGTGGGTCATAAAAGTCATGAGGAATATGAAAACTTCAGACAATGGGCTGTGGTAATTCTCCTGCCTCCTTCTGCTTAATTTTTGTGCTAATTTATTGCTCCTCTATATTCCTACTTCTGTCACCTAAATGCAAATGCACTGGCAGGCTGCTTTATGGGTAACACTTAAAAAATAATGGTGCTGTAATGAATGGGGAATTGCAGCGGAGATCTTGCTGGAGTGCTTGCAATATCCACATTAATTTCAAATGAATTAATTGCAGTTAATACTATTGTATTTAAAACCTGTCAGAAGCCATAACGATGATTAGGGTGTAGGTATAAAATGTTATTTCAGAGCAGCATCAACATGTTTTAAAAGAGCAGTGGATGGTGTTAAAGTGTGTCTGACCTAATGGCCGTCATCAGCAGCTTTTGTGCTCAGCCCGTCTAGAAGAGATGAATCAAAAGTACCTAATTGAGGAAGAGAGGGGCCATAAACCCATTCACGTTTTCCCTCCATCAGAAGTGGGCAGGTTCTTCACCCCGGTGCTGGCGTTGAGAGCAGTGGCAGGATGAAGGAAGGGTTTTATCTGGGAGGGCTTTGGGTCCTGTTGATCGCTGGTGCTGGGCTTGAGCACGCTGCTGCTAAACCTCACCTGTCACCCGTGGGTGGTTCCAGCACAGACAGAGGAAGGTGGAAACAGCGTGCACGGAGCTGTGAAAGGAGCATTTCTTTAACAGTTATTTCCAGTCCTTCAGAACAAAATTGATGTTATGGCAAATATATTTATTATTCAGTAGTTAATACTCTAAAGCAAAAATAGCCCAGTGCCTTTCACTTCAGTCCTTGTTGGTGATGCTTTGAGCATCTGCAGCAGGTCCGTGGATTTCCCCCTTGGGAATGTGTCTTTGCTGGAGTGGTGGTTGGTACCCAGGTGAGCCAAGGATGAACTGACACTGCAGGGCTGACATTACCAACCCTGTGGCGCTGCTGGGTTCTGGGGGGAGTCCCTGAGGTTTCTTGCAGGAATATCCCACCTCTCCTCGTGTGCCGTGCGAGAGGCCGAGATGCTCTTTAGCTCCCTGCAACAAGGCAGAAGAATTGCTGTTCTTGGTACAGGCTGGGAGCTGTGCAAGGGTGGTGAAAAGCTACCAGTGCTCGGTGATTCACCCTGCAGAGTGGGTGACAGTGGGACGTGGGGTCCGGTCTCTGTGCTTCCCGCAGCCCCCGCTCCAGCGAGGCGGCATGGCCCAGTTTGAGCACCTCGGGACCTGGAGGGGAAGCGCCTCACACGTAAGGAAACCCGCAGTGAGGGAGTGCGGTGAAGAGGCCGCTGCCACTAGATCACCTCCCTGGTTACCTGTTCAATAAGCTGGTGGTGGTCACAGCAGAAGCGTGAGCCTCCTGCACGGCCGTTCCCATCGCCTGTCCCCGGTCTCCCTGTCAGTGTCCGCGCTGCTGGCATTGGCGACCGGCTGTTGGTCCCATTGCATCTTCACTCCTGGTGCCTGCAGTGACGGTTACAGCTGCAATCCCTGCCTGGTAGCGGTGGGGGATCAGAGGTCCTTCAGCTTGGGCAGTTAACGTCAAAAAATAAAAGTCTTTTCTTCTAAGGTGAGATAAAAGTGAACAGAGCTTTACTGAGCGTTCTCCCCGGGGTGAGAGCTGTCTGAGGGCAGACCCACGGATGCCGTTGCACACGGGCTAAAGATCTTTGCAGCTTTGAGAAACCTGGAGAGTCAGGAGAGCAGGGAGGCACAGCAAGCTACTGCGGAGCATTTCCAGCCCCAGCCATCTTCTGTGCCCGTTCACTCCATCAGAGAGGCTCCCACATCTTCACACCTGGCTGAGAGAAACAGGCACGTAACTCTTTTCAGTTTAACCACTTGTATTTCTATTTTAGTTCTTTGCGTCTGGCTTTGAGGAACACTGCACCTGCAGTTTGTCTCCTGGTAGTGGAAAGCACAGAATATAATCTCACAGATTAAGACAGCTGCATTTTGTTCATCTCGAGCATGAGTTCTGCTTGACGATTTGTAGATACAGTTTCCATTTGACACAAAGGCAGGGACTGATTCTGGCATGTGTGGGGCTGATAAGATTTCAGGCCAGATCTTTCTTTTTTTAAAAAAAAAAGAAAAGAAAAGAAAACCCCCTTGATGTGTTACATAGTTCAGTAATCAGTTTCCAGGTTCTTTAATTAGATCTGTGCTTTAGCTGATTTAGCTGCCTGTCTCAATACACAAATGATTTATAAAGGGAGAAAAAAAGTATGTGTTAATCTCCAGTGAGTGATACTCTGTGCTGGAGTCGTTTGTATTAGGCATGCTACAGTATTCAGTCTTCCCTTTAGCAAGGAATTCAGCTTCATTTTTTAAAAGGAATGACAGAGGTTTACAGTTGTATTGTTAAAAGCTTTTTATTGATGTAGATTTGTATGTATGTTTACATTTGTATGTAAATGTAATTATTTAGTGAAGATTAGCAGTCATTTGAGGCTCTATCGTTCCATTTTGTGTGTTACTAGTCATTTGCAAATCCATTTCAGTGTAGGTCAAAAATTATGGTTCCTATTATATTTAATGCATGAAGTGTTCCTGATTCACCATTTCCTTGGACAGCTCTTCTGCTGCAAATTTTATCTGATCTCTTTCAAAAGCAGCAGAGAGTTCATCATAGTCTCTGCCGTTCTGAATCCATCCCTACATGGTGGTTTGGTAGCCGCTTCCTGATGAGGAAATCTGGGCTGTGGAACATATTGAAACCATGGCTGACTCTCTGTTTAATCAGTTAGCTGGTGGTGGAGACATTTGGAATGACATTAGTGTGTCCGAGCTCGGCCTTGGGCTGCGCTGCCTGGGTTTTTGAGGTCTGATAGCTGTTTTCTGGTGGGATTTTCTTCATGATCAAGGAGCAGGACTGAGCTTTTCTGCTCGCAGCGCACCTTCAGCACGTGTCAGTCTCCTTCCCTCTGCGCTGAGAGGCCAAGTGGTGCTGGACATGGCCCGTGTGATGCTCCAGGAACGATCAGAACAGTTCTGCTTCCTCCCTTCTCTGTAGTTAGAATAGAATTTGGGGCCTGAGGGTATCCTGGCTCCCTCTTGTAATTGCATCATTCCTGCTATTAACTAAAGAGAGCAGATTCTTTTTTTTTTTTAAATAAAAAATAAAAGCTTCCTCATATGCATTCTTGAGTGGTGTTTTAGTTTGCAGCTACTCCCGTTGGAATGCATCCAGACACCAAGTCCTTATGTTTCCTTCACATCCCCAAACTCTTCTGTGTAATTTGCATTTCAGCACCGCTCAGTTGCACTTTGCTCAGTGGAGGGGAGGGAGGGTCCATGTGGTAGCGTGTGCTGATTTGCATATGTTGCTAATTGTAATGGGGATGCTCTGCTTCCTTCAGGCAACCAACCAGGATGTGTTTGTTGTAATATCCTGTTGGTTTAAGGCGAGAGGTAAATCAGCACTTGCTCTGCTTGATGTACGCCTGGAATCTTGGTTTGAGGATTGGTGGTAGAGGTCTGAGGCGCTTGGAGGACGCGGTCAGAGAGCGGTGAGCTGAAGCGCGTTACTTCAAGAGTTGTTGCAAAAACTTTGGGAAGTGAACTTTGCGGTTTGCTAACTGAAAATACTGAAGGGAAGAAGCAGGACAGGGCACTGCTGGGGGGCAGCATGATGTGTCAGTTGGTGTTTCAGCCTTTGGCAAACACTACAGCATCTCCAGAACTGCCTGCCTGGCAGCCAGGCCTGCGATAGCCAGCCGTGTCCTAGGGCTTTGGTTTTCTGGAGGTGTGTGTTTCCAGGTGTCAGGTCATGCTGATTAATCTTCTGTGTTTTTTAACAAGATCAGGATTGGAGGGGAGATTAATAAACTCCAGTCTGCTGGTTCCCAGCTGCGGTTGGCAGACAGGGGAGTCCTATCTAAACTTGCAGGACTTTTAGACCTTTTTTTGCAGAAGAGCTGCATTAATGCAACTGCATCTTCTTGTCATGGGCCGGTGTGCGGGGAGCCCACGAGCAGTGTCCAGGCAGTGCCAGCACAAAGCCTTTCTGCTTTAGGTACTGTTATGCTTTGATCACCTCCCCAGAGCGTTTGCTCTCTGCAGTCTCGGTCCTGCTGGAAGGTTCTTGGCAAAGGTTGAATTGTGACCAGCCCAGATGAGCCAGCCCAGGGAAGAGGTTTCTGCTCCTGACCCGTGGTTGCATTAGATGCAAATTATTCTGAACCCCCCTTCCCTGCAAAAGTGTTTCCTAATGGCTTTTTGAATTTGGACTTTCCCTTCCAGAGCTGGTGGAATTTCCTGGTGGCTGTTTGTGTGTTTTGTAGCTGGAGCATGGCTTAATGGCGGAAAAGAACCTGGTGCTGGACCAGGCAAATGCTCCTCAAGTGGCTCAGGGTGCTGCCCACAGCATCCTTCCCCAGCGCTCTCGGTGCTGTCTACACGGCTGTGTTCTAACTCTGGTAACAGCAAATATGCTGTTTGTGTTTTGGAACACACTTAATTAGTGCTGTTAGGAAATGGACATAAAAATAAAATGGGGCTGCAAGGAGATGTCAGATTCACTTTTGACTGTTGCAGCGAGGGCTGCAGGTGGTGACAGCGCGGAGCAGCGCGTTGGGTCCTTGTTAATGCTCCTTCCCCGAGAGCTCCGGAGCGGTTCCCTTGCCAAAATGCTTAGGATGATGATGGTGATTATTATTAATTTTTAGTTGTTTTTATTATGATTTATCTATCTATTATTTGCAGTGCTGGTAAGTGAGTAGCTCCAGACAGGTCCTACACGGAGGCCAACCTGTCTGCTCACAAAACAAGGAGCAAGCTTGGTGTCCGCGGGATTTGTTCCTTGCCGAAGTGGCTGGCTGCACGCGAGGCCGTTACACCGTCAAACCCACTGCTGAGGTGTGTCCCAGACCCATCCTGGGTGAGGAGGGTGCTTGTGGTCAGGTGAACGTGTGCTTGATAAGTGGATTGAGCTTTCCAGCTCATCTTGGGGATTTGGTTCTGCATCTGTGTCTTGTCTGCTGTGGGTTGCAGAGGCTTGGCCAGGAGCGCCCGCCTCCGAGAGGAGGGGAGCAGAGGGAGCAAGGGCGGTGCGGTGGGAGCAGTGTGCTGCTGGCAATTGCCACATTAGTCTCAACAAACAAACTGGATGCAGTGCTGGCTGGATTTACATCCAGGATCCTCACAGCAGCAGAAAGGGTTCTGTCTGCTCTGACTCATGAAGCTGATTTTAAAGAAAATGAACATTTTTTTTAATCCTGTTTTCCATCCATTTTCGCCCTCCTTTGATGAAAACACTTGAAACACCTTTTTAACTCTATGTTTTAAATGCTTTTTTATAGCCATGAAATACACCCTTGTGTGCTTTTCAGGACTTTTTAATTTTTAAAAGCCCTCCTTACTGCTGCTGCATAAGGAGAAATTTTTAGATTATGGGGAGAAGGAAATGTGACATTCTGTTCTGTATTAAAAGTTAATTTAGGGCAGAACTGAAGACCAAGAAAAGCATCTTTTTTTTTTTTTCCCCGTATCTCCTTGTAATGGAATTGACCCCTGATACCTCTGCAGGATCTGGCACTGGGGCAGAGCACGCTGGCTGCTGCAGCTCCAATGCCTGTCCCTGCTTAGTCCTGATGGGAATGGGTGTGTGAGGACTGGAGGAACCTCTGGGCCACTGGGCCTGGGTGCAAAATGTGTTGTTTGTTACTGGGAGCTATAAAAACTGCTGTTTTATACTGGACCATGCCCAGTCCCCATTGTCCCCATGGGATGAGGTGTGATCTGAAAGGCATAACTCATGCTGGTGCCAAGTCATAGCCCTGAGTTGGTTTGTGTCCTTGTCTCTTACAGTAATTCTTTGGTCTCTTGCTGACTTTGGGCATAGCAGACTATTAAAAATGACAAATTAATTCAGATTGTGGTCATGGAAACAGGATTTTTCCCTAGGACAGCTCTTGTCACTGCTGAGGTTGATAAAAGCCTTTGATACCATGGATCTGGAGAGAAGAATAGGTTTGTATAAATAGACAGGTAGGAGAGATCCGGGATGGTCTCAGCCTTGTGGAAGAGAAAATACAACTTTGCTGTAATCCTCACGGTTCCCTTCCTCCTCCAGTAGCATTAGCTGGAATCTCTCTCTGAAGCCTTTTTACAAGCCCTGGGCAGGAGGAGTCACAGGCATCCTGCGTCCCCCGGAGCGGTCCCTCTGCGGTGGAGCCGAGGCTGTGGAGAAGGCAATCCCGCGTCCCTCGGCTCTAAATTAGCTCTGTGGCCTGGAGCAGAGGTAGCAACTGGAGGGTTGCTACTGAGACTTAATTATGCAATTGTAATTTTCTATAAAATGCATCATAAAACCTATTCATGCCTTATATTGGCTTGAAAGAGTTATTCCAGCCTCTCCAGTTGTTGAATACACACTTTAGGAAATTGCCTAAATCTATATTTTTCTTGGAGCAGTCCTAGCCAGCCTCACAGGTTGCTAATAAATATTTCATAACCTGCTATAAAGGATTATTAAAATAATTTAAATATCAAAACAACTGTGCCTCCTTGGCCCAAGCAAAGCCCAGAAGCAGGTTTTGGTTCATTCCCGTGACCTCTCTTGGTGTGCTATTAGAATGCCCTAAATTGTGGGCCCTATGTAAACGCTGTGTTGTTCTTACTGGCTTTGAATTTCTTCTGCCATTACATCTGATTTTTTTTTTTTTTAACACTGGTAGGTAAAACATATTTTTGTACTTCCACAACATTTTCAGTGAAGGATTTAAAAATGTCTAGTGTGCATTAATTTAACCTGAACTCCTTCCTCAGGAGGAGGAACTGCTTTTCCCATTTTAACAGTCAGAAGGGTGGGAGGAGAACCCGAGTTTCCACCTGCCTCCATTCTTGCATTTTATCCATCCCATTGGTACAACAAATAAGAAATTAGAAGGGGGAGGGAGAAAGAGGCTGACACAGCAGTTACCATAGCTGAGAAATGGGGCAAGCCTACTATTAATTTCTGACAATTTTAGGTTGTTTTTTTTTTTTTTTTCCAAAGTGAATCTGCAGCAATTAAATCCCCTGAAATCACCTTTTCCCTCTGGAAGAGGCAGTGCCCTGGGGATGCCGTGCCATGGGCAGGCTGCCCGGGGTGTCTGCAGGACCGAGCCCCACAGCAGAGCCGTTTGCTCGTCACCGTGTGGGAGCAGAGATCCCAGACCGAGTGTGTGTGATGAGCTGAGCTGGGACCTGGCCCGGGAGCTCTCGTCCTGCGTGCTCGAGGGTGGTGCTGGGGTGGGGTTCCCACAGCAGTGGTCGGACTCTGGGTGGTGTTTGTGGCCTTTCAGGGCTCTTTGTTCTGCTCAGTGGACGTTATTGAAGTTCTGTTTCCCAAGCCGTGCTGCGGGTTAAAGCGGGAATGGCAGCGGGATCTTTATTTGTGTGTGCAGTGTTTATGTATGTAAATGACTGGTGTGTTTGCCTTTATCTCTAGATATAAATACAAGAGATGTACACAAATATAAGGAGAGGCACAGGAAGCTCGTTTTGTTTAAGCCAAGCACAGCACATGAAGCCATCATGCCCTGACACTTGTTTTATAGCGGAAAACAAAACGGGAGGCATCTCGCTTCTGTGGGGAGAAAGTTGCTGCTTCTGTACATGTTGGACACTGTGACTGTAGCACACAAAAATCATTGGGGGTTTTATTATTATTATTATTTTTCTTTTGCTGAAGACTTGGAAAAAAAAAAGATGCAGACTAAAAATAAAAACCATAATTTTTGATATAACTGTGGAAACATGGTTAGTTCTAACACAGCAGGTGGCGAAGGGACTCAATCGGCAGAAACCAGCAGTGCTTTCAGTGCAATCAAAGTTAAGTGCAGAAATTTAATTAAATGGTAGCAAGGCTGGCAGAAACTTTGTAAAGCAGCAGTGCATTGTCAGATTCAACAATTATTTCAAGGAACACAATCCACAGATGGCGTCTAATTGATAAATTAAGGTTCTGGTGCCTGATTCTGCTTACATTTAAAGATTCTCTTTTCTTAAATAAAACCTTAAAATTTTAAGGCTGCATGGCTGTTCTGAAAACATAACAAGCTGGCCTGAGGTTTTGGGATTGAGAAAGGCACACTTCTCGTGTTAAAGGGAGAGGGTGTTTGGTTCAGATTTTCCTTGGCTGTGCTTCATTCTGGAGAAGATGTGTTATGTTGTGGGCAAGGCTCTTAATGGCAATCTCGGGTGTTTAGAGCTCAGCTCCTGTGGACCTTCTCTGTGTGCTGGGGCAGGTAGTCAAGTAGTCTCTCAGCTTTTAAAAGCTTTTTAGCTTGCTTGTCTATGCCTTAAAGCTCTCCATCCACTCTTGGTCCTCATTATCAGCAAATGCAAATCCTTCAGGGCTTGATATCCTACTTTGCAAGTCCTGTCTAGCACTAGCTTGGTCAACCTAGGGGACCAAGCACGGAAGGACAGCGATGAACATCTCATTGCCATGGGCACTTGTCTTTTTTTTTTCTTTTTTTCTTTTTTCCTTTTCCCTTTTTTTTTTTAAGGAGGTTCTGGTCTGGTTTTATATTTCCCCCCTTGCTTGGGTGCTGCTGAGAGCTCCCCAGTGCTTTGTGTTGGTGTGAGGAAACCCAGGGCACATCTCCAGGGGTCCTGTGTCAGACCTGAGAAGAGCTTCATGTGACGTTGTGGATGTCTGTAGAGTTCAGTAAAACAAACAAACAGGCCCTGTTTCCCCCCTTTTTAAACTGAAGATCTATCAGGGATATTTTGTCTCTGTGTGGTTTGATTTCCATGTGTAAATACAGTTCACTTTCTGAGGTTTAGCATAGCCCTTCCGAGAAGGGGGCAGAAAAGATTGAATCCAGCTCTTCAAATACGCTTTGCGTGTTGTCCTTTCCCTGAGCTAATGGCACTTCCCTTCTCAAAATGTTTTGAATGAGGCTGGGAGCTGAGAGAGAAAGAGAATCAGAATACAGAATAGGTATATGTAGTATATATGGGTATACAATATTCATTTGTCCCTTGCTAAATAAGGAAGAACACTTTTGACCTTCCAATTTCATATTTTTTCTCTATGTAGGCAATGCTAGGAGATGGATGCGAGAGGGAAATGACCGATTCATTGTGTGTGTTGTGAACCCAGAGTGCAGATTCCCTAACTGCTCTTCTGAATGTGTTATGTGTCTTTTTTGGCATTGCCCTTGTGGTAGTAAATTCTCCATTAGCTGGATTCTGCGTGATGGAGCTGAATCCGTGGTGAGCGATGGAGCTGAATCAGGGCGTGTTATTTTTGGTTACTCACAGTGTACTTGGATTCAGGAACTCGGCTGCTCCCTTCCCCCTTTCTCCCCTCTTGTGCCTAAATATATCCAAGCAGTCAATCAGCACTGGCAGGCGTCAGTGCTGTGGCTGTCAGGTTGGGTTAGCTGTGGACAGCCTGAGCCACTGGCTTCATGCTCTTTTTTTTTGTTATTATTATTATTTAATATTTTTTTTTTTGGTGGGGAGGTTTTAAAATGTATTCAAATAGTGGCATCATAATTTGACTTGCAAATCAGGACAGTCTGGTAATGGGGACCTTGTACAGAAAGAATGATGCAGCACTTTAGACAAATTTGTGTGTCCTTCCCGTGAAGCAGATTAGGGGGAATGCAGCCGGTGCTGATGTTTATGGCTGCATGCTCAGTGAACAGAGACGTTTTTGAATTTTCATTACTGGTGGCTTTTGTAGTTCTTAATGCAACAGAGGAAAAACCCTGGAAATTAAAGCAATGCTACTGCCTTCCTGGGACACTTGGAAAACGTTTGGTTTCGAGGCGAGTCGGCTCTGGTCATCGTTTTCTCAATCCTTTTCCCCTCGTCTGGGCTTGTTGGCTGGTTGGTTGTTTAAGAGCAACACTTTAGTGAGCACATCATCATCATCATCATCATCATCATCATCTTAGTTACTGCTCCTTCCCAGAGCCAGGGAGCTGCCTTTGGTGACGGCATAGCTATTTCCACAGCAACCGGGCAGGATGTCACAAGTCGGGAGTGAGGTTTCCGTGCGGAGCAGCAGCCGGAGCAGATGGATGCTGCACAGACTCCCCGCCCCCTCCCCGTGCCGCCTTACGCTCCCGAAGAAATAAAAGCCCTTCTCAGAGCCTCTCTCTGCAGAGCTGCCAGCACACAGCGTAACCTGCATGAATTGCTGCTGCTGTGCAGTTGGAAAGCAGCAAATGCCGGGTGCAGCGAGGCCACCGTGTCTGTGCAGCGCTGTCCTGACAGTGACAGGGCGCTGGAACAAGGCGTGCCGAGAAACTTGGGGACTGTTGTAGGGAAAATGGGCTCTCTGGGGAATCTGGGTTCAGATTTAGCCTGGAAGTTGTTTCTTTAACTTTGGTAGTAGCCTAATTCTGTTAATCCTGATTTAACAAAACAAACAAGCTCTCACCCTAGATATTTAAACACATTTGGTAGCCATCTCACATGGATGTTTATCGTAACACCCACCCACCGTGTGGGCAAAAGCCTCAGGAACATATGCTCAGTCTGTTTTCCCAAAAAAGATAATACTGGAAACAGACACAGAAAGGGGTTTGCACTGAATGAAATCTGAGGTCAGGGCCTCTGGTTTGAAAAACACAAAATTGGTTCAGCGTCCCAGTTGAAGACCCTGGGGTGGACACGCAGCAACTGAAGCTGGGGTGCAGAGGAAAACCAAACAAGTCGTTCTTTGTGCTCCTTGCTGAAGCCTGGCAGATACAGGAGGAGCAAAGCCAGATGTCCACCGTCTGCTCACCAGCAGGTTGTGGCAGTCAGGTGGTGAGGAGGGTACTAAGGTGTTGGGACATCCTGTGCCGAAAGCCTCCCGGGCCGTGTGGAGAGAGCAGGCTGTGCTTTGTGCAGGGTTGGTGTTTCCTGGGAGTGATTGCCCCTGCTTGCCCGTGGGCTTGCACTGTGCAGGGGGCCAGTGAGGACAGCAGGACCTGCATTGCACTAGCCAGGTTTCTCAAGCCAAAGCCACGTGTGGTGGGAAGCCATGGCTGGAGCTGCAAAGCCTTCCCATAGCTCTTGCTGCTCTAGTGGGTTGAGGCACTCTGAAATCTTGCTTGAGTTTAAAGTTTCAAAGGAGTTAGGTGTCAAACTTGCACTGACTTGAATTTCAGTAGGAGCTGGGCGTCTATTTTTGCCTTGTAGCAGTAGGGTTGTGGACCAAGATCCTCTTGTATTTTTATTTTGTTATTTGACTTTGAAAACAGCAGCTGTGATCCTCTCAACTATTACTGGTATGGATCACATGAAATTTTAATTAGCTTGGGTGAAGGGAAAGGAAGTTCTGGTAATTGATTTAATATACAAAGGCCCCTCTGCTTTCTTTGGTTTATGTGCCGGAAAGATTGTATTAAAAATTTCCTATTACAAGGGAGGTTGAAATGCATTTTTAGGACTTTCTTGAAATCAAAAAGTTAAGTGCCTCTAAACTATTCATGTGAAAGGTGCTATTGATATTTCACAATTTCAGATAAAAGGATAAATAATAATAATAATAATTATTATTATTATTATTATTATTAATGAAAGCAGTCACTGCTGGTGGAAGTTATGCAGTTGGAGGTGACAACACATCTGAGTGCTCTTTGGTTCAGCCAGTGGCAAAGCACAATCCCTTTGCCATAAAAGCTACAGCACCTGTTTTATTAGGTAGGGATATAAAGTGTTCTCATCTTCGTCGTGCAGCAGGGTTTTGGAGGTACCATCCTGTCTGTGGAGGGTGCCTGGCGTTAAGGGCGCAGTCGTTCCTGCGCTGCAGCCCCGAAACAGGAGCACAGCTCTGCCACAAAGTGAGCAGAGAGGTGTGAGGGCTGTAAAAACGTGTCCTCTGGGGTCTGTCCAGGAGCATCAGCTGTGCTGGTGTCACTGTGGTCATGTCGCTGGGTGTCTCTGCTGGTAGCTCGTGCTCGATGGCCCTGGAGAGGCGGCGCGCTGGGTAATCACATCAATGTTTGTGGTTTCTGATGAGATACTTTCACCGTCAAATGTGGAAACTTTTAAAAGTCAGACTTGTCAGAGAGCAAAATTGAACTGTTCCAGGATGGAACATTTCATAGCTGATATTAAAAAATAATAAAAAACCCCCACCAGCAGCATTTCCTCTCTTTAAGGCTGGGACTGGTTTGTGTGTGTTGTAGGAGCTGCTGTCACCCCTGTACCTCACGTTTCAGAGGAGTTAGCTTTAGCAGTCTCCTTCATCTTGTTGGGTGGGTTGTGTTCCTTCAGATGGTGCCTGGTGAGATGCTGCTCAGCTGTCATCTGCAGGGAAGATCCCAAAGCTGAAATGTATTTTATCTGCAGCTGGTTGCAGAAGTTAATCATCTTCTTCCTTTTTGGTTTTTTTTCTTCCTTCAAAACATGAGATTTTCTTTTATTGTTACTTTCCCACAAAACTTCTTGTAAAGAATGGCATTATTTCCTTGGAAAAAAGAAAACATCAAAACAAAACAAACCCCGAAGCCTTCAGGGCTTTGCCATAAAGAAATCTGAGCTGCTCTAGTCCATGCCTTTCTATCAGGGGCCATTAATGAAGCTGCTTGTTATCCAGAGTGCCCAGCAATTCCCTTTTAGGACGGGGAGGTGCTCGATGAGGTACAGCACTGGTCCTGGAGAGCTTTTTCACTTGGGAGATGCCCTGACAGATAACGTCAGGAGGACTTGGCTTTGGTGGGTGGGTGCTGAAGTCAGGGGGCTGCTTTCTTAAATCGGGACCTGTCAGATACTGGTTTCTCGTTTAGGAAATTATCCTTTGCCTCCCCCTCCCCTTTCCTGGGCCATCAGGGGGTCAGCTGCAGTCCCACTCCTTTTTTGCTTTTCTCATTTCGGTGTTCCTCCCCGTTGACTGACCTGGGAGATGATGCTCATTTTTCTTGACTGGGGCTGTACCTTTGCTTTCTCCCCCTCTGGCATCTGCTCACCTCTCTCCTCAGTCCCTGCAAGTCTGTAGGCACATTCCTTGTGCTTCAGAGGGAAAACCCAGGCACGTGGTAGCAGCTTCTGCAACAAGTGCTTGTGTCTGACTCTGTCCCGAAGGCCAGATTTTATGTGTCAGTACAGACACTGCTGGCAGCAGTAGGATTTCTGTTCACCTCTTCAGAGCTTTGGTCTTTCCTTCTGCCTCTGTCCCTCGTGCGCTTAATTTCTGTTTTTCTTCTCTGTGTTCTTTTATTTTGTGCTTCTCCAAAGAAAACAATGAAAGATTAAAAAACCCTCCAAACTCTCCAGGTAATTCCATAAGAAATACAGCAACGCTGATATTAATACCTGTTCTGTCTGGGATAGGCTGTTAGTGCTGGAAATGATCTCTCTTCTCCCCAGTATTTTACAGATGAGCACTGAAAAGCGTCTTTATTCAGTTTGACTGTTGCTATTATGTGGCGAGGCATTCAATAAAAGTTGTGATTTATGAGATGTGTGTGGCCGTTGTTGTTTTTTGCTCTGTCATCTATCAGGGAGAGAAAAGCCAGGCCTGATAATTCTTGGCACATAGCTTTTTCAGTTAAGAATGTCAGCTGTCAGGCTGTCAGGAGAAGTTATTTCTCTGGGCTTTTTTTTTTTAAATAGGCAGAGATCCTGGTTCTCCCTGTGCTGGCTTGATAAGGGAGAGCTTTCTGTACTGGTGAAAAGTGTGTCCCATGGCAGGGCCCTTCGTGTGTGCCCACTTAAACTTCCAGTGCTTTGTGTTCCCAATGTGTGACAGCACTTGATTGCTTAATATAAAAATGCATTCAGGTTCTTTTTTGGAGCTTTTATGTGTGGTTTTTTCCCCCCTTTCTCTCTTAGTGAATGGAATGCTTTTTTTTCCCCCCTTCTCTGTGACTAGGTATTTTAAAAGAGCTCTTTTGCAAAATATGTGCACATCAGATAATCCAGGATTGCAGAAAGGCTCTTGCATATCTGGGGGGCTTGGTGCTTGCACAAAGTAGACCTAATTGAAGACAGAGGCTGTTTGTCACAAATGTGAATATATGGATAGGGGACGGAGGGGAAGAGTTATGTTAAATGCCAGGGTGATGGGTTTTTTTTTTTCCCTTATTAGTTATTTGCAGAAATGTATCAAAAAGTCATTTTGATGCAGTGTACAATAGCATCACAAACTTGTGCTTTGCATCCTAAGTGCCTGGTTAGAGCACAGTTAGAAGCTGAAATCATTCCTCGATTAGTCCCTGGAGTCCTATCTAAGTCTTTAACTCTCAGCATGTGGTCTGTGATTTAACAATGGATGAAGGATTGCTGAACTTGAGCTGAATGTATAACCTGAAATTTTCCAACCTGCAACCCCTTTGCTTTCTCTTCTCCCCCTCTTCCTGGAGAAGATCCATCAAAACCTTGCCACAGCTGGCAGCGTATTTGCCTTCAGGGCAGAACTTTGGAGCTGGAAAGACTGGCAGACTGTGGTTCATGAAAATGGATAGCAAATCACTATCAAAAAGAGGCAAGAAAGGTGTCTGGTGTCAGACAGTGCTTGGGTGCTGCACTGGGGCTGTAAGTTCTCTTGGAGGACGGGGGGGAATTGGTCCTGACTTACTGTGAGCTTCGTGTGGCTGTGGGTGCAGCTTGTGATGACCTCCTTATTTCCATGGTGTTAGCTGTCATGTAAAAGGAAAACATTTCCCATCGTTAATTCAGCCTGGACAGCTCATTTACATACTTTATATCACTTTAAAGGTGCGGGGCTGGAGAGGTGGGATGTAAACCTCCACGAAAGCTGCTGCTGTTGGCCTGGGCGATGTACAGCACCGTAGCCTACAGGTGCTCACGTGGCTCATGGGTTATTTGTTAGGAATATTGGAGTGGTCTTGAGCCCTGTGTCTGACTGTGCAAGCCAGGGCAGAGAGCTTCTAGTCTTCTGTTACCATTTCCAGCGTAGTTACAGACCTTGTGATTCCCTGGGAGGAATGAAGTCTCCCACCACCTTGCAGATAGCTGTTCAGTTTGTGTGCAGCCTGGGGCTTCAGGCAGAGGTAGGTTTCTCCAGTGCAAACAGCACATCGGCCTCTTGACAGGTGACCTGCTGGCAAGGGTGCTGCTGTTCTCCTCCCAGTACTGGATCCTCTGAACATCTCTTCTGCGATAGAGTTTAAGCTCCAGTTGCAGAAGGTAGCTTTAGAGGTCTTCAGCTCAATCCCCATGTATCAGGCAGGAGGCAGATGTTAATGGTGTTCAGATTTGGCTTGAGCCAAACTACACAAGTGGCTGTTCATGGGAAGTTGTCCCAGCTTTTCATGTCCTGCCAGACCTGGGAATCCAGTCATCTCAGCGACTTGGCCTTTGTAGCTGAGATTTTTGGCAGTGCTGTGATGATCTAGGTACTTTCAAGTCTGTGAGTGTACTGAGCTGTGATAGTCTTTGATACTGGCAGAGTTCTTCTACTGGGAAAGCTGGGGAACAAGTGTATTTCCAGCCAAATGCTTATTTTCAGTAACATAATTATTATTAGAGACCTGTTGGTTTTATAGATCGGGTAAGAATGAGTCCCTTCATCACAGCAGGCTTTGCTCTGGGAGCCAGTAAGACACTCGAGCAGCACAGCACCATGCTTCTGAGCCTTGGTGGGGAAGGAAGAAACCAGCAGCCCCTCTTCTGAGCCTTCAGTAGGTAGGAGGCTAAGCTAGTGACCAAAATGCCACAATTCCCTGATTTCTTTGAGCTCTGCAGGTCTTCCAGCCCTAGGGAGAAAAAGAAATGACAGGACTGTCAACATGACAACAATTTTCTTCTAATCCACTATCTGTGCCAAATTTTGTGAGTGCTGGAACAAGGGGAGCCTCGTGTTTGAGAACAGAGAGAGGTGCAGTGCAGAATTACCCGTGGCTTTGATGGCATGATGTGCAGGGAGTTAGAGTGGGCGAACATGTCTCTGAAGTGAGACCCCCTGGGGTCAGGCAGGCTCAGAGCTGGAGGTGCTGCCCGGTGAGGTGTTCAGATCTCCTGCACGCATGGCTGAGAGGGAGCAGGGAGTCTTTGTGAGCTCTGGGGTGGTTTGCTGGCTCTCTGCCTTTTGTCCTGGAGCCTCCACTTCCATGTCATGCATTTCTTTCCCCCAAATCCTCACTTTGGACAGGGAGCTGCTGTGGGCCATCCTGAGGATCAATTGTATGGTGGTTGCAACCTGGTTAGTAGCAGGGAGCTTGGCAGCGTGCCCCGCTGTCTGCTGGAGAGCTGTCAGTGAGCCTGGGCTTGGTTACGTGAGCCTGAAGTTGGGACAGGACCAGTTCCCTCTTGCTTTTGTAAATCCCTGGAGCTGCTGTGGGGAATTGCTGTGCTGTAAAGCCCAAGCCTGGCCGTGCACAGTTCTGGTTGTCCTGGCACAGCCACACGTGGGAGGTGAGACACGAGCACACGAGTTGGCCTGTGCTGATGGACCAAAGTCTGCCTGAGCCCATCAAGGTCTTGCTCAGAGATGGTCTCGTTGAAGCCTGGGTGCTGAGTCACGCTGTGTTCTGCCATCCAAATGTATAAACACATCCGTTTTTGCAGAATCTCTTGCCAAGTACTCGGGTTTACAGTGTTCACAGCTTTAAATAAATTCTTCCTGGAGATAACTGATTTATGAGGCTCCTGCCCTTCTGAAGGCAAAGCTACTCACAATTAACAAACAAAGCAGCATGAGGCAGTTATCATTCTGGGTAATAAATCTTCCAGTGTTGGGTCCCACTTGCTAATGGGCTTTGAAAGTGGAAGTACCCGTCAGTCAGTGTGCCTTGAGCCCGGGCGGGCGGCGTGCGCGGGCGGCGTGTGCGCGTGGGCGCAATTAACGGGGCTCACTCGTGATTTCCGCTTGCGTGCCCGGGCGTGTGTTGGAGCTGGGTGATGGGCTTGTGTTCAGCAAGAGGCAGCCGTGCCAGAGTCCTTCCCTGCCCCGGTGCTGTGCTGGCGGCGTGTTGGGCTGTGCTGCGTGTCGTGGTCTCACGGTGTGTCCGCAGCCCTCGGGCTGGGCAGCACTTCCAGGGGCAGAACCTGGTGACCCGTTTGCTTTAGCGGTGGAAGGGTGGTGGGTCATTGGATTCCTTGCTCTAATGAACAGCAGCAGTGTATTAGCTCTGGGGTTCAACCTGCTGTGGATAAATGAGCCATTTTGATTCTGCTGCTGTCGTACGACGATGGCTACAGAGAGTTTGAGGCAGATCAAGCTGTCCCTCATTTGTCCTTGGTTTTCCTTGGCAGCAACTGGAGTTGGACCTCCTTGTTTACTCCTGGAAAAGGACTCCTTTTTGCATATAGCTCTCTTGAGGCTTCGGGGCGTGCTGGCTGTGGGGTCCATCTGTGCGGAGGAGGTCTGGGTCCTGCCGAGGGGGAGCAGCAGGAGCCGCTGGTCCTGCAGGAGTGAAAGCCCTTCGCAGGCAGGGTTTGCTTTGGTGCCAGATGAGGCTGTTTAAGCACAGCAGTGATTCTGTGTTTGCCACCAGACGAGGTGTGGTTGGCACCCAAAAGCACTGGAGTTGTCAGTGTTGGGTTAATGGTTGGACTGGATGATCTTCAAGGTCTCTTGCAGGCCAGGCAGTGGTGTGATTCTGTTGGGAGCGTTGCAGGGTGGTCTTACGAAGCAGCGTGTCAGGCTGGTGGTGCAGGAGCTGGAGCCTGGCTCTTCCTCCCAGGAGGTTCACACCCACCAGCACTCGGGCTCCCAGCCCTGCTGCCCGGGGCAGTGGTCGTGGCCTGCCTCTGAGGAGCAGTTTTAGTGGTCATCCTCCCCTACTCCACCACTTTTCCTCACCCTTACCCCGTTCCTGCCAGTGTGTGTTAGCGCCAGCTGCTCTCTCAGCCTGGCATCCGTCCCTGGCTCTCCCTCACGATGGCACACAGCTGAGAAATGAGCCCTCCACGTTTCGGGCTGTAGTTATTGGTGTTCCCTGATGGCATCTTTGTTTGGATAAACAATTGGTCCAAGACCTGTTAGCGTGGTTTCCAGCATCGGGGAGATGTTTCTCGCTGGGTCTGTAAAAATGATCTAAATGGATCCGACATCCTGGCTGTAAAACATCTGTAACATCACACATTTAGTTATGTTACTAGAGACTTGAGTTCATTTTGATGGGTAGTATTTTATCTGCTACTTTTCCCCTTCTGAGAGCAAAGCTTTCTGTAGAGGAGGATTTATAGAAATATATTTCCAGCAGAAAAAAGTCATGCACACTAAGATGTTGGAGTAAAGGAGAAATAATGTCTTTTTTTGGAGACCTTGGCTGATTTATCTCTTGCTTGGTAGTTTGGTATGCCCTTCCTAGCTAGGAATAATATTTTTTTATTCTTCCTTTAATAACAATAATGTCAGTAACAATGTCTTGCACTATTCCAGCATCTTCAAATCAGACCTTCAGCGGGTTAGACATTTAATGAGTGAAGCCTCACAGGCTCCAGTGAGCTGTGGGGATATATTTTTGTTCTTCTTTTCGTGGAAATCAAGGCACATAGCACACACAACCTAATGAGGCTTCAGCAAATGCTGTGAATTAAAATGTGTGCTTAAATGCTGAGCCCTGCAGACTCCAGCAGAGCTTCTCCCAAGACTTTTTGATCCATCAGCGCTATGGAGACTGAAGTGACTTGCCCCGTGGTCAATAAGTGAGTAAACATCACACAAGGGAGACGAGCTCCTGTAGCTGCGAGGTGGTGCCTTCCTTTGGAAAATGTATGGATGTTTTCTCTTGTCTTCTTCCACTCTTCATTCTTGATGCTGCTCCTCAGGGGCCCTTTTATTCCTAGTTAAGGGTTATTTGATCCGCTTTAGAGCGACAACTCTGTTGCTTTCATAATGGCAGGTGGGTCCTTCCCTGGCAAGGGAAACGTCTTTCTTTTGTGAGATGAAGGTGGGAGTACTGTAATTCTTGCAATTCACCAGCCCATTTGTATGGGGGGTAAAAGAAATGGTGGCATTTTGTAAAATGGTGAAAGCATTTCAACAGCAGTCATGGGCAAATCTGGGCATTTTGTGAGACTTTGGTGGTCTCGCATCAGAGGAGAAGAGCAGCCTTATGAAAAAGCCAAGCAGTGTGTTGCATAGACATTAGCTTGACTCAGCAGATGAAGTAAAACTTGCTCATCAGTAACTGATTGCCATGTGCATCTATATTATGTAGATGAAATTAATCAAGGCTAAGGGTTAAAGTTTTCCATTTGTTCTTTTCAGAGAAATCATCTGGAGTATGTGGGGAGGGAGGTAAATTGCTTTACACATTTCTTTTCCCTTCCTATGAATTTGTCTTGTTTTAGCAGAACATTATCTGGAATCTTAACAGAGAGCTCTCATCACTGATTTGACAGGGTTATCATGCAGAATTAGTTGGTACTAACTTAGAAGTATTTAAATTACGTCTGCTTTCTGCACTGTAGAGGCAATAAACTTTTTTCTGGAGTGACCTCAGTGTTTGGAGCTGTAGGAATTTATAAACTCTTACAGCATGTGCCTGGGAATTGGACTGTGCTATTGGATTTTCTTAAGCACTCTGTTAAACCTCCAAATACATTTCTTCCTGCTCGCTTTTGTAAGTGCAGGCCTAGAGAAAGGTTCACTGGCGGCACCAGAAAAGCCATTCTGGGTGCAGAGCCACGTGCCTCTGGGTGTACTGGGTGCAGAACCACGTGCCTCTGGGTGTACTGGGTGCAGAACCACGTGCCTCTGGGTGTACTGGGTGCAGAACCACGTGCCTCTGGGTGTACTGGGTGCAGAACCACGTGCCTCTGGGTGTACTGGCAGAGCGAGCTGCTTGCATGCTAAAAGGTGTGACAGTGGAACTGCCTGGGAGTGCTCTCCTGGCTTTTGGGGTGTGGAGCAGCCAAAGAAGGAAAAGTTAAGGTTTTGCCCATAGGGTGAGAGCACATCCCCTACAAATCGGTTGTCGCCTTGCTCTGTGACAGGTTGTCCAGCAGCGATGCCTGCCGATGGAAGGGGCCTGGGCAGGAGCCGTGTTTTGGCTCCTTGCTGGCAACTGTGATGTGACAATGTGACTTCATGGGCTTAGGTAACCCACCTGGTCAGTAGGCAGCAGCCCGTGGTTGAACATGTCTTAGTTGCTTCCCACGAGGACCTTTGTCCCTACATTGCATGGGCATTGCACAAATCCCACCCCTAGTACCCTGTCACATGGGCAGTGGTCTCCATTTGTGGTCGTGAGATGTGTTCCTTTAAAAATAATTATCTTCATTTAAACGAGTTAGTGCAGGCTTTAAGCACTGCTGCACAATAATCAGGCAGGCAGGTCAGGTGAGCTGTCTGCACTCAGCCAATATTGAGTTACCTCCCTTCCCATCCGGTGTGTGAGAAGCCAAAGCAGCCAGGGGGATTGAAACAGATTTGTGTCTCTGCTCCCCTGTTCCTGCCTCTGCACCTCGCTTCTGTAACCTGCAAGAGTTAACTGGAGCACAGGAGAGGGGAGCAGCCCTGGGGGTGGGATAGAACTGCTTATGTGGAGGCTGTGGGGCTGGGATCTGTTCCTGTTCTCTGGAGGGTGGGAGGTCTGGCTCTGGTGCCTTCTGCTGGATCATTTCATATGAAGCCTGAAGCCAGATTTTGCTTTAAAAAAAGAAAAGTGCTGAGCTCTCTCTCTCTCAGCTGGGGCTGATTTCCAGGAGCTGGATCTCCTGTGAGGGAAGCTCTTTGTGGTGGGGCATGTCAAGGCTGTTCCTGGAGAGCAGGAGATGGTTTGCAGGGTGCTCAGGGGAGGACGCAGGATGCTCCTGCCCCGTCAGCAAGTCCTTCTTCTGGGGAAGGTCCCTTCCTGGGGGGTGGCTGTGGCCCCTGGGGGGCTGCCCTTGCTTACCTTACCTTGTAGCTGTGGGGGAATAAGGGGCTGGTCCTTCCAGGGGGGAAAATGAGAGTTACATGTGGTCATGGCCAGGAAGATGACTGGGAAGGGCTCTGCTGGACACAGGCCAGATGTGCTTGTGAAACTCCCAAGGATGGCTTTGGTGATTGCTGCGAATTCAGTCTGTCATATAAAAATCACTTTGTGTGTCCTGCCTCCTGCTGATGCTGTAGTCATCGAGGGAGGAAAAAAAATAAAACCCCAGCCAAAAAACCAACCCTCCCAAAGTTAACAGCAAACCCAGAGACAGCCAGAAACTGGGAATACAGCGGGGCCTAAGTTAACAATTTCATTCATGAATGGAGTGGGAGAATACAACCCATCTGTATTTTCCCCAGAAATCGAGGGAACTGACTGCCCCCGGGGAGTGTGTGCTGCTGGTTTGGGTTACAGAGCTCTTCCCCTCCTGCAGACCTTCTAGAGCTTGAGTCGCTTCTCGCAGGATGCCAGTGGCTTACGCAGGGCTCGGGCACAAGGTGTCTGCGCTGTTCAGGCCACCTGACGTCCTATTTGGAATACCTGAGCTGCTGTAGGTGGCACGTGAAGCCGTGCTGCCTTTGCACAGGACTGAGTTCCTCTTGCCATTGCGGGGCTCGTGAGCCTGATGTTTGCTGGCTGGTGGTACCCGGTGCTGAGGCGGTGGTGTTGGGCAGGGGGATGCTTCTTGGGCTGTTCTCCTCCTTGGTGAATGGAGAATAATTCCATATTTCAGTAAGCGTTGCCTTTTTCATCGTGGGCTTTGCATCATGTTTCAGTTTGGTTTTTAATAGCTTTTTGGAACTTGCTGTGAGGATCCTGGAGGCAAGAAAAAAAAAAAAACCTGGAGAATTCTTGCTTATGGTTTGTGCTCTGCCAAAGAAGCCTAGCAATTTAGTTAACAAGATCACTTCCCCTATTACATGAGTTATTGTTGTTTTTAATTAGAGGTAATGCTGTAGTTTGAATGTACAACACAATGGGGTATAAAATGCAGTTCAGCATATATACCAAAGATGATTTTTCCAATTATAAACCTATTTAGAAGGCGGATACATTAGAAATGACGAAATGTCAAGCTGCAGCTGAGGTGAGCAGGCTGGAGTACGCGTGCACCCACGCACACGCACCGTCGCACGGGAAAGCGGGAAGTGCTCTGGAAAGCAGTTGCATATGCATAATTAGTTTAATCTGAAATTAATGCTAATTTCAGCAATTTGTGATGCAGATTCACCATTAGTACGCTAGCCCACTTCCCGTGTGTGGGGAAGGGGAGGATGCGAAGCCGTGGTGAATTCCACGCGGACGCGCACCAGAGCCGAGTTCAGCGCCGGTTCCCGGGGCGTCTCCGAGCCGCGGTGTCGGTTCGCTGTGGCACCCGGCGCTCCCAGAGAGTGGCTGCTCCTCATAAGTAGTCAGTCCTGTTTGAGGCAGAGATGTGAGGGCGTGTGGAGCATCCCGGCGTTCCCAGCTCTGCTGCCATCTGCCCAGGTCGTTTTTAACGGCACCCGAGTTGACTTTGCAGCGAGACCTGGCAGTGATGCGCTCCCTCTCCTCTCTGTGGTGGCTGGGTGTAAGCACTCATCCTGTGTAACTCCCCCATCCGTGCCCTCTGAGCCAGGAGCAGTTCACTAAACCTGGGGGGCAAACAGCCCAAAGGCTGTAAGGAACAGTAGGAAACGCCCCTCAGAACCCTGACCCTGAAGGCAAATCTGTGACTCCGGAGTTCGGTGTCGGCGGGACCTTCCTCATCTGAGAAGAGCACTGGATACTTGTTGAGATTTTGAAATTCTGAGAAGGCTGCAAAATAATTCATCAGCTAAAAACTCCTTTATTTGTTTTTAATAGTAATGATAATAAGACAGTTTTAGTGGGAGGAGAAAAAAAACAACCTCCAAGAAAACTAAGAACAGGGTTGGCCCGTGAGTGTGCAGGGACATCGGTGGCACGGGGCTGGCGGCTCTGGCTTGGCACAGCTGCAGGTCCTGCCCTGCTGGAGCCGGTTGGGTTTAGCTCAGAGTGCACTGATGTACTTGAGTGGAGCAGGGTTTTTGTTTCGAGAGGCTGCATCTTCAGCCTGTTGTTCAGAGCTTTACCTGATATGCCCCAAACTGATCTAATGCCATTGTTTGCAAGGTTAAGGTTGTAATAAAATGAGGAGCCTTGTCTTGCTGAAGCAGAGCGGTTTTTTCCTGCTTCTGCACCACCTGAAGTGTTTGCTCAGGTTCAGATCGCAAAGGCAAATGTATTTTTCAAAAGCCAGGCCAATAAAGAGGTTGTAACCTTGAATGACTCTCCGCAGCAGTCCTCGCCTGTGTTTTGATTAACTGCAACACTAGCAGTGTACAAACAAAGCAATTCTGCAGGTACTTACAATTAACAGCCTTCCTAACCAGCCTTAGATCTAACTCTCCCCTGTCGACTCCTTCGGCAGCGAGAGACACCTTCAGTGTACAAAAGCTCCAAAACCATTTAATATCTACCTTGTGCAGAGCCCTGCAATAGTCAGTGATGGATGTATTATACTGCAAATTAAAAACAAAGACATGAAGCTGGAAGTCTGAGTGACCTGGACCTCTTGGAGTCATTCATAGACCATGGGTCTGTGATTGATTCACACAAATCGCTTCCTCTTACCCAAACGCTGCCGATCCCACTCCGGGCAAGGAGCAGCTGGAGCTGCTGTCTGAGGGGCTGGACCAGAACCACTGCAGGTGACTCCCTTTGGCTGTTTGTGGGAGTGCCCCCTTGTAAGCAAACCCCTGATTCCTCATCTACTCACAGGAAAAGATTAAGATCCTCAGTGACTTTCATTGGAGGGACTTCAGGGGACTCTGAGGTTTGGGGCTTTTTGTTACAATAAAAAATTTCTTTGTATAATGAGTGTTTTTCTTAGATATATACATAAATGTTTTTATTAAAACTCTATTTTTGTTTTTAGGTAAAGATATGCCAGTTTATTTTCTGAGACAAATGAGAAATTTTGATTAAAAAAACCAACCCTTTAATTTTTTAAAGAGAATCTCTTCAGTTGGCTCAGTTCCTTGTGCCTCTGAATCATTTGTCATCTTTAGTGTTTACTGAACAGCCCTAAGTGTACTTCATTAAATACTTTTTAACCCTTTGTTATTCCTCCTGGAAACAAGCACAGCTGTGGGGAGGTGATGATGGAGAATATCACATTGGATGGTAAGAACATCACCCAGGGGGATGGAGCAGAAGCCCATCGGTGACTGTGGATGCTTAGTGAGGAACGAGGTGGTCTCCTGTGTCTCCTCAGGGCCATTAGTGATGAGAGTTTTGGGGACTTTCTGGTTAATGTGAGTTTTCTCAGAACTCGTGTGTGAATGCTCCCGGTCCTGGCAGTTTCAAGCCCTTTAAAATCTGGTTTATTGCTGATTCAGGGGCTGATTTACACAGAAGGTCTCTCTGGGATAGTAAAATCCCTGAGCTAGTGAATACCTTTTTTTGGTAGTTGTTTTATGTCTTTGATGCCCATCTTGTTTGTCTAACATATTTGCAGACCTTTGGCCCTTAGGCTAGCGGTGTGCACTCTTGAGTCCCCGGGCTGTGGGTCCGGCACAAAGGACCGCTGCGCTCGGGTTCTTACCCTGCTGAAGCCTTGCCTCCTGACTCGCCTGTTGGCTGAGGAGGGAGGATTTGCAGGTTAGAGCAGGAGCTGGAGGGGTTATTCCAGTTGGTCCAAGGCCCGCTGCAGTTATCTAATCACTGCAGATCGGTGAGGCTGTACCCGTATGGGCAAGTCAACCGCGTACGGCAGCTCCCCTGGCACTGGTGGCAGAGAAAGAAATGGGTCCTCCCAGCACAACCAGCAGCTTTGGGTGTCTGCTGGGGCTCCCCCAGGCAGCCCCGGCTGCATCCCAGCCCGTCGTGGCACCGCGGTGAGCGGGCGCCGTTCCTGCACCTCCATCCTGCGCGTCCAGGTCCTTTCCTGGTGTGCAAACCTGCGTGTGTGTCACAACCGCGTCTGCTGGGCTGCTGGGACCCTTGGGTTGGGGAGGTGGGGGTGAGGAGCTGACTCCTGGCTGGGCACGTGGCGGGTCCGGGGACACGTTGGTCCCTGGTGCCACGGGCGAGGGGAAGGCGATGCAGGCTCCTGTGGGCGCTGGGACGGGAGGATGCGCGGGCTGCACGTTGCTGCCGTGCTCTCGCTGAGGGGAACCCGTGTGACAAAGCAATTGAACCAGCTCTTCAGGAAAATGTAGATTGTAAAAGCAGACTTAATCTTGTGCTTCACTTTTGTACCAAAGAGCTGATTTCTGAAACCATTTCCCAGCTCGCAACACATCTCTAGCTGGTAAAATGTTGTGAATTTGCTTGTCATTACCAATATTTTCTTTGACTGAAGCTATTGAAACAAAGTAATCTTTTCTTTTTTCTTTCTTTTTTTTTCCCTTTAACCTTCAATCTTGTTTCTAAAAGAAGCAGCTCTTTTTTCTTTCTTCCTTGGTCAAATATAAAAATGATGATAATTTCAAATATTGCTTTAGAATAATTGCTTTCCTCTCTCTTTTGTATGACAACAGAAGCTTGGCCTGATCTTAAATCAGATGCTGGCAGGCAGTGGGCTCTTGACAGCCCTGCAAAATCCTTTAGTTACAAGTTGACTTTAGCCAATTCTTTATTTGTAAATGACAATTTTCTACAGAAAAATATATGCTTGGGCTTCAATTTCGGAGTCCTAGATTGCAGCCAGGAAAAAATAATTGAATTTTTACACTTGTTTTTTTTTTCCCCTCTCTTTTCTTCCTAACTTAAAAAAAAAAAGAGAAGCGAAGCCGTGTAAAGCGCAGTTGGGGACTGACTGAGGGGACATCTCCCCTGGTTAATCTGGACGGCAGTGGGGACGGGAGTGATGTTTAATTTGCTCTGTGCTGGGAGAATTGGGGGCTGCTCCAAGCTTTGTGTCCAGTTCTGCGAAGGCTTCGCCCGCACAGCCCGGCTGCGGGGAGCGCCGTGGCTCTGACGGTGGGACGGGGTCTGGTGGGGCAGGGGCAGAGGCGGGTGAGAGCCCCCAGCGTGATGGGGTGGCCGTGCTGCCACAGGAGCGTGGTGACCCTCGAGGTGCCAGGCTGCACCGTGTGACCGTCAGTAGCTGCCACAAGCTGCATCTGGTCGTTGCTGGCCCGTGTTTAACCAGCCCAGCCCTGGTGCTGCGCTCACGGGGCGTTTGTTCCCCTCGGTCCTTGTAAATTGGCTGCTTCACCCGGCTTCTGTCACACACAAAACAACCTCCAGCGCTTTAAATGCATTAATTTCTTATTGATATATTTATTAGTTTCTTCAGTTAACACACAGCGTTGACTTTAGAACATCTCTGTGTGATGGGGTAGTTGTCTCCAGTGGGAAGGGCATTGCTGGGGTGTTTCCCCACTGCTGAAGCATACAGGGGTGATGTCCACTCCTTCAGAGCATGATGATAACCTTGTCCTGGATCAGCCTGGGTTTAAATTGGCCCACAAAGCTCAAACAGTTTGGGATGGGCCCACCAAAGACACCAGCTTCCCCTGCCAGGTGACCCACAATGTGTTATGGTACCTTCTCTGTAGGGTGACCAGCATCATCTCTTCACCTTGTGTGGCCCAAACTCAGGCACATGTGGGTCAGGGAGAAGAGTTGGGTGCTGAGTTGGGGTCTTTGGGAACATGAAGGGGTTTCTGAAGGGCCTGATCCAGCCCCTGATGGATGGTGACACTGTGAGCATTGCAGCTGAAACGTGGTTTGAGGTGGTTTGAGGTCTGCAGCCGTAGCTCTTGCTGTCTTTCATCATTTGATTATTTTTAAAGTAACTGTGCAAGTTCCTTTTAAACTGACCCATGGAAAGTTAATAACCCAGCACTTAGATTTGATGCAATTACCTGTTGTGTGCCAAAGAACATGCACTCTGTCTTTAGGAGGAAAAAAGGGGGGAAATAGCATGTCTTTTTGAGACAGCAGCTATGAGGGGATGACACTTGGACTCCTTTCACTTATATTTGCATTGAGAAGCACAATAAAAATCATTTATTAAAAAAAAATATCCGGGGGCTAGAGTTGTTATTGAGTGTCTTTACTCAGCCATTCCTCAAATAAAAACAAAACAAGACAAAGGAAAAAAGCAGTATCTAATCAAATAGAATCTGAATTGCTTTTGTAAAGAAATATTCTCATTAACTGGGTTAGGGATGGCATTTGTAGAATATTTCTTTTTTCCCTGTCCTGTTTGAAATAATCTGGTTAAACCGTGTGCTTGTCTTGTAATTTCTTACAGATGGTCACGAGAACAAAGAAAATATTTGTAGGTGGATTATCGGCGAATACAGTAGTGGAAGATGTAAAGCAATACTTCGAACAGTTTGGCAAGGTAAGTTCCTGCCCAAGTGAGCACTAGGTATTTTGAATTCTTTTCTTTTCTTTTTAAAGTGTGTTTTGAAAAACAAAAGTACAATGAGGCCTCTGCTCAAAGGAGAGCCACATTTTTTGCCTTCCAGTGTAATTTCCCAAAGCCTCTGGAGTCGCTTCTGGAATTCCTTTTGTTTGTTGCATGTCTATGTGTACATCATTGCCAACACTCTTTACCTTCGTTAAATGACAAAGAATCACTGGGAGGTGAATCTGTCTGTGTTGAGGAATAATTTGACCCTTAGCAGAATGATTACACAGTTGTCTACTCCAGGAAATCAGCCTTCTGTTTGCCCCGATGCAGTGGCGAGAGGAGCAGAGATGTATTGGAGAGCTCGTTAAGTTGTGGAAATGCCTGAAGGAGCCACGTGGACAGCGAGGATAATGCCAAAGTCACTCCAATGTCCATTTAATTTCTTATTAAAAAATCCTTGTGCAAGATCTCATGGAAATACATGTGGAATCCTGACTGTTAAAAAAAAAAAAGTTTCTACAGGGAAGGAAACCTGAACCTCTGCCAGAATAGTCGTTAGAGTGACAGAACAGCTCAAACCCCACGGTCCAGGCTCTGTCTAGCTGCAGCTTAGTGCCACCAACTTCCAGGGCTTCTGGATGCTTGGTCAGGAGTCCAACCAGGCAGAGAGCTTACAGAGCTGTCTCCTTTGGAAGCAGTTGGTGGTACCACCTTCCATGGAGACTCCTGTTAACCCTGCTGTCCTCAGGGCTCTGTACAGCTCGATTCCTGCCTTTTGGAGTGACTCAACTGTGATTTAGACACGTGGTTGAATGAGGATGCAGCAGGATATCCCAAAGCAAAGGAGCTCCCATTCCTTGTAGTTAGCTTATGTTTCTTTTCTCTGCACTGAAAAGCTTTGGCCAGGCAATATTTTGTTGAGGGCTGAGGAGGGGAGTTTGTAAATTGTTCCTGTGCTGGATTGATAGTTGTTTTGCAAACCATTCATTTTATTTTCAATAATAATCTTCGATTCCAGCAGGATGTTTACAGCCTGCTGAGCCTTTTATTAAAGGATTACATGAGCTTTTGGATGTTTCTTCTGTAGTTACTTCTAATTGCAGAACTCATCTAACCTGTATTTTTGAAGTTAATAATAGTCTCAATATAAGTGCTTTGCATATTGTCTGGATGCTGTCTTAATATAGGCTTTTTAATTTCACCATCTGGTAGTTTCATGCTTGCAGTTTTACAGTCCCTGAGAACGCAGGCAGCTAGGCTGTGGTTTTCAGTAGTGACTGGTGCTTCAGGACACGGCAGTTCTGCTCTCGTGCTCTGCCTTTCTCGAGGTAGCTGACGAGAGCTCTGCCTTTCCAGAGGGAACACTTGCGGAAAATCAAGTCTTTTTTCAAGTGTCTTAATTTGAAGGCTGAAAAATTAAGGCGTGGAAAATAATTGCACAAGTTGCAATCAAGGCTGGAACCCGTCCCTTTGGCGTAGAGCTGGGGCACGTCCTGCTGAGCTGTGTGGCCCAGTGGTTAGAGCTCAGCTCCTGCAGGACTTGGCCCCTGTGCTACCAGGTGATCTTTGCCAGTTGTGTCCCTGTTCCACGTTTCCCTCTTCCAGACTGTGAACAGGAGATGAGTCTGGTGAAGCTGGTGGTGTTTTGGAGGAGAGGCTTCTTGGCCGTGCCACTGTCACTTGACCTTGCATGCTGGCATTCAAGTTCTATCCGCTGCGCTTGGCTGTTTGTCAGCCGAGACAGTTTGGCTTGTGGGGCGTCTTGAGGTGCTTCTCCCCAGGGCTCTGGTTGTGAGAAGATGCAGAGCTAGGTGATGACTCCAGGAAATGGAGGCTCGTGGTCCAGCTAAATTAGAAGACTCGTTAGCACGCTGCAGTGGGTGGGATGCTGCATTCAGACACAGTGACCCAGCGCTGGCCCTGTGGGACCTTGTAGGAGCTGCTGCCTTCCCCTTGACCATTCCCCTTCCCCACCTTTCCCTGACTCGAGTGCTCAGATCTCAGGCTCTTTGTGGCAGGGGCTGGTGGTCTGTCCATGCCCTGCTCAGCACGCCAGCCTCACCCTCCGTTAGAGCCGTTGCAATGCGGACGGTGCGTCGCGATCGATCGGGGCGCTCGCGTAGCGCAGGGTTCTTCAAGCAGAGAAAATGGCGTTGTGTAATGAAGGTGCAGAGGTGCTGCCCCTGTTTGATAAGAGCATCTCAGGTGAGTTGCTCTTTGAAACGCTGAGTTTATTCATTGGCATGGAAAGGAAATCGCTTACCTACTGCTGTGCTTCTGGAAATCCTGTTGGTACTTGCTGTGGAGGAGAGCTTTGCAACCAGGGGAGGTTGTTTTGGTAACTGGAGGTAGCACTCAAAATACCTGACGTGGTGAGAAAAGCTACCAGCTTTGGGGCCCGGCGGGCTCGCTCCTTTAACTGGAGTTGGCAGGAAAGGACCTGAAGTGTTGAATTTGAAACTGCAGCTTGTTGAGAAGTAAATGCTGGAACCCTTTTCTCCAATAAAATGAAGACTGCTTTAATAAACTGTCACTCCTGACTTCAGCAGTGAAAGTGCCTGCCTGTTAGAGCCCCAGAATACGTGGTAATGATAGCTTCCGCGGCTGCGATCGCGAAATTCCTGGTCGTGATTGCCTTTTCTTTCTCTGAAGTCCGGGATCTGTAAGTCCCAGCTTTCATTTTGTCCCTAGCTGCTGAGCATCATCAGCAGCCTCGTGATTGCTGAGTGCTTAGAGCTGCTCATGCTCACCCTGCGCACGTGCAGTTGTGGGGCTTCCCAGAGAGGCTTGGCAGGAGTCTGGGTGCCAAGGAGGAGGTCTGGCCATGGGCCCCATAGCCCCAGGTGGGACACAGCCCATCCCAGCTCGTGGTGTGGGCAGCATAGACACAGGACCAACAGCCAGTGGGAGGTGAGTCCAGGAGAGTGTTTGGGCTTGAGACTTCTTTGAGGAGCTGGATCCCCAAGAGGAGGCGAAGCCATGAAAGCAAATCTCTAAACTTAAGCCATAACTGCTTACAATCAGAAGAAGTGAAAAAAAAAAAGCCATTGTCTTACTACCTAATCCTGATTGTCTCCTGCAGTAGTTCCTGTGATCCTCTTGCTATTTCAGTCAACCATGTTTCAAACATTCTTGCAAACCAAACAAACCCACCGGCCACATTAACCCGTCCAGGGTCTGCAGCGTTGCCCTGGTGCTGACGTGTGAAAAGCTGGCTTTGAGACCAACTTTTAAAAGAATTTGAATAAGAAAGTATTAAAAATGAGGAGACCCAGGGGGAGGTGTGGTGGGGCTGTGCTGTTCTCCCTCAGGAGAGGCCACGGGTGCCCTGAGCCATCAGCAGGATCTGCCTGGTCCCTAGCGAACACAAAGTGGTGCTCGCCGAGGTGAGGACAGGTTGGAGCGTTCAAGGCTTCTGGTGTCATATAAAAAAGAAAAGAAAAAAACCAAACCAAACCAACAGCCCCTCCAAGCCTCAGCAGGAGGGCTGTGGCCAAAAAGCCCCCAAACACTAATTAATGAATTGCCCTCTCTCAGGACGTGCATGTTCTGCACCTCTTAAGCTGCAAGCGACTGGTGATCAGGGGCTGCTCAGGGCTGGTTTTCAGTGGGCTGTGCTCCCTTTGTCGAGCTCCTGTGAACGCAGCGTAGTCCTTATTTTGGGACTTGCAATTACACTTCACATGGCGAACTGTGTAATTAGTTTGGAAGACTTATGCCTAGTCATTGGTTTATCCTAATCGGCTTTGGCTTTTCCCAACAACAAAGTGAGCTTATTTTCCTAAGCTGAAACAACTCTGCTCCCTTTGTTCCTCTCTTTTATTGTCTCATTCCTTTCATTCTGTTTTACTGCCAAAGTTTTGTTTCATTAGGCCTACAAGTCATTTCCAATCCAGTGGGCTGCTACAATAAGGCCTTTATAACTCAGCTGCCCTGGTTCCCATGTCCCTCCTGGTCCGGAGCCAGGACTTACTGGTTGACATGGGATTTTAACCCTTTTGGTGCCCCAGCTGCTGGTCCCCCCCTTGGTGTGGTGCAAGCCGGGCTCGAGGTGTTGTTGGAGGGTCCATCTGCCCGATGAGCTTACGGATGCTGGCCGGTTGTGTGCGGTCGTTAATGGGTGCGTTAATGTGGTTGGGCTCCAGGTACCCTGTTTGACCCAATTATCGAAACAGAATTCTGAGGAAAAAATCTTCTTACTGCAAATACCGTCATTAGTCTTGGTGGGAACAGGGCTTTGCATGAAAAGGCCACTGTGTCCTTCCAGCCCCTGTTTCCAGCACGGTGGGAACAGAGTTGTATTAAAAGTGCGTTGCAGTTGTTTTCAGATAGTAGATCAGCCCATACGTGACTGTTCTTGTAGAAAAATCATGTTTTCCTGTGTGGGAGAGAATGCATTTAAATTTATAGTCTTTTTGAAGAAGAATGGTGATTTTTGAAGGAGATGTGTGAAATCTCCTTGTGGACAGACAATACTTTTGCATATTGTTATTTCAGACTCCTAGAAAAGCAGCGCTGGTTCTGGTGGCCCCAGCTGTTTTACTTCGAAAAATCTCAAAGCAGGAGCATTGGCTTTACGTTTTTTCTTTCACAGCAATCCTAAAATGACTTTTGGGGAAGGAGGCTGTCATTTACTTTTCATTTAAATTTGCAGATGAAATTGGAACAGACCAGTATGCATTAATTTTGTTTTCTGCTCTGGCTTGTCACAAGGTCCCTTAGACAAATCGCAGGCTTGTTTCAGCTGTGCTTGGATTGTGCTGTTTCCTCCAGAACAGCTTTTAAGATTTGGAAATGCTGAGACAAGGTAGGATTTCTGAGTTACCTCTCTGGATCCGAAGCGTCTTGTACAGTCGCTTGTTATTTCCTGTGAGATGCAAAACAGAGCACTGGAATAATAATCCAGCTTCTGATGTTGGGTTTGGTTTTTCTTTTCTGTGCAGCTGTTGAGCTCTTGAAAGATTGTGATTTTCTTATCTGTCCCTCCCGTGGCCCTGACTGTCCAGTGGCAGTCCAGCAGGTGAGAGGAGAGCCACGTCCCGAGCCCTGTGTCCGCCCCAGGGGCACCTTGGCAGAGCCAGAGCGCTGCCTCCCGCCAGAGCTAAAGCTGAGTGAGAATTTCCTCCTTTGGCTGTACAGTGTCCTGTGCTGTAACACGAACAGCAACGACCAATTTAGCCTTTGAAAAAATAATCTTTTGTAACAACGACCCTCTGCTTTCTCTGTGCCTCGTGATGGGAGTGGGCAGAGGGAAGGAGGTGTGATCCACAGCCGGGGTTCCAGCCTGTTGGGGTGGGTTACAGAGCTTGTGTCCTACAGGCTTTCCTCTCTGACAGCTGTGAAAATATAAATCAAGAAAACATGAGAGAAAACTCCTCCTCGTTTGGCAAGGCCGCCTGGGTGTGAAGGAGTTAATGTGCTGTTGCAGTATTAAGCACTCCAGTGGTTTACTTTTCCCTGAGACCTTGAGTATGGCCTCTGAAGATGTTATTACAATAGAGTCGTTAGCATGAGAAAAGGTGGTTTTCTCTCCTGGGTTCATTTTGGGGGGATTTGGAGGTCTGTGGAGCTGGGGCTAGGGCCAGAGGCAGGAGGTGCAAGGAATTTTGCTTGTGTGAAAGTGAAAGCTTAGTTAATTTAGACTTGGCATACAGTTTGAATTGTATTGTTACCTCTGTTGGACATGGATATGTAGATTTAATGGTCAATAGGATACATGGACAGTCTATTCTGAGAGTATTTGCTTTGCAGAAAAGTCATTTTTTGGTTTGACAAGCTGTTAGCCTTTCACATTTTCCAGCACTGTATTTCCAGATTCAATATTTGTGAATTGGTTGCATTTTATGAAATGAAGAGACAGAGTTGGACTCTGGTTTACATCCCAGTCTGTAATGGCCAGGATTCCCGAAGCATTTGTGGTACCCAGTAAAACAGAACGTGTTGGCATTTCTCTGACTGCTGCTGACCTCAGCGTTCCCTTCCAGAGCGACTCTGAGCTCTAGACCTGGTGTGAGAGAGCCTGTAACTCCTTTATTCTTCTTTCTATCTAAATTACCTGAGTGTACCTTGGGAGAAGTTGGTGAGCTTGAATCATGTCACCTCCTTAAAACAGAACGAGCCAGACACACACGTCATTGTTTGCAGCTTCTGGTGAGTTTGGGACGATGACAAACACAATTTGTGGGGGCAGTTCTGTCACAGTCACACGGAGCAGCACTCAGCCTCGTTCTCACTGCTGCCTCTGCCCTCTGCTTGTGCTTTAAACTCCAGTATTTCTGCATTTCCTTATTTGAATGCTATGTCCATGATATTGCAAAGAATTATGAATATTCCTTTAAGTTTTTGCTTTGGTGTGTGACAGAGGGATCTGGGGTATCGTGGTCCCTCATGGCCCAAAGCACTTTTTATTATTTCTTCTCTCTCCTACTCATGCTCTTTTCTTTTTTTCCTTTTTTTTTTTTTTTTTTTTTTTTTACACAAACTGGGAAACTCGATCGTTGCTTAGAGAGAAGTCGGTGTTTTCGTTCTGTCAGTGAACAGTTGTATACAGGAAGTCAGTTTTTAGGTGGTCTGTAATAAGACACACGCTTTGTGGAAGTGGTTTTGTTATAAATTAGATGCTGGTTTCTACCTGGATTTTATGAAAAGAGGAAATGTTAAGGCAGGGTTTGTGGGCAAGAGGGCTGTATCAGAACTCAGCAGAAGTTTGAAGTACAATTTTATTTCCCATTCTGCTCTGGTTAAATGGAACAGTAAGGAAGCCTTTGTGCCGCGGCGCCGTAACCTGTGTGAGATTGGGTAATTGTGGCGGAGAGTCGGGGCCCCGAGCATCTGTCTTCTGTTTCCCACTGTGCCACCCACTTGCTGTCTGACTTTGGGCAAGCTGGTTTATCTCTCCTGCCATTTCCTGGCCGTTCTTACTGGGTCAGCTCGGAAGGGCTTACGTGGGAAATGTAAATACGCCCGCGCTCATGTCACTCAGACTAGAGGCATCGCCCTGGTCCTGGTGTCAGTGCTGGCGGTCCTGGGATCCACAGAGCATGGCCTGCATCCTTTGGTTAAAATGTATTGATTTTAAGACAACTCTGCTCTATTCTTTGAGGCTTTTTGGGTTTTTTTGCATAAAGTTATGGCTGGTGCCCTATATTCTGCCTCACACACTTCAGTAATAGCAGGGGAGCAGTGTCAAGCCTGAGCTTGCAGGGCGTGATACACCACTGGCCACCCAAATGAAATCAGTGATTAGGCAGGGGCTGTGTTTGGGGAGGAAAAAGCTGTAAGGAAACATTTATGTTTCCTCCTCAGACACTGTGTGGATGTTTGTTTGTAGTGTCTTTATGTCAGTTTTGCAACTGAGCCAAGCCCATGAAAATGACCTGTATCTCTTCCAAGACCCCAAGAAAGTAAATTCTGTTTTTTCACCCCACTTTTATACAAACCCAGTAGGCTCTGTAAAATACCTAACAAATGTAGTTAACCATCTTTGGTAACATCTTTAAATCGTCCCTGGAGGGGTCTTGGATTCAGCCCCAGTGTGGATGAGTGGGGTTGTAGAGGTAGAACTTCTCTGGAAGGAAAGGATTTGGCTTTGTTGAGCTGTGGTGGTGTCCCAGAGCCCCCGTTTTGGAGCAGGACCCGTGGAGCTGGCTGCTGTGCAGAGAGACAACAGCACGATGAACTCTGCCCCAGGCAAGCTGCATCGGAAGCAAAAGACAGCGGTGTTCAGCCACAGCAAGAGAGTGAGGTGAAATTTTCTGATGGGTATTTCCAATATGTGCTGTGAAATTGCATCGGATTCCACTTTGGCACTTATCTTGAAGTGCAGCCTCTTGGACTCTCCAGGAAGGTATTTGTGAATGTAGGCACTGCTCCTGACATCCTTGGAAGTGATAACCTGCGGCCGGAACATTACTGCTGTTCTTTGAGTAGCTGCAGCTGAGGGTGCCAGAGCTTTGCCTTGGGAAAACTCATGTTTTCACACTGGTTCTCTAGTGAAAAAAATAGCAGCAGTTATTTAAAGCCTTGTCTGGTGTAATTGAAGCTTGCACTATACTGCTCACAAATTTGGGGCAGGCTCATCAGCTAAAGGGAGTTAGTTCAAACATAATTGATTGGGGTGTGAGTGTTTGATCACTGTCATCATGCTCCGTAATAAATACACCAGTATGGAGTGATAGGGTGTGAAATGGGAGGGTTTTTTAAATGCAGCTCTGAGTCTGGACCCTTAAGAAAAGGGCTTTTAAAAGTATCCGTGAGGAACTTCAGAGAAATTGTTCCAAATGTGGAAGAAGAGCACACGTTACTGGAAGGAGGTGTAACAGCGCTTTTTCCACACGGAGGTGAATGACTGTGCTTGGTCCCTCGTACCCCGCTCGGCTGGGGCCGCACAGGGCACGGTGCTGGGGAGCAGAGGGGTGCCAGGAGCTCCCTCCTCTCTCACCCCATGGCCACGGAGATCCCTGTGCTCCCAGGAGTAAAGCTGGGCACACATCAGCTCGCCAGCGAGCACGTGTTGCAGCCAGCTCTGCCTTTCACCCTGCTGTACAGTGTTAAGGAAATGCCTGGCTTGATCTGCAGCTGGATTTAAAAAAAAAATCTTTTAAAAACTTGTTATATTTTTCTGATGGAAATTTTTTGTTTGTTTGTTTCAAAGTGGAGGGTTCTGTGCAGAGCCCTGCTGGTTCTTGTTTAGTTTGTGTGCTTGTTCTTTTTGTTTATTCCTATGATTTTCCATCAGGGTGCTAAAAATCCACAAGACTATTTTCATTCAGTCCTAGAGGTGAAATAACCGAGCTTTGCTCACACATGCAATATTGAGGTACCACCAGCGTAATTAAACTTAGGCTAATTGTGCAGAGGTAGAATATGAAATTCATTTGACATCCATCTTATGTATGATATTTTTCATAGGAGATCTTTGTATTTTATTTTCTGGGGGAAAAAATGCTCCTGAGCATGCTCTGGTAGAAGCAGAGTGGTGGTGTGGCAGGTTGGTCACCGCCGGTCCCGTCGAGAATCATCCGGTGCTGGGTGATGTGTGCCAGCCCGGAGAGGCAGAGATGTGTGTGGCTGTGGCTGTGTGTGGCACAGTGGATGGAAATGGGGACAAGGGCAAAGTAGCTCAAATGAAGAGCCAATTAAGATAATCTAAGAAGAATGAGGATTAACTGCCTCTTAATCTGAAGGCTACCTAAAATGCATGTGGCCAGTTTAGAGCAAACAAATGTTGTCTCTGTCAGGGCCATTTGCAAGGGGCTTGGGGTGAACAGGAACTAACAATAGCGTTTTCAACTTACTGGTGTTGAAATCGTGACTGGGCTCTGCTGGCAGGATAGCTCACAGAATATATATATCTTTGGCTGTAATTTCATCACTGTGGAAGTTGGAAGAAGTAACAGTATTGGGTATATCCTAAAGAAGTGATTGCTCCTATAAAAGGAGTTCACATCTTTGCAGTTTTTCTTTTCACAGCAAGTAGGAAACACTCACGAGTGTCGGCGAAGCTGCTGTGTGGGTTCTTTTTTAAGAGGAGCTGCAGTGCCCGTGGTGACCTTTCCTGCTGCTCCCAGTACTGAGAGGGGCTGAGACGAACGGCTGAGGCACGTTTGTGTCCCGCAGGCTGGTTTGCACCCCTCCTCCAGGACACTGATTTTAAACCTGAGCAGGCAGGAGCGCGTGCAGGGCTCCCCTTTGAGCACCTGTTTATTTTAAGGCTGGTGTTAGAGCGTGTTTGGGGTCTGTGCAGCCTGGGGTGCTGGGCTGTAGGCTTGCTCAGGGGTGTTTCTTGGAAGAGAGGGCGTGCAGCCGACCCCGCCGTGCCGGTGCTCTGTTTCTGGGGAGAAGCTACTGTGTGAGCAGTGACTTTTCAGGAGAAGGTCCCTCTGTTGACTCTATTACTGTGATGAGTGGTTTGGCACGTTCAGATTGGTGCCGTGTTAATTGTCAGGCCTGGGAGGGTGGGAGCAGATTTCACCGGGGGCAATGGAAGAGCTCCAATGGATTTCCACTCTGTTTCCCCGCTTGGCAAACCAGCACTTACTGTCACTTTGCATAAAGAGGTTTATTTCAGAGGGTCAGCCGTCACCACTCCCCCTCTTCCCCTCCCGGCCCGCCCTCCCCTGAAGGATAGGAGGCCGACGAGCATTTAATTTCCCCAACAGCAGGTGCTTGTCATCCATCTGAAGATAGCTGCCAACATCTGGTGCAATTGCCTCAGCAAACGCAGTAACAAGGCGGCCTGCAGTTCAAACGCAGAGAGAGCATTGCCTCTTTAATGATAACAAGCTGTTGGCTTCCCCTCTGAGATGAATTCATCTCACAGATGTTTGTCTAGTTTTGGCAATCTTATCACTATAGCTTTGGTGATTATGCTCAACTGGAGACTATTACTATAAAAGAAGTTTGAACTTGTTCCATTTTTGCATTATTTATTTATTTATCCATTTATTTCTTTGCTTTCTGGATATAATTTGTATCAACAACTGTAACGTTGGTCCCATTACCCAAGTACCCTTATGGGTTTTTATTGCATCTGCTGAACAGTAGCTCGCTACTTGACATTCACCACTGGCGAACGTCGTTCAGCCACGCTGACATTTTTAACATTCCCCATCAGCAGCTTTGTGGTTTGAACCCTCTGTTTAACACTGCATTTTCTGGGACTGCTTGGCGCTCGCTCTGTCTGTTCTCTCTCATAACTGCACCACGCTCACTGTTTCTGCAGAGCGCCCGGCGCCAGGAATGTTCTGGGTACGTCCTTTGGACAGCAGCACTCTGGTGACCTTGGCCAGGGTGTGTAATGACAATGTGCAACCATCTTCATTGTTCTGTCTTAAACGTTTCCAGCCTCAGCGTGATCGTAGGAAACATGGAGACCCTCGGGCTGAAGGCTTCGGGGCTTCTTTGCTATTGTTTGGTTTTCTAACACGTCTTTTTTTCCTGTTGTTTTGTTTTTAAGGACACATTTTCTCCTGAGCATGTAGAATTTAATTCTGGTAAATAGGATTTATTTTTGGAAACATGCTTGTGAATAGGTGACTCATGCCTGAATGAAGATGTGTCACTGTTGGTGGGGACACCACGTATATAATTTCTTAGGCTATAAATAGATCGGTCCAAGTATTGGTGACATGGTGCTGCTTTGCACTGACTCGTCAGTGGCTTCTGAGGAAAGTGTGTTTAGAGTGTCAGTCTCTCCTGCTGGAGCAATAATTTCTGCTGATGCTTAAGGAACAGACATCAATAGCTTTATAAAATCCTGAGAGTACTTTAATTGGCACAACAGCAATCAGAATTCAGACACATTCCCATGCCGTGGCCGTGGGGTGTATTTGTATTGCTCCTCTCCACTGCAGGGGTGGAGGAACTAAGTTGGGGAGTTTGGATGCTTGTCAAAGCCAAGGGTGTCACCTGCAGGGTTCTGAAATTCAGAAACTCATGTTTCCTTGTTTTGTGCATACACTGATTTCTGTTACTGAGGGAGATTTTAGGGTAAATGTTCAGGATAAGAGGCTGCTAGGGTTTTCAGACACTAGAAGTAACAGTTCCTTCTCCCCGCCGCTGATGCTGAACTGGTTACATGTTGTTGATGTTTGCTCAACACCATTTACCCACCAGCACAGCACATATGGTTTAATGTCTGTCTCTTTTTTTTCTGCTTCTGCTGTAGTTACAGTATTATTAAAAATCCATTAAATTTTAATGTACATCATAAAGTATGTGCTCCTGTGAATGCGAGCACAGATAATTATTTCTGATGAATAAACCAAAAGGACAAGTATGTAAGAAGTTCATCCTGCAGCTTTCAATTTTCATTATATACATCTCCTGCAGGGGCAATCGTTGTGATGTTGCAGCTGGTTATTTCTGTGGCCTGGCTCTCCCTAGAGATGGATGATGACAATGCAAACTTGAACTAGCAGAAGTGCCAGTGTTTTTGCGGGCATATTTGTAGATAAATGGTTTACCAGGGGAGGTAACCCTCTGGAAGGCAGAGGATGTGAAGAGACTGCAACACAGCAGCAACTTCCTCAGAGTTTTTGTTCAGCGCATGTTGACTTTATGGAATCTTGGAAAGGAACCCAATTATTTCTCATTATAATAACCCAGAAATCTAGCAACAAGCAAGGTGTCACTGCTGAAACACCACCAGGAAGCTAGGCAAGCTCTTTCTTGGTTTCCAGGGCCTGGAGTAGGCAAGGGAATCATTAAAAATAATGCATTACAGTGCCCATAAAGTTTCATGCAGTATATAATGGTCCATGGGGGCCTCACCTAGTTTTCCATATATGATATGTACATAATGGTTACAGCTTCTCATTAGCTTCCCCATAACACTGAATACACTTCTCTTTAACACCCCCTTCAGGCCTTGCCTTATTTGCCAAGCATTTCCTAATCAGCAGGAACTTAAATATTTATCATGCTTGCCACCTCTCCTGTCCATTTAATTTCGTATTCCTGAATGCTCTGGATGAAACCCAGCTCTGGCAGAGCCTGGTCCTCTTGCTGAGAGGACTTTCCTAATGTTCTGCTCTGGTTTTAAGAGTCCATCCCAATTCTGTTCAGGAGCACATCAGCACCCAGAGGATTAGCCTCGGTGCAGCGCATTAGCTCGTGCAGGGACCTTGGTCTTGGCAGCAAGCTATCCCAAATAAGAAGTTATCCCAAGAAGTCCTAAGGATCCCACCAAATCCTTTGTACCTGTGGGTTCTTTGCACTTGGGTGTTAGTGCTGAAACTGCTCAGGACTAGAGGGATCCTCTGTGGTGACTTGGTTGCTTTTTGCCCTGGAAAGATGTCTTTCAGAGCTTTGCACTGCTGACGGTGAGAGTTTTGCCTGAGTTTAGATGAGTGAGTACTGAGGAAAGATGATGTTCTAAGCTGATGTGGTTCTGCCAGATGAATCCAGGAGTGAAGAGGAGAAAGATGGAGTTATGGCTGTGCTGGCACCATGGTTAGGAACTTAGCTTTGCAGACGTGGCACTGATGTGCTCTGTTATTTTGGCCTCATGCAGGTCCCGAACCAAAATCTGGGATTAATAGTGTGGCTTTGCTGTTGCTGCCACAACTGCAGCCTTTCCTGAGGGGGAGCGAGCGTGGCTGTGTGCAGCACCTTGCTGTGACCTTGAGCAAAGTCATAGTGCTGCTGTGATACCAAATGATGACAAATAAATTCACCTTCATACAGTTTAGTCTAGCTGGCTTTGTTCCTTCATCCCTGATCCTCCCTGCGAAGGATTTTGTTTACTTTTCCTGAAATGGAAGAGGCCCTGTTATACAGTCCTCTTTCAAAAATAAACCTCTGAAAAGGAAAACAAAAGAGAAGGAACAAAACTCAGATGATGTCTGATAATACAGAGCAGATACTGATCTTGAGTTCAAGGCAACTTGAGCCAGGGGTTTGTTTAAGTATAACACAAATTCTACCATTTTTGGATGGTTTGAAACCCTCCTGTACTTTCTGAAAACAATCAGAAAAGAGAACTGCAGTAAGAAGTAACAGCTATTGATTTTTTTGTTGTTGTTGTTTTCTTTTTTTCCCCTCCCTCTTTCCCCCTGCTGTCTTCTTCAGTTAGACTTATGCTCTGAAGTTCACGGGGTCAGTTGGGTGGTATGGAAAAGCTCTATTTCATTTGACCTTCTGGCTGTATTTTGACTTTAAGAAAGTAAAAAATATCTGATAAAGACCAGGTTGCATCACTTCCAAGCCCAGCAACAGATTCTTGAACTGGGAGAAAGAGAGGAAACCCTTGCCTGCTGTCTGCAGGATCCATAGTGGCCCACCCCTGCACGCCGTGCTCGCGCCCGCGTGCTGCACCTTGGGCGTGCTGCTGAATTCATCGAGCTTCTCTTGTATTTACTTACTTACTGACCACTTGAAATGGCTTATTCTTGGCTGGAGCTTGGGAAGCCTGGATGTCAGAGTGGAAGTGAGCTCTCAGGAGCTGGTGATGTGGGAGTGAGCTGTGCTAGCTCTGTGTGAAATCTGGATTCATTTACCTGATGGGCTCGTTAGGCTGTGGTGACTCCAGAGGAACCCATCGTGTCAGGAGAAAAGAGCTGCAGCGATGAAATACCCAGCGATCGTGAAAGGAAGTGAGGCAACATAAACATTGCTTGCCCCCCTGGAATGTGACCCTGCTCTTGGTCCCTGGTGCCAGCCGTGGCGGGGTCCCCGGGGAAGAGTGTCCCACTGCTGCCGTGACCTCATGTCACTGCTCGCTGCCTGCCCGAGGCCGGGGTCCGTGTCTGCAGGAGGAGCTTTCTGGGGAGAGAGAAGGGGGCTCAAGTGTTTCTTTTAGCAAAGAGTTCAGCTTCTTTTTCCTGCAGATTTCCTGAGGATGTGTGTTGGATTTTTACTAGTGAAGCAGGAATCAGCAGTTGGAATCGTAGCTGAAGGAAAGTTGTCCTCTCCTTTGCTGCTGGTTGATGTTTCAAAGCACACCACGTAGCATGTTTTACTTTGCTTTTGGTGAGCCAGGGAGGCTAACCTTGCCTCGTGAGGCTTTCTGGTGCCAGTGGGCAGAGCATTTATATTAAAGATATCAATATTATTAATATATTTATGTTATGTAACCTCAACGTTTCCTTTGCTGAGGATGGAGCTCAAGAATGTGCACGTGAGCGGCTGTGACACCGCTGGCTGGCTGGGTTGTACGTGGGAGTGCTCAGCTGGCTGGAGTTGGTTTGGGTGGCTTCAGGCTCTCTTCCTCTGACACCACAGCTGGTGGCAGCTGGCCGACACAAGGCGTGAGGCCATGGCTTGGGTTGGGTGGCCAACAAGCCTCTTGAGTGCCACTGACTTAAATACCTTAGTGGCATCAGCAGATGCATCTTTAGCGGTTTGCAGTTTGTGGTGGCGTTTCTGAAGTACATAAGTAGTAAATATTGGCTGTTCCCCACCCCCAAAACAGTGGAGGAGGATAAATGCAAACCTCTGTAATGCCAGAACTGTACCTTTTTCATCAAGAATTAGGCTACGGGTTCCTGCTGAAATGGAAGCTTTGTGCTTGGTTGACTCATAGGTAATATTTTCCATTCCTGCTTTTCTGTTTAAGTGGATGCGTTTATATACTATTCCTTGACCTAAAAATTTGCTCCATAAAACGTAGAGAAGGTGCAGTCTGAGATAATGCATCTTTTGGGACCGGAGGCTTGCTTTTGACCTCTATTTACATGATGTAAATCAAACTGGAGTAGAGTTGTGGAAATAGGACAGACCAGCTCTTGCGTCAGGGGCTGTTCAGCATCATCACAGTAATGATGCTGTGTGAAAATGCTGATGCCTGGTATGGTTTTGCTATGGCCTGTGGAGATCAGGATAGTGCTCTAAAAATAAAAGAATTAGAGGTAATTGATGATTTCAGCCAGATTGTGTGTGGACGTGACCTGGCAAAACTTCTGGAGATGAGAGGAGCTGTGCGGATCGAGACCCACGGGGCGTGATCCGGGCGCCAGCAGCCGTGTGGGCTGCGAGTTGGACACTTTATTTTGAACAGTGTATGGCTGGAAAAAGCGTTCCCGTTGCAGGGTCAGCTTGCACTCCTCTGTGTCTCCTTCTCTGCACTCCCGTGGCCTCGACAAGCAGGAGTTGGTAGTGGAGCATCAGTAGTGGAGCACACGGACACGGCAGCAGCCACACGTGGTGCCTCCCGAGCGTGTGTCCTTGTTTGCTTACAGCCCGGGAAGAAATCCCTTCATTTGCTTGTAGTGCTGCTGAAATATTAACACAGAACAAAGCAGCTGCTTTAAAATGAACATCAGGCCGAGGAGAGAGGAGCGGTGTGTGATACTCGCCGTGGTTCGTACGGGGAAGCGTGCCTGCGCCGCCGCTGAACCCTCCTGGCAGAGAGCCCCGGGTGGGGTGGGCAGAGGATTTTTTAGGAGCTGGGGCACGTATGTGGTGAAGGTTTTGGTCTTGAACCCTTCCCTGGGTTCCTCAGAGCTAAGGTGAAATGGGAAAAGGAGCTTCAGTGTTTTGCATCATCTGTGGCTGATTGGGAAGGTATTTGGAAAATGTTAACTGCTCTTGGGAGTTTTTCAAGCAGACTGCTTGAAGCAGTTATTTTTCCCAGATGGTGAATATAGGAGACATCCCCAGCAGCCTGCTAGTAATAATAACACTTACATGGCACTTTACATTTTCAAAGTGCTGTCCAAGCAGCTGATCTGTCTTGTCTTTTGCCACGAAGTACAGTTAAACTTAAAGAATATTGGCCTGAATTTGTAGCGGTTTATCAGCCACGTCTGTGGGTGAATTTCCTTTTCTGCTGTTTTGTACTGTGAGAATAAACTATTTCTCCTGTGCATCCTGACACTGATTCCAGTCTTTCATGTTGGTAGTGAAGAAGATGATCTTTAAACAGAATGGAGAGATGTCTTTCTGCCTATTACACTACAAAAGATGGGCACAGCTGTACAGAAAAAGGATGTTATTTTTTCAGCCTATATAACATATAAGTGACCACAGACCTTCTGAGGAGGAGTGTGCTTTTTTCCTGTGGAGTGACCTCGCTAACTTTTAGCCACATGCCAGCTCAGGGTGTTCTTTGTGTGCTCGGGTGCAGCCAACAGCAAGTTACAGTGTTTGGTGTTTCCTTCGAGTTGGAGTGAAACTCCTCTTGTTGTGCCCGATGGCCTTCCGGGGCCGTGGGATGGTTTGTCACCTTGAACCTGGGTGCTGCCAGCCAAACTGTTTCTGTGTGTCCTTAGTCTGGGGACAGGGGCAGGGCAGGGACAGGCAGCACAACCTGAGCTCTTGGGGTGACTGATAGCCTGCACCTTGCTGGTGCAGGGATGGGGTGGGTCAGAAGAGGGTCCTCTTGGCCCCCGAGGAGCTGGGACCCTGTTGTCCTGTGCCTGGGTTGTGTCTCTGCATGGCACGTGGACAGCCATTGCGGCTCTGCCGTGCATCTCTTCTGTCATGTCTCCAAGGGTTTTCTTTTCTTTACAAGTATTTCCAAAGAGCACTAGGTGCAGGCAGAGGGAATAGGTTTGCACACCTGCCTGCAATTAAGTAGTTTGTTTTTCTGCTCCTTAATCTTTTATGACAGTCGCAAGGACAGTCTGTGTAATGCGAAATTGTCGTGAAGCCAAGAGCATAATGCTCATGAATGAAATGCTCCACACCCAGCCCTCCTTCCCCTTTGCTTAGTGTCTCGTGTGCTCCTGCTCCTCGTGCAGGAATAAACCCAGGAGGCCAAAGCCAAGCAGTGCCAGGGCTGGCGTGGGCAAGAATGGGGTGTGGAGACCCGGTGCTGGGCAGTGGCTGTGGGAAGGGTGGAGGGAGGAAGGAGACATCCGTAATGAAAGGGGCCAGGGGAGAGAGAGAGCCAAGTTCCTAGAAAGAGGACCTTGCAAGGAATGTGCAGATGACATGAAAAAGTAATTAAAAGGAAAGCCCTAATGGGACGTTAGGGGGAGATGCAGCTGGAACTTGAATGAGCAAATGTAAAGAGGGAATTATTTGGTAAGCTTTCCTCTAAGGAACGGCTGGGGAAAATAATGGCAACAGCTTCTGGGGATGTAAATTGGCATCGAGTCCATTGCTGAAGAGCTCTAGCTTGTGAGTCTGCTTCATTTCGTGTTTGCTAGTCCTAAACCTGGAAAACGCAGGGGGAGAGAGGCTGTGGCGCTTTGCAGAGGTGACGTGAAGGACACTCGCTGCCAAAGCAAAGGATATTGACTTCAAAAACAAAGTGGAACTGTTGGTAATGTAGTTTGCCTGGGGCAGATTGGGAGTTTGCTATAAGTAATATTAATTTAAGTGTATAATGCTTTAAATTATCTGGATAATTTAATCTATGTGATTTTAAAGAAATACTTTATCAGCTCTAATCTTGAATAAAAATAAAATAAAGCAAATGAAACAAAAACCTTCAATTAATATTAGCTTTTTTTTTTTTTACTCTGGAGAGTAATATACAGCAGAGACATTTATTTTTAGCTATGAAGAATTTGCATGTGTGTTTCCAGATGTATTCTTAGACTTTGTGCTGCTTAAAATTCAGCTACCACAGTATGTAGATCCGAATTTTTTTTCCATCGCGTTTTGTCTCTGCCACTGTGGATATCTTTTTTCTTTTTTTCCTTCTTTTTTCTCCTTTTTTTTCCCAGCAGAGGTGGTGGAGGGGGAGTGTGATGATTAAGGCAGCCAGTAAGTCTCTCTGCTTCCTCTGAACTTTACTCCCTCTGCGAGGAGTGACCTATTTTGGTGAGGCCCTTTGATGCAGTTGGGGAGGTCAGGGCAGGTCAGAGCACTGGCCGTGCCAGAAATCCCCCAGATGCAGGAAGCCAGGAACTCTGGAGGATGGGGGATGAACAGGCAGTTATTTCAGTGTGTTCTTTCTCTGTGTGTGCATTTGTTCTCTTACTAAATTCCTGAACCAGAGAGGGCCGGATCCTCCGCAGTGCAGAGCGCAGCCGTGATGCCTCTGCGGAAGATTGGTCGGAGGACGGAGGGAGCAGGGGGTGAGGGCGCCGTGGCAGCCAGCAGCTCCAGAGCCGGGCTCTCTCTGGCTCTGATACCCTGTTTGGTGGATCACTCAACGCTTATGCAGATGCAGATTGCAGCCCTGCCTGCCCTGCTCCTCCTTCCCAGACCCGTCGGGTCTGTCTCCTTCCTTACGGCTTGTTGTCTGAAGAAGGGGGCTGTGCAGATGTGTTAAATCCTCCAGCCTTTTTCATTTCTCTAATTGCCATGTGGAAGAAAGGGAAGGAGGAAGAATGCTCCTCTCAGCTTGGATGTCCCAAAGTAAAATCCCAGCTGAGCAGCTTAAAATAGATGGTCAGCTGGTTGTGAGGGCTGGAACTAGCCTGGGGAGCATGGCATCTGTCTCCCAGGAATGCTGCCTGGTCATCAGGCCGGATAAATTAGGACTAGTGCTGGTCTGCGTGTGTGCAAGAGAGAGACTGTGCTGAGGATGAGGAGCTGCCCTAAATGTCAGTGAGGCTGGCTTGCTCCTGTCCTCTGGCATCTGTCTGGGAATCGATAATTCACTGATCGTGGACATCACAGGTCTAGAACATCAGTGTGCTAGAGCTGTGGAGGTAGCGCAGCCCCAAGAGCGCTTCCTCCTCTTTGGTCTGTCCCAGGAATCTCTGACTGTGAAGCTACTTTTAATGGTGCATCTAAGAACTGATCCAGCTTAAAAAGGAGGAGAGAGGAAAAAAAAGATGATGCCTACGATACCAGCGCAGTGACCGAGTCTGTATTTTACCTTCTGTGCCTTTCTTCCACATGCTGCTGCCTCCCTCCCTCGGAGACCGGGGGCTGGATCCGGTGACAGCGCTGCTTTTCCTCAGATGAAGCACAAAACAGATTTTTCTAGTGGCTGAATTTAATCACTTAGATGCAGAGCACTGATAGACTGAATCAATTTAATTCCTATTGCTCATGACTGGGAGGGGAGAGAGGCGAGGAGGAAGGTCAGAACAATTTAGCAAGCAACAACTTGGCCTAAAAATGTAACCAATAGGTCTGTCTGGGTTTTTTGTTTGTTTGTTTGGGTTTTATTATTATTTTTTTAAGCCTACCTAGGCCAAGAAACATGGCAACCTTAGGAAGTGGTAAACCCTCTGCTCTGCAAGGTGGGGAGAGGTCACTGATTGACATGAGTGTGAGGTCTGAGATGCTGGGGCTGCTGTGGAGCTGTAGGATCACCTCTCTTCAGGGGATGAAGGTGATGCCACCTCCTCTTGGTTTTGAGGGAGCTGCTGGAAAAGGTGTCTTGGCATTGGGCTGTAAATGTCTGAAATGGCACGTGGTGTCGGAGCGTCTGAGTCGCGTGTGTTTGCCTCAGAGCGTCTCTGCCGAGGCAGCGAGCTGAGCTGCGGGGTTCTCGGATGGTGCCAGATCTCTTTGGGAGACTTCAGTTACCTGCTGTGGCACAGGCTTGCTCAAAGAATAGAAGGGTTTAATTAGAAATGGAGCAGTCTGTGAGTCTTTCAGAATAAAGCCCTGCTTTTCCTAGTATCTGTTGCAATTTCAGTGTACCCGTTTCATACAGAGCCCAAACCCAGGGGTTCGTTGGCCGCGGTCTTGCCGTGCCTTTTCCAAGGGTGATGGCTCTGCAGAGCACGGGCTGTGCGGGTGTCTGCCCAGCCCTGTGCCGGGGATACAGCCTATCCTGTGCCTGGTGCTTTCAGACACTACTGCAATTTCGGTGATCCCAGGAGAGGAAACTGCTGTGAAGCAGAAGTCCCCAGGATTCACCCAGGTAAGCTGTTGGTGTTGGGTTCAACTTTTATAAGCATCCAAGAGAAACCTTAGGTGGCATTTCAGAAGGATCTTCAACAATTTCTCACACAGCTCTGACCCAGATGAGTGCTGCGCGACGTGGGTGAGATTATTAATTAGTGGGGATTAATAAATCAGCAGTGATGCCATGCTGTCCTTCGCAGGGAAGCCACCTCCCTCCCAGGGCCTCCAGAGGCAGCAGCAGCCCAGCCCTGCATCCACTGCTGCCATCGCCCAGGGCTGGCGTCAGGAGCAGTCCTTGTTCTTAAGCGAGACACGCAGTAGTAGTGAAGTAATAAAAGCAAACTTGGCCAGCTTGACGGCAAACTTGGTAGCCTGCCACAGCCATCAGCCCATATGCACAATGGTAAATAAAAGCTGTAGTTGAATTTCTTTCAAGTTTTATATAATATCATTACAATATGGAACGGAGCGAGGGAATCCCTCTTATGAGTAGCTCTACCAAAAAATACATCTGAACCTCTCCTGGGAAGTGGGTGGGCAGCCGGGCAGCGATGCTGTTACAGAGGAGGGAGCTCTTGTCTTCCTCGCAGCCTCTCCGCTGCTGTGCGAGGCCGTGGTGCCTCCCGAAGCACCCCCAGCACGGCCCTGCGTGCTCAGTGAAACGCTCGTGGCTGAGGGCAGCCACACAAGGACGCGGCACTCGTGACCGAAGGCAAAGCAAACTGGGGATTGAGTTAACGCAGAGCTGTCTGTCTGCCTGCTCTGCTCTGCTCTGCTCCTGGAGCCTGGTGCTGCCTGCGCAGCTGAGCAAGGACGTAAAACCATAGCGGTGACGGCGGGAGCAGAAGGGGAGGAAGTTTGACTGCGCTAAATGATGGCCAACTTAAAAATAGACCTGGCTATTTATAGGCCTGGCAGCAGGCTGCTGCTCCCCGGGTGGGCGGCGCAGCCTGGCTGCGCTTGCACTGTATAGACACAGATACACACGCACGTTTGTGGGCAGAGCTGGCGGGGATGGTGGTGTGTGTGCTGATCCACACTCTCTCCCCACGGGACGGCGATGCTGGAGCAGTGTGACGCTGAGGGAGTTGCTCCATCGCTCAGCTCCCGGCCCCTGGTTCCTCCCGGGTGTCTGTTCCCCTCACGCCCGTGGGGTGAAGTGCCCGGCTCGCATGTGGGTGACCCCGTGTGCTGACACTGCCGGCAGGGAAGGAGCTGTAATGTCAGCACCTGTTTAATTGCCACAAGTCTTCCAGTTTATAGACAGAGGTGACACCAGAGACCAGCCTGGGTTCAGTCGCCGTTCACCAGCCTCGGCGAGGAAGGGCGCAGGGATGGGAGTTCCATCCCACACAGAGAGGCCTCACAGGTGACTGCGCACCCTTGTGCTGTGTTTCCTTCCAACGAGGCAGGGCCTTGTCTGTCCCTGAACTCCAGTTGTTTCCTTGTGGCCCTTCCTTCCTTGTGCCTCCTACACAGGTATTTTTGTTGTCATTGGTATTTTCTGAGCTGACTTTGGGTTTTTTTTTTTAATGGAAATGGAAAATTGAGATGTTTTTGGTGTAGTTGGGAAGAGCAAAGATGGCGACTGAGCGGAAAGAGGCCCTCACGATGGCTCCTGCTGGCCGGTGAAGCAGGAAGCCCACAGTCTGGGATGAGGAGGAGAGTTTGCTTTGGCCTAGAGTGCAGTGTTTGCAGAGTTTGCTGTTTTCCTGCCGTGCTGCCTGTCCCGGTGCTGTGGGGACCCCTCGGTGTGGGGACTGGTGATACTGGGAGCTGTGCGGGTCTCTCCCGCCGCCATTGCCACTTTGCTGTCAGGATGGTGCCGCGCTCTTTCCCTGGGGCAGGTGAGTGGGGTGTTTTTGTTTTGTTGGGGCTTTTAAAGGTTTTTTTTTTTTTTGGGGGGGGGGGGGGGTGTTGTGGGTTCTGAATATTTTTTTTTTTTAATTTTTTTTTATTTTTCATGGAAGAGTCATTTAATATTGATGTGTCAACTTTGGCCTGACAGGTCACATTTGGAAGTTGTGGCTGCTGTTTCGCTCACTAGTATACACATAAGGGCAGAGTTTCTCCTTTAGTTTTCAATCTCTTGAGCCTTTGTCATTTTTTTAATCACAACCTTATGTGTTATTTAAACACTTTTTTTATTTAATCAGTTATTCTTTTAAGTGGGCTTAATTGTATAAAGATTATTGTGCATAAGAGACGTCTATAATTAGAAGGGGGGATTGGTGCTATTAGACACTGTTTTAGTGAAGAAAATTATAGTGTTCATAAACTGTTTGGAGAACAGAGGCAGCGGGTATTAACATTCAACAAGTTTTATGTCATCCTAACGGAGGATTGACTCTTGCTCACTTGGGTGAGTTTGCTCCAGTATTTATTCTACCACCTTAGTTCTCTGCTCTCTTCTTTCCCTTCCTCCTGGCACAGAACTGGAATCAATCCTGTTTCCGCTGCTTTACTGCCGTGCCGTGGGGCTGACCTGCAGCCCCCAATGTTTTGTGAGGTGTAGTCAATTAAATTAAATAGCAGGTGTGGTGCAATGCTGGGTGCTCTGGAGCTCCGCTCTTCTTCTGTGCAAAGCTTCCCAAACTCCTGCTCTTGCTGAGGTTTTGAAATCAGCTAAAAGCCGGAGCTGTGGTTTGGGATTGTCTGTTACGGGAATAGTAAACACAACCAAAATCGCTTTTCACTTTTCCTTGAGAGCAGGAATTACTTACATGGCAAACATCAACTGGCAGTTTGTATCAGTTGGGCTTTAAAAGTCTGTGAAGAGATTTGACCTTGGCTGCTCCCCTGCCTTGTGCTCTCCGGCTCCTCTCGCTCCTGGCCGGTGGCTGGTGGGGACCTGCCACCATTCAGAGGGACGTGCCTTTGGGACAGGCCAGATGATTCCCAGCTCAAAGGGTTCAGCAGTGGGATGAACACAAGGTGGTTTGAAGTCTCCTGGGCTTTCTCCAGGCTGAGTTCTGGGCCAATTCTCTTGAAAAGAAAATGTCACCACCGGTCTTTTTTCACTAGTGTCCTCCTGTGATCAGCGTGCATGTGCGAGAGTACAAACAACCGTACAAAGCTATTGTGATACTCTGTATGCAGGTAGGTAATTTATTGGGAACAATCGCTCTGCGCATCCTTTGTGAGCTGAAATGAGCAGGAGAAGATGGTGTGCGCCGCGGCTTGGCAGCCTGCCTGCAGGACGTGCTTTGTTAGAATTTCTTCTCCCTCCATCTCCTCCCCTTCCCCATTGAAATGACATGACACCAGGGGACCATTGATTTCTGCTCTCCACGTTGTTAATGAAAAATTCCTTGTTGGCTCCTGGTTCTCTAAATCCTTTGAGACAGCTGCAACAGTTCAGATACTTCAGGAGCAAACATGCCAGCCTGGGTGATGGATGACTTTGTGAACTTTGAAGGGACAAAAGGGTAGGCTTTTGTTGGCCATAAAACCGAGAGAGGCTCTTATCCACGTAATTATTACATTTTCTGTAGCCAGTTTGCTGAACATATTTTGGTAACTCAGTACACAGTTTCCATCTCAGATAGCATATGAGATTTATTATGTTTCTTAATGCTTAATAATTTTATTTTGAAGTTTAGAGCCAGCCAAATAAGAGCCATGAGTCTTGATAACGCTAAATAAAACCTTCTCATACATTTCCTAGGACTCCAAATGCAGTCCTCATTTTCTTCTCCAGTACATATCTCTTTGCCAAGTTAAAGCCATTAATTTTGAGAGAAGGGAAGTATTATTTGAGATCACCTTGTAATGCTTTGTTGCCACGTTTTATGTTCCTGGACAGCATGGTAGTGGAACGCTCTCCATTTACGAAGTGCAGGGTACAGATGGCAACTCATTAAAACTTTAGTGATAATCACCCTTCCTATGGAATTACCACTTAAATCTGGTTAGTGGAGGAGGAGGAGTAGTGTCACAGAAACATGCTTCTTCTGGGTGATTTAAAAGCATATGGGATGGAGTGTTTTATGTGTGCCCCCTTGTCAGGAGTCCTCAGAGCAGATTGCCAGAATTGTTGAGCAGTTAGAGTTTAATGGAGGTACCAGAGCTTTTCTTCTTGATCCCTCTGACAGTTCAGCTGTTGTCTTCAAGTACATTTTAAAAAAAAAGAAGTCTTTTAAATACAGCTTTTTTTGCAGAATAAATGGAGGCAAGAACAGGAATGTGAGGCAGCTGGTAAGGAGCTTTTTGGTCATTTCAAGGTTGGGAAGTGTTCTTTGGGGAGTAATGCATCATTGTTAGATGGCCTCAAAGAAAAAAAGGTACATGCTTGTTTGTCCTCACTTGTGCAGATGGTGGGAGGAATGGTCCCAAGGGCTCGCTGAGAGCTTGGAAGTGCCTGGGAGTTAGCAAAAATATTTTGATTCACGTCTTGGCACTGTTACAGATTTTCTTTGGGACTTTGAGCAAGTCACTCTTCTTCTGTGCCTCAGTTTCCCACCTGTAAAGTCTGGTTTGAAGTGTCACTGCCTTTATTGTAGTGAAGAATTAGATGTGCGTGCATTAGAGGTCATGAAGTATTTGGTCCGAGCAGGACTGAGTGGTAACTATGGGCAGAGTCCTGCAGTGTATTTTGAAATTTAGAGGTAGTGAGTGTACCTGATGAAGCCCCGATTCCCAGAGGTGGGTAGTGATGTCTCCTCTTCCACACAGCTGCACTCAGGCCCCATTACAGAGGGGACTGGGAACCACCCTGACTATACCAGCAAATTCCAGCCCAGAGGTAGGTGTCTGGAAAGCTCCCCAGATAAATTGCCTTTGTTACAGACATCACTGTGTTGTTGGAAAGAACCCCACTATTCTGGGATTCTGTGCAGCAGACCAGTGAATTATCCCTTGTAGCAGCCTAAGCGACCTGCCTCGCCGGGGTGGTGCGGGTACCTGAGGGGTGTGGGCCCTTTTTTCCCGTTCCAAGGACTCGTGCTGGAGCGTCCCCATGTCCCCTGTCTGTGCAGCTGGGCAAAGTGGCTTTTCCTGGCTCTCCCTGGAGTTCAGCCAGTGGCTGGGCGGGCTGTGCTCACTGCTCCTGCTGTTGGCTGCGGGTTTGCTGGCGTGGTGGGGTGAGCCACCAGCCAGAATTTGGCTACTGTTTCCTCTGAGTCACATCTGTCTGGTCTTCTTAAAGCAAGCACAAAAGCTGTCCTGCTTTTGGTGCTGCAGAGCCAAGAGCTGCGTTCAGGTCTGCTCCCTGCTTCGCTCTAGCTGCTGTGGTCAGCCCTGGGCCTGGTAGCAGCGCTAGCCAAGAGCTTAAATTTTATCTGCCAGGTAAGTGGTGGATGCTCAGGAGGAAAAAAAATAACGTTTCAAACATTTATTAATCTGCCTTCCATCAGTTTTTATGTGAGAAGACCATGATGCAGAGTGGGACACAGCAAGATCTCTTAAATATGAACCTTCCTCCTCATTATAGCTGTATTTGAAATGATAATTGTCTATTTAGTGTACTTAAAAATGAATTCCTGATTCTGTCCTTGCATCGAGCAGTCTGATTGCGGTTCAGTCTCCGCCTTGTACTCCACTGTCACTCAGCCAGTTGCTGGAGACTGGATTTAAGTGCCTTTAGGTGTTTTTTGCTTCTCTTGTAGCTTGTGTTTTCCCTCATTTGTCAGCAGTCAGAGCTTGGCTGCAGCCTGAGCCCTGTCCCTGACAGCTCTGACGTGACGGAGGGACAGCAGAGGTGACCAGGGCCACGCTCGATCCCTCCGGTGTCCCTGCTGTCACGTACCCAAGCTTTGGAGGGAGCTCTGGCCCTGTCCAGACCTCTCCTCTGGCCACTGCGATGCAGGACACGGAGCACTTGGGTCAGTGTGTGATGGAGGTGCTCTCCTGACTGCTCTGGGGTCAGCCTGATTTGCTTTGAGGTTAAACTGCAGCCTGTCAGCTTTGGCTTTTACAGCTTCATTTTCAAAAGGAGACTAAGAACTTTTTTTTTTTTCCTGTCCCATCTCTTTAACACCCACTTGAGCTGCAGGTGACACCAAGGACATGTTTTTTGGTAACAGCAATTTCTGGGCAGCCCCACTAAATATCTGTCCCCCTGCAGTAGCAGAAGAGTGACAGTCTTGGGGACAGTGCCCCAGTGTGGGATGTAAAGTTGTGCACAGGTAGTTTGGTCTTTATCCAAGGCCTTTTGCCAGCACATGGTGTCACTGGGGTTGTACCTGGTGGTCTCTAAAGATCTGAGGGGTTGTACCTGGTGGTCTATGAAGATCCAAGTTCATTGCACTGGTGTGTTGTGTGTGCTCAGCATCTTACACTGTAATTCAGACCTGTCTTCTGGTGAGAACAGGATGGGGCCCTGACAGTGGAGCCCGTTCATTGTCTCGGAGGAGTGTGGAGGTGCTGGATGGGGAGCAGAGCCTGCCCATCCCTGCCAGCCCCTGCAGCTCTTGGCGTTGCGGGCGCTTTGGGGTGGCGGGTGCCTTCCCCTCCTGCAGTTCTGTGAGAGACCCAGGCCGAGCAGATGAACGCAGGGTGGTTTTTTTCCATCTCGTGTATTTGTATGCAGGAGAGTGAAGAGTAGAAGAATCCACCCTCCTGGAAGGATATCATCTTTTAAACAAGGCACATTTGAAAAAACACAATAAAATTTGCGTGCATTTGTTCCAGTGTAAACACACGTGCTCACCCGGGGCAGATGTGGAGGCTGCGGGTCTGAAGCAAGGCGCACGTGTGCAGCTCGGCAGCGTGATGAGCGGAGCAGAGCCGCTGCTGTCTGCGCGCCTTGGAAGTACTTAGTTCTGCTTTATTACCACCCCTGCTCCCCCTCAAAAAAAGAAAGAGAAAAGAACATCTGCTAATGCATAGCTTAAAAAAAGAAAGCTGCAGAGGAAAGCCCACGTGCTCGGGGCTGAACTCGGTGGAAAGTTCACGAAAGGGCATCGAGCCGCTCGGCAGTCGGGCTTTCGGGAGCGCTCTTGGTCACCCCCTGATGTTGATGTGTGTTTGTGGCACTGCGTGTGTGGGGCGATGTGCAGTTATAAATGATATGTAATAATAGCCGTGGCATGTTAATTTTTAATAGAAATCTGTAGCAGCTCGTGATGCTGAAAGATGGTGTCTCTGACAATTGCTGTTTCTGGTGGAAACAACCCCCGAGGCCTTTGCGGTGCTTCTGTCTGTCTGTAAACGCGGCTCTCTGCCCAAGAGGAAATGTGGTTTTCGGCATCTCGTGCAGTAAGTAATTTTTCTCTCTGATTTAGTGGAAACTTCAAAGTCGATTGTTTGGACTACTGATTGCAGCAGTTGTCTATTAAGCTCCCTTTTTGCTCTTCTCATTTAAAGGCATCTAGGGACTCAGTGCACAGACAGTGGGGAGGGAGAGGAATTTAAACAGAGGTCCCCTTTGCTTTTTGTGTCCTTGCTCCAGCAAAAGTTTTGCTGTGCAATAATGATCTTGGAATGTATTCAGGAAGGCACTCAGTGTTGTAAGTACAGTGTTTTGTTGGGTCTCTCAGAAGGAAGTCCAGTTTACCTTTGATTGTTTTGCTGTTTATTTTGTGGTCAGATGCTGCCCGTGCTGGGAAGCCGTGTGGGCAGCGAGCTCATGAGGAACGCGGCAGCTCTTCGCTTCCGTGTCCTCAACCAGGGCAAGAGCTGGCTGCCTTCTCCGGGCGCTTTCCTGGCTGGTTGGTCCCCAGCACTGACTTGTTTGATACTTGGCTGTTAATTGCTATAGAAATCATCACTTTCAAGCTCTTGTGGGGGTGGATTTTTGGTTTTTATGTGGACTGTTTGTGGGTAGCATGGAACTTTGATGTAACTGGAGAGCTTTGGTGCCAGGTGGTGGGCATTGCCCAGGCCTCCTGTTTGGTGTCAGGTACCTAGAGCTGCCCGTTTGAATCGCCTGGTGCATTTATAGCCTATTTCTCAGTGGCCTTTGCAGATTCAGAGGCATCTTTACCTCTCCCAGGAGCACGAAGAATCCTAATGGCTGTTGCTGTGGGCATGTGTGTCTCATTCTTTTTCTGGTTGCCGTAGTTTAAACCAGGAGCTGGCGAGGTCTGATGTCTGCTGGTGGGGACAGTTTGTGGATGTAGGTGCTGGAGGAGGATGGGGTGATATACTCTCAGCCACTGCAACTTTATTGACCAAAGCCTCATCATGAAATAGATCTTCTTTTAGACCAAACAATTTTTACTCAGCTCGGTACCCAGCAACCCTTGGCGGGACTGGGAGTGTTGGGCTGGTGGGGTGAGGATGGTAGGACACGGTGGGGAAGGGAACCTCTTTGTCAGGCCCAGCAGCAAGGGGAGTGAACAATTTAAGGTGGCATCTTAAACCCCAGCAAGTCCTTCCTGAGCAGTCTAAGACCTCAGGGCGTGCAACAGAAGGGTCTTCTGGTATAGAAGGAAAATGTCTACACATCATTTTTGAGCACAGGTGAGTGTTGGTGGTGCTGGTGCAAGGGCTGCTGGCCAGGGCTGGGTGGAGCAGTCTCCATCAGGGGTTCTCAGGTGGATGTTTGTCCCCAGGCAGTCAAGGTAAATAGACACAGTTATTTGATAATGACCTGTTCTTTTGCCCCTCCCTCCTCTAGCTTTCACTTTGTTTAAACCATTTGTTCCCTTTGCCTGAAGATGAGAATTCCTCTTAGTTGTTTTTCTAGGAATTGTTTTCTCCCTCCTCCTGAAAGTCAGTCCAGAAGCTGCTGGAGAACAAAACCTCTGGAGAACTTGTGGCTGTTTACCAGACACTTCAGTCACTCCAGCAGTTGTTGCAGGGAGTTCAGTTTCTGCTGGGTCATCTGCACAGACATAGCTTTTATTTTTCCCCTGACAAAATTCTGTGAGACTCTCCCCGGCGCCGGGAGCAGGCGCCGATAGCCGCGGTGCTGCGGTGTTTCCTTGTGGAAGGGTTTGGATCCGGATACCACTGACCCCTCTCTTCTCCAGCTTCATTAGAGGGGAGGGCTGGCGCGTGAATACTGAATTCTTCATGGTGAAGGTGAAGTTTGCAAGTAGCCCATATGCATGTAGCTGCGGCTGTCATTTATTAGACTATCAAGAGGGTTTGTTTTCCCAAATAACCCTCTGAATTATTCTGTGTAATTAACTCGTGCACTTATTTAAAATGATAACGGGGTGGGGAGGAGGAGAGGAGCCGTTGTGGAGCTTCAGTAAACTGATAGGATTGCATCACTTCTCCCCACTGATGGCAAGGTCGTCGCCAACAGCTGTTCAGGCGTAATTAGCCAACCCAGACTTCATGGTCTGAACAATTGAAAAATTACAGGGGTCAATGACTCGGTGTCTTAAATTTTAATAAGTACATAAAAACAAAGTGCTGAGTTATTAAAAATTAATCCTGCTAAGCGGTTGTTTAGGCTTTTTGGAGCTGGAAAGGCTGAGTGGGTCCATTTGTCCACTGGGGCTGGAGAAGTGTGGGTGGTTATCGCTCTGGCCTGCGCTGCTCTCCTGCTACAGTTTAATGGGAATGTTAAGTTTGCTTATTAATTTAATCAAGGTCATATTTTGTTTATGCAGAAGTAGAATGAACTGTGGCCCTCAGTAATCCTTTCTCTCCTCGCTAGCTCAGCCTTTGTAATTCCTATAAGCTGCTCATAGGAGCAGAGTTGGGATATTCACACAGTCAAGTGGATATTGTGCAAGTGTTGATTATAGTGTGCGGCTCTGCCTCTTCCCCAGTACAGAGATGTTCTATTAACATGGAAGGTAAATCTGTCAGCATTAACATTATAAGCCTAATTTTTTTTTTTTTTCTTTCCTCCTTTGAGGCTTTAGATCCTGGTTATAAAACTTGGTTTGGAGCTTAAAGCATGGTGAGTGCGCTTTCTTCTCCCCGTGCATTCTTCAAAAAGCATTCAACCGTGGCCTTTATACAAGAGCAAATTTGGGAACTCTGATTTTACAGCTTTGTGCGTGTGTGCTGTTCTGTGAAGCCCTGAGAACTTGCTACAAAAGAAGGTGAACCCCTTCTCTGCCCCACCTGGCATTGTTTCTGGAGGCAATTAAATATAAATGGCATGTGAAGGAGGGAGGATAGGTTGAGCCTGGGGCTGGGTTTTGGAATGAGACATTTATTTCCTTAAGTTGTGTGCAGGAATTTGTAAAGGAATCCAGTAAGAATCTTTGCTTTTATTTAAACAAAAGTATGGTGCAGATGCATGCTATCAGATTGCCCCAGGGATAGCTGGAGAAATCGTGAGGTGCATTAGACATGTCATCTGAATTTTCAGATAGCTGGAGCTGGGATATTAGAACTTTTCCCTCCATGCTGAGCACAGCCCTTTGTGTTAGCCAAGGTCACTGGTGACAGCTTTCCAGCATGCACAAAGTGTCTTTTTTCATGTAGCAGTTCTTAAACTTTCCTGAACAACAGCACCAGTGAAAACTTTGGGGACCTTTTGGCCATCAGAGGAGAAGAGGGCTGGGGAGAGGATTGTCCCGTGGCTGGAGCTGAGGTTCATGGTCCTGGTCCGCTCCCTCCCAGCGTGACCTTGAGCCGCTGAACGGCTGAAATCCGCAGCCAGGAACATCAAGATTAAACTGATGCTGATTTTATTTTTCTGTAATTCACTGGGCTGTAATTTCTGGCTGTAACTTACAGCTGAGCAGTGGCTGCGTGAGCGTGGTGGGGCTGGCAGGGATGAGGAGGCTGCTTGCCACCAACCCCGAGGACCCAGAGCCCACAGCCACCCTGCATCACCCTTTGTCACCCTTCATCCTCTGCAAAAGGTGCCCCACTGCACAGCAGGTCACAGGCACGTTGCTGGAGAGGTCACAGGTCTGTAGCTGCTCTGGGTTCTGGCTGGTTGATAAATAAGGTGTAAAACCCACCGGCATGGTGGTGCCTCCTGCTGCAGGGAACCTGCAGAGAAAAGCATTCCTGCTTTTGGGTGGTGGTGGGAACGGGAGGTGGGTGCCTCTCCAAACCTCTCTCCACACCACAAGAACCCAACGGTTTGTTGCTTGGTTTTTGTTTTTTCCCCCAGCCCTTTAGTAAGGAGTGGGGAGCAGGAGATGGCAGGAGGCAGGGCTGGGAGCCTTTCCCTCGTCTGGCTGCCATCAGAGTAGGGTCCTGCGGGGTGATGCTGAGGGGTGACCGCATCCCTTTGGAGCTGGCTGGTGTGGACCAGCGCCTCGTCCCCGGCATGACCGCTCCCCGGAGCTGCCTTTCAGTGGCTCCCCTTTCGCACGCAGCGAGGTGAAGGAATAGCAAGAGCCTTATTAAGATGTTTTTAGATAACGTTTGCTCAGCTGCGAGCCGGGAAAAGATTTTTCAGAGTCTATTAGGCAGCCAGTGCTATTGAATCGTGAGGCTGATTTGAAAAATTGGCACCTAATGGTTTACAACTGGAATAAATTTCCGGAAATTGGGCTGTGGAGAGAAAGTTCTTTCTGTGCGTGTGCGCGGCGTGCTGGGGAGCCCCTGCCCTGCCGGGGGCCGCGCTGGCTTCCATCGCCGCCCGGGATTTTTCCCTTCTAATTAGGGAATGTGAGGAGTTCAGATCAGCTTCTATTCATTTCTCTGTTTTGACAAAGCTGTTTGATGGGGAGAGGATTGCTGGGGGGAGACTCTCCTCCTGGCTGGAGTCTCTTTTCTCCCCTTCCCTCCTCCTGCTGCCTTTTGTAAAGGCCAAAGCCTGAGAATTCCTGAAAAATTAATGGGGCCTCACTAGGTGCTTTGCATCCGCTGCTCCCCCCAGTCCCGCACCCACCGCGGGTCAGGCTGGAAAGTTTGCAGCATAATAGCGGCACAGCAGCTGCTCTTTTGTATGGAAATATGACCTAAAGCAGTGTGGGGACCCCCTCGGCCACCATCACCCCAGCCTGGCTTCAGGCCGGTGACGCTCCACCGCGATGCCGCAAATGTCACCGGCAGCTCTGTCCCCATCCCGCTCTGTGGGTGCCACCGTCTCCTCCGGCACCGCATGCAATCACCATGCTGCTCAATAATTCAGAGAGCTGCCTCAGAGGAGCTGGGGGTGGGGGAAAGGTCTCTGCCTTCAGAAAACACAAAGTCTCTCATTTTGGTGTTTGAAATATTCAGGAGCATCCTAGAGGGCTCTGAACTCATAAGCACCTGCCTCTTTCCCATGACAGAGAGGTCCTGCCTGGTTTTCCTTGCTGTTATTATTACGCTATTTCCAGTTAGCTGGTGCTTGATTTCCAGCCTGGCTTTGAAATGAAAGGTGCTGGGAAGCTTCATTGTTAAGTTGGACCTGACTCTGTAAGTCATCTTCTTCAGTCTCCTGAGGTTTCTGACTGTACCTCTTCCACCAGGAGGTGCCCAGGTTTGGTGCTTGGTTGAGGGTGCCTAAGTTAAATCTCCCTCTTCTCCTTTCCTTGAAAACTTAAAAAGTTTCTACTTTGCCCTAATAATCACTTGTTTCATCCAAAAAAAAACCCCTACAAGAACAAAAGCCTGACCCTGAGTGCTAAGCTGTGTTTGTCACCATGTGCCTTGCACGTCTGGGATGGGACTGGGCGATGATCCTGCATCTCCTGGGCTTCCCAACACTTCACTGTCTGCATTAACAGTGAAGGTCAAAGGCCTCCTTCCCTAAGTAGGTTGGGCTTGTTTTTACTCCCTTTGTTAATGGAACACCCCCCAAAGGAAAAAACCAAAATAAAGTGAGAAGTCTTCTCAATTTGGCACTGTGTAAAGGCTTTTTAAAGCTAAACAAGAAAACCAATTATTTTTCTAACTGCTTTACTCCTTCAAATCTTTCACTGTAATGGAGATTTAGAATCCATCACTGTTTAGCTATTATTTCTGTGTAAACAGAGTCATGCCCTATTGCACCAAGCAAACAGTCAATTTTTTCCATTATACTTTGCTGCAAATAACAAGGGTACAGAATAGATGACCCATTTTGGAGCATATTTTTCTCTGTGCGGTGCTCTGCGTGTCCATGTCCCCAGGGAGGGTGAGGAAGGGTTAAGGCATTGCTCAGGCTTTGCCTGGCCGTGTTCCTCCTCACTCTCCTGGGTTGTCCCCAGTGGAAGGAGCTGCTGGAAGGGTGAGGGTTGTCCCCATGGTGCTGCTGTCCTGGAGCTGGGGTGGCAGATGCTCAGCGGGGCTGTTCCTCGCTGCACTAATTGCCTCCACGTCCCCCTAGCCCGAGTGGGGCTCGTAGGGAAGAGCTGGATGGTCACGGGGAGCCGTCACCATGGCTGGTTGTCTTCTGCTCCTGTCCCCATTGGGTGGGGGCTGGTCCCAGGGCTTTCTGGGGCGATGCGCGGTGCCTGGGGGATCGCCCGGCTGCTGGGGAGCAGCTACGGCTCGGGGAGGTTATTTGTCCTTCCCGTGGTAGCTGGCTAAGTCTGATTGTTATTGAAATGCAGGAGACTCTTACCAACAACGTGTGTGTTGTGTGAAAGTGTAGTGTGCAAATATGTAGCCAGCAGCTGTTTTTTAAAATTAAACAGACAGTTGAGGTTAGAAATCCACAAGTTCAATGTTCACTTCCTTCTGTGCTATTAAGTTTGGATGCCATCCAAAAACTCGATAATTTTATCTTATGTCATTGAGTTTGTTTGTTTATATTTTGCATTTCATTCACGTTTCACTGTTAGGTTTTGCTTCCCAGCTCAAGCTTCACTGCTGGGGAGCAGCGTTGGCGTGGAGGCTTTCTCGAGGCAGGCAGTGGTCCAAGTCCAAAACCTCATTTTTATTTTATGAACATATTTTTTAAAATTCATTTTAATGAAAGCCATATTCATGGCAGCTCTGCGGGGCCAGGCAGTAACTGTGGGTGTCTGTGGCTCCCACTGTGTGCTGGTGGGGCACATGCTGGCCCACCAGCTGGGTACTGGTGCAGGTGGCTCTGGTGACTGGAAGCTGCAGAGCATCCTTGTTGCAGAGGAGGATCCAGCGATCTCGCAGGACCAGCTAGAAATGACAGTGCAGACTGAAATAGTGAAGAGTGATAAATTAATGGAATAAAGCACTGTAAGGGACTTATTAAAAAATAGCTTTAGAAGAAGCTGTGAGGAGGATTGGAGTATGAAGGGGAAGGGCTCTGCCAAGTGCCCAGGTATTTCTGGTGAAGAAAGGGAAGTGCTGATGCCTTTAGACAAGACCTCAAATTGATCACCCGTCATTAAGAGAAATGAATCCTAATTGGGAAGTTACAGCAATGGGCTATTAAGATGATTGAGGAAAAAGAGAGGAAGCCAGAAGATTGTTTAGTCTTGGAAGGCAGAGAGGGGTGATGCCTCTCCTGAGGTGCCCGCGGGTGACGCACCAGGCAGAGGAGGATTTGACCCAGGAGCAGAGTCAACAAGAGAACCAAAGGAAGGAAGATGAATAGATTTAGCCTGGAGGTTGAAATTAACTTTGACTATCAGTAAGTGAAAGGGATGACACGGAATGTTGCTTAAGGACTGTAAGGTACAGGATGTCCCTTCCAGCGCTGAGTTCCCGCTTACTTTTCATTCCCCTTTTACAGTGTTTGACTGGCATGACTCAGAAAGGACTCCATTATTTTTTTCATTTCTTTTTAAAATATTTTTTGTATAGCCTGTTCCCAATTTAGGCTTTTATTTGAGAAACAAATGCTTCTGGTTAGCTTCTGTGTGGAATATGTCCAGCTTGAAACTATTTGCATGAGCAAAATTCATTGACAGAAAAACAAAACCCAACAAAAAGCCCCAAACATTCCCTGAGATGGGCACTTCTCTCTGTGGGCCAGTGGGAATTATTTTCTTTAAAGGAAAATGATATTTTTATGTTTAGATATTTATGTATGAATACTATAGACACGTGTACAGACATTCAAAACCACCCTCTGGGCTCACCCTGAGCTGGTGGGCAGTCGATGCTCCAAGCTGGGCCGTTGGTGCAGGGGCCTGGGCTGTGTGGGGCTGGCCGTGGCCATGGGGCTGCGCTGGCGTGGGGAGGCTGTGTAGCCCAGCTGGCTGCAGGGAACTGGGGAAATACCTTTGTTTGGGAATGGGAAAATGGGTTTTTGGTAAGTGGGTACAGTGAGAGGAGGGGAGGAACGCTGTCCCTGTTGGTAGCTGGCCAGTTCCATCGGGGAGGCTGCAGAGCTGGCCGAGCCTCAGGGGCCGAGCGGTCAGGGGAAGCGGTTTTTGTTGGTTTTCTGGTGGTGTGGGCTGGTGGGTTGGTTGTTTGTTTTTCTTTTCAACTGTCTTAGCTCAAGGGAGCGCGGATCAAACTGGAATCTCGTGGGTAGTTGTGTCCTTCTCACGCAAACCTGTTGTCAGCATTTTTTCCTCCCTTTGGGCACGGGAAGAGCTCGCTCCACTTTCCCTTTCTCGCTCCTCCCTCGGCATAACCAGACCGTGCCTGCGACCGCTGCCTTTGCTGACAGCACCTTGTACCACAGAAGGGGAAGCGTGGAAGAAGCCCTTATTTAATCTGCCAGATGTTGTTTTCTGCTCTTGCTGATCTCAAACAAAGCCAGGTGCTCAGGGGAAGGGACCAGCACAAGCCTGTCCTCTCGCAGCTTCGCTGGCCGGGGCAGCAGGACTGGGGTGTCCGAGGGAGGACAAAAAGAATCTCCTCTGGCTCATGTGATGCAGATCTGCCAAAAGCTCAGTGCTGGACAGCTTGTTTCTGCTGCTGTTCTCCTCCCTCCCACCCTTTTTTCTTTTTCTTTTTTTTTTTTTAATTCCAGAACAACATATTGAGGGATTTGATTTGGTTTTGTTCTTGCTTTTGTTTTTCCAAAGACATGAACATGTTTTAGACAAACATAATGAAACAATTTAAAAAAATAAAAGGAATGGAAATAACCTCATATAAAGTGGCAGGAAAAAAACCCCACTATCAGCATGATCAGCTGTGCTCAGGACACGACACACACTATTGCAGTGCGTCAGACACGTTTGCTTCCTCTGCGAAGGCCTGCGTGGAGCCAGCGCTGCCCTGCGACCGCGGCCGCTGGTGTACAAAGAGGCTGTGATCATCCACGTCTTGGCTTGTCTTTTGGTTTGGTTTGTTTCCTTCCAGGGTTGTTCTGGTTATGATTTTATGATTGTTTCAAATCTGACGAGCTTTTGATACAGCATCTTAAACAGAGCTGTGTGAAAAGGAGCAAGAATTAAAAATCCAAACCTCACCCAAACCTCCCACTTCACTTCTGGTAGATTTTTTCCTGCACTAAGTGGTTGGCAGAATGGGGCTGTGTAGGTTGCTTTGTTTTCCTTAGGTTTCAAATATATCAGCACCTCACCCAGTAGCAAATGTTGGCTGTGGCAAACCTTGTTTTTTAGATGTTTTCAGCGTGGATTTTGGGCCCTTGGAAGGAGGATCATTTTCTGAACTGCCTAGAGAAGCAACTGTCTTTTATCGTGGTTATTGTTTGAGAGTGTTAAAGAGCTAAACATCCTGTCAGGAGAATCCTCAGCAAGATGTTTATATATTTTTGAAAAGGGAAGCAAAATTGTTTCTTCCTTTTTATTAAACAGCAGTGTAGGTTCAGACTCTGTTCTGGTGAGTCTTTAATTGGCACAAAAGGGCAGTTTAGCTTCAGGTCAAGGAAGGGTTGTCAAACAAGCTGGAACTGTCTGCTGCTCAGGAAGGTATGAGCTATGTACTGTGATTTGCATCTTCTTTTCAGCCATTACATAGCACAGCGAGTTACTTCATTGGCATGAAAAGAGCATCTAATGAGGACACTTCTCCATCTCTGCTGCTATCCCTGCAAGGAACAGAGTTCCTGACAGGGCTCTGACCTCTGGGCTGGAGATGGCAGGTTCCATACCCCGTGTGTGTGTTGGTGTTTAGGTGCTGGGGAAGTGCTGATGTGGGCAGGAAGGTGCTCCATGGAGCAAGGGCAGGGTGAGCCAGACTTGTTTTGATCAGCGTGTGGATGTTCTGGAGCATCTGGAATTGAATCAAAGCAGCAAGAAACTGATTTTTGCAAAAAAACTTCTTAAATGAAAGAATTCCATTTTGTAATTTATTTTTTTTCATCCACTGCAGTAATTCACAGTAATTCCTTTAAATTCTGCTGTGTATCTCCTGTATAAATACCAGCCCAGGCGTATGGGTGATTGCACAAGTCCTGCTCCACCTGAAGAGTTCGGTGTAAATGCTGACTAAAACCCATCTGAAACTGGGGCGATCTTCTCCGCCAAGTTGTTAATTTAACCTCTTGTTCTAATCTCTTTTGTTGCACTGGTGATGTAGTGAAAGCCCAAGAAGAGAGGGGAGCGCTGTTATTCTGTCCAGGTCAGGACCAGCATTGCCAGAGCTGCATGGGAGGGAGAAGCCGAGAAGCTGGAGAGGGACAGCAGAGCTGGTGGCAGTCAAGCGGGGACACAGCGTGTCCGCGGAGGTGAAGAGGGGCTGCGGTTAGGCGGCTGCTCCGCTTTCCTCCACGCTGAACGCGCACACTGGTGCTTCCCAGAATAATTGCTGAGCCTTTTCCGTTTTCCCAGGGATTTCGTTTCCATTTTGGGGCGGGAAGGCGGGGCGTGCTGCGGGCTGGGCGTGCTGCGGGCCGGGCTGCGGGAGCCTGGCGAGAGCAAAGCTGCTGTTTGGTGATGGGCACAGCACAGACCTCGCCAGCAGCCCCTCCTGCAGCCCCCCCTGCAGCCCCCTGGCCTTTCACAAGTGTCATTTGCCATACGGCACCAGCCAGCCCGTGTCCCTGCGCGTCCCTCCGGCAAAGGCTGGCAGTTAGCAGCTCCTGGAAGAAGCTGTAAAACCTGAGCAGTCGGCCACTTACTGCAGACAATGCACCAGCATGTCTTAACCCTTGGGCTAGCTGGTGACAGAGAGATCTGTCCTTTTGGTTTCACTGAAGTGCACAGCGACCTTTGCACAGCAGAGGAGCTGCGGGGACTCTTCCAGGGCGGGTGTCTGACGCCGGTGATTGATCCGGGGGGAAGGGGCACACACTGCGAGTTCAGCTTCCACTGCTTCATAGCACGGAGTTAAAACTTCCTGGTGGAATAACGAAGCATTTGACTTAAGCCCTGTCCACTGCCATGCTCATGGTTTGAGTGTGTCCCCGAGGCGTTGCTCTCCTCCCGGGATGTTCCCTTGGCAGGGGGGTCCTCTACAGGACAGGGTTGTGGGGAAGGGATCAGTGGAGGAGCAGCACCTTAGTCCTGACCACCAAGCCGCAGTGCTTTCCATCTCCTGGTGAAAGCCTATGAAACACTTACTGAAGTCATCAGCCAACAGTACCCATCTTCAAAGCAGGCAGAGGCTTTAATACCAGTGGTTGAGAATTTTGCTTGAAAAACCTGAAGGGAGGTGATTTTGTGAAAGCTCTCGATGGCTGTTTTATGCTGGTGGTGCTCAGTGGGCTCCAGGCTCGTCAGCGTGGTGCTCCTCTGGGTGATAGACCATCAGTGTGTCCTGTCCTGAGAGCAAACTGTTAATTCAGATTTAACCTAAACAGTGGGAGTGAGTAATGTTTGTTATTCCTATGTTATTTTCTTAGAAAAATAATTAAGGTAAGATCTGTTTAATTTTATAGTCTTAGGAAGATGTAGAACCTTCCCTAAAGGAACTGCTTCTGTCCTGAAGGACCATGGACCTTTCTGGACAGTGGTTAATGCTGGGGGTATCTGGGGGTCGGGGGGGACCCAGCATTCTAGTGCCGGTCTCCCAGCTGTAAAAGATCGAGGCGAGCTGCCAACATTGCAGGAGTGCGGGGTAATGTGATTAATGTTCGTGGAGCACTCAGAAGTGGCGATGGCAAATGCTCTGTCCCTTTGCACCTCTAAATTCCTTCAGCTATTTTTTTTTTGCTGGCAGCGGGGTGTCTCTGACAGCCTGAGCCCCCATTCCCGGTGCCAGCAAAGGCGCTGTGATGCCCGCTGTGCCATCCGGGGGGATCGGAACGGAGCAAGGAGCTTTGTTTGGATGGAGACAGCTTTTAGGTCTTGGGTTTCATTTTGTTGTTGTTATTGTTGTTTTCCAAATTCCCTTCCAATCCATCTGCTCTCCTGACATCCTTTTTATGTTGTGAGGAAGCAGTTGTGCTGTGAGTGTGGTCAGGTCAAACTCCTCACTTTTATCTTTGCTCTCTTGTAGGTGATGGGTATTTGGGGAATAAAGCACGAAGAGCAGGGTTTAACAGGCCTTTGTTTGCTATCGCCCAGCTGTGCTGGAGACAGCAGCAGAGATGGGGAACAAGAAACAGCGAAAGGAAGCAGAGATTTGAAACAGAACTGTTTGTTTTCTTCCTATGCCGGTGTTCCTGGAATCTGACACATTTTGGTTTTTCATCCCAACTATATTAGTGAAAATACCAAGACAAGGTGTGTTCAGTGCAGCTCACAGCAGTTGTGATTTTGGCTGTTGCTCCATGTTTTTTACACCTGTATGTCCACCTGTGCGGTTAGGGGAAATGTCTGTATGTTCTGAAGGTGCTGAAAAAGAAGTAACTCTATTTAGTGACTGACCCTCCTCACGTCGATGTGTTTCTTTCTGTCTTTCAAGCTGGTGTTTACGACGGGGTTTGCATGGGCTGTGCCGGCACCCAGCCCCACCAGCTGTGCCAGACAGGAGGGCCCTGCTTTGGCCACGCTGTGCTCTTGGGTTCTGGGCACTTGGGACAAGTTCTAAGGGGGTGCAGGTGAGACAAGGCTCTGCAGCTGCATTTGTCTCCCCGTGTTCGCTCTGGGCTTTGTACCCAGCCTCCGGGTGGGAAGTTATCTGAACCTCCCTTGGAAAATCTCCACCTACTTCAGAAGTGCTGGTTTTATTAGCTGCACTGTTCTTAATTTTTAAACCCCGAGAGCAGCTCTCCGGTAGGAATAGAAGCTGGAAAACAAAGCAGTCAAAGGAAAGCTGTCCTACTCTCTGGGCGTGTTTGGTTAGCGGGATCTCAGGGGGACACCGAATCCAGTTCTTTAAACCGGTGCCTCGCCACGGCGTGAGAGGCTGGGAAGTTGCAGCCCCCAGCATCTCGCGAGCTCATCTGTGGCTTGTCATGTATATCGAATGGAGAGATCCGTTCTGCTGAGCAGCACAGGACAAAAATAATCTAACCTGTTCCATCCAGATAAATAAGTCTGAAAATAAATCTCTCATCGTACTGGCTTTGTAAATATCTTTTAAATTGAGTGTGAGTGACGAGATGTGATTGAGTCGGTAGAAGAGCATCTCTGATAGCGCTGGAGAAGCCTTTTCAGATGTATTTGATACCCCGGTTGTCATTGCAGCTGTCCGTCCCGCGGCCGCCCGCCTCGCCCTTCCCTGGCTGCAGGTCCTGAAATGACAGTTGGTAGATTGAAGACAGAGATACTTCTGAAGGCTGCGTGGTGCTGCCTTGATTGGGCCTGAAGAGTTGGGAAGGGGAAAACATCTCCTTGTGTGGGATGGGAAGGGCCACCCCTTCTCAGGGCCACCTCCCAGTGACCCTCTTGCAGGCAACCGGGGGACCGACCCGCGGGGAACACGGGAGCAGGCACACCAGGCGGCGCGTCCCTCGCCCCGGAGCGAGGAGCCTGCATGTGCTTATTAGATTTTCAAATGTTATTTAGCTTGATTGCAGGCTTTTTACAAAAGGAGTGAAGACACGGATATACAGGATAATAGAACTATAAATTGCGAGACAGGTTCTTATGAAATCAGTAAATTATTCATTTAACAGTTCTGCGCGTGCTAATTTCGTGTTGCTATGGTATCTCAACATGGAGGAGGGAGGTCAGCCTGCGGGGCCCGCGCCGAGCGCCCGGGTCTGTGTGGGGGACGGGTAAGGCACCACACACAACCTCAGAGCAATGATAAATTGCCTCTTTATCCAGCATTGTCCAGGGAGATCCAAGGCAGACAACTGAAAGAGATGTTTCACACTAGCTAACGTTTTTTGGAATTAGACCAAAAATCACACGTTTGGGTCCTGAAGTCTGTTTAAGTATGCGCTGCCTGAGTGGCACCTCTCCTCGCTCTGTCCCTGGGGGCACACATCACACCAGTCTGAAAGCTAACTGTGGGCTGCGTCGTGCCCCTGAGCTACTGCGCTCTGCTGTTGCTGGTAGCCACCAGAAGCTACTGGGGAAAGTAAATTTTCCTCTGACTACTATTTTCAAGAAGCAGGGGCATTGTTTTCTGTTGAGTTTGGGGGTGTTTTGGCATAGTTTATTAATGGACAGAAAAAAAAAATGCTGTGCTCTTGCTAATCCAGAGATGTTTGCCTGTATTGCTTTATTCCCCTCGCTGTGATGGGCAGTGCTGGTGGCAGTGGGTTGCTCAGTTGGAGGGCAGGATATCAATTTTAGCCTTTTGAGCGTGTTAAACTTGCAGGCAAAGCAGCAGAGTGGTGGGGTTCTGGGGTGGTAGCAGGAAGGGATCTTTTCTTACCTTTGTGTCCTTTGGTTTGTGTCTGAGAGCTGTTCCTGGAGGCATTTGGTGGGCAGGGGATCGCTTGGATCGTTAGTGTTCTCTTGGGCAGATGTTGGTTGGGCTCTTCTGTCTGTTTGGTTTTGCAGAGCTGCAAGGCTCTGTTCTCAGGGCTCTCTGTTTGACTCTTGTGCTGTTGGACACTTGTATCCTCGCTCCTCGGGCATTTCCCAGGCGCTGAGGCTGACGGTGCCTTTGTGGAGGGGACGGTAACGCCGTGCTTGGGCAGGCGAGCCCCTGGGAGGGGAGTGGGCTGGCACCTGAGCAGGTGGGTGGAAAGGGCAGGTACAAAACTGCTCTGAAATGTTTGAGGGCAAAATCAGAACCTTTACAATGTGGCTGAGACTCTGTTTCATTGCAAAGCCAAAGATTTTTGAAAGTGTGGGTCTTCTGAGCTGTCTCTGGTACAGCAGCCAGGCAGGCCGAGTTTTACAGTGTGCTTGTGTCTTACCAAAATACAGCACCTTTCCTCAGCAAATGGGACGTGACCAGAGTCACAAAACCCAGGTATGTTCAGTCTGAGAGAGAGGACTCCAGGCTGGCACCTTCCTCTCCCTGCTGCCTCCGCGCGCCGTACAAGCTCGCAGCCATCTCTGAGCATGCTGGAGCACATCTGGGAGACGTTGGTACCGATGACCAGAGGTCTGCAAGGCTGCATTACCCAGAGGGGAACAACTGTTCCCTGACAGCAGTGTCTTCTCCACTGTGCTTGGTTAATTGAGCCCACTGTGGATGTTCAGGAGCATGGGTAGCTATTTTTTTTTCCCAGAGACACCAAGTGTGGAGAATATGGGGAAGTATTTGTGGTCTTTTGCACTGAATAGGCTAAAGTCTTCCTGCTGGCACACGTGCTAACTGCTGCTGCACTTCAGGTAAGAAGATAATGATCACATCATTAAGACACTACTAAAGCTGGCATTACTTGTTAGGTCAACATATCGATCTTGACATTACGCTGCAAGATTTTTTTAGATAATGCCTGTCCATCCTGCCTCTTGCTCGAGGAGGAGGAGGAAAGAAGAGGGAGAGAGAGGAAATGCAAAACTAAAAGTAACTTGACACAGATCTTTTCCCCAAAATAAAAGGACTTTGCTCCTTAAAAGATTTGTTCTGCTGCAAAGGCTCCTGCCTTGTTGCTGCTGATGGGATTACTGGCAGATTTCCTATAAATCCGTAGAAATCCCAAGGGAGTTGCTGGGTTCATGGGTGGATAACTTGGTCATTCTAAAAAAAGACTCTCCGTTAGCCTGCTGCCTTTGGGTGCACAGCGCCATCCCTTTGGGTGCACAGCGCCATCCCTTTGGGTGCACAGCGCCATCCCTTTGGGTGCACAGTGCCATCCCTTTGGGTGCACAGCGCCATCCCGGAGGCACCGCGGCCTGGGCACGGCCCCGCCGGTGCGGGTGGGGGCTCCGATCTCCCAGGGGTTACCCCTGTCAGCTGGTTGGCGTTGGTGGAGCAGCGCTGGTTTATACTGGCTGTGGACTGTGCCCAAAGAACAGGGGAGGAGAGCAGCATCTCAGCCATCCTCCCTTCAGCTGAAGCCCTGGTGTGCTCTGGGTCCTGCTGGACTTGGGACATCCCACCTGGAGGTGACATCTGCCATCACATCAGGCTTTGCTGCTGCAGGGGCTCAGTGTCACCAGTGCCACAACCAGACAGGGTCTGTGCTTGCCATGGGCACCTCTAGCACCTACAGGTTAATGACCACCCCCAAGTAAATGATTCATCAGTTCCCTCCCCAAATGACCTCTCTGTAGGTGTTCAGCTTTCCTTTGAAGCTTGCTGTCATTTGCATGGTACTGCTGTTCTGAGCATATTGGCAATCTTGGCAATACCCTTCCTGTCTTGCTGCAGAAAAACCACCTCTCACTTTTTAATACATTTCTGCTTGTCTAGTTACTGCTCTGTATTGAAGCTGTCCAAGCCAGTTTTTCTCATTTCACTGGCTCTTTTTGTAGCATGCTACTTAAAGGCATTTGGTAAAAACAGCAGTAATTTTGCTTTATATATAGATATATATATATATATGTGTGTGTGTGTGGTTTAAATCACTAAAGCTTTATTTGGTATTTTAATCTTACTGACTGCACTTTTAAGGACTTTTAAATCAAAAGTGATAGTTCAAAAATGCGTAATGTTTTTTAATCTTGGACTTCCAGAGGAGCAGTGCTGAGCTAGTTTAGTATCCCTCTCTAAATATATTTCATTAAGAGTGGTCCATATGGTGTGTCAGGGAGAAGGGGAATGTGGAGCAGAACCTGTGTCTGCCAAAGAAAACTGTTTTGATCTAATGTTCAGCATAGTACAACTTTGGGGAAAAAAAATAAACATTGTCAGATGGGTGCTGCCAAATTTCACAATTTATCAAGAATTTCAGGCTGTTTAGTGGTATTTTTTTTTCTTCAGAATACTCCAGTTTCTGGAGTCTCATGATCTACACAAGACTGTTCACTTTAATTTTTGAAACACGGTGTGGTGTTGATATGGAACTAGGAGGCCCTAGTGTCAGCGAGCTAATGAAACCTCAGCTGTATTATGTGCAAAACCTGGCGGCGCTCTGAGTGCATCTCCTCATTGGTGATGGTGGGTGGGGGAACACCAGAGTCCCTGTGCCACAGGAACCCCGAGAGGGGAACTTCCAGGGGTGCTGGGTGTGGTTTTTATTTTGACCACTGACACAGAACAAGGTGAGTCCATCTGACTTGTTCTCCTGTTCTCTCTGGGCTTTGCTGCTTTCACATGGTGCTTCTGATTTCAGTGCTCGTGTCTTTCAGGGTGGGAGAAATTAAAATGCCAGAGTTTGAGAAATGAGGCATTTTCCCTTCGCCACCCAGCCCTGGGTGAGCCCCAGCCCTTCCTGACCCTCCCTGCTCGGTGGTGGATGCGATGTCTTCAGGAGTAAACCCAGAATTTTCTCAGGGTTTCCTTTAGTCTCATTTGAACTTGTCTTTATGGGGTTTTTTTTTAACATATCTAGTGAAGTTTAGCAAGTTTGTCTAAGGTTAATTCACACCAATAAACAGAACCTCCTGCCATGAAAACGTGCAGCGTTTTATACCTTTTGGGCTTACTCCTGGAAACGTTTGGAAGATGCCACCTAATTGGAGTCTGGGGAGCTGAAGGAGCTGGGTTTGAATTTCTGACGCTCGAGACAGTTGTGGTTTTGATCCTTGTGATCTCCCTGGGGCCCAGGGTGTAGATCTAGAAAGTCTGCAAATCCCAAATCAAGGAAGAGGAGGTCAGTGACAACCGGGGGTGGGAGGTGCCAGCAGAGAGAGGTGCAGGTGAGAAAGCTTCTCTTCAGCTTCACTAAGGAGAGCTCTTGGAGAGCGAACTGCCAAAGAGATGATCAGAGTCATGCTGTAATTTTAAATTCTGAACCTCCTGGTTTAATTTGACCTTCAGAGTGATGAAACGAGCCTGACTCGTTAAAACAAAACGCTGTGTCTGGGACCTGGGAGTGCCAGCGCCAAACCTGGAGAGATGGAGCCGTTAATAACCTACACATCGGTCCCTGATAGCAGCTTTTTGCACTGATTTCCTGCAGAGGCAGTCCATCCAGAGTAACTTAAAGATGAACGGAAAATAATGTTTCCTGGGTTTTGGTGAGGCACAGCTGGGAGAAGCTGAAAGGGCAGCGGTTCTGGTTACTTCAACACGGCGTTTGGCAGAGCTCATCAGAGCTCCTCATGTGGAGAAATGTGCAATCTCACGCGGGTGGTCAGTGAGCTTCATGGAAAATGTGGAGTCTGGTTTTATGACATTACCAAATGACCCTTTGTGGTAGTTAAGTGTTATAAATCAGCATCAAGTAAACAAGGTAAAATATTTATTTCCGTTACCTGTATTCTCCTGGCATTAAAGTGCTGGGAAAGCCCTCGGGGAGTGACGGTGAGCGCGCAGGAAGGAGAGCCGTCGTGTTTCCTTGGGTTCTGGTAGCGTTTTGGCTAATCATTATTTTGGCTAATCATTAGAGAAGTTCCGCTAAGGAGTCTCCCAAGCTCTTGCCAAACGAACAGGCACCTCTGGGAGGAGGAAGTGCCGAGTCCAGGGCAGTTGTACCTTCTGGCCCTTGTTTGTCTCCTGACCTGGAACGAGTCACTGCTTGAGCTTTCCTCCGCTCCACTTTTTTTGGTCCTATCCACTATTTTTTTCCTGTTGGGTTAGCTTTGAGTTTACTGTAGTGAAGGACACGTTACAGGAATAAAATGGGAAGATGGTGGTAGGAAGTGAGCCGAGTATGAGAGTGAGGAGGAGCTGAAAGGGCCTGTGTCCTACAGCGGAGCAGCAAGGTTAAAGTCTGGCCACTTCCAGCTCGCCGTGGGCTCAGTTGTGAGATCAGCACTGCAGCCTTACTGATGCAAGGGGCATCAATCTCATTTCTTGAGGCACTTAAAACTGGGTTAGCAAAAGCACGAGCAAAACAGTCAAGAGCACTTTTGCCTCAGCCTCGTGAGAGTGGCACAGATCCTTCTACTTTTCCTTAAAAACATTTTCCAGCTTGCAGCCAGCCCTCAAAATGCGCTGTTATGAATTTGTGAGTCTTTTCATTGCTTGTTTCCAGGTTATTTTTCTTTCTTTTTCTATTCCTTTTTGTTCCTTTGCCTATTTTAAGTATTGGCTACAAAATGAATGCTCTGCTTACTCCCATCCTTTATCATGTAATATTTTCAGCAGACACTCGAGAATTAAATATGTACAATTTCCATAATACTGATTATCCCTGTTTAAGTGCTATTTTAGAGGGTATTAATTTCTGTTGCAGTAACAGCCGCAGCACTTAGCACCACCAGCCCAGTTTTCCTTCTGTCCCTGAGACTCGGGTTTGGCGTGAGCCAGGGTTTGTCCCGAATTACCCAGCGCCGTTTTCAGCCCCGCTGCTCGCAATGGAAACGTGTTTCTGTGCTGCCCACAGGCAGAGATGTCCAGGGCGAGGAGCTGGTGCTTGGTTTGAAGAAGGCTGCCTCTGACACTTCTGATATCTTCTGGTTTTTGTATGCAGAAACACAAAGCACAATTAGAATACAGTTATATATCCTCATAGTTATTAAAGCTTGGATTAACATGACATAAAGTTTTGTCTGGGGAGCCTTTTGCTATGGCTCAGGGAGCATTTTTGTGTGACAGTAATAGGCTGCAGTTAATATACTTGAATGATACCAGAATCTGTGTAATAAGACAGAACAAAGGGGGTTTATTTGAAGCTGAATTACAAAGGTGGAATTATCATTGTGAACAATCCACTGAGATCGCAGCTTAATTATGGTATCTGGCGTTATTTCGGCATAATAAAGTGTAGTCAGTGAAGCAAAGTTAAAAAAAAATCTATATGCATCTCAGAAGGACGTGTTGTCAGTCATGTGGGATTGATGTGTGGACCTGTCACCTTATTCCTAACACCCAGCTCCTCTCCGTGCCCGCTTTTGCCGTTTGTTTGATTTACCGAGCCTGTTTGCCATGATTCAAGAGTCTCTTGCAACGTTTCTAGGAGAGATTCATCACAGGGACATAATCCATTCAAATAGCTTTTGGGCAGGAACTCAAAAGTGTTCAAAGCCAAGAGGTTTCAAACAGAACGTTCAAAGGCCGCGGCTGGGCCGTGTGAGGAGGAGAGGGGTGGGCTGTGCTGTTCTCCAGGGCTCAGGGGAGAACAAGGAGTGGGACGGCAGGAGCTGCCTTTTGGGTGCCGTGATCCCGGCCGTGGATGAGCGTGCACAGGTCTCTGCAGCGGGGTGGGACACGCGCCTTCCGCTCCCCGGGCTTGTGAACACACGGTGTTTTGGTCAAGAGCAAAAATAAGCCATCCTTCAAAAAAAATAAATCAGACCACAGTGTGAAACGTCAGTAGTGTGGGGTTTGCACTAAACCCACGTGTTGCACTGTTTCTGTGAGGAAGGTGCCTTGTTCTGTGGGTAGAGCGGGGGTTTGGTTCAGGTGTTTGGGTTCTCTTTCTGGTCTCCCCTCAGCCTCCTTTTCTCCAGGCTCAACACCCCCAGTTCCCTCAGCCGGGAACTCAGCACACTTGTGCTCCAGACCCTTCCCCAGCTCCGTTCCCTTCTCTGGACACACTCCAGCACCTCCATGTCCTTCTTGGAGTGAGGGCCCCAAAACTGAACATGAGGTGTTATTCAACCATCTTGCATTTGTCCTGCTAGTTAGCTCTCTGCCTGTGCCCCGAATCCTCATTGTATGGGTGGAGGAGGATCCTTTTTTTAATTTTCATTTATAAATGGCAGAAAATAATTTCTTTTTCACAGAAATCATTTTGATGACTTAAGTAGCTGCGGGAGGTTGAATGGCTTTGATGTGGCTTTCAACAACAACAACAACAAAAAGCAACAACCCACAACAGAAAACATTGGTTTTTCTGCAGTAGGCTTTAAAAGAGTAGTACCAGAGTTCCAGAAATCTGGGTACGGTGATTATGCCTCTAATCCCCACGCTGTCCAAGGGTAATTAAAAATTGCAGCTGAACCTTGGTTTCAAATGGCTGGGTGAGGCTCTGTCAAACTGATGAGAGCTTGTGCTGTTGACACGTGTAAAACTCAATTTACCCACCAATAACCGCAGTCCGTGGGCATTAAATCTCTCTCCAAACAACGTGACACTGGGGCACAGCGGGACGCGCGGGCGTGCGAGGGGCTCGCCGAGGGGCTGAGGGGCTGAGCCGCAGCCAGCGCCGCTAATTGCTTTCTTTTGAATATTGTGTGCAGCATTAACAGCCTGTTCTCCCGTGAATCGCCTTTCCCAGCGCTCCTTACAGCGCGCCGGGGAGCCTGGCCGGCCAGTGGGAAGGGCTGGAGCTGAAGGGGAGAAAATCAAGGTGATACTTTAAAACCCATCCCGACAGCCCCGACTAACGCTCCGGTCTGAGCTCCCTGATTGAGCTCAAACTAACGGGGACAGGGTGCAGCCAGCGTCCCCCCCTCTGGCGTCATCCAGGTGACATTTCATGCCTGTGCTCCTCATTTTGTCAGACCCTGGGGACGATGGGCAGGCTGGGTGGCGGGTCATGGACAGTGGTGATTGCCACCGAGGGTTACTGGTAACGGCGCTTGTCTGCGGTGAACAGACTTAAAAGCCCCATTCCCACAAGTGGCTCTGGGCTTCTGCCTCCTCATCAAGGCTTCCTGGAAAGGACGAGTCTAAAGCCACCACCGCCAGCACTCAGAGCGAGCGCTTGGTCTCTGCTTTTCTCTCTCAATGGGTTTGTGCGTGGGGCCAGGGCAGCGCCTGCTTCAGTGCCGGGACAGAGCTCTTGTCTGCTCAAGCGGATTGGGAAAGTGAATCCAGGGACTCGGCTTTTCCCGTTTTTATCACTGATTTGTGGCAATGGGCAAAATGACTTCAGCTGTGGGTGCTGTGAGCTGCTGGAGCAGGCGCTGTGTCTGTGTGCGGGGAGCGCTGGGGCTCTGAGCCACCAGCCTGCAAAAAAACAAGTCAGAACTCATCAGTGTGATGAGTCGGGGCTGAGTACAGTTCTCTGAATCCCCACCCTGTCAGCATCCTGCACCGCAGTCAAGGACGTGGGAGCGAGCTGGACTGGCAGAGCTCACCCAGCTGCCTTCCCCATCTGCTGCAAAGCCTGGGGGTGCAGAGGGGACTGGAACCCCGAGCCGGCAGTTCACCTTTCTCGAGTGCAGCAGCACTTGTTACAGCAGGGGCCTGGGGTGTGCTTGCCATAGATTAAAAGATCTCTAAATGTAGAGACAGAAGCTATGTTTGATTTGAAGGACAAGGGAAGTGAGTTCTGTGGAGAAGAAATAGCCCTGGAAAAATATTCTTTAATATGCAAGTCAGTATATGAAAAGAACAATAAAAGGAATAAGAATCTAACAAGAAATAAAATGAAACTTTTTTCATCACAGTCCAGGGAAACTTAGATGAGTTTTTCTTTGCTAATAAACTGCACTTCCATTGTGCAGCTGAGCCTTTTGCTGGAGCTGACTGTGGCAATTGTTCAGACTTTTTTTTTTTTTTAAAACTCTGGGCAATAAAAAAGCCCTTCATGCATCAGGAAACAGTAAGGCAATACTGGCCTTATCTTCACACTTATTCAGCAGGTATTTACAAAAGGGCAGCAGGAAGCTCTGTAAACTCGATGCTGTGACTTTGCTCAGGATGTCTCTTCATCAGATCTGTGTGTCTGTGTCCCCCTGCTTCGGGATCGTGCTGCCCAGGCGTCTGGACAGCCCTGGCTGTCTTGGGAATGGAGTTTATCTCCGTGTGCTCTCCAACAGGCAAGACTCTTGGGTAGTTTGTCCTGTGTGGCTTGAGGGCACTGAATGAGACTCCAGAAGCTCTCATGGTCCGTTCAGATGCTGCGAGTCGTGGTGTGCTGACCATGGGTCCCTCAGGTCTTGACTCCAGAAAGTTCTTAAAAATGTGCAAATGCTGTCATTGTCTTCAGAAACCACGTCTTGGAAGGACTTAATTGGGCTTAACCATGTGCTTGAGACTGAGCCACACTTGGTTGTAGTTTCCATTTCTTAGGAGTTGTTCCTGAAGCGGTCAGGGTGTGATCTGGAGTCCGATGTGCGCGTCCTTTGGTGTTCAGAGGTGGTTCAGCACCTCTGAAGTGTTGTTTGGAAAAGAAAACAGCTTGCAACTTTGCAGGGCTAATATGCAAAGGAGCACTGTGAAGGGAGGAAGAATTATTTCTGCTGACGGTGGCTAATGTTCCGTGAAAGTAAAATCACGAACCGCCTTGCACCTGGCTGGCTGAAACGCTGAAGGAGCAATGTTCCTCCAGGGCCCCGTGGTGGGATCTCCCCCCTGCTGCCAGCGAGGAGGAGAGCCGCCCGGTCCCTGCCCTGCAGCACCTTCCGGGGCCTTGAACTGGAGGAGAAGACTTGACCTGAGAGCACCTGATGGAGTCAGGCAGCCCAGATGAACTGCAGCGTTGTGGGCTCTCGTGGCTGTGCCGTGACTCCTGTGATATCTGATATATTGAGGCTTGGATTCGTGTGGTTACCTGGAGCGCTCAGCGTTTGCTTCCAAAAGAGCAAAAGTTCTCCTGCATTTCAGCAGCAGGAGCTCAAACATCTCAGCCCCGATGGCTCCAGGGTGAGCGCCAAAAAAAGACTTTAAAATTACTGCACGTGCCTTTTAAAAGTGCAGTTGGTGTGTGTTTGTCTCGGGCTTTTACCTGGTGGTAACGCCTTCAGGCAACTGGTGAGGGGACAGGGCTGGAGCAGGAGAGGTGGAGCTCAGGTTCGTCCTTTGTTCATGGATCTCACAAGAACATGGGGAGAACCCTTGTGAAAAGTTGTTCAGTTGCTGGGGAAATGTGTAGAAAATAATGCATGTTATGGGCATGTGCCTGTGTCCAGGAGACAGCATGTCTTGAGTAAATAGACACCATCCCACTGGCACTGGCCTTGCTTCTCTTCCTTCCTGTTTTCGCTGCCCTCTGTGGGCTGGTCCTGTAGCTGAAGAAAGAACTATCTTTATATTTCAGAGTTGTTTGTTGGTTGGGTTTGGTTTTTTGGGTTTTTGCAAGAACCTTGTCTTCGCAGTCAGTAGTGTTAGCTAATGTGTGCTGGAAATCTGATGGGGACAAGGGAAGATCTCAGCCAAGGCAGCAGCTCAAAGGAAAACTCCCAAGAGTCCTCATATAGGTTCTAAGTTGATCTGAGCATGGCAAAGAGCCTGGCTTTCATCAATACTTCGTATTATTAATGCCAGAGAAGGAATTAATGAGAAATCATCTATGGAGTCATCTTTGATTTGCCCTAGTTTGGAAAGCTGTGTTTTCTGGAGAGCATTAGTCATTCTTGCATCCTCCTTGGTAGAGTGAACATTGAGTAACACGTTGGTGTTTTGCAGGAGCGTTTTAAAGTCCAAGAGTAGCCACTGTGCTTTTTGGCAAGCACTTGGGATGCTCTTTGCCGTGTCACGGCTGGTGAGCAAGCCCCGAGATTAACGTGATTGAGTGACTGTTTTAATTTCAGCCCTGATGGAGCAAAATTAGTTACAATGATATGTGTGTGTTGAATAAAATTGTAGTTTTATTAGCTATAATTGCTGAAGAAGACTTTTTAAAGACTTGACTGCTGGGGGGAGAAATTGTTAGTGCTGGAATTTGTTCTTGCACAGTGTGGCATTGATTATTATCCTGGTGTGTAATACATCAGTCCTCGCTTGGGAAGGCAACACGAGGAAGCGCTCAGCGAGGGACTGCGCCGTGTGCCTGCAGCCCCCCGGGGAGCTCTGCACAAAGCCTGCCTGGTCCGCGGGGGACAGGAATCCCCCACCACGCAGCCGGGGACCGGGGCTACCAGTGAAGCTGCTCATGATTGCAGCGCTGGAGGTCTCTGGTTGGCTCCCTGGTGCCTTGGCCAAGGCAGCAGCCATCAGGGTGAGCGCAGGAGTGGAGCTCTTGACTGTGGTGGGGACCAGCCATGCTCTGGGTCAGGAGCTGGTGGTCCAGTGTGGTCATCTGTGCTGGAACCCAGTGCTGCAAACGTGGCTGGGGAAGGAAGGAAGGAAGGACCCAGCCTTGCAGCGATGTGTGTGAGTGGTGGGTGAGGGTGTTTGGGGAGCCTGGATTGGAAAAGCCCTTTAAGACCATCAAGTCCAACCATGAACCCAACACTGACAAGTCCCTGACTAACCCATGTCCCTCAGCACTGTGTCTGCACGACTCTTCAATCCCTCCAGGGATGGAGACTCCACCACTGCCCTGGGCAACCCCTTCCAATGCCTCAGAACCCTTTCAGCAAAGAAATTCTTCCTCACATCCAATCTCAACTGCCCTGGGCACAACTGGAGCCCATTTCCTCTTGTCCTGTCCCTTGTTCCTTGGTTGAACAGACCCACCCCCACCTCTCTCCACCCTCCTTTCAGGGAGTTGGAGAGAGTGAGAAGGTCTCCCCTCAGCCTCCTTTTCTCCAGAGGAGGGTGTGCTTGACTGGAAGACAGCAAAAGTTAAAGTATTTATTTATTTGCTTAATTCCGTTCTAATCAAGCCCAGAGGCCTGCTGTGAGGGAACTGTTTTTTCTAACTGTCCAGAGTGGGATATGCATTTGTCTTAATTTCTGTGGGGGGAGGCTGTAAATCTGCAGAAGCACGTTGCTGGCGCTTGGATTTCACAGGAGCGGTTAAAATAACGGCACCTGGCAGCTTACAGCAGCTCAGAGGGTTTTGTGCTTCAGAAGGCAAAATATTAGCGGAGTTGTGCAGCGCGTATAAATAATTTGAGGAATTAAACAGGGATATCCAGCACACTTTTCTTGGGAGGGCAGAAGCGGCAGTGGGCCTGTGAAGTCTGTGAGTCAGGGATGGGAGCGGGTGGAAGCACAACCCAGCTGCGTGCAGCTGAGCATCGTCCTCTGTAAGGGCTTTCCTCCCAGGCCCCGAGCTGGGTTGCCGCAGCGTTTGATTACGGAGCGTTGTTTCATTTGTCCGCTCGTTCTTCTTTACCTGGAGGGGATGGAGAACGTAGCACCAAATCTGCCTGGGAGTTTTGGAAGCCACATCCCCCCATCCCCGTCTGCTCTGGGTATGTTGGAAACTCTGGTTTTGGATCAGGAAAACCTTTCCCGGCTGGATGAGGAGTGTGAGGCACAGAGACTGCCGCGTGTCCGTTCGGTGTAGTTATGGCAGTTGTAGTTCCCCCATGGAGGTTCTACTCAGTGAGCAAACTTGATTCAGGTGGAAAAAAGCGAAGCTGAAGATGTGAAATAGTGGCTGGTGTTACCCTGTGTGCATGCAGGTGCCCTGTAAATAAACATTGGCTTCACAAGCCGCGTGTGCCTGGCCCAGCTCTTGGCTTTGCCGGTCCGTGCAGACATCGTGCGGTTGTAGAAGCACAGGACGAGGTGTGAAGTGCTTCAGAAAATACCCTGGTGTGGTCACCTCGGCTTTGGGAGGAGCACGCTGCCCCCATGTCTGGAGCCTCCTCCTTCGCAGAGGGCTCAGCCTGCTCGTTAAGGTGCGCAGGGCTGGCGCCAGGTTTGATCGTCGCTGAGTGCTCAGGATGGCCCCCGGAAAATCCTGAAGAGGAGAGGGGGAGGAATGAATGGAGAACACTGGGTGTTCTTGTGCCGGCCTGGATCAGTTGCATTAAATTCAGAGCCTTTCTGGGTACAATTAATAGTCATTTTATTTAGGTCACCCTGGTTTTGTTGCTTTAAATGTATGCCTCCATTAAAGTGGAAGAAAATCAAATACATTTATCTCTGTGGAGCCTTTTGTGAACTGGTTGGGCATATTTTAAATAACCCTGGGAACTGTTAGGATTATTAAAGCCTTTGGCTCCTCCAGTTCTTTTTCTTTCCTCCTATTCTCCCCTATTCCTCCTTCCAGGCAGTGATTAAAGACGTGGTGGAGCCCTTCCTTTTCTCAGAGCCCCAAGTGGATTGGGAAAAAAAAAAAAGTTAAATAAACTAAAGCCCATTAGTTAGGCTTCATGTAAGAAACTGGGTCTAAATTGGATATTTGTATGGGGCATGCTGGGACAGAGAAGTCTGTTGGGTTTAAGTGTCCGTTTGTAACTGGTGTTATCTGGCAAGTCTTTTTTTCTTCTTTTTTTTTAAATTTACCTTAAGTGCTAGGACTCTGTTCATTTTGTAACACACTCTCATTTGATGCCAATAATTAGTTCAGATTAATCAGCTCCTTTAAGTCTCCATAGTGAGCCACACCACATCTGAAAAGAGAGAAGACGTTTGGATGGCCAGGAGCTCTGTGAGTGCGCGGGGTGGGAGGTGACGGCGCGGTGGTCAGTGTCCCGCACCGTACTGGGGAAGTTTGGCTCTTTACTGGTGTCGTTTCTCGCCCTGCCCAGAGAACGTGCTCACAGGAGGTGACTTTCAGGGTTCAGCTGACGGTGTGTGGTGGGTGATCAGTCTTGGGGGAACCCCAGCCAAGCCTTGGAGGAGGCAATTCCATCTTCCTGTCCTGTTTCTAACCCTGGAGGAAACTTTGTTCTCTTCTGTGTCAAGGTGCTAGTTGCAGGTTTTGAGTTGAGACCTGGCAAATGTGTAGTTCGAGCACCTTGAAAACACTGGGCCAGCAAAGGAGCCTGAGGCTGGAGGAGAGGGTTAACTTCTGGACAGTCACAGCTCCTGAATCTACTTGAATTTCATCTGTGGGTTGTTTTTTTGGTGGTGTTTTTTTTTTCCCCCCTGAAATAGGGATCAATTTGCTTACTACAGGGTTTACTGCCGGTTACCTTGACTGTGTCCCTTGTTTCTCCTTGATGAAAACTTGAACAAGCCGCTTGTGTTTGATTCCCAGAGAGCCGTGAGAAAGGGGCTGTGTGTGTGAGGCAGCGTGGTTTTCTCATTCTATTCAGCCCTTTGTATATTCAAATTCTTCTAGTTTCGGTTCTTGCTGTTCTGCCAGATTTCCATACCATTGATGGCTTTTCTGAATTAATAAGTTTCCCTCTCCCTCCCATACCCTCGCCACCTTTTTGCAACTGGTGAAAAGTTTTTCTAAGCACGCTGCCCTCTCCATATTGATTTTCCTCTCTTCCTTGTCTAACCAGCTCTTAGATGTTTTATTTTGCAAAGCGTTAATAGAATTTTCCTTTTGCCATCGCACTTTATCTATTCAGGAGGTTTCAAGAAGTCTCATTGTGTCGCTGGACTATGGAGGGAAGAGGCTATTCTTCTGTCACAATGCCTGCCCTAAAAAATACCGCAGGGTGGGGTAAACTCCGAAAGGGCAGAGACGGAGATAAAATGTTCTGACCTTAGGAAATAGAAAAGATAACCAATTAGACATTGTTGAAAGGGCACCAGCTGGCTCAAAGAACACCCCACTGATTATTTTTTCTTCAAGGCAGCTCGGTGCACATCTGAATCTCAGCTGCGGAGCCGCTTATCCCCTCGCAGGTTTGCACATTGGGGCTGGTGGGGTTGGCCCTTCCATAGGCGGCTGCGCCGGGGTCTGACCCCAGGAGGAGGTGCCGCTGCGTGGGGGTGAGCGCCCAGCTCCGGGGTGCCCGTGCTCCTCGGGGTGCCAGCCAGCACGATGGAAATCTGGATTAGCCCATGCAGCCTGCATTTGTTACTGCTAATAAGCGTTTATTTGCATAAAAAAGATCTCTGCCAAGATCATCATTCCAGCGAAGCGGGTTCTCAGTACACGTGACCCAAGATGTTGTTTGCCCAAAGGACGTGTGTCTGGTGGATGAGAGGACGTGTCACGTTGTACAGGTGGGAGAGGAACAAAGTGTCAGATCCCCAGTATGACCAGGAACTATACCCAGACCCCCTCACCCCTCCAGAGCCTGGTCCCCTGCCAGGACCTGTCCCTCTCTCCTGGCAGCACTGGGAGGAGCAGGATGAGGCTGCACGAGAGGTTCAGACCTGTGGTGCTACCTGAGGGAGGGTTTGCACCCCACAGCTCAGGCTCCAGCCCGCTGGGGGGCTTGGGGCTGAGACCTGGCCCTGCTGAAGGGAGGTTACGGTCGTGCAGTGCCTCATCTGATTCCTATCAGCAATGCCAACAGCCTTCTTAAAGTCCCCAGTAATGTCCTGGCAGGAGGAGGTGTCATTTTGAAGTGACAGCCCATTCAGTGTGGGTCCAGCCAGGAGAGCCTGCAAACAGCAGCAGCCTCTGGGTTGGGGGACAGAGGACCTCCCTGGGCTGGTGGGATCCAAGCTGTGGTCCACCTGAGACCTCTCAGGGATCCAGCGTGGGATTCAGGGCAGAGAGGTTATGCTGGAATCGTTGCATGGTAAAAGTTCTGCACCAGGAACTGGCATGGGGCCACCAGGGTGGTCGATGTGCTCGCTGGGCCGAGGCGGAGGAAGATGCTCTAGGGACAGCATGAGGTGCAACATGGAATTTTTGGTTCTAGTGAGGCCAAGACCCGTAAGAATGAAAAACAGAGATTGCTGTGCAAACATAAGCCCAGAGCAGAGATAAGCAGTGGTGGTGGGTGAAGGGGAGCTCTGTCCTTATCTGCCTTCTGATATTACTCATACTTGTGAGTTTTCTTCCTTGGAATGAAGAAAGACAGCAGGACAAATGGCTCTGTGCTTACTGTGGTTTGGATTTTTCAGTGCCTCAGCATCTTTAGGTCTCATTCAAGATGGGTGTCAAGGAGCCATGCTGTTCTCCTCTATCTCAGGCCATTGCTGACACACTCTGCAAACCACTGGGACTGAAAAAGCTGAGAACAAGTTAACCCAAGACAGACTTTTAGATGAGTTCAGGCACAGTGTAAGATTTTGCTGCACTGTATTTATTTTTTTTTTATATACTATATCCCTGTTGGCAGGGGGGTTGGAACTAGATGATCTTTAAGGTCTTTTCCAGCCCAAACCATTCTATGATTCTATAATCCCAAGAAACCCCAACCCAAAACCCAAAGAAAGAAACAACCCAGACCAAAACAAAAAACCCCAACCCAAAAACACCAAACAAAAAAAAACCTCAAATGAAATAAACTCACCCCAAAACCCACTCCCCCCAGATAACCAGGGGAGTCCTTTAAAGACTAAAACCTTTTCTTTAAAGATCTCCCTTCCCCCAGTATCTCCTGCAGTGTAGGGGTGATACAGGTTTTCATCAGCCCCTCGCTTACAGTGGGGAGCGGCGAGTCTGTAATTTCTATTCCAAAAAACGACCCGTTCCGTTTCCTGCAGCGTGGGGGCTGACCTGCCCCAGCTCCTGCAGCCTCTGAGCAACTGTTTAACCTGTGGTAATGCTGGAAAATAAACCCAGCAAAACATCCTTCTGAAATAAGTGTAAAATTTTAGGTGTGGCTGCACAGATTAAATGGAGGTGGAATAAATCATGCAAATAGTAATGAAAGTTGAAAGCAATTTGGTTGTACTTCAATACGTTTCATCAGTCATCTCTCTTCTGAAGTGGAAGTGCCAAGGCTGATGCGAATTAAACTTTCTCCCTCCTCCCTCTCCCCTCTTTCAAAAGGCCTTTTGAAAACCTCTGCATACCTTTCTTGGCTGACCAGATTTTACCCTGCTCATACTTCTCTTAACCTCCTAATTCTCAGCCAAGACAGCGACTCCAGTGTGGAGAAGTCGTGGGCTTGATTTGCATCCACGATTCCTCTCTGGGCCCTTCCTTATCTCCCTAGCAAAGGGGAAAGGCTGAGGCTGATGGGAGGTGGAAGAGCTGCTTAGATATTTAACTTTTTAGGGCAACAGAACTTTTCATGTTCGCTTTTCTGCTTTGGGATCAAACGTCAGCTAGCAGGGGGCTGAAAGCAGCAGGTCTCCAAAAGGAGGAGCTGACTGAGCAAAGCGAGGAGCTGTGCTGCAGCGTTTGCGCCCCCCGGTCCGTCTGTCGCGTGGGCGCGGTCGGTGCAGCGCTGTGTTAAAGCACCCATCTCCCTCTTCTCTCTTGCAGGTAGAGGACGCCATGCTTATGTTTGACAAGACGACCAACAGGCATAGAGGTAAGAGAGAACGGGAGCTCAGACATCACCTTTTGTGACAGCTTCTGCCTGGTGATTGCAGCCAAAGATGGGTGGCAACGTGATGACCCAGTGGCTAAATCCAGTGGTGCTAAATGAGCAGAGCCAGTGGTGCTGGGGCTGGCTCCCTCTGTGCTGCAGGCACTGCAGAGGAAGGGCTGTTTGGTGTGTAACGGTCCATGTCGTGAGGATTTTCTTTATTTGAGATGACTTTTCTGGTCAGGCTAATGACTTATCTCTGGGGGACCGTTGTCAGGCTCCACGGCATCCCAGGAGATAGTAAAGCCCAGGGAGCTGCGTGTGGCGAGGCCGCAGGGAAGCACAGGGTTTGTACCAAGGTGGCTAGTGTTAGGTTAAGCTGGGCCAGTTAAGCTGAGAGCCCAGGAAATTAAGGTACTAAACCTCTCTGCTGGGGTGTCCAGTGCGCTGGAGTTTTGAAGCTGAGGGCTGCTCATCCTCTGGTGATGGTAGCTCAGAATAAGCAGGATCTCCAGAAGAGGGATTTCCCTCCACATATTTCACAAGAGACGAGGTTTCATCATTGCTTGGACAGTTCTGTGAGAATGAGCTGAGGATTATTTTCAGTGTTATGGCCGTTCCTTTCAGTGGAAATAAATGATCCTCCCCTGTCTCCCGGCGAGCGGCTCCGGTTATCGCTGCGGCAGAGACGCCGAGCTCCAGGCAGAGCCCACAGCCTGGCAGCCGCTGCGCTCAGCTGGGAAGGGGTAGCCATGCCTGGGGTTTCACAGTGACACTGGGGACAGGCTCCGAGACCCTCTTCCTTCTCTCCAGACATGGTTGACTTTATGCCACCAGCCTCCCGCTTGAACACGGCGCGTGTTCGGAGGTGGCACAGAAGAGCCAGCACAGCCTGTGGCTCCTGCCCCGTGTGCTGGCGTGGACGTGTAGCCCCGAGGTTTGTGCTTTGCCCTTTGCACTGTGACCACTTTAGCTCACCCTTTTTGGGGACTTTCCTGATCGATCCCTTTATGGTCTCAGCCACGAGAGCACCAGTTCCTCGGTGTGGTGTATGTAGCTGGTTTGTTTAGGGGGGCTGGCAGAAGGTAAAGGAGCCCCTGCCCGGCCAGGCAGAGTTGGGAGCCCAGGAATAGGAGAGCAGAGCAGAGTGCCTGGCTGCTGCCACCTCTCCTCATCTGCATCTCTGTGGCAGGGTCAGAGACCTGACCTCCCAGCGCTGTCCGAGTCATTCACTGCTCTGACACTCACCTTAACAAGCAGCACAGTGCATGCAGGTGGCTGGGTGAGTCGGGCAGGCCTCCAGGATAACCTTCCCTCCCTGAAGTCAGGGATTGTAGCACCCTGGAAAATGCAGCAGCAGTGAGGAAAAGGCTCACTTGGCAAGGTAAGCTCTGCACAGCCAGGGAAGGCGTGTGGACAGCCAGTGCCCATCAGCTTTGTAACGGGAACCAAGCGTTCAAAACTCCTGCATAGTTTGGAAAGTTCAGCCCTTGACAACTTCCTTTTATATCCAAGGAATTTTCCACCCTCCTCTTTGCAACCACCCTTAAATGGGCCACAAACACCCTTCTCCATTCAGGTTCTTAGCGTGGTGTTTGGGCATTGAAGAGCTGCATTATGTGGTGCTTTTGTGCTGGGTCCTGCTCTGATGTGGTCAGCTGGCAGCCAGGCTCAGGGAGTACTGGGGGGCTCTGGTCCCAGCAGGGCACATGCTCAATAGATGTGGCCCCTGTCCATGTGCTTCAGCAGGTCTCTGCCCACTTCTGTTTGTATTTCTTGGTTTCTTCTCTTAAACCGTTTCTTAACCTGGTGGGTTTAAGATGGGCTGGCAACGTATCCTGGCATTCATCTCTGGGCCCTTCTGAGACTTGTGTAGCCCAATTTGCAAGTCCCTGGCCTGTGGTTTCGTGTCTCTGCCCCTGTCACCCCACAGAGCAGTCTCCACCATCCCTTTCCAAGGGCATGGGGTGCTGGAGGCACCAATGACTACCTCATCCCTGGGTAAGGGCTCTGCTCCAGAGATGGGGAGAAAGTCTCCATTTGCTGAAATGTCCCAGATCCTGGAGTTTGTTCTCCCTGAGGCTCTTGGCTGTGCCTGCAGTGAGCTCTCCTGCCCACCAAACCCACCGGTGGGCTCTTCAACAACTGGTGCCTGCCTCACCGGGGCTCCCAAGGCCAGGATGGGCAGAAGGCTCTGCAGGGACGTTAAAAGCAGAGCAGTGGTGTGTCAGTCCTTCCTTTGCAAGCGAGACGCTCGCCTCCTCCCTGCCTGCCTCAAGGTGATCTGTCCCCTGTCCCCGCCGGCGGCACCGTGCTGCTGTAAGCACTTTCCCAGCGCACAGGCACGGGGAAGCGTTGGTGTTTGTGCTGAGCTCTGCTCCACAGCTCTTCTTCAGCTTTCTCTGCTCTTAGGGGAGGCCGGGACAGTGCACTGGGAGCCCTGCCAGCTGGTGTGAGCCCGAGCAATGCACCCCAGAGGATGGTTCCTCTTTCAGAAGCATCTTTCCAGTGTCTTACCTGGAGAAAAGCTGCTGAAGCTGGGGCTGCAGATGTAGGGGACACCTTGGCTGCCACAAAACCTTGTGTTTTTTTCCACAAAGGGCTTTTCCCCCACAACGTGTGGTGAAGATGAGAGGCAGCAAGTCTTCCTTTTTTCCCCAGGATTTCTCTGAATTTATTTAATCAGTTAATTTCTTTTTATGGCTTGTTTTTTCTACATACAAGTCATAACACCTCACATTAGCATACTTGTGTAAGCTCCTAGGTGAGATCTAACGGGGTAGGAACTAGGAGTCCAAGAGGACCAAAAGGAATGCCGTTGGGTGGAGGTGATGTCACCTGCACCTCCTCTGTGTTCCACCAGAGCTGGGCACTGGCCCTGGGTCTGTCCCACTTGTCCACGGGGCAGGGTGGGCTGGAGCCCTGACCCCAGCACATAAAGCTGCTCTCTGGCACTGGGAGGGCCAGCTCTGTTTGGGAGGCTGTTTCCCAGGGAACTGGCTTGGCCTTTTGCTGGGTGCAGGACAATGCTGTTATTTGCTGGCATTAGCCAAAATTCCTGCGAGCGGGCAAAGCCCAGCTGGTGCTGAGGGGCTGAGCAGCTGCCAGAGGGACAGGGAAGTCTGAGCTCCAAGTCTTTACCTCTGCCAAGTACAGGTGAAAGGAAGAAACAAGTGAAAAAGGCAGACTAAAGAGTCATCTTCATCTTTGTGCTTGAATTTATCCCGTCTTTTCTGACATTTTTTCCTTCTCTGTCCGGAGAGCTCCCACTAACCGGGCTAATGAAGTGGCTCGTGGGCTGTTGTGACAAAGTGAGCTCTGCTACATCGATCCTTTATAAAATCACCCCAGATTTTACAAATTGTGACGTTCTGATGGTGTTGGGAGCATGTTTAAAATGCAGAAGCGTGCAGCAAGAGTGTTAATGGCAATTCTTAAAACCACTTGTGGGTTGCAATCTGTATCTTCAAATTAGCCCAGGGAAAGAGAAGCGGCAGATAAAATATCCGCTGTGGTTTTCTGGAGTTAGTCTCTGCCTGGAATAATCAGCGCAGGCAAGGGAAAGGAAAAGTATTAAAATTCCCTCCCTACTGCTAGAAAGGGAGAAATTTCCTGGCCAGCAAATGGAGACTGTTTGTTGCCATAATCCTGGCAGGTGTGTGTTGCTGGTGTGCGCGTGTTCTGGTAGCGGGGGACTCGCCTGCACGCGCGGCGCGGGGCCGGCACTGGTGAGTTGGTTGAAGTGCACAGATTTAACCAGGCGTGGTAAGAGGGGTTTTCAAAGCTGCTCATCACTGAATAGTTTCAATACCTTGGGAAGGCTTGAAAACCCCACCCAAGATAAAACTTAATGCCTTGCCAGTGGAGCACATAACTTCTATAACATTAACAATGCCATCAAGCTCACCACATTGTTGCCTCTGCTGGTGCCTTTTTCTGTTTTATGTCCAACCATTCCTGGGTGTTCTGTAAGGAAAAGAGGACTCAGAGCTGTTGTGTTTCAGGGCTGGCTGGCTGTATTAATGGCAGGCTACAAAATCTGTGAGTATTTAGTTGAAGGGATGGTTAATTTTGGGAGTATTGTGGGTAAAATATTCCCTAGCTTCACTGGGATGCCGCCTCTTCTTGCAAGGGTTCTCCTTCCACCTTGGCCACTTGGTTGTGATCGTGGGCACGCGATGGATTAGCACTTAGAAGGCGAGTATCTCTGGGCCAGCTTAGTTAACATGCCATTTCTTTTTAGGAGGGAAGTGTTGGTAATCCTCTGTTTCTGTACACTGCACTTCTGCATGTCTGCACAGGGAGCAGAACCACACACTGAAGTTCTCCAGACGCTCTGGAAGACCACTTTCATCACTTTCTTCACTGCTTAAAATTTCATAGAGCTGAAAATTACTGGGTCAATCTTGAAAGGATTTAGTAATTGGAATGAAAAAAAAAAAAATGGTGTTACTTTGTTACCCTTGCAAAGTGCAGATAAAATCTGGAGTTCAGCATTAGTTATTGATCTTCGGGGTTGGAGGGAGCCTGGCAGGATGATGATGTCCTTCTAACTTCATTATGGAGGGGAGCTCCCAAAAGCATACCAATGTGCTGGCAAGCGCGGGGCAGGGCGGGGCGGCTGCCTTGTCCTTGTGCTGTACCCGCGCTGGGCGATCCCCGAGCTCGGTGGCTGTGTCCAGCAGAAACACCGGACGCTGCTTCGGAGGAGGGAAGGGAGGACGGGTGATGGAAGCGTCTGAGCCGAGGGGTGCTGGGTGTTCCCAGGCTGTGTCCTTTTTGTGGGAAGGAAAACGCAGTGGAGTGTCCCCTGATGAATTTTTTTGGCAGCTCCCCTTCCTTTCTGCATCTGTTAGGCAGGAGGGTAGGGGTGGGTCGGGAGAAGGTGACACTTTGGTTAGTTTTGGTAGTGGGATGCTCTTGATCGAGTGCTCTCCACCAGCCTGTGCTTGTCTCGTGCGTGCCTGTGGCCCTCGGCCGCTCCCAAGCTGCCCATGGCCTGGGTCGTGTCAGTCCCACGGCTTGAACTTGCAAAAAGACAAATAAAGAGTTTGAGTGATGGAATCCCCCAAGCTGTAATTGCCAGCATTGACTGTAATGTTGTATGTTCTTCAAAGCCTTGCAGCCCCCAGAGTTATTTTCATATCACTTAACTCTCTCACAGTCAGGAGTGGCAGGGGAGAGGAGAGAAGTGACAGCATGTGATTTGGGCTGCTTTAATCTTAAAAGTAAACAAAATTAAAGAAAAGCAGGCTGGCTGTGTGATGCAAAGAATACCCTGTGTGATAGGGGTTAAACATCTCCAAAGGACAGGCATTGACTGTGGCAGAGCCTTAAAATTATTTGGATTTTTGCAGCTGTTGGGCACCTCCCGTTGTTTCATGCGGAGGGAGCCACGAGGAGACTGCTGTGCCCAGGGTTTGGGTTTGATCTCAAACCCCAGAATTTGGACTGAATGGTTTTAGAATGGACTGAATGCACCTCGTCCCACCCAGACCACACGCAGGAGCGTGGGCTCTGCTGTGTCCTTCCTGTGTTCTCTGCTCCTGGGGAGGAAGGTGAGGGTCCTGCCTGGTGTTTGCACCATCCCCATCCAGCAGATTGCAGTGCATAAAAGTAATTGTCCAGGTGGAAGCAGTTGGCATAATGGCTGTATTTATTGGAAGAGACAGGAGTGATGTTGTGAGATATCATCTGTGCCTCGGCGAAGGATGATGCTTTTCTTAGGAGAAAAATAGCCTTTTGCGTTCTGTCCGGCTGCCAAAACCTCAGTTTTTGTAGTTGACCTCTGAAGTTATAATTGACATTTTTATAGATGAGATATAAATATAATTAAGAGCCGCTGCAATTATTTGTTTATTGCCATCTCCCTCAAGTAAGACAAGGTCATGTGCATTTAAAAACACATCCCCAAGCAGTTTTGAGTAAAGAGTATTTAAAATACATAGCTATAATTGCCTCATTTGGTGACTTTCAGCGTGGCGTTTCTTGGCAGGAGTCTGGCGATCGAACTGAGTGCTTTGAGGCCAGCTCGGAGGGAACCTTTCTCCTGCTCACGTAGTTCTGCTTTTAGAGAGATGGAGCTACAGGGAGAGCTGCTGTTTGGCCAGGTTGGACCCACAGGACTCTGGAAGAGCATCCACAAACACAGTGGCGGTTTGGGTTGTTTTGTTGGGGTTTTTTTAGAGCATAAAGTGCTTTAAGAGCTTTGGATGAAAAGTGTGACATAAGCTGGAAATGGAGCCGGTGTTATTGTTATTGCTTTCCTAGATGAGACAGGCTTTTATTCCCTTGGCACTTGTATCACTTCACAAATGGGGCTCCAGAGAGTGCGGTTGTTTTGAGGGAAGCGCTCAGCTCCTCACTGCTCCCAGACAGCGAAATTCATCCTGGGGTTTGCAGCACGGAGAGAGACTTTAACCCTTGATGCCTATCGATGCAGGGGGGTCATCTTCTGCCAAAGGCACAGAGGGAGGAGCAGCTGCACACGGTGTTTTTAGGGTGATTTTTTTAAGCAAGTATTTGCTTCAGAACTTGGCGAGGGCTGTGAAGAGTCGTTAGTTAATATTATTTACCATTACAGACCCAGCAGTGACGTGGCGATGGCTGAGGCACAATTCCCTCGGTCGTACCTCTCCGTTTAGATTGCAGCTATGGCTCCTACCGTGTTAATATTTTGTGTGTGTATGTTTTTAATATTACATCCTCACTTAGAAACATTCATGCCATAAAACACATTAAGGGCCACCACCCTGAAGAGCAATATTCACATCTCTGCTTCGTGTCGGGGGGTCACCTCCATCCCGGGTGGGACCAGGGTGGCAGTTGGGATGGCAGCGGCTGCTGAGCTGGAGACGGGGAAAGGGCTGGTGGTCTCAGCCCCGCTCTCGGGGCCGGGGGGCCACATCCCACCAGTTTCCCCTTTGGCATCACTTTCTCCCCCTTAGACTCTGTTTGGGAGGTGGGGACCATGGGCGTTACCCCACCGGGACAGGGTGACAGCCGCTGCCGGGGCGGTGGCTTTCCCTCGGCAATGTGCCGGTGGACCTGAGCTCGACAGGCTTGGTGCTGCTGCCCACTCTGGGGTTCATAAACACAAAACAAACAGGAAAAGCTGCCAATTCTTGGATCCATCTCCCTTGTCTTTTAATTTCCTGGCCAGCGCCTATTGCTGCTGCATCAGGGCACCTTACGTGAAGTGTAGAAATAACTGTGGCCAAGCCAGTGTGAGCCCCGCGTCCCTGCAGACCCCGCTCCAGAATAGCAAATCAGGCTCCTGGCCACGCTTTTCAAGGCGATTATTGAACGTCTCGGGTGGTTACAGTCATTCTGCCCCCAGCCTTGTGCTGGATAACGCCACCTGAGGCTTGGAATAATTGCCCAGCTATGTACTGTCTGTCATACCTTATTGCTTAATTTTATACCAGTAATGAAAATTACATCCAGAGGAGGAGAAGGAGCAAACAGCTGCACTGGCCGGGGCGCGGCGCAGGAATAGGTGTGTGCAAATGCTTTCTCTGGAGAAGGGGAGAGACTCGGCTTGCCAGCAGCACTCGGGAGAGGGCTTGACATTTTTATTTTCTTGTTTAACAAACAAATGCAATAATAATAATAAGGGGAAAAAAAAAATCCCTGTAACCTCCAGTAAAGGTTGCAAACACAGCCCAGCAATTAGTTCGGAAGTCTCCAGTTGCACAATCAGACTTTGAGGTAAATATCAACTTACAGGTATATTGCGAAGGACAGGGGGTTTGTAAAACTCATTTGTATCTTGTCTTTGTGGGGAACACGTGTAAACAAATCATTTAATTCCCTCTGTCCAGAGGGAGAGCCCTGCACAGCCAGACCTTTTGACCTTCTTAATTTATCCATCCTCCTGCCGATTAACCTTAGTACAGGTGATAACAAGGGGAGACGTTGGCTCAAGTGCTGGGTCCTCTCCCTGTCACCTATCCTGGCGTGGGCGGTGAGGGGGACAGTGTCCTGGCAGCTCTGCAAAGGGGATGTCATGTGGGAGGCCACCTCCTGCGCTCAGTCCCGTGATGGAAGCGGCTGCAGGAAGGGAGGACCAGAGCAGAGCAGAAAATCTGCAGGAAGGACGAGGCGTGCCAGAGGAAATTCAGCATTTTCTGTGGCACCTGTACTTGGAAGATAGTAAATAGCTTTTCAAATATCAGTGAAGCTTCATGGAATTACTGGGGTGCAATAAATGATGGTTTTGCAGATCCACAGAGGCTGATCTCCAGGTGCCTCGGCTGGGAAGGCAGAGGCACAGGAAGATGAGAGATGACAGTGCTGGTCTTGCAGAAGGTATCTCTGTGTTGTCAGGGCTACATGTGGGCAGGACCATGAGCAGAAAACTGGGCATTTCCTCCCCACAGAACCACAGTGAACAGGCACAGTCGTAAAAAGAAAAATCCCCCAGTTCACTTGGTTCTGAACAGTATCAATAACTCAGTGCAATTAGACTGCAGTCATACTGGAGAGCGCAGAGGAACTCAGTGCAGCCTTTCTCGTCTGTGAAAGGTCCTTCAGGAAATGGAAAGCAAGAGTTCTGCAGATATTTAAGAACTTTTGAAAGTTTGTGCTCTGTTACACTTGCAGGAAGTTGGTATGTGTGAGCTGTGCTGGGCTGAGCACTCGTGTTAGGGACGGACAACAGCACCTTCCCAGCTGCACCTGCCTCGAGAAGACAGGGAGGTCATTTTAATACGGCTTCAATTTGTCATCTTCATTGTCACTGCTGAGCAGCCAGTTTGAGTGACAGATAAATTAGCAAAAATCTTGATGATCTGCGAATGGAAAGAAACCCTAAATGCCATGAATAAGTTCTTGTTTATGAATCTACTCAGGTGATGAAACCAAAACCCTTTTGCTTCCCAGAACGCAGGACCGAAGTGATTAGCAGGTAGTGCTTCAAGTCTGGTGGGACTGTTTGAAAATGTTAATTGAGGAAAGGCCAGAAACAGGAGGAGAACAAAATGCAACATTTACATAGGCGGGCAGTCTTAGTACAGCGAGCAGAATTAAAATCAGCGTGGTGACCTTGAGAAAACAGGCAGCTCCTCACAGCATGCCCATGCCCAAAAATGTGGTATGAAAATACCGAGACGCTGCGCGGCTTTCACTCCCTGGTGTGTTGTTTTCTTCTCCCAGTGATGGCTGAAAGGAGACGGGGTGAGTCCTCTCAAATATGCATTGGGGAGGGATGGGGCTTTTTAATTTTGTTTATATCTCTGTGCTTTATATCTGCTGGTTTTGATAATAAAGCTTTTACTGAAGGTGAGGAGGACGTTCCCAGCAGCCTGGAGCGGCTGAGGCCATGAGCCAAAGCCTCCTGGTGTCCCAGGAAAGGGGCTGGTTTGCCTCTTGGTGCTGTCCCTGGAGTAAATCCCCTCCAGCAGCTGCCACCTCGCTCACGCCCGGGACCCCGATGCTGCTGAAGCCTTTAATTTTACAAGGTCATTGCCGTATGTAAAGCCTCCTGGTGATCTGTTTAAAAAAACCAGATAACACACCCCTTATCCCCAAAATCTTGAGGTTCAGCAGAAATGTGAGGTACAGAGATAATGCTGGTGGCACAAGCTTTCACCCCGAGCCTCCTGTTCGCACAGGCTGCGCCGCGCTGTCCCTCTCTGCCGTCCCCGCTGCCGTTCTGCTTTTTGGGTGTTTATTTTTAGGTGTTGGTGATTCAGGGGCTGCTGCTCAGAGCTGTTGGGTGGATCTGTGCAGGCGCTGCCTGTGCTTGAGCTGGTGCTGACCCAGGCCCCGCTCCGTGTCCACGGAGCAGAAATTGTTCCCGGGGTCGTTCTTGCGAGGGGGAAGCTGCGGGTAACTGCTGCCGGCGGAGGGCTTGGCACTGGGGTGTGTGAATGGCAACGCTGCCGCTCTGCAATTAACGGTGTACAGCTCTTGCGTGGATACATTCCACCTAATCAATCCTCTTGTATTAGCCAATTAGAAGCTGTTAAAATTACCAGCTTAGAGATGTAAAATGTGTGCTGCAGTGACACTATGTCTGGTCTCGGGGCAGGTCCCGCAGAGCTTTCCTCGCCTCCTGCTCCCGCTCTTGTCGGCTGCCGATTTACCCTTCTCCCCTCCAGCACTTCTGGGCTGAGGAGAGACCTTCTCACTCTCTCCAACTCCCTGAAAGGAGGGTGTGGAGATGTGGGCATGGGTCTGTTCAACCAAAGAACAAGTGACAGGACAAGAGGAAATGGCCTCAAGTTGTGCCCAGGGCAGTTGAGATGGGATGTGAGGAAGAATTTCTTTGCTGAAAGGGTTCTGAGGCATTGGAAGGGGTTGCCCAGGGCAGTGGTGGAGTCCCCATCCCTGGAGGGCTTGAAGAGTCGTGTAGACACAGTGCTGAGGGACATGGGTTAGTTGGGGACATGTCAGTGTTGGGTTCATGGTTGGACTTGATGACCTGAAAGGGCTTTTCCAGTCCAGGCAGTTCTGGGGTTCTGCCTTACCGCTGGATTGTCTGGGCAGGTGAAGGCGGGCGGCTGCCTCTGCCCCTTGGATTTGTCCTCCCTGGAATGTTTGCAGCTTGATCCACTTCACATCCACGATCCTCTTCCCCCTGTTTTCCTAACTGTTTTTCCCAGTTAGAGCCCAGTAGAACCCAGTTCCTGCTCTAGAATTGAACAAGTAGGAGCTGCAAAGGCAAACAAACAATTTGCCGCTGTAAATCCTTGTGTCTCTGTTGGCTTTGATGAGCCTGTAGCAAATAGCTGCAAGTGAGAGGCAGAGCCTGGACAGAGCCCTGATGGCACAAGGTGACAGCTTTGTTGGCAAGGAGAAGCCCTGGTCCCTGGGCTGCACCTGAGCTTTGGCCTTTGCTTTACTGGCTCCTTCCAACTTCTTGCCTGAAAATGGCCAGGGTTGATTTCTGTAACTGACAGCAGCTCCCCACTGGCATCAGCAGCAAAGGAGGAACAAAACAGCTCTAAAGAGAGTGATTCTTCCCCGTTTCATCTTCCCTTTCTTTCCTCCCTTCACACGAGGCCCTGTGAACTCAGCCCGGTGGGTTGTGTCACACGTGATCTGCGCCGTTTCACATCAGTGCCCTCTCACCTGTACTCGATAGCATTTTTCCCAAAACATTAAGTTTTGACTGGAGATTTTTTTAATTAGGTTGATTAATGTGTACTGGCAAGGAGTGATTTTGCTTATTCTGTGTGTTTTTTGTATATATAAGCTGAAATAAGAACATCTGGCACTTTTTTCGCTGGATCTGATAGAATAAGTTAGTTGAAAACAGCTTCTTTCAGAAACTGCAGGTCAGCGGATTTGACTTGTGGGGTTTTTTCTTTTTAATTTATTGAGTCTTTTCTGGACCAGAAAAAATACCTTTAACTAAAACAATGACTCGCAGATTGTTCTCCATTTTAAAACACCTCCTGATGCTAACAACATCCTCTTTGCTCCGCTTCGGAAGAGGGCCAGGAGCAGACAGATCCAATGCTACCAACCCTGCCCAGCCTCCCTTGAGCGATGGCAAAGCTCTTGGTGGGTGTGGAGTGAATTCAGCCTCGCAGTGTCCCAGTGAAGCCAGTCAGGTGTGGGGATTGGGGCTATGGGGTGGTGAAGTCTCTGGCCCGCAGCTCCCATCAGCGCTGAGCGTGGATCTGACTGAGAGGAGATCTCTTTGTGGTCTGGAACTTCCTCCCAAGGGGAAGAGGAGGGGCAGGTGCTGAGCTCTTCTCCCTGGCCACCAACGCCAGGAGCAGAGGCCATGGCAGGAAGATGTGGCCGGGGAGGGTGAGGTTGGCCATGAGGAAAAGGTTCTTGAGGCAGAGGGTGGTGGAGCACTGGCACAGGCTCCCCAGGGAGGTGCTCATGGCACCAAGCCCGACAAGATTCCAGCAGCATTTGGCCAAGGCCCTCAGGGACATGGTGTGAATGTTGGGATTGTCCTGTGCAGGGACAGGAGTTGGACTCCATGGTCCTGGTGGGTCCCTCCCAGCTCACAACATTCTGTCGTCGAGGTCTGACCCCGTGGCTCACGCTTTGACTGTGGCACCACTGCTCTGTACTTTCTTTTCGTGAGGCATTCGCTGGCCCCGGTGTAAGTCACTGGAGAGTTGTGTGGTTGGCTTCAGTCGCAGCAAGGCTGTGGCAATGGAATCTGTTGTCCTCCTCCACTGCGTGAGTCACACGTGAACACACGTGTTCAACAGCGCACTCAAAATCAGGGCAGGATCCGTAGGGAGAACGCAGCCTGGCAAGAGAATTCGCTCTGAGCATCTCTGTAGCAGCAGCTATTCCCCCGTGAGCTCGCAGGGCGCGCGGATGAGCTGAGCTCGGAGGTATCACGGGCGGCTTTGGCATTGGCCGATGTCTCTGTTTCCACAAGCCCCTTCCCCTCCGTTCGGATCCCGCTCCCAGTGCCAGGCTGTCCCTGGAGCGGAGGGCTCGCCTCCCTCCTGCTCACAGGCTCTGCCCTGCGGGCACAAAGAAGTAAAAACATTTCTTTTTCTCCAGTCTCTGGAAGTTCCCTGGAACTGCAAGGAAACAACAACAACATCAGATGACAAAAGCACGGGGTTTGCTTTCTTGCCAGTCAGCAGCCCACTCCCCCGTCCTGCCCCGGCAATGCCGCCCCGGTTTTCTCTTGGGCGTTTGGTTTAATTTCACCTTGTCCCTGGCAGGGACGAGCACCGGGCGCGGGTTCTGTGCCGGCCCGGGGGTGCGGGAGGTTCAGAAGCAGCGGGTGGGTGGTGGGAGGTGGAGGTGGGTTAATAACCTGCCTGGCTGCTCGGGGAAGGAGCAGCTGCGGAGGGAAGAGGGGAGCAGCTGTGGGTATGAAATTAGTCATTCGATGAAGAAATGGATTTGATAAATAATAAAACAGTGGTATTAACAACAGATGCTTTCCAGGTCAGATGACTTTGATAAAAGCACCCAACAGCCCTGGGTAACGGTATGAAAAATATGTATCTATATTTATACATCTATCTATATGAACAGGCAGCTAAACAAGCACGTGTTTGTGTGGAGGTGCCTGTGTGTACACGCTCGCGTGGAAACGTACCTGGCGTTTCATTTCTGCTTTAAAATGACGGTGCAAGCGTTGCTGCTCCCGTCTCCACAGGCTTTGGGACTTGCCGAGAGAGCCTGAAATCTGACCAACGTCTCCCGAATCCAGCGCGCTCCCTCCCCGCCTCTCCTCAGCGCCACCTCCGTTTGTTTTCATATTCCTGCCTTTTCATTTTGATAACTCTTTTGATTTGTAGAATACTGGGCCTTATGGAGTGTTTCCTCTGAAGATTTAGTGTGCTCTTCTGACCTTTCACCTTCAGTCTTTGATAAGAGCATTTTAAAAGCGCAGTTGCTGCCCAACACCTTCCCCAGCAGCGTGGAGAGCGCTGGAGCGGGGTGGGTTGCAGATGGGATGGAGGAGGCTGAGGAAGAGGAGGAAGCACGGCGAGATGGCCTCTGCCTTCTGCAGCCGTGGTCCTCTCCTTGCCCACCTCCACCGCCCTGGTGGGCTCACCATGGTGTGGTGAGCCCTGAGCTTTTCCAGGGGCAGGTGTTTTAGCTGGGGGTGGTACCAGCCCCATCCTAGCGATGCCAGCGGTCACTGAACGCTGCTTCCCTCTCTTTCCTCCCTGCTAAATTGCTCATTAGCCTAATTGCCCATCACCAGGGAGAGGCGGGAGGGTGGCTTGGCAGTGGGGTTGGTTTGTTCTCCCCTTTTCAGCCCCAGAAGCCAAGCTCGGGATCGTGGTGCTTTCAGAGGGTGACCCAACATTGCTTGTGTGTTTCCAGCGCGCCCCAGTGATTGCGATGGTTTGGGGTAAGCGTTGGCTGTGCCGGCTGGACGTGAGTTATCAAGGGAAGGCATCGGCAGTGGGAATGTCAGTAACTAGAATGGTCTGACATGGCAGGTCATTTTTATTTTAATATAGTAGATTTAATGAACTCTTGTCTTTATAATTCATGGTACTTGCTGGGTGCATCCATTTCCCCTCCGTAATGACATTAGTTACAGATCTACCCTTCGTTAGAGGCTTTATTGCAGCTGGCAAACTCCACTCTCCGGAGTTGCAGTGATACGTTCCCAAAGTGCGAAGGGTTATCTCATAAATTGTTGCCTTTTACATTCAGTACTATTAGTAATAAACATAGCCAGAAACTTCCCTGAGAAGTTCATGCATTATTAATTATCATTATTATCGAATCTCTCAAAGGTTATTTGCAGAGGCCCACAGTGTGTGTTCCCCAGTTTACGGGGGCAGGTTTAGCGGCCGTTCTCGGCGCGGCGCCTCGCCGGCAGTCTGTGCCTGTTGGAGTGTGTTTAGGTCAGAGCCGATAGCGGACCCCAAATCTGCTGTCAAGTGATTTAATAGCATTTGTGTCCAAACTAACCCAATCTATCTCACCTCACAGAGAAGAAAAAAAAAATAATCCTGCATCAAAATTACTGCTTTTGGAACTGTCTTGTCTCTTTTGAGTGGGAACTGGAGACAACTAGACAAGCTTCAATGAAAGCGAATAAAGAAACATTACTTTCTGAACACAATCTTCTGTTACCAGTCACTTTTCAACAGACATTCAATCAAAATGCTAATGGCGAAGGCAACAAGGGAGTGAGGTTATTGTAATACTAATTGATAGGCTGCAGGGATGGGTTTTGATAAGTGCTGTTGAAGATAGAGTTTTGAAATATGATTCTCTTTAATTACAATGATAGTAATAAAAAAATGAACAAATGATTTAATGATAGTTTTCTAGGTAATGGCTTGAAGATTTTTGTTCAGGTTATTTTGTAGGAGTTGTTTTTTTTAAACTAGAAATTATGAAAATCACCTAAAAAATAAAGCCATAGTGGAAGGTAGTGACTTTATCTAGACTCGCGTGGCTACTTTGCATCAAAATTAATACTGTCAAATCTGAAGCTCTTGAATAAGAAATCCAGTCATTTATTTATACAATAGGCTGCTGAAAGCCCGGAGTTGGAGCCACGGTGCATGTAGGAGTGCGTTTAACATCTAACGCTTATAATAATTAGGATCAATTATGCCAGCACAGATTTTAAAATGCATTTTGAGGGAGGGAAAGAATGGGCTGAGGGCTTTTCACTGGGATTTCAGAGTGCATCTGGGGTACCAGGTTTGATCAGATTAATGGAAATTATTGACATGCAGCGATGGGAAGCTCCAAACTAAGAGCTGCTTTTCCCGGTGCAGATTTTCCGTGTATCCCGGCGGAGGGGAGAGCTGTGCCGATGGGACCGCGGGGCTCCCGGCCAGCATCGTCCCTGTCGCAGCCTCCTGCTCCCCTGTGTGCCGCCACACGGCGTCCTGCCCCCCTCTGCCCATGACATGGGAGCACAGAGAGGAAGGGCAGAGCTGCGGCTGGCAGGCAGCCTCCGCTCCGGCTCCTTTTTGATGAATTAATTGATAACAAAACAGTGAATGTTGGGTTTTTTTGTGAGGAGAGGGGAGGTTGTGTTTTGCTTTTGTTGATGTGGGAGGGGGCTCTTTCTGGGGCAGGGAAGGATGATCTCTCCCTCCTTTCAATTTGTCAAGCTCTCTCTCAAAGATCTGCCAGAGAAGAAAGGGTAATTAATAGGCTTGAAGTCATTTCCGATGTGTCAGTATTTCTGCCTTGCTTCCAAGTGATAATGTTCGCTGGCTCGAGGCCTCCGGGGAGCCTTCCATCTTATTAACTTGTCTAGGAGAAACAGTGAGTGGGGACAGCTTGGGCCAGTGGGTGACATGAAATGAGGATTTGTGGTGTAGTGAGCTGTAAACACGGGGGCTGATTGAGTAAAAAGTGGAAAGAAAGAGGTAAAAAAAAAAAGGAAGAAAAATATATTAAAAAGGCCAGTGGTCACAAGTCTGTGTGCTGGAGGAGGACACACTTCATTTAGGGCAGCCGGGAGCTGGACCTGCTGTTGGGCTGTGTGATGGTTTTTATTAGGATGCTCAGTTTGAGGTGCTGAAAAGGAACCTGGTTTTCAGCAGAGCAAGGGCTGGGTCCTCCTCCTCCTCACTTCAGTCCGTTTGCCAGGTCAGTTGGTAGCTTTCATAGCTTTTCTTAATTGCATTCGAAAACTTAAGTGTTAAACTTCGGGTGCTTATGTGTGAAGACACCTTCATTCTCAGAAGAACCCAGGGATGAGGTAACCCTACATCCTGCAGAGAGCTGGAGAGGCTGAGCACGTACAAGGCTTGGGATGGAGACGTGCAGCAGTGACAGGCGTGAAATCCCCGCTCCCAGCCGGCTGAGCACGCAGGGCTGTGCCTTGTGGCCAGCTTGCCAAGGGAGCAGGGACCCTCTTAGTCCATGGATCTCAGAAGCAGCTCTCTTGAGCTGGAGCTCTGCACCCTGGCTTTCCATCCTCCTTGTTGTGTGTCTGTATGTCCTTTATCCTGTTGTTCAGCACAGGACCAGCCTCCTGCTTCCTTCACCTCTCTGCACCGTGCAGGATGTCACCCGTCACCTGCCCAAGCCTGGGAAGGGACCGGGAAGTCCGATCTGGGGGGACATTGGCAGGGGCCGCCCGGGTTGCAGGGCTGGGGGACATTGCCTGGGGCTGCCTGGGTTGTCCTTCGGCAGCTCCAGTCAGCAGAAGCAGTGTTAGAGAAGCAGCTGAGTGAGTGTGATTGGCAAAACAATTGTCTTTCTGCCCCAGCTCCCCATTGTTATGTAGCTCCAAGGTCTTGCTTTGGAAGGGGATGCACGGAAGAGGAGAGATCACTGCGTGTGTTTGATAACTCCACCTGTAATCACAGGATCTTGTATAATTGCTTCCCCCCCAGCTCAGTCCTGGTGAGATTTTGCTAATTAGAATTAGAACACTTAAAAATAGAGATTATTTTTAAACTGTTTTAGCTATTATCCTGTGTGATGTAGAAGGGAAGTTGGATGGGATCTCAGGTTTCCCAGACGAAGGCTCTGCCTGGCACAGGACTGCAGCCCCTCGCAGCGGCGTGGGACATCCCCCGTCTCCAGTGTGCTCCTCCCGGCCTCGGAGCAGCGTCAGACACCGCGGGCAGCGCAGAGCTCAGCGGGGCAGCACCCATGGCCTTGGTGCAGGACTGCAGACTCCTCAAGGCGAGAAATAAAACGCCTTTTCTCTTTCCTGGAGAAAAGGAGGCTGAGGGGGAACCTTCTCACTCTCTCCAACTCCCTTAAGGGAGGGTGGAGAGAGGTGGGGATGGGTCTGTTCAACCAAGGAACAAGGGACAGGACAAGAGGAAATGGGCTCCAGTTGTGCCCAGGGCAGTTGAGATGGGATGTGAGGAAGAATTTCTTTGCTGAAAGGGTTCTGAGGCATTGGAAGGGGTTGCCCAGGGCAGTGGTGGAGTCCCCATCCCTGGAGGGATTGACGAGTTGTGTAGACACAGTGCTGAGGGACATGGGTCAGTGGGGACTGGTCAGTGTTGGGTTCATGGTTGGACTGGATGATCTTAAAGGGCTTTTCCAATCCAGGCCATTCTGGGCTTGTTTGTAGGTGGGTTCTGGTTTTTGGATGTGCAGAGTTGCCCACTTGCCTTTGATGTTAGTCAAAGCCCCAAGACACCCTGGGCAAGAGGGAGAGAGGGATGAGTGAGTCACATCCGTACGTTCATCAGGACAAAACGAGGAGATGTCTTGGGGCGATGTGCACAGCCCAGCTGATGGGTCCTGCGCAGAGCGTCGCTGCTGCCGGAGCTCTGACCTTCGTGGCAGCTGTGGGCTTACGTAAGGCTGATGCTCCATCTCCATATTGAACTCTCTTTGCTTTTCTTGCTGTGTTTTAATTTCTCCTCCGCAGTGAAAGCGCACGAGCGGCTTCATTAGCTGCTGAGATGGCAGGGGAGGCAGCGCTGGTCCCCACCGCCCGAGCTCTCCCTTGCACATTGTGCCCTTTTAAAGTAGCAAACCTTGGCGTTTTGGGTCACTGGGAAGGAACAGGATGTCTTTCACATATTGACAGGGTTTTTTTCTTCTCTTTTCTTTTCTGATCTCACTTCTGTTTGTCAAGCTCACATTTCATTTTCCAGAGAAATGATTATGACTAAACATCTCTGACAACCTCTTTGCAAAGTGTGAGAAGGCGACAATGGAAAAAAAAAAAAAGGAGCCACCTCAAAGCTCTCCAATGATTAAGCTGCTTAACTGGCAAGTTTTTCCTCTTCTGCTGCAGAGCCTATTGCTGCACAATGGCGTTCCCCTTGCAAGCGCTTATTAGGGAGGCACTAGTATAATCTAATTAAAATTTGTTGTAATATTCTGGGAAAATTAAACCACAATCCTTCCTGTTAGAAAGACTGACCGTGCATGTATTAGTCCTCGATGTTTTGGTGTTGTTGTTAGCTTCTGCAAATATTAACACTGCCTGCATGCTCAAAATGATAGTTTGTGTCTATTAACAGAGCTTAATTCTCAAATTAAATGATGAATGATATATAGGAATAGGGGAAAGCTGGATGCTGGACTTTTTTTTTTTTAATGCTAATGGTTTTTCTACTTCCTGGAGGTAAATAAGGGGAGGGGAGGCTGTGCAATATTATCACTGTGAAATTAAAATAAAGTCTCATTATTTGAGGCTGGAATTTAGTGGCTGAAGGTTTGCTCTTCGTCTGAAGCTTCATCCTGAATTCTTCCAGCTAATTGCCTGCTGATTAGTTGAGAGACAGGCATTGCTAATGCTGGCCTCGAGCGTCAAGTGATCTCCTGCAAAGTCTGAGGCTTGTAGCACTGAGTGGGAGGCTTAGGTGGGGCGTGGGGTGTTGGGGCAGGAGGACGGGGTTTGCCCTGACCCCCATGTTCCCAGCACGGCGGGACCGGGATCTCGGAGAGGACAACACGGCTGCGGGGACGGGATGGAGCCCCCGGTTTTGTCACTTCATTGCCTGTCTGCGGAGCGGCCGGTGGCCCCAGCTCTGCTTGCTGGGAGGAGGTGGCAGCAGCGTTTGCACCCCCAGCCGCCTCTGTGTAATTCACTGCCCAGTTTTGCATTAATTTACTTTTTTTTTCTGAGAGTTTTGAGTTCTTTCCGATAGGACCTAAATAGCCAGGGCAGATGTGCTTGGTACATGTGGAAATGCAGAAAGTACTGACCTCCAAATAACAGGTAACAGCAACTCCCCTACATCTTCTGGTCAGACTTAATTCTTCTTTTGGGGAAAGTTTTTTGGGGAGGAAAATAATACAAAACTTAAAGCTGCAATTTATTTGGGGAAAAAAAAAAAACAACCCTAAAAAACCCAAAAAACCCCACCCCAACAACAAAACCACAAAACCTTTTATTATTGCACTGAAGATGGAAAAATTATCAAAGTGCCAGAAAACCTCCAAATACCTGAATGTTTCCCCTCTTTCCCCAGCTGTTTTTCTGAACTTGATTCGAAGCATGGCTGGAGATATCTCTGCTGCTGATCAGTGAAAGTTCCCGTTAGTGCCCAGCAGCAGAAGGCTGCTGTGGGGTGTGTCTCCCTTGTGGGCAGAGAGTTTTCAAGGGCCCGTGTGTGTCTGGAGAGCGCAGCCTGGCCAGGCAGGAGCCCCACGCAGCCGCCGCGGTGGATCGGAAACTCGCTTCCAATTGCCACTGGATTTAGGGACATGGGTCAGTCGGGGACTGGTCAGTGTTGGGTTCATGATTGGACTCGATGAGCTTAAAGGGCTTTTCCAATCCAGGCCATTCTGGGATCCTGGGGTTGGGCTGGATTTGGGCTGACGATGGCGAAGGAGGGAGCGCCATGGCAGGGAGCCGGCGCCGCCGGCTGTGCCGACTCGGTGTGCACCTGCAGCCTCGCCGGGCGCTGGGATTGACGGGGCCGGGGCCGGCTCATGGGATTAGGCAGGGTCTGGCCGAACAGCGATAGCGTCACCTGGGCTTGGTAGATGCTGAGACAATCAAGACCATCAATAGCTTTTTTTATACGCTCTCTCGGCGGCACAGCCCAGTGAAGGAGGTGATTTTAGCCGCCTGCCTTGAGCGTGCTGGGCTGGAGCGGGAGCCGTGCAGAAACCTCTGCGGTGGCTGCGTTATTCTGAGTCCTGCGCTCTTGGGCAAAGGATGGAGCCTGCATCCTGGGATGGGTGATCAGGTGCCAGGCGGGTGTCAGTCTCAACAGGCTGAAACAACAATGGCAGTGTGTAGTGGATCAAAACACTGAAGTCTTTAGAACGTGTGTTTGATGAGTCATATCACAAGAGCTTTATATTCTTGATGATAACAATCGGCAACGCGTTATCTGTGGTTCCTCGCTTGTACATTTCTTACAAGCTGATAAACTTTGAGCTGGATGGGAATCGAGCGAGCCTCGGTGGTGATGTCTCGGTTGGGGCTGGAGGAGTGTGCCTGGGGGTTGATAACAGGACCTGGGAACCGCTGCTCTGGATGGTGCTCAGCACCTCTGGTCCAGGTCCTCCCTCTAACAGTGGTGCTCACCAGGCATTTTGCTGGTCCTGCCAGCCCAGCCCTCACTTGTAGCTGGTGTGACCAACAGAAATCAAGAAATAGGGTGAGCATCGGTGTTTCAGGAGGGGGATGCTTCACTGCCCTTGGCATTTTAATCTCTTCCAGCGCTAGGTTGGAATAAGCACTTTTCTAGTGCGTGGTGATTTATTTTGTTAAAAACCGAGGCATTATTCATCATTACGCAGCTTTATGAGAGCACACACAGCAATATTCTCCCGTGGCAGGCTGTGGGAGCTGGCATCGTGTTCAGCTGAGAGCCCTGGGGCCAGGCCAGGCCTGCATTCGAGCAGGGCTGGGCGCAGCTGCGGGCTCAGCCTGTTGAGCTGGTGTGGAACCACCTGGATCCAGCACCGCCGCTCCGGTGACCGGCCGGCCGTCGGGGCAAGGCCAGCCTTCAAAATGGCATCGCTTCTTAGAGAACATCAGACTTCTTAAATGCAGTTAATGATCCTCAGCTATAAATAGTCTGCTCCCATTGACTGGCAATAAGGCTCTTGTACTCTGTCTCGCAGAGCTGCAAGGCTTTTCTTACCTCCTTGGGATTTCTTTTTTCCCTTCTGTATGTACTGTAGGTCCTTTCATCCCAATGGCTTTCCAAACAGCACCCTTCCCTTCTGGGGTTGGGAAGTGAAGGTTCTGCTGAGCAGGAATTTGCTGAAGGTCATGCAGGGGGTTCGTGGATGAACAAGGTGGGTCTGGGAAAGGCAGGAAGCAAAAGGGATTTGAATTTGAACTGCTCTGCTGGTGCAGCAGGACCGGGAGTGCCTCCCCCTGCATCTTCCCAGCTCCAGGCACATCTTCTGGTGAAGAGCTGGAGGAGCAGACTCAATCTGCCTGGGTTTGGCTGCTCATAGGTGCTGTGTGTTTGCTCCCGCTGTGGGTGAGAATGGAGCCAGTGGGCTGGGAACCAGCATGGGTGCGGGGAAGGCAGCAGGAGGTGGCTCAGGGTCTGGGCTGGCAGCACCCAGGCTGTGAAAACCCTTTGGGCGACGCTCGGGTGTGTGTAATGAGTTCACCTTTCCCGTCACCTCCGACTGCTGCTCCTGGCGCTTTTGTTTTTAAGCGTAAAGATTTCAGCTTTTTCCCCGGTGATTTGAACAAAGGTTGAGCGCGTGGGGAAATCCATAAAACAATGTCACCAAAAATGCAAGGAGGAGAAGAAAGCGTTTAATAAAGCGCTGCTGGGCCTATGCACCTGGGAACTGGGCTGGGATGGATGGGAACGGGAGGGAGGCTGCTGGAGAAGGTCACCTCTGAAGGTGGCAGATGAAAAAGCAGCATGACCTGCTCGTCTCAGGGAGCTTTGGCAGGAACCCATCAGTCCATCAGTGTTCGGTTGGCCCATCCTCTGGTGTGCGATTCCGTGGCATCCCGGGGCTCAGCGGAGCAGCTGTCCTCAGGAAGGTGCTTGTGCTTGAACTGGGGCAGGGGGAGCTGGAGGGGAGCAGGGGGAGCTGGAGGGGGGCAGGGGGAGCTGGAGGGGGGCAGATCGAGGGGAACCCTCTGCAGCAGGGAGCAGCTGGGCTCTGCCTGCCGGGGGCGGGCTGGCCAGGGCACTTAGAACACAGTGTTAAGGCACCCAGTGATGACAGAACCATGGTTATTGGAGGTCTGATGGGCAGCAAAGTACCTTCTTCTGCCTCATCTGTCTGTGCATGGTCTCGAAAGCAGCTGCAGGGGAAGTAAAGCATGTGCCGTATCTGAGGAGCGTTAGATCCTGAAATTAGAGCCGTGATTAGCCAAGGGGTCTGGATTTTGTGCCTGCACTGTGCCTGCCTGAGTCTTGTTTTCCTTTTCCATTACCAGCAGATCCATTTTATAGAGCTGTTTGGCTCTGTGTGGTCCCTATTAAAAGTTTTCTTTCCCAGGGTGATTCTGCTCCTTTGTTGCATCTGGTTCTTGAACACTTTATACTATCAAACAGCAAAACTGCTTTTATTGATGTGGCAAAGAACAATGGGATCTTCCCAGCAGCGCTCCCAAAATAGGCTCTTGGCTTTTTTTTATGCCTGACTTCCAGCAGTGGAAAAAATGATTAAGATATGTTAGGTTTACTGTGGTCACTTCAACGGGAGATGGGTAATACCAACAAGCGACGCCGGTAAATGGATGAACTCCTCCAGCAAGGCGGAGGTGATGCGTACTTGCCCTGTCCCTGCTCTTTCTGCGAGACAGACAGCTGAAAAAGCAGAAAGCATCCAGAATTTAATAGAGCACAGATCGGGTGAGGCAAAGATGATGGCACTGGGCTTGTGTCTGGTCACTGGAGGGTGGCTGCGGGCTGGGTGGACGTGCCTGGTCGCTGCTCACACAGTGACTGCACCCGCCGTGGCCCCTCTGAGGTGCCATTTCCTGGGAGGAGAGGGGGAGCAGAGCCATAAAGCCAGTCCTGCTCTCTGTGTGTCAGCTGAGCTTTCCTTAGCCTCTTGGTGTCAGCTTTGGGTTTGCCATGTGGACAAATGTTGGGGTAAGTGTAAGTCTGCCATATAAAATCTATATATGCCATATAAAAAATTCCCTGTGTGTAATTTTAATGGCCACTGTCAGCTTTTGCCCCCCGGACACACGCAAAATCTGCCACCTCCTGGCTCTCAGAACCACGACTGGAAAACCAAAGCTGTGTCCCCTGTTTCAGAAGAGCCATGTGGAGCTTTGGGGGGGGCAGTGGGGCTGGGAGCATCTCTGGTGGTGATGAGGAGACGCTGCGCCGGCCGCTGGCACGACATGCCTGGATCCTGTTCTGCGTGAGACAGCGCTAATTACAGATAACGCTGATTACGGGAACCTCCCTGCAAGACATGATCCAGCCTCCTCCTGCTGCAGGAAGGGCTGGGAGGAGGGTCCGGTGCGCAGGGAGCTTGCAGAAGGGAGCGTACAGGGGTTTAATTCTGGGAGTGCACGTGCACAGGTGATATTTGTATTTATTTGTCTGTTCTCTTGGAAACCCTTCTCATGTGGCCTTTGTTCTCCTTCAGATGTCAGGTGTCTGTTACAGCCCTGTCCTTGCCGCCTTCCACTTCTAAGCTGTGCATTTCCACAGCGGGTTGCATCTGGCTTACCGGGAAAGAAAAGAGTCTGTAAGCAGCGATTGAAGAGTTTTCCTTTCTATAGTGCCTTTAAAAAAACAAGTGTAGTGCCACTGAAATCAGAGCCCGGCTCTCTGCGATAAAGGGCCCTGCAAACTGACTGCAGGGCCTTTCAGAGACGTCTGTCTCCTTCTGATACAGCCATTGCTGGGGGAAAAACAAAAGGCAAAAATGAGCTGCGGGTGCTCGGGGGAGTAAACAGGTGAGTGGTGTTGGTGTGAGTCCTGAGGAGCAGCTCTGATTCCATCGTATTGACCCTCCTCTCGGCTCTCGACAGATTGTCACCCCACAGAGGAGTGAAACGTCACTGGGCACCTGCTGGCAGCCAGGGAGGAACGTCACCCTCTGTCCAGCACTGCTGGCCACGGTCGCTGTGCCTTGGGGACAAGTCCCCATTGGAGGAATCCACAGGTGATTCTCAAGGCAGCAAGTAAAAACTGCCATGAATTTCTAAATGGCATTAATGTCATTGCTGAGGGCTCCCCCACCCCGTACCAACTCTAAATATATATGTAAGAAATTGGGGAGTTTTTGCAGGGATGGTCCCTCCGTGGAGGTGCAGCCCGTAGGAACGTGCCCTCGCGTGCTCCTTCACCTGAGCTCGCTGGGAGGACTTTGTGACCTCGCTGGAAATGGGGACTAGCTGGTGAGCCCAGGAGGGCATGTGGGGTGACGGTGTTTTGGGTGGGACACACCCCACAGCACAGTGGGTCTGTCCCCCCAGCCCCGGGCTGTCACGCCACTGCTGCAGTCCCAGGTGGGCAGGAGTCACCTTGAGCGCAGCCTCTCAGCCGCTTGGAAAGCCCGTTCTGTAGACACGTCCTTTCTCTCGGGGCGCCTCTGGCAGCCGCTGCACCCCTGAGCTCTCCAGTGCTGGGAATTAAATTCCAGAGGCAGGAACGAGGAGAGGTCTCTGGGCCTGGCGGGTGTGTTGGAGAGGTCTCTGGGCCTGGCGGGTGTGTTGGAGAGGAGCGGTGTCAGTGGCAGGTTTTGGCTGCGTTCCCTCAGCGCGGCGCTGCCCTGCGCTCCTCTGCTCGCTGCAATCCAGCACAAATCCCTGTCTTTGCCTGGAGGGCCGGGTTGGCTCTGAGGCCGGCGGAGCTGCCAGCAATGGATTTGCTAACTGCATCCTCAGAACTCAAAGGCACTTCCCAGTGTTGTGCTCTGCTGTGGCAAAGTTGATAAATACTGCAAACTTGTGCAGCCTGGGTCAGTCAGAGACTGTCTGGGAGGGAGCGCGGCTCCTCTGGGCTCTGTCTCATGTGAAGCAGCTCTGGGGTGTATCTCCACTCCTTCAATGATCTATTTCTCTAATTGAAGGATTTCAGATTTCTTTTGTAGGAGCAAGTGCCTGCTTAAACATGGAGACAAATACAACCAATAATATGTACTTGAAATTTAATGCAAGCTAATTCATTTTGGCACCGTCCCAGCTATGCTGATTAAATGGCCTGTGAAGTGCTGCGATATCTTGATAATGTACATTCTACATTTGATTATATAATCAATTACGGTGCACCTAATAAAATGTGAAATTAGTGAGAAGGCGCCGGCAGATTGTGTGGGTGCAGAGTGGCTCTCGGGCAGCTCCAGAGAAACTTTTGCAAGCGCACCCTGGGAAGGGGCTGCGTGTGCGTCCGTGTGTCCTCAAAACACCCGTCCTTAGGAAACCAGCGGCTCAGTCAGATGTTTCTGTTTAATTGAGTGACTTGATTTGAAATAAAATAACATGCCTGACGCCGCTGCTGTCCTTGCTGAGCCTCGGGGTGTGGGGCTGTGCTGAAGGGGTGACGGTGAAGGTGATGTACAGAGCAGTTCCTGCACGAGTCTGTCAGCCCCCACCTCTCCCCAGCTCCCTTTGCTGGAGCTGGTTTCTCCCAGCTTCTGGAGGCAGCAGAAGCAGCCCGTGGTGCCTCCAGGCTGGGCTGGGTGCTGGTGGCATGGTTGTGGGGTGAGGAAGTAGGGTGCAAAAGCAATCTTGGTGCACAGCTTCCCCCATCGCGCCCCTGGTTTGCTGCCAGCAAATTTCCTGATGTTTTCTCTCAAGAGGTGACCTTGCAGTGCATTTTTCAAACAGCTTAGATGATCTTGGCGGTTATTCTGTGGTGGGTTTAGGAGGAATGTTCTTCCCCTTGGGCAGACCCAGGGTTCAGCTCTGCATGTCAGGCTTTTCCTGCACCCAGGAAAAGTTCCTGAGCTCTTCCCTGCCTGGGGAACCCACGTGGGCGTCCCTGGGGAGGACAGCGCGTCCCCACCAGCTTCTTCACCATCTATGACATCTTCTTTGCCTCTGATTCCAGCTGTGAGCGCTCTCTGCTCGCTTGGTCGGCCCTGGGACGTTGGCTCAGCGTGGTGGGGAGCCACGGGCTGTCACCCCCAGCTTGGCTGCGCGCCGGGGAGCACCCGCCCTCGCTTGGCAAACGTTCCTCATTCCTTCCGGGCAAGTTAGCGGTGTCTGGGTGAGGAGCTACAGCAGGTTGGGGGAATTTGGCCTGGGTTTTATGGCCCTCTGGTAAGAGAAGTTGATGGGAAACAAATGTGTTATGGCCCCAGACAAGCTGTTGCCACATTTTTTGTTTCATTTTAAGGCAGCACTATCCACCAGTTGGAATATAGGCCTGGAGTATCGCGGGGAGTAATCTAATTAGTATGAAGTCAATTCACTAGTTCCTTTTGTATCTCGTGATTAAATAAGTGGGAAAATGGCTTGAAAATTAGGTGCTAGAACGACCCAATTACATTTCTGTAGCTTTTTGTATTCAATTTCATAAACAATTTTGCTCTTCGCTGGTTAATCAGTGAATGCCTTTTTCCAGTTTGAAAAGCACTTTTGAAATTATAATGCAATTAAATTGTGTGTGGATGTTCTGGCATAGCGAGTGTGAAAGCTGGGGGCCTGGCAGCCAGCCCTGTTGTACCTTGACAGTAATGAGTTCCTGAGCTGGCAGCTTGCTGGTGTCATTCATAATATTGTCCACGCTGGGTGACTGTCACACGCAGCCGCCTCAGCTCCTTTCCAGCCAGGGTCACCAGGATGCGGGTGCCAGATCCTCTCCCTCTCTCTGCAGAGAGAGCAGCGCTGGGGACGGCTCCTGGGGCAGATCCACCAGGTCCGCGGGCGGCAGGGACCAGCCTGTGGGACCCTGCTTTGTCCTTGGCCAGCAGGTCGAGATGTGGGCAAGTGCACGGTGGAGTTTTTGTGCAGTCGTAGAGCAGCTGTGTGCTTGCTTTGGGCTTTGTCTTTTTTGTTTGTTTATTTTCCTTATGTGAGCTCTGTAGCCCTGAAGATGGACGAGGGGGACAGAAGGGACTGAGTATTATTTTCCTTGGAGGGTGTAACTGGGGCGAGTAGGGAAGCACCTCAACATCTTGTCCTTCTCAAAGTCAACGGTAGAGCTGCCCTTGGCCTCGCTGCAGCCTTGCTACCCAGTCACTCATGGCCTGGGGAAGCAGTAGGTACGAGCAGTGTCCTCTCACCAGGCAGATTGTCCCCAGATGAGCTCACCCCTCTGAAGCTGCTGTTTTTCTCACCAGCCCCAGAATCCATAAGGGGTGGGGTGTTGCCTAAGCTCCTCTCTTCACAGCCAAAATCACGGTGGTCCTTGCAGCGTGTGAATCGTGTGGCAGCAAGTAGCATCTCATCCGATGCCCGCTGCAAAGGACTTCCAAAGGCCCACCAACTCTTTGAGGCCACCAGGCTGTGGAGACCATGACCTGCTATGTGCTTCTGCTGTACCGTGGCCTGTCTCTGTGGGCCTTTTAAGGTCAGAGTTTTTCAATGCTTGCTTTTTATTTTTGTAGGGTATTTGTCTTGTATTCAGCCCGCTCTGGGTGAGCGGGAGCTAAATTCAGCCTCCTGGGGAAGGGCAACCCAGTGTGCGTGATCGCCACCTCCCCTGATTTACGGCCAAGCACCACAAGGGGAAAGGCAGAAACCTCTGTTAAGAGCAAAAGAAATAATGTGAGAAATAATGACTGGCTTGGCAGGTTTTAACAAGTTCAGTAATGGTATTAGGTGCCCTTGGCTCAAGATAGTAACTTCCTCTTAAATGATCATTACCTGGCTAATAAAGACCTCGGAGCAGGTCATTACAGCTTAATTTAGACATAGCGTCCTGTTTGGTTTGCGCGGCGTTGCCATCTTTCAAGCTGTTGAATCCATTGCCTGAGCACCGCGGTTGGGAGTTGGCGTTTCCTTGGGTTTTCCTCTCCCGGCAGCTTAACGAGGAACCGAGCGTTTGCTGGTCTTGGTGGCCCTTCAGCTTGGCTGCTCCCGGGGGTGGGGATGTGCATGGGCAGGGGAGAGGGCCAGGGGCTTCTCCAGCTCCTCGCTTCAGCTCTGCTCACAGCTTGTGGGTTTCACGAGCATCAGTTGGAGGAAGGGCAGGAAGACGCGATGGGAACGGAGGAGCCCCTTTGGGAAAGCTCTTAAGCACTTGTTTAATTTCTCATCTTGTTCAAATCAGTGGGGTTTAAACTATGGCTGTAGGGTTCTGGTTCAGACAACCTCTGGCTTTCAAAGTCTTTCAGGTAGCACTTGCCCAGACATCCCCCTCATGTGGGGACCCTCCCCTGGCCCTGCCACGCTGGCAGCTCCTGCGGACTGAGCTCCCAGGCGTTTCTCCTCCCATTGTCTCCTTTGGGAACAGGAGCTGGTTTGAGAGATGAGTGACCACAGCCAGGTAGGAAGATGAGTGAGGGTCCAGCCTCGTGCCCACCGTGCCGCCCCAGCCTCTGCTCCCTTGCAGATGAGCCATCCTGCTTCCCTAACCCCATTAGCAGCAAGTTTCAAATGCAAGTAATTACAATAACCAACCCCCACCCGTTATTAATATTTGGAAGACATCTCTTTGATAAGCCCATCTTTGCAGCCAATTTCCTATTTCTACTGAAAGCAAAGCATCTTCCCTCCCACTATTGTAAATCTGTTGTTAAAATGAAGAAAAAGAAATGGAAAAAAGGATCCCCCAAACCACAAAACTGTAGCACCAGGCTCGGTGCTGCGCCGCCTTTGTCAGCCCCAGATAGAATTATGCATCATGAATAAAAACTGCTGTCAACATGCATTGGTTTCAAAACATTAGAACATATGGTATGTGATTATCTGTATTGTCAAATGCAATAAAGTGAATTTGAATATAATAAAAAATGTAATATTTTAGAAATTTGGTAATAAACTGTGGGAGAATTGACAGGCAGGGAGGATTTGACGCCTGTAGGCAAACAGATAAAGATGGCAGGACGTTGTGCTCGGCGGCTGCTGCAGTCGCGTTGGGAGCAGATTTCCTTGCTGACGGGGGAGCCCACCCGGGTGAGCTGGCACCCAGGGAGCAGTGGCCCTTCCTCACTGCCTGTGCTGCTGTGACCTGCCTTTACAGGTGACCGAGGGCTGGAGCACCTCTCTCTTGAAGAAAGGTTGAGGGAGTTGGGCTTGTTTAGCTTGGAGAAGAGAAGGCTCCAGGGAGAACTCATTGTGTCCTTCCAGTACCTGAAGGGAACTTAGAAACAGGAGGGAGAGCGACTTTTCCCATGGGCAGAGTGACAGGACAAGGGGAAATGGTGTTAAACTGAGAGAGGGGAGATTTAGGCTGGATATTAGGGGGAAATTTTTCACATAGAGGGTGGTGAGACCCTGGCCTAGGTTGCCCAGAGAAGCTGTGGCTGTTCCTCCCTGGAATGGTTCAAGGCCAGGCTGGATGAGGCTTTGAGCAACCTGGTCTAGTGGTTGGCAACCCTGTCCACAGCAGGGGAGTTGGAACTGGGTGATCTTTGAGGTCCTCTCCAACCCAAACTAGTCTGTGATTCTTGTGGCCACTCATGGCCACTTCACTTGTCCTTGTGCTCTGCCACGCAGGGCTGGCAGGGGACAGGGTCTGGGGTCCACCGCTGGCTCCCCGCGGGCAGGTCTGCAGCCTTGGGCTGGAGGAGAGGTGGCGAGCAGGGTCCAAGGGGTGATGGAGCCCTTGACCTGCTCCAGGGCACAGTGAGGGGCTGCAGGGTGCTCGCTTGGGGCTGGAAATCGGCGTTTGGATTTGTCAGGAGCTCTGTGTGGTGCCAGTCTTGCTGATGAACAGACAGAGTATTTGCTTGACATGCGAGGTTCCCGTTCTGGTTGTAGACAGATTGATTGGATTTTACAAGCATTTGGGGTTTTCTTCTTTGACAGCAAAAAGAAATCTGTTAGTTTACACCGCGCGTCCCCCACCCAGCTGCACTCCCGTCGTCTTTGTGCCACCGACTCGTTAGAGAGCTGGGAAATCCGTCCCTGAACCGAGGGAGCAGTGGAAAGCTGGGAGGAGCAAAGGTGGGTCCGTTCCAGGAGCTGAAGTTGCACACTGCTGAAAAAGCACGAGGTCACTTTGCCCTTGAGCACCTCCTGTTTCAGCCCTGTGCGTTAATTCTCGAGGCGCTGACAAAACCGCGCCCGTTGGGACCTGGTGTCTGTGGCGGGGAGAGGCTGAGTCGGGAACAAACTTTGGGGCCTCCTGTGCAGAAAGTTCAGATGCAGAAGTGCAGCCGTAAGTGTATCGCACGTAGGTGCAATTTTTCTTAGGTCACTGCTAATGCATCTAAATGATCTGTGAATGCATTAATGGTTTCTGTTAATTAACAATATGATAAAACTGGCATTTAGTAAGTTGCTGTGTAGTGTGCGTCTCAGTCATTATGTACTCAGCGCTTTGGTTTGATTTCAGAATGTTAATAGAATAAAATTTTAATGAAGATTGGTTGTTATGAAAGATTTATTACGAGAAGTTCAGGTGGTGCTCGCATTCGCGTGGTCCGTGCCACGCGCTGGGCTTGGGCTTCCCCTTCCGCAGCTAGGGCTTCGGGCAGAGCCAACGTCCTGGCTCCGGCCGGGAGCCCGTGTGCCCCCCAGCCTGGAAACCTTTGCTTAAAGTGGGTCGTTTTAACCTGTATCCTTCATCCTTTGGGGAGAACCATTCCCCAAAGCCAGTCTGGGTGGATTTTCACCTCTCTGCAGGGGCAGGCTGCTCATCAGAGACTGCTCATCCTTTTTTTTTCCCATTTGAGCGATGCTCCCTTTGCAAATGCCACGCAGCCATGGGAGGACGGAGCGAGGAGCCTGAGGTTTGCAGCTTTCCAGAACAAAAGCAAAGGAGTATCTTGCTGGTGCCCTTTATCCAGCTGCGTGGCTGACCTCAGCTCTTTGCTCTCCTGCCGCGCTGGTATTGAAACGCTAGCACCTTGGATGGAGGTTTTGATCTAAGGCAGTTGGCTGCTGATTTAATTTTGAGAATTTACTCTCATGTCATGGAGGATATATTGACACTTTAAAGAGCAGTCATACCTGCCTGTGCCTGCCAGGAGAACCTGGCTATTGTCCGTACCCAAGCCAAGGGGCACGTAAACACCAACTGGATGTGCAGGCTGGCGGTCGGTCGCGATGAGCGTCATTCACAGGAGCGCTGCTGGAGAGCACACTTTGCAGCTAACAAGGGTGATATTTTCTAGCCTAGACCGCAGCTGTTAACCTTCTCTTTCCCCCCTCCTCCATCTCCTGGTGCTTCCCTCTCCCACTCTGGTTATTGTGAGAGTGGGGTGAGATTTGTTCTCCATGGAGCAGGAGGTGCCTTCAGGTGGTACCTTCAGGTGGTACCTTCAGGAGCGACCATTGCTCTTGAGGTAAGGAGGTAAAATCTGAGAAGTTTGTGTCTCATGCTCAGCTGTATTCTGTGAATCTGGAGAGAGTTACTTCTTCAAAAACCGAAACCTCTCCCTCCGTGGGTTTGTGGCACAGGGAATCGGACTAACAGGAAATAACGAGTTAGAGTTGACAGCTTTTACCCTGGACAGTTTGGAGCTTTAATAAGCTGAGTGGCAGTATGTCAGATGAAAACTTTGTGGAAGGGACTAGAAAGTTGGGGGGAAGAAACGTGGGACCTGGACCACAAGGGAGGTTTAAGCAACTTGTCCAAAGACACAAGGTGAGAAGGTGGCAGAGTCGGGGCTGTTTCCCAGTCCTGGCTGTTGGGTTCTGATGCTGACAAACAAATGGCTTTTCCCAGAAGCAGGATTAAACCTGCAGGTCCCTTTCCCAGACTCTCAGGGTAATGACTTGAATTACCTTCACAGACAGCACAAAGTTAGAGACATCCATGGTTCACTGTCTGGGCAATTAAAATGTCTGGGCAATTAAAATGTCCTGGCCCCTCCACTCCGTTCATTCTGTGTGTCTATAAAGTCAAGACCTGGTGACAATGATTACAGGACTTGGGTTCAGGTCCCCCTGTCCACCCCTCCCTTGCAGGTTGTAGTATTATTATTATCATCATCATTATTATTAATAATGATAATAATAATGTTCATAAGCTGGCGTGGCAGTCTGGGCCGCGCGGGCGCTTTCAAAGTCACTTTTCCCCTCTGATTCCGAGGGATGTGTGAATAAAGCAGAACGCTATTGATTCACACCAATCTCTGCATCGACTGGGTGGGAGCCACTTGCAATTCCCAGCAGCACCAGAGAGCTTTGCAACAGGGAGAAATATGACCAGGCAAGTTGAGAAAATAAATTAAACTAGTGTCAACTTTTCTTGTTTCTTCTCTCATTATTAATGGATGGAATGGGGCTCGTTTATCAAGAAGAGGAAAAATTAATTGACACGGGCTTTAATGTTATTATGCCTGGCTTGTCTGGTCACATTTCTTCATTTTTAATTTTTTGTATTTTTTGAAAGGCATTTTATTACAGTTTACAGGACCAGCTGCCAAAACTATTGGTATAAACAGAAAGCAGGTGCATAAATAATGGCCCAGCAGGGCTGGACCTTTCTGTGTTTCAAAGCTTAAGGAACTTAAATACAAGAGAAGAGGCCTGAAACAAGCACAAGTGAGCAGGTCAGGTACTGAGAGCTGACGCAAAAGGGGACGCAGCCTGAGCTCTGACCATGCTGTGTGCTGCAGTGGGTGTCAGGCTGGGACACCCCCAGGGACCCCGGGTCACACTCTGCTCTCACACCATGCCGGCTGGGGTGGGCGCTGGAGCAGGACGGTGCCATGGGAACAGGTTCTGTGTGTGAGGGGGACTGACCCTGCGTTAACCACAGCACCAGCCCGGGAGTGACGGGTTGTTCTTGCTGAGCGAGATTTAAGCAGAGCCTGCATCATTTATTGGTGTGGTGTGGACCATGTACGTCTCTTCCCTTCTCCTCCCCATGCTCTTCTCTCCTGCCCTGCTCTTCAGGATTACTGAGCAGGCACAGAATCCCAGAATGGCCTGGACTGGAAAAGCCCTTTAAGGTCATCGAGTCCAACCATGAACCCAACACTGACCAGTCCCCACTGACCCCTGTCCCTCAGCACTGTGTCTACACGACTCTTCAATCCCTCCAGGGATGGGGACTCTACCACTGCCCTGGGCAACCCCTTCCAATGCCTCGGAACCCTTTCAGCAAAGAAATTCTTCCTCACATCCCATCTCAACTGCCCTGGGCACAACTGGAGCCCATTTCCTCTTGTCCCTGTTCCTCTGCCCCTTGATTGAACAGACCCATCCCCACCTCTCTCCACCCTCCTTTCAGGGACTTGGACAGAGCCAGAAGGTCTCCTTGGTGTTCCCTGATGATTTCCTCCCCACTCCCCGCTGCGGCAGAGTCCTGGTTTGCCCATCAGAGCCTTTCCAGGACTACCCCCAGCATTAGCCTAGGTTTAACCTTTTTGGTACAGGATGCAATCACCTCATTTTCATTGTTTTGACACGTGCAGAGGCTTGAAAGAGCGAGACCTTTAACCCGGTGAGCTGCTTTCCTGTGATTCCACCGATGAGCGACGTCCTCTGTGCGTGCAGACGCTGCTGCAGCAGTTCCTGCTGTACACAGATAAAACCTGGGCTATGGGGAAGTTGCTGCCAACTAGCAAGAAAAAGTAGATATATTTCATAGCAATGGTGTCGTCATCTCAGCTGTATTTTACTGAGCTGACATCAAACCTCTCAGGTGATGACAAAGGTGTGAAATATCGTTGATTTGAGTGTGAGAAAAACAAAATGCGGAACACGGGAGCACTGACATTTGGTATCTTCACTGTGGCTTCTTAATATTATTTATGGCTTCTACTGATTTTTTAAAAATTCTTTTAATCTTTTTATGGTTTCTGTCACTTTCTCTTATTTCTGGAAACATGTGGCAGAAAGTGCTGCAGCTGAGCTCTGTTTTGCTTCACGGAGCCGTCCACCCGCGGGCTTGGGCAGCTCTGAGCTGAACAAGGCTCTGGGCCAAGGGAGGCTTTTTGGTGTAATGAAGGTGTGTTGGAGGATGCATCCTCTGCTGATGGACATCAGGCATCTGGGTGGGCATCTGCAGGCACATTGGAAATGTTTCCAGGGTTATTTGGTACTTGAGACTGTCTTGCCTTGCATTGTAATAGGAGTGTATTTTGCCAGATTTTCCCTCTCTTATGAATGATGCACTTGTGTTGGTTTCACAGAGTGGTGGGGGTTAGAAGGGACCTCTGGAGATCACCTAGCCTTGGGATTGTCCTGTGTGGGGTCAGGAGTTGGACTCAATGATCCCTGTGAGTCCCTTCCAACTCACAACATTCCATGACACTGTGATCTTCCTTGAGACCCTTCCCCAGCCTTCATCCTCGTCCCTCTGCAGTGGAGCTTTGGCATCTCCACCTCCTCATGGACAGGATGACTGGGTGCTGCAGATCAGCTCTGAGAGCAGTGGTAGGGAGGAGAAGATAAAGCAGGGGGGTTTGCTCCATGTCCTGAGTGGCTCCATGTTGACGTGCACAGGGGCACAGGGTCCCCTCTCCCCAAAGCCGCCGGCACAGCGGCCGCTGCCGGGCTCCAGCAGATCCCCGCGTGTCCTTTCGGAGCTGTCAGTGCCCGGGAGCCAGCAGCTGAGTAGAGTGAAGTGACTCCTTCTCCTGAGCAGATGCTGAAGGAGGGTGTTTCACCTGAAGGTCACAGATACGAGTCTCATCTTCCTTTAGTGATCACACTTGGCTCAGAGCCTCTCATTTGGGGGCATCTGTTTGCCTCTTATTTTATTTTTTTCCCCTCTTCTTTGTCTTTCCTTTTACAGAGAAGATTATTCAAATGAATATTCAGTTTTATTCATTTGAATAAAAAACCCAACCGTTTGACTCTGTTAAATGCTTATCTCTTAAATAGAGCTTGTTAGCTTCCAATAATAGCTTCATTCAGAAGGATGCCGTATAATTTCATTTTAAAATGTGTGCTCCTTGACAACCGGAATCCTATTTATGTCACCATTTTAAGCAGCCGCCTTTGTTTTGTGTTAATCTTTTTCATACACTTCCCGAGAACCATTTTTTTTGTTGACTCTTAGCACCTCTCAGAAGAAATAATTGTCTGTTTAGTCCAGGAAGGTTTCTAAGAGTTTTGGTAATTTAAAAATGAGCACGTAGTCATTATGTGAACTAATAGGGCATGCGTGCAGTAAGGGTTTATTTTGTATGTACAATTATTAAAAGCTGGAATCTGATATTCAAAAAGTGAAACAAGAAAAGGACTCGTTCCTGATCGCTTTTATGGAGTTTTTCATTCTGGGGCACGTGATCTCTTGGGGATTGTTCACTGGAGGAGCGATAGGATCTCCTGAACAGCACCCGGTGGATCGCGAGTGCCTGGCCGCGTGCAGGTTGAAATCCCCTGCCTGCTTTCCAGCCAGTGAATGGCGTCAGTAGGTGTGAAGGGAAAATACTGTGAGCGTTCAGCTACAGATTCAGTGTCCTGCGTGGGCTCTGGGCCTGAACCCTGCCCACCCTGCCCCTCTGCCAGCTCCAGAGAGGAAGGAATGAGAAATGGAGTTGGTTTTTCTCCCAGCCCCAGTCACACCTGGTTTTTCTCTCCCAGCCATCTAGACTGGCCTGTGCGAAACGGCAGAGATCTCTTAAAAACCTGCAAATGAGTGCTGACACCTATGGATTGTTATTTTATTCTTGTTATCCAGTCTGTAAATACAGAAAGCCGAGTGGCTATCTGATTTAATCAGACAAATAATTTCTTGATAAACCTGTGTTCAGGCCATAGGGAGCGGGATGAGGATGGGAGACTTGTTTGAGTCCAAGTGTGTAATGGCTGCGGAGGGCTCTCTGGCGGCGCTGTGCATATTGAAGCTGATCTCTCAGTTCCCTCCCTCTCCTCCATCCTGGCAGAGAGACCTGACAGAAGTTGAAAGAGAAATCCTCAACTGCAGTGCTCACTAATGAGTGACTAATGATGAAGATGTTGCTGGTGCTCAAACAATTAATGACTTGTGGACCCGGAGTGGCCGTCTCGTTGCGCTGGGCAGAGCCGGTCCCCAGCAGCGCCGCTCCCCGCTCCGGTAATTGCCCGGCGCAGCGTGCCCCGGGATTCCTGGGATGCCGGATACTCAGCCAGTTAACCACAAAAATCTTAGTTTTTAACTACAGGTCTGTTTAAGGTCGATTTAAATGGAGTAATTTAGAAGGCAAATGAAAAGCTTGAGTTAAGTAAAATACTTCAAACTGCTACATGCTTTAAGTGCAAAGTCAGATAGTGTTCTGAGCGCTGGGTTTGAGTCTGACGTGCTGTTGGGTGATGTGTCAGGCCTTGGAGGAGATCTGGAAACTATTTCTGATGGTTTTTCCCCCCTAAGAAGAGGGTCCAAAGAGGGATGGGAGCATTCCCCATTGCTTTGTGTACTGTGCATTCCCAAACAAGCCGGCTGGGAGCTGCTTGGACCTCGCCTCAGCCAGCAAATGCACATTACAGCTTCAAATACTGTAGCCCGCAAAATGGATCTCGTACCTGCAGGTTGCCAAAGCCCTGTATAGTTTTAATATTTTCTCCTGTGCCCTATCAAAGCAAACCTGGTGAGTGTTGAAAAGGGGCAGCGCAGGGATGTTCACTGAGCAGAGCTTTTCACAGACGTTAGCACCAGGCAGTGCTGGTTTCCCATCTCTCTTCCCTCCCCGTTGCCCCAGCCCGGGCGGGCGCTGGTGCTGGGGGTGCCCCGGCTCCAGCCCCTTTGGCTCAGGCACCACGTGCCGTTTCCAGCAGACTTTTCAGTGCAGTTTGGGGGTGAAGTTCACTCTGTTGTTACATTTTCAAGATTTCAGTAGTTTAATCGGTGTTGGTGTTGACTCATCAAGCCTTTGCCAGAGATGTAGCCCATTAGATTGGGTTTTGTTTGGTTAGCTTGGTATTTTTAGGGTTTTTTTAAGGAAGAAGCAGGGAGTTTGGATGCGTGGAGCTGTGGTGAGCTGCCAGATCCCTTCAGCCTGGCCCCAGCAGAGCAAACACAGTGTACAGCTGCGGGCAGGCAGCGGGCATCAAACAGCCCTAAAGCAGCCCAAATCCACCGCTCCTTTGAAGCGGCAGCGGAGGAGAGAGGAATGATTAGATCAGAGGCCTCAAACCTAATGGTTTCTTAGAGGCCTCAGGATGTCCTGATGAGGTATTAGAGGAAGTAATTCAGGAAGAAAGGGACAAATAACCACCTCCGGAGCCGGGCTGACCCGCGGGGCCGCCGGAGCGGCGCTGGCTGTGCCGGCACACGGCAGCAGGGACCTTTGGTGTTTGCTCAGGGCGAATGGAAACACAAAGTGCTGCTGCATGTGTCGGGAAAGATGGGTATTTTTTATCCTTGCCAGGGGTAAATGAGGAATCATCTTCTGTCTTCCCGGATTTTAATTTTTTTGGGTTGTGTAATGAGTCAGTCCTAATGGAGAAGTCTCGTGGAATTAAACAAGAGATAAAATCGATATGGTTCCATAGAAATATAATTGGGTTTTGTAGAGATTGCTCTTAAAAACCTATAAGGTGTAAAAGAAAATACAGCCTTATTGTAGTTTCTGAGCCATCGTGTAACCGGGGTGTAACTATCCATTACATTCTGCAGGATGGATCAAAAAATCCATAAGGAGGTTTTAATTCTCCATTAAATCCTATGGAAGAGCTGGAACAGAACCGTATTAATTACCCCTGTGACGGTGCTTCTTCCCTCCATTAGCCTGCAGTGAGTTCAGCAGCAGCTCCGCAGACAGCAGGTGTATTTGCACCTGCATATTTTTATGAAAGTTTTCCAAAGTCCAGACAGCTAAGTAATACTTTATTAAAGTGAAATCCATTTAATTTAACCAGTATTTTCCTTTCCCCCTCCCCTCTTTGTTTCTTTATTAAACAGGATTTGGCTTCGTCACTTTTGAAAATGAAGACGTGGTGGAAAAAGTCTGCGAAATCCATTTCCACGAAATCAATAACAAAATGGTAAGTTGGTTTTGTTCCACAGGGCGTGTCGGTGACAGGGAGCACTCACCCTTTGTCACAGACACGTGTCATACCTGGGTGGTGGCTCTTTGGGACAACCTTCTCCATGGGGTTAGCTGGGTGGTGGGCACACCATGTCTGGTGGAGTGGTCACGGGGATGGGCTGCTGAGCCTTGACCACAGCTCACTGGGACCCTGCTCCTGTCCCCACGAGCACGGGAGTTGTCTGCAGGCTCAGGTGGCCGCCCTGCAGCGGGTTTTGATGTGGAAAGCCAGAGGTGGTGGTGATGGTGGGAATGAACCTGCTCAGCATCTTGGCCAACCTCGGAGAAGCTTTCTTCTCCTACTGCTCCCCTGAAAACCCCTGATGCAGCCACTGAGCAGCTGTGTCAGGGGTTTTCAGAGGGGCAGTGGGCTGCGGTGGCTGTTACAGACCATTTGCTCCCAAAAATAGCCGTTCTGGTCATGCTCCCGAGTCCTGACACGGCAGCTGCCTGCTGGCCCGTGTCCCTTGGGAAGTTGTGACTCTCTGCCATCATGCTGCAGTCACTTCCCACCCAGACCCAACCCAGGAGCCAGACCTGGGTGAAGTTTCTGCTAAATGACAGTCAGGTCCCAGGTTGGGGGTTGCCCTGTCAGTAAAGCCACTGAGCCAGCTGAAGAAGGGCATTTGTATTTCAATTGATGCAGTAACTTTGATATTTTCAGCTAAAATATTCTTTTTCCCTTTGTCAAAACATCCTTTGCTTCTCAAATGTGTATTCAGATATGCATTGTATATTGGTCTGATATGTGTTCACAGACTTTAAATTCAATAATAGAGCTTTTAGTGTGGATAAGATCAAAGCAATCTCCTTGGCATATGCTGGAGGCCTGATTCAATATTTGACTTGCTAATTTTTCCCAGGGCACTGAAATAATATTCCTCATATTGTTCCTCTCTGCAATATGCATCTGAAATAGAAGTGAGGGTCCTCTTGGCAAAGGGAGTGGTGGGCTGGCAGGGCGGGATGGGGGCAGGTCCCTTGGCCTTGCAGGAAGCCCCTCGCTCTGTCTGGGCTGGGTGCCGTGGGCTTTGCCTCTGCCCTGGCGCCAGCGATTCCTCGCCCGAGGCACTCGTGGGTCATGGGGGAGGCTCGTTCCCCTGTACAGAGTTCCTAAGTGCTGGTTAATCTGCCTTAAAAACAAAACAAAACAGAACAAGCCTCAAGCACCCCCACCCCAGCATCCAGATGACAGACCCAGCCACAAATCAGAAACGCTTGGAATGTGAATTTGGGTGGAAGTTGTCACTTGGGAGGGCAGAGCTGCAGGGCCGCGCTCCGGGATTTCCCTGCCCCTCGTGGCGGCGGGCGCGTGGCCTGTCGTGCTCACAGGCTGAGCTCTTTCACACTGTAGGTTTGCTCTGGAGCAAGGCTCAGCCTTCGCCTGGTGCAGACCAGTGCTGCCCAGTATTGCCCAGTGAGGTGACAGTGGGGTCTGTGCTCCTGTGCTGTGAAAATCTTACCCAGGCGTTTGCAGACCCCTGCGAGGGCAGGAGCGGTGGGGGAGTCACTGGGAGGAATTCTTCCCAGGCAGGAGGCCGCACGGGAGGGTAACAGCAGTGCAGGGAACAGGGGATGGGACAGGGTGAAAGCACAGGAGGAGCATCACAAAGAGTAAAGAGTCAGTGTAGGCTGTTGGGGTTTTATTGTCACGGATAATTAAAATATATTCTTCCCAGCACTCCTGGTGCCTGAGCCAGGTGCTGTGATGCTTTGAGCATTCTCTTCTTGTCACTTCTCTACAGCACTAATTTCAAAAGCAGCCCACGAGGGAGGAGATGAGACATGATCCCGTCCTGGGTCTGACTCATCGTACTGCTGGTGTGTCTGCAGAGCGCTTACCAAGCCCGTGCAGGGGCAGGAGAGCGTGTGCACGCGCGTGTGACAGCGAGCTGGTGCGGGTGGCTGGAGGGGACACACAGCTGGCTGGGGGTCAGCCTTAGGTGTGGATGTACCTTCCGTAGCGCCCTCAGAGACTGACCACTCCTGCTTCGTTTTTAACACATCCCCCTCTCGCGTTTTGCTGCCCAGGGGATGGGTTCTTGCAGCCCCAGCTCAGAGTGATGGGTTTTGCAGCTGCTCAGTGAGCTGGGGCAGGGACACCCTGTCCCCACCCCTGTCCCCATCCCCAGACCACTCAGCTGGAGCATCCACAGGTCCACGGGCACCGACTGGCCCTGAGCTCGCCCGTTCTCGTCTCCTGAACGCTGTCACTTGGCCGGGCGCGGGGGCGCGCAGAGGGTCGCGGGGCTGCTGCTGTCCCCAGCCTGTTTCCAGGCTCCCATCTCCCTGGCAGGCTATTTTTAACCCACCCATTCTGCTTCTGTTGCCATCCATAAAGCTTAGAATGTCAAATGTTACATTAACCGAGCAGCGTGAAAGCGAAAAGAAAATGCCATTTATTCATTTAATAAAGGAAACTTGGAATTTACGTGGGAGGCCAAAGATGCTCTCCAGACACTGGGAGGGGAAACAACTGAAACCCAAACAAGCTACTCCCAGTAGCTCCCAGTAGTGTTCCTCTGACACGAGCAGGCTGCTTCGCAAAGAGAAATCTGGTTTTCTAAGGGGGTGCCAAAGTAGCTGGAAAAGAAATGTGATGAGGTAATTTATTTTCCTTCAGATCCCACTGTGATGGGGTCATCACATCACGGGTACGGTGGGACAAGCGCTGGTGAGCAGAGCAATGGGCCGAGCCTGGCCCGGGTGCTTGGCACTGGAGTCAGGATCTCAAGTCAGACACTGGAGGGGGTGACAGAAGTGTCAGGCTGCTCTAAAATGGCATCTGTGGCCGCTTGTTCCTCCCGTGGGGGGATTTTGAGGGGTTTTTTTAACGTACCAGCACTCTTCAGGCTTCTCTCTGGACTGGCAGCCTTCGCCGCAATCTGGGCCCAGAAATCACCCTCCTCGCTCGTGAGGAAGTGGCTTTGGTGCTGTCAGCCTGTTTGGATGCTTCTGTCCCAAATCTGCAAAGCACACCAGCTCATCGCACCTTGCGGTCCCACCCCTCCCGGCTCTCCCTGTGGGCGTTAATCCTCGGTTTCATCTCAAAGGAAGTAACAAGAGAGTTAAACAACCCCCAGTGGCCAGAAATGACAAGTGACAGCTCCAGTTCGAGGACCCTACTGCAATCCCTGGGAAACTCTTTGGAGTTGGGATTGTCCCTTCATTTGACGCATTTGTAGGACCTCCCCAAAGGAAGTTGTCATTGTGAATGTGATATTGAGATGAGATCTGAGGAAGAAATTATTCACTGTGAGGGTGCTGAGACACTGGCCCAGGTTGCCCAGAGAAGCTGTGGCTGCTCCTCCCTGGAAGTGTTCTGGGCCAGGTTGGATGAGGCTTTGAGCAACCTGGTCTAGGGGAAGGTGTCCCTGCTGCTGGCAGGGGGGTTGGGACTGGATGAGCTTTAAGGTCCCTTCCAACCCAAACCAGTCTGGCATTCTGTGTGGGCACTGAGGCCAAAAGTGTGTGTGACTCTGGGGAGCTGGGATGTCAGCAGGTCACAGGAGAGCGTCGCTGCTCGTCGTATCCTACTGTAGGTTCAGTCTTTCAGTTGTAGAGCTGGAGCCTGACTCATGGCTGGTTGTTGTGGATGGGATGTGAGGAAGAATTTCTTTGCTGAAAGGGTTCTGAGGCATTGGAAGGGGTTGCCCAGGGCAGTGGTGGAGTCCCCATCCCTGGAGGGATGATTGGACTCGATGATCTTAAAGGTCTTTTCCAGTCTAGGTGATTCTGTGGTTTTATGATTCTGTGACAATTCTGATCCCATTGTCCCATCCCACCTTTGTCAAGGATCTGATGGGGGGTTTTGAGTATGTTCATCACCTCCCTGCTGCTGCCCAGCTCAGCCCGGCGAGAACAGGCTTCTCCGTGAGAGGAGCGGTGGTTTTGACTCGCCGTGGCGTGGACAACGCGGCCTCCCCAGGGTACTCAAACCTCAGCTAACCGTGAGTCACACGGTGCTGGCCAGACAAAGTTGCCTTGTCTTTGGGTGGTAAAATGGGGTTTTGTGCATTGTGAGTGTGTGCACATTCTGCTTTCCTCAAAATAGCCCTGGTTTCCCTGGAAAGCTGCGAGCCGTGGGCTTTGGGGACATCCTGGTGCTCAGAGCTGACAGCCCGTTTTGTTGCCCTGGGTATAAGAAGCTTTTCACTCCCCATCTCGGCTGTCCTGGCTTCTGGTGGCTTTGACTGCTCAGCTTGACCCAAGAGCACCCCAGTGTAATGGTAATTCTCCAAACTAGACTAAACAAAAATAGTGATTTTTAGTTTCCTTGCTTTTTCCTTTTTTTTAGCCTTAGAGTTAAGCCTGTCTTTGTTGGGCTGCGGAAGCACATCCCTGGTACCGGAGAGGTGGGGAAGTCTGGAAATGATTAGGACATGCAGCAGTGCTGAACTGGAACTGTGTGAGATCCGGGTTTGTGTCCCAAGGACCCACCTCGGGCGAGTCTTGGGGGTGGTTGGGTGCAGGGCTGAGTGCTGACTCGTCGCTCAGATCCATCCCTCTTGGAGAAGCCCTGTGGCACGTCCCGCTTTGCCAGCACGTGTGTGACATCCCTGCTTTGTCCTCACAGTAGCCGTGGCTCTGGGGTGGTTATGGCCGTCTCCATCCCGTTCCCCATGGAGCAGAGGGCTGGCTTCTTGCAGAAAAGCGGCCTGGCCCCTTTTTTTCCACTTTTCCTGCCTGTGTTGGTGAGGAGGCACCATCCAAGCCCATCACCCAGCCACTGACAGTGCTTCGCCTCTTGTTGCTGCATTTTCCCTGTTTGCTGATGGGATCATAGAATCAGAGAATGTTGTGAGCTGGGAGGGACCCACCAGGATCATGGAGTCCAACTCCTGTCCCTGCACAGGACAGTCCCAACATTCACACCATGTCCCTGAGGGCCTTGGCCAAATGCTGCTGGAATCTTGTCAGGCTTGGTGTCATGAGCACCTCCCTGGGGAGCCTGTTCCAGTGCTCCACCACCCTCTGCCTCAAGAACCTTTTCCTCATGGCCAACCTCACCCTCCCCTGCCACATCTTCCTGCCATGGCCTCTGCTCCTGGCGTTGGTGGCCAGGGAGAAGAGCTCAGCACCTGCCCCTCCTCTTCCCCTGGGGAGGAAGTTCCAGACCGCCAGGAGATCTCCTCTCAGTCTCCTCTTCTCCAGGCTGAACAAACCCAGGTGACTTCAGCCTCTCCTCACACCCTTCCCCTCTAAACCCTTCCCCAGTGTTGTGTCCCTCCTCTGGACACTCTCCAGCAGCTTTAGATCCTTTTTATCCTGTGGTGCCCAAAACTGCCCCCAGCACTTGAGGGATGGTGTGTGGGCAGCTTCTGCAGAGCACCTCGAGGCCTGGTGATGGTGCTGAATGAGGAGTGAAAATCATCCCTCCCGGGGGACAGAGCCTCTGCTGGGTGACAGAGAGTATTTTTGCCCTGGATATGGTGTATATTTGTTTACAAAGGCTTAGGAATTATTTTTCTTTCCTACTGTTGACTTTTCCTTCCCCTTTAAATCCCAGTTAGAAGTTCTTTGCAGCTCGCTGCCGTTCCCTTTGTGTCCTCGTGTGCTGTGAAAATCATAAATTACGCTGGTCTCTCAGAGAGCAGCGGTAGGCTGTTTTGTGGTTGCAAAAGCTAATTACTGGGTTATTGTTTCTAACGGTGCTAATCCAAACTTCATTTTCCTGTTAATTGTCCTTCGAGCCAGGCTAGATTGTTTTTATCATCCTGCCTGTTCGCAGCACAGGCGGCGCGAGGTGTAACCAATGCCGCCATGACATTTGGAATGGTGGCGAACACAGGGAACGTGGTTGTGAAATGAAATGACACACTTGAGGTGCTCACCCCCGGTCATCTGGCTGGAGAAATGAGATTGGCATAGTCCTGTTACATGCCCCTCTGATTAAAAAATCAGCAAGGGATGGTTGGAGAGGATGTTGCTGGGCTGGAGTGCAGGGACCAAGGCTGGTGCTCGGCATCCAAGCTGTCCCTGGGCTCTCGGGGGGTTGATGATGGAGAGGGGAGATCCTGGCTTTGGGCTGTGGGGCTTTCTGGGATCATTGAGGTTTCGGGGGACACACAGCCCAGTTAGGCTGAAACCCACCATCGAGGCTCAGGCTTAAGCCTCCCTGGGAAGCTCTGAAGGCTTCGTTCCTATGGGGCTGGGCGCCGGGCACACGTATCCTGCGCTGTCCGCGTCCCCAGCCCCGGTCTGTGCGAGCAGCTGCTCCACCAATTCAGTGGTGGGAAGTTTTCCTTTTTCTTTCTCTTTTTCTCTTAATATCAAGGCCCAGGAACCCTGTGGGGCACCACGAAGCTCCCCATTGCTCGCAGTAGTGTGTCTGCACCATCACGTGGCTGCAGGAGCCCGTGGGTGTGCAGGGGACAGGGTGTGGAGGTTGGTGGCCCCAGCTGGAGGACACACCAGTGGGATGGTTTTTGTCTCCCTGAGGACTTGCAGCCCCAACAGCACAGAAGAAGAGATGGAGGGAATTGCTGGCCCTTTTGTGGCTGTGCCCAAGTTTTGGGGTACCCAGTAAGTTGGGTGTCTTCAACACTTCTCTTGCTCCTCCTCGCCCATTTTCCCTGTTTCCCTTGAGCAGTGTCCAGGCTGTGCACATACATCCCTGCTCCAGCCATCCCAGGTCCCTCTCTGCCCTTCTCCTGCTGCCTCCCATGAGTCCCAAACACTTCCTTATAGAAAAGTCACTGAAGTTGAACTCCAGAAGAATTTCACCCCAAACATCACTGGGTTGGGGCAGGTTGTTCACAAGAGTTAGGTGTTTTGACAGCGTTGGCAGCATCTGAGCATTGTAGCGCCGGGAAGTTTTGCGAGTAAATACGGTCTGTGGAGGTTTGCAGCAGAAAGGGGAGAGGAGATGTGGGTGGTTTTGTTTCAAATACTCCTCTTACAGTCGGGGAACCTTTGTGTTACCTAAATGAAGATTGTATAAACCCAAAATTTGCGCTGCTGGGGTTGCCTAGGAACGGGCGGTTGGTTTTCACAAGACAGTGAACACACAGTCACTGATCGGGCTATTAGGCACCGAGGTGTGCAAAGAGGACCAGGAACTGGTTGAAGAACAAAGTTAGGGGCATAAAGCTCAAACCTCTAGATCTAGATCGAGACCTTTGCCCCTAGACCAGCAATTCTCATTGTGCTAGCAACCAGTGGCACCACTCAGGGCTTCCCCCTGTGGGGCTGCTCTGCATATCAGCACATTTTCCTGTTGCTCAGAGCATGGACTGAGGTGTAAAGCCACAGAAATGGGTCGGGGTGGCTCCAGCTGGCCCCCGTTGGCTTATCGGCACGGCCGGAGCACCGGTGGCGAGGGGAGCACGGGTGCAATCTGCTGGGGGGGGCAGTCGGCAGTGCCAGGGCAGGTGCACATGGAAAAGTGGTTTATTTCTCCATTTTGCCATCCAAAAAGGAGCTGGGAAGCAGCAGCTGGTGGTGTGGCCAGGGGTCCTGGGTCACCTCCTCCCACAGACTCACGGGGTGGTTCCAGTGGGGTTAAGCGGCTTCGGAAGGCAGCAGGAGCAAGTGGAAGTGGAGGAATGCAGATTGTCTGTGAATAGGGCCCACAGACATTTTCTGCTGGGTAGAAGTATTGATTCTTTATTCCTGTTTTAAAAGGAGCTTTTTGTAATGATCACCAAGAGTCATTCTGTGTTATCGATTGCAACAGAGCTGTGCTGGAGACCCCCCTCCATTCATTCCACGCCCGCGAGTGCCATTGAGAGGGACCACAGCACAGGTTCTCCTGCCAGGAACGTGGCAACTTCCTAAATCAGCATTTCTGTCATCTTCCCAGGGGGGTTTGCTGTGGGTGTTTAAGGAGACATACATGTTTGCTCTTTTAAATCCATTTACGCTATTCTTAAAGTTCACCTTTGAGGGGGAAGCGGTGCGGGGAGGCAAATGCTAAAAATAAAACTCCCTCCCTTAAGTAGATCAGTTCTGCATTTGACATTTACATGGAATTCATTTGCATCTCATTTGTACATGTTTCTGCTCAATAGGTAGAATGTAAGAAAGCACAACCTAAAGAAGTGATGTTTCCACCAGGGACGAGAGGAAGGGCTCGTGGATTACCGTATACCATGGACGCTTTTATGCTAGGGATGGGAATGTTGGGTAAGTGCCATAGCCACCACACCTCTCCCGGGGCCCGCGGCTCCCGCCCTGTCTCCCTGATTTCTGAACGCTGAGGGGTGAGCAAATCCCTGCCCCTGTGTGGGTGCCAGTCGAAAACTTCAGCAGGGGTGGAGTGGGGAAAATAATCCTGGCTGTGGTAAATGATTAACCCCCCCCACACCCCTTCCTGGAATATAAAAATTTGCATTTAAATGGATGTTTTAAATAGCCTGTTTTACTCTTTACTCACAAAAATAGAATGATGAAAGATGCAGTGTGTTCATTCTGACTAAAAATGATCTCTCCCCTTTTTTAGAGGAATTGAGTCACACATTATTCCCCTTCTTTTAAAGGTATCTTTGACAGTTCAGCATAGATAATTGAAAATCTTGCTGGTTCTTAAATGGCATGCAAGATGGAGAAAGCAGGGAGCTGCGTAACAGTACAGGTCGCAACAATAATTGCAAGTTTCAAGGAGATGGAACGGTATTTTAGTCCAGAGTATTGTGTCCAGAAAATACTAATTAAATGGGATAAATGATATTTAATGGCAAAATTCTATTTGTGCATGAGGTCTGTGTAGTTATAATTGGTTCTCATTTGTTTCTGCCTAGATAGTTCTTCTTTCTATAAAATGTGACAGCCTCTTCATTCTCTGTCCTCAGATTTACTGAGCCAAAATGCTGCTAATCCATTGCCAACTTCTACTTTTGTAAAACCTCACGTGTTTTCAACTTTCTGCTCCCTTTGTATCCCTGGACTTTCCCTCGGTTGTCACCTGCTGTGTCCCTAAAGCACGCATGAACAAGAGGGCATCTGGAGATGTTCCCAGGCAGAAATGAGCCTTTCCCGGGCTGGTGTCCCTGGTACGTGGCCTCTCTGGGACGCTTTGAGTTTTCTGTCCTGGGTTTAGGTGATGCCAGAAGCTGAGCACAAAAAAACAGCCTTGAAAGCTGGTGCTGGGTTGTGCTGAGCTCTGCTGAGCCAGGTCCACAGGCGGAGCAGGCCAGAGGACCCGGTTCCTGTGGGTACCAGGCTGTTAGGCTGCAATGTCTGACTTCAGGCACTGCTTGATTTGATGGGGACAACTTCCTGCCATGTTAGCTTTATCTCTGAATTAATAGCACTTCTGCTGGTGGGGCTGGAGCGATCCATTTCTGGCACGTGTAATTCGGTTATTTCAGCTGATCATCTGTTTTTCTGTCCCCACACTCCACCGCCACCCTGCCCCGTAGTGTTTGGAAATTACATTTTATGGTTAAAATATTTATCTTCTTCTCGTCAGCCTGTGATTTCGTTACCTCTGTGTTCCCAGCCTGCTTGGGCAGATGTGCTTTATTTGTTGTTTCTCTCTCTTCTCTGCTCATGGTGCCTGAGGTTCGGGGTGGTGGAGGTGGTCTGTGCTGGCTGGTCCCATGTGGCTGCTGGTCACCCTGGGCTGGGCAGAAAGACCCAGGGCAGCGTCCTCCTCCTCTCACCATGAGCAGAGTTCCCTCAACCCTTCTTGCAGCCAGGCAAGGAGTGAATGGAGCCAGGGTCCACCTCGGTGACCTGAAGGGAAAATTCGGCCCTCGGATGCGGCGTGAGTTATTCCCACTGGAGCTGCCTCTCTGGAAGAAGATGGTTTCAAGCCATAAGAAATAAGAGAAGAAGCCCTCAGCAATCAGATCTGCTTCTGTGCAGAGCACATGCCACGGGCACCTGTTGGCAGATCCCCATCCGGCTGCGGGGGGGTGGGTCAGGTCACCCTGACCAGCTCTGCTCCGGCCGGTCTCGCAACGTGCTCTTAGTAGATTTCAAACAAGGGTGACTTGCTCAGAATTAATGATTGATTCACGTTGAAGGCCAGATGCTTCATTATCTGCTCACTGTTTTTTTCATCTTCCAAGTTCCTGCTTGCTACAGTGGCACGACGTTAAATAATTAAGTGCTAAACAAGGAAATGGCAACACAGGAGCAGGAGGCTGGCTGGCTGGCGTTGCAAATCCCCTTCTCAAAGGCTGCCTGGAAGAGTTGGCTTCAAGGGGGCTGATGGGCAGCAGCTCAGTGGAGAGCCTGACTCTCTTTCCCAAGCCCCAGCAGCTGCTCAGTCACGGTGGGGCCCCATCCCTGCAGGGAGAGGGACATAATTAACCCATCAAATGACGAGGTGCACCAGTAATGTGCTGCCCGAGGCAGCATCTGCAGCAGCCGAGCGTTCTGCTGAGGTCCCGGGAGGCCGGTGTCAGCCCTTCCCCGCTCCTCCTTTTAGCTGGACTGAACGAGAGTGCTTGGGGCTGCTCGTGGAGGATTTTTATACCTGTTTCCAGAAGCCCTTGTTCAAGGTCACCTTCTCCAGATGCTGTTCACGGGCAGAGGAGGGAATCGGAGGAATGAACGCAGGAGACAACCCAAAGGAAAGAGCGGGGAGCGGCTCCCTCCAAAGCTATTAAGGAAGTTGGTCTTTTTCATTAATCACAGCCTCCCCGAGGAGCCCGCGGCAGCCGGGGTCTAAAGGTGCGTAGGCAGCCGCTTCTGTGATGATTTGGTTGATTGGAACAAAATTAAAGTGTTCTTCTGAAAGGATTTTTTGACTCCGAGAGCACGGGCGGGCTGAGCCTTTTGCCAGGACCGCTTGTGGGGTGTCTCAGGCTCACCCTGCTGATGGGACCTGCGCGGTCTCCGGGGAGATCAGGCACGTTGATTAACCACTCTGCCTGAAGAGCGGGCTGGAGTGGCTTCAGTTCCAGTCACCCCTCTGTCCCTGGCAGCCCAGCTGGCAGGAGGAGCTGCTCCCCAGCCCCGTTGGATCTACATCTGCACCTGGGTGGGAGCAGATCGGTGACCGAGAAGCTTGCCTTGTGCCCACAAGCCTCACCTCTGTCACCTGGTCCTGGTGTGAAACCAGGAGCCTGTCACCCAAGGTCACTGCATTGCCCCACTGCTTTCACAGAGTGGTTGAGGTTGGAAGGGACCTCTGAAGGTCATCTGGTCCACCCACCCTGCTCAAGCAGGGACTCGTAGAGCATGTGAACCAGGATTCTGTTCAGATGGTTTTTGCTTTCTGCCCTCCATTCAGATCTGTACCTGAAAACTGGAAAAAAAAGAGAGAAGTGACACTGAGGAGCAACATTAACAGGAGGTGGTCTCTGTCTGCCCTCCCATCTGAAGCAGCTCTCTGCATCTGGGACATCGCAGGTGCCATTGCGGTGGTCCTGGCGGTGACACCCAGCTCTGGAGGTGACGACTGCGCTGCTTGATCTGAGCTGGGGCCCCGCAGCACTCACCCCTTCTGGCAACAGGCATCTTAGACTTGCTGGTGTTTAATCTTAAAGTTGGGCTCTTTTTAACTTGCAAACCCCTACAGAGACAGGAGCGCTCGGCCTGTGGAGCTTACACCCCCCAGAGCGGTGAAGTGAGGTCTGACGGGAACGGGAGACTTCAGGAAGGCTGGAGCAGGCTGCTGCCGTGGCTGCACGGGGCAGAGCGGGGCTGCACACCTCCCACCGGCGGGAGCTGGACTCAGCCAGAGAGGAAGCTCGTGCCCTTTGGAGAACATAATTTCTTTTTTCCATCAGACTCTTTAATAGAGGAGCAGCTGCCTCTGGGGCGGGATTCAGGAAGGGGAGCCCTTTGTGAGCACCAGCTTCCTGGAGCCTGGCACGACTCACCGGCCCCCCCAGCTCCCGCAGCAGCCCCCGCCGTGGCCATCGTGGTGAGCGGCTGTGGCCAGCTCCAGCTGGGCTCTGGAATCCCCTCAATACAGGACACAGGGCAACTTTGGGCCAGGGAGAAACTTTTACAGTAGATGTGTTTCTTCTCCGTAGTGTGTGACCACCCCCTGTGTCTGTAGGAGATGGTTTTTGGTTTGCACTCCCTCGGCCCACGGGTGCTTATGTCGAGGTCACCACGTTTCTTTTGAGAAGGACGCTGAGCACTCCTGGTGCAGCCTGGGGCTCTGCACGTGGGCTGAAGTTCAGCATGGTGGGTACGTCAGACCTGCTGCTGTTGATGTCAGGGACAGGAGCCGGGTGGAAGTGGTGATGTGGAAGCAGTTTTGGTTGTTGGTTTGAGTTCTGCTTCCGCAGACAGGAGGTTCTGGCTTCAGAGGAGATAATCCAGGCAAAACTTGGATTTTTGGTTTAGCAACAAAGGATAGTAGAGAGATTGACCAAGGTTCCCCAAGACTACTGAAGCAAATAAACTGTTTGGTGCCCAATGCAGGATGAGAATGGCATCTCATGGAGATGGTGGGTAGGTCAGCATGGCCATAATTTGGCTTGATGAAGCATCCACATGAGCATGGTGTTAATGCGCTATTGATATTCAGCCAGGCAATTTCCCCGGCACGGATCGGGCTGTGACTCGTTAGAGCAGAGCTGGGCACTGCAGCAGTAAATGAAGAGGAAAATTGAAGTAATGTTGTATTATAAATTTATGATTTCATCTGCCTGACCTGGGGAGCGTTGAGCGCTGGCGATGCAGGCGAGAGCCCCCCAGGCAGCTCTGCCGCTGCCGTCAGGCACGGCTGGGTTTGGCCAGGGAGAGCCGGGTGCTGCCTTCCGCTGCCCTGGCTTGACAGGAGCATCCGCAGCCCCCGCTCCCCCGGATGGAGCTCAGACACTGCCCAGCACATCGGGCCCCTGCAGCCCCACAGTCCTGAGCTGACAGATCAGAATAAACCTGAATTGTTCCACTTGGTGAGGAGAGCGGTCGGACACCGCAGAGCGATTTTTGGTGGTGGGGCTCTCAGTGGTGGTAATGGCACCGATCCATTTATCAATATTGTTGTTTTCTTAAAAAAAAAAAAAGAAAAAGAAAAGGAAAAAGCTTTGTAAAGCTTAACTCTGAAAGATCTGATTTAATGACAGAGGTGATTAATTTCTCAGGGAATCCAGCTGTTGAGCTGTGAAATAAATACGCAGGGGCTAAGCGGTGTGTACACATCGCTGAAAGCCGCAGCGTGCTGTCCGGGGATGGCAGGGCTGCTCTCCCCTGCCACTGCTTAATCCCGTAATCAAAATTCATCCAAGGGTTTTTATCTTCCAGTTCTAGATTATGACTAATAGCACATTGCATGTATATATAAACCTAATCAGAAATGGAGGGACTTGCTGTGGCAGAAAAATAGCTGTGATGTACGTGAATATTAAAGAATAAATAAAAAGTGAGATAGGAGACCCCCAGGAGGAGCGTTCGGCTGCTGAACCTGTTCCTGGGGTCCAGCCACTGTCACTGCCGGGGTTGTCACTGACTTCAGACAGAGCGGGAGCAAACTTCTCCCGATGGTGCCTTGATCTGGAGAGGCGTTTCCCGGAGGCTGGGGGAGCCTGGGCTGGCGCTGCCCGTCAGCGGGAACAGCAGTTATTGCGCTGGAACTGCGCGGGGTAGTTCCTGGTTTGAAGCAAAGCAAGGGAGGAGATGCTGAGGGTCGCGAGGGAGGAGATGCTGAGGATCACGAGGGAGGAGGTGCTGAGGAGGTCACATCTCCAGGAAACCTCCTTAGTGCACAGGATGGCTCGTGGCATCGGCCGTCCCAGTCGCAGCTGCGGTGGGACCAGAGAGGGCGGCTGTTGTGGATAAGGGCTGGGAGGTTGAAATACAGAGGATGTGTGTGACCTTGGCTGCTGCCACCCACACGGGGTGTAGGGACTGCTGGGACCTCCTGCACACACGCAAACGTTCCTGCTGCCCAGAGAGTGAAGCCCCTCGCCCGGCACACTGGTCGGGGCTCACCGCCGGCGATGCTGGCGAGGCACGGGCTGTGGGGCTGGCAGCGAGCAGTGGTCCCTCTGTCCCCCACACCATGGGTGGTCCTCCCACACCCACCACCCTCCTGCTGACACGGCGTTTCGCTGCCAGCCGCGGTGCCAGCGCGGCAGAGGTGCCACTTGTCGCATTTCCTTGGGTGTCTTCATTAACAACATGCTCTCGAGTGGCATTTTCCCCTAATAAAACCAGAAGAGCTGCCCGGGGCTGGGCGCGTTGCCGTGCCTATCTCGGCAGTCGCTGGAGGAAGTGCTTCTCATACCTGGGTTTTACTTTCCTGAAAAATTAAAAGCTCTTTGACTCTCTGGCTCATTGCTGCTGCTGCCTCTAACTCTTTGATGTGTTAACTGTTGTCCTTCACACTCCCGGGATAAAGAATTACTACTGCCTTAATCTCCGCCTGTCAATAGCTCTGAAGCAAAGTACATTCATTGTAAGCTCTCCAAATGTCAGAGCAAACCTGTGTTATGTGTTTAGCCTTAGCATTTGGCATTTACTCTTCCAGCTAACAAGTATGCACAGTCCTTGGACTTCAGACACCAAAGTGCATGTTAATTACCTGAGTGGCAGGTCTCATGCACAAAGCCAGGCAGGCAGGCGAGCAGCAAAGCCAGCTCTCGATGTTTCCGTTCAAGATCATAATGAAACCTTCCTGCGGTTTTGCATGAGCAGAATAAATCTTGGGGTTTAATACCTTTTGTAAAATCACCCATCCTCCATGTCACTTTGCATTGTGTTTAAAAAAAAAAAAAAGCCTTTATTAATCTTCAAACTTCTCTCTCTCTCTCTCTCTCTCTCTCTTTTACGTGTCTGTGATCAAGGTTACCCGAATTTTGTTGCAACGTATGGCCGAGGATATCCTGGATTTGCCCCAAGTTACAGCTATCAGTTCCCAGGTACGTACGTTTCATTTGCAGATTTGCTTCCCCCTCCTCTTTCCTTCTTTCTTTTTTTTCCCCCTTTTTTTTTTTAAATCCATAGCTGCAAGCTGAGACAGGCAAGTCTGCAGGGAGCCTCTCACACAACAACATTATTCTTTTTACTACTTTACCATAGATATTTATATATACATATTTTAAATACATTTTTGCTGCTGTGTGAATTGGTACTGGTTATTTGAAAACAAACTTCTTAAGTTAAAACAGAAAGCAACAGAGATAATTCAAGAGCTGTTCCCTCCCTGTGATGGGTTTTTCCTTTCCTAGATATTGTAGAGGTAGCCGCAGACAGACACACGCACAGACTTGCACACACGCTCCCGTACGACCCTGCGGTGAGTGTAACGTCCTTGCAGGTGGAAGTCCAACCTTCCTGGGTTCTTCATCTCTGGTGTCCTTCACAGAAGCTGTTTCTAGCCGTGTGTTGATGGTTTGGGTTGGCTTCCGTTTGGTCCCCCCCTTTCCTTGGCGTGGCTGGAGTGGCTGCAGGGCACAGCGGGGATCGGGAAAAGCCCTTTCCCTTCTGGCACATCCCATGGGTGGGGCTGACACTACATGGGATGGAATCTCCTGTCCTTTCACCCCAGGGGTGTCTTGGACAGCTCTCAGGAGCAAAGCTGTGTTCATGGTTTACCGACAGCCAAAGCCCACCTGGCACGGCGGTGAGGAGACCCCGGCACACGGTGCGTTAACTCACGAGTGCGCTTGTCACGGCAATCACCCGTGAGAGCAGTCCCACCGCCCGCTGCCGCGCTCCTCGGTGGCTTGGAAGGGGAGGGCTGGGACATGGCAATGCTCAGGGTGATTGGAAAACCAAGGGAGCAGCAGCGGGTGTGGGGAGGAAAACCAGACACCCTCCGGGGAGGGCCCTTTAGGGCGGGAGGGTGTGGGGCATGCTCGGCTCCACCTGCGGCACACCGGGGCGAGGATCCAGCCTTGTGTTGGCACCAGGGCAGTGAGGGTGAGACGTTGCATTGGAAGCATATGTGCTATGGGGACAAGCTTTTTAGCAGGGCCTGGAGCAACAGGACAAGGGAAATGGTTTTAAACTAGAAGAGGGAAGATTTAGACCAGATGTAGGGGAGAAACTTTTTACGCTGAAGGTGGTGAGACATTGGCCCAGTTTGCCCAGGGAGGTGGGAGAAGCCCCATCCCTGGAAATGCTCACGGTCAGGTTGGATGGGGCTCAGAGCATCCTGATCTGGTTGAAGATGTCCCCGGCTCACTGCTGAGGGCTTGGACTAGATGGCCTTGAAAGGTCCCTCTCAGCCCAAACCATTCCATAATACTAACATCCAGGAGATGAACAATGTCCTTGGGACAGTAGTTTCTGTGCAGCTGGTTTTGCAGGACCAAGGGGAGCAGTGCTGTCAGGGCTTTATTTTCAATTTCAATTCACAAATGCCAGAGCTCTACACAAAGCTCATCGGCCTCTTCCCCACCCCAAAGCGAGCCAGGTCTGAGACAACCAAGGGGCTGGCAGGGCGGCGTGCTGGGCAGAGGGGGACAGCCACGGTGAGTGACCAGGCTGCTGGTGGTGACATGGCAGCTGTCCGTGCTGGTGGCATCAGCGCTGGCCCAGGCTGGTGGCAGTGGGCAGAGGTCCAGGTGGGCAAGGTCACATCCCTCAGTGGAATCAAAGGAGGAGGATTCGGAGGGTGTTTGCATGTTGTCTCACATTTTCCTCCCGAGTCCTCACGATTCCTTGTGCCAGCTGATTCGTATGAAGACAGCTAAATGGGGGACACCTTTGATCAGTTAAATGATGAAAATCAGCAGAGCTTAGATGAGTTTAATTATAACCGTGTCTGAAGTGAACGTGTCTGACAGCAGAGGTACTCTGTGGCTCTAGCCCTCGTTATATGTGTATTTATTAAGGGCCTGGATTTTCAAAACGAGCCCTCCAGTTACTTGCCAGTGCTTTGCAGTCTCTTGCAGAGTGAGTCCACAAGATGAAATCCAAGGGGGTTGTCACCAGGAACAAGCCGGCGCGCCTGGCCGCGGGCACCGGCTGTGCAGGGGAGCAGGGCAGCGACGGGGAGATGCTCAGGGTCCTCCTCACCTTGTTTGGGTTTCCCTGCCCTAAAGCTCTGCCTGTGGCGTTTGCTCAGCTCCCTCTCAGATACCTGACTCCTTGCTGTGATCAGAGCCATTAGGAGGGTGATGAGGTGGTTTAGGAGGGTGATGAGGTGGTTTAGGAGGGTGATGAGGTGGTTTAGGAGGATGATGAGGTGGTTTTTCTCCGGTGACTCGGGACTCTGGTCTGTAGGAACACGACCCGTCGGAGCGGCGCGGGAGCCACGACACGAGGGTGCGATGCCCATCAGCGGGACGGGCTGTCCCCTCGCCGGAGCCAGGCTTTGGGAGGGAGGAGGGTGGCAGAGAGCCCTGTGCCGTGGGAGCACAGCCTGGGGTGCCAGGGAGCGTTTCGGCAGCAGGTCAGGATTTGAGGACGGGGATGTGCCGGTGTCGGCTGCTCGCTGCTGCCCCGGGAACAACTGGCACATCCCCGACCTGGGAAGAGAGTTGAGTGCCATGGGGTGGGGAGCAGGAGCGCGATTCCAGCGTGTAGTCCTCCTCAAAAGAGCCTGACCCCCCTGACCCTGCCCTCTGCGTGCTTTGGTGTTCACAGGAGTGCCTGTGAGCCCCGTGGTGCAACTGTGGCTTGGGAGTGTGAGACAGGGACACGTGTGAACCTGCTGCAGGAAAAATGGGCAATCTGCTTTGTGAATCAGTAGTCGTGCCCCAGTGCTCAGTGTCGCGATTCGAGAAGTAAAACCCCTGGGGGTTTGTGCAGAAGCCACCGCCGTGGTCCCTCCGCAGCCATGGTGGCAGGGAAAGCGCAGGGTTAAATCTAACAGGGAAATACACAGCCTGCTCCCTGGGCATCCTTAGGGAGGAGACCAGCAGCGCCAGCGCTTCTCCTGGGTGTGAGCACCAGAACCAGGGTGGGCAGGAGTCAGGATTGTCCCCATGGGTGTTGAGGGGCTGTGTCCCACCAGGCGCAGCGCTGCCCTGTTCCTCCTCAGGTCGCGCTGTTTAAATATTCAATAAATAAAAACAAGTGGCGCGTCCATCTGACTTGAACCGTCCCGTTGGTATTTCCTGGTGTCCCAGTGATCGAGGTGACAGATGTCACCCTCCACCTGTCTGCATCCCCGTCCCTGTGCCAGGGCCACCGGCTGCCAGAGTGGTGGCAGGTCCCCTGGACGGGTCCTGGCCATGTCCCCCGGCGTTCCCGGCCAGCGCAGGGATGCCCCTTCCTTGCTCCACGGGCGAGACACACGCGATCACTTTGACGACTGCTCTATCTTCTCCCATCACATTGTTTTTTTCCTCTAGGCCCTTTTAACTCAGTACATAGCCTTTTTATTTTTTTAATTGCAACCACTGCCTTTCTGTGTCTTTCTTTTTTTTTAATTTCTGGGACTTATCTTTTCAGTTTAATCTATTAATTTCTGTTCTTATTTCACTTTGCAGACTATTTGCCGATTTCACAAGACATAATTTTTATCAACTAGTTCTTAAAGATGCATAACAAATTAATCGGGGTTTACTACAGTGCTAATGAGAGAGAGAGAGACAGAAAAAGCCTGGGTGGTCCATGTTTAATATCAATGTCCACTGAAAAATTGCTGCTCTTACTGGCTGGTTTGATTGACTGGACTTTTAATTTTATTTTTATTTTTTTAAAGGCTCCATATCCTCACTGCTTTGAGTTTGCTTTTTTTTTTAATTTTGTTTTTAAATTTTTTTTCCTCTGCTTTGTTATGAGTTTTTAATGCCCACTTGGAATGTAACTCACAAGGATGGGGATCAGGGGCGTTCTGGAGGCATGACTTCTCACAAACTTTTTAGCAATAATTTTATCAAGGACGCAAAAAATGGATGATTGGGTCTCACAGGCAGCCCCAGAGAGAGATGTTGGTGCTTCTTAATACAGAGGCGTTGGGTAGTAGCACAAATCATAATCAGGGTGGAGCGAGATGAGCGTCTCTGTCCCTGGGATCGTTAGCTGCACAGGGTTTAATTATTCCAAACGAGTGCCCTGCCTCCGCAGGTGTGGCCCTGGGTGCTGGCGGCCGCGGGGGTAGCACCCACGTGTCTTATCTCCCGTTCCATTCCCTTTGGGCTGGTGGCTCTTCCCAGAGCTGCCAGATCATGCCGGGGCCGTGGCTGGGAGCCACCAAGCCAAGGGTGGTTCCTGCCCCTCCGGCCGCGAGCGATCCCTGCCCGGCTCCCAGCCGCGGCCCCGCTGCCCTCGCGGCCGGCGGTGCCCCCGCGCTCCACGCGGTCGCTTCAGCTTCCAGCCTGGGCTTGCAAATCACAGGTGAATTACTGACATGAGGCCAGAGGGCCGAGCTGTCCCCTCTGCGCCTCTTCATCTCCACCCAAAGCCCCTGGAGCCGCAGAGCTGGGCGGTAATTCCCTCAGCCATTGGCGTTGCTTTTAACCAGCCCAGGCTCTGGCCTTTGGGGTAGCAGACACGCAGCGTATTTAAATTCCGTTTCTCTTCAAGTGTTTCTACCCATTTTATAAGTTTGTGAGAAGTAAATTGCATGCTTACAGTAGAACTGTAATGCATTTTAATGTTTGTTAATCCACTTGTTAAAAATGTCAGTGTCAAAGGCTCTATGATACACGGCTGTGCTGTTCATTTCATTAAAGATGCTTGATGTAATAATTGGGTAGTTTTCTTTTTACTTTTCTGCGGGCAATAGCTTTTTTTAATCTGTATGGCTTCTTATTATTTTGTTTGGGTTTTTTTGCTATGAATTGCTTTGCTTTTGTGAACTTGTCTTAGTGTGCATGATTTGCAAACATTTCAGCTATTGTGAATTTTCTCATTTTTTGTAAATAGTCCATCATCTGTGCTTTTCTTTTTTTTCTTTTTTTTTATGACTTTTTTCCTGTAAGTAACTGAGGTAGAAAATAATAATAATAATAAATTGTTTACAACGGATGTGCTGTGTTGCTGCTCTCTTAGCTTGCAGTTTTAATGCTTTGGTTTGGACGCACCAAATAACCAGTACCAATGACAATTTAATAAAAGAATAAAGCAACCACCACCCCCAGCGTGCGGCCCGGTGTGTGAAGAGCCTGCAGATGAACGGTCACGTACCAGGTGTGCTGACAGCAAAAGTTAAAACCAAAAAAAGACGACAATGCCCTTGTAATTGTGGGGAGAGGAGTGACTCCGTGCTAAAGTTGCCATATGCCCAGCAGTCGGATCTTCCACCACTGTGGTCAGTGCAGTCCGTGCCAGCGACCAAGGTGGGTTTCAGCATCGAACCCGTGAGCGTATTAGAAACCCTTGTGGCCAGTTCCCCAGCACTGAGGTGTCTGGAAATGGACAGGAGAATGAGGTGACTCGTGGGAGGTCCCTGGCTGGGACAGCAGCCAGTGCTCTCAGTGCAGACCCCACAGTGGGCAGGGACCTTGCCATCACTGTGTGTATCTGTCACACTTCCTCCCATCATTACCTGCCTGGCTGGGGATTATCCTGGTTAGTTAGAAGCCGTCAGCTCAGGAATTTAATTTTTTTTTAATTAAGGGTTTGTTTGCTTGTATGCTTATTAAATCTTATTAAAACCTTTGTGTATGGGGAGAGGTGGGAAAAACAGATATTTTCATGAACTTCTCTGAGCTCAGGGAAGTACCCTTGGTACTCCATAGTCGGCAAAGCCCAGCCTTGGTGCTGGGAAAAAGCAAGATCAGCTCAAAGTCTGAACAGATGTTTTTCATTATTATGAGAGCATGAAAACCCAACTTCCTGTTAGTTTATAGAGCTTAATTTAGTATTTTTCCTGATACCAGTCACACACTGTTCACTTGTGGGCCATCAGTGCTGGGCAGGAAGGTGTTCTTGTGTAAAAGTTATTTGCAATGTTTGCCTAATAGCTCTAATAGTTATGTGCTGGGTGAGGAAAAGGAGCTGGTACCAAAGAGAAGGGTAATTATTATAATAATAACATTCTTCAGGCTTCTTTTTCACAGTGTCTGAGAGAAGGAGGTGAGGTAAGGAGGTTCTGGTATCTGTTATTTAGGACAGCAACAGTATTTGGAAGCTGCAGGTCACGTTGCTCCTGCAGGTCCTACTCGTGGTTAATGACCTCGTAAGAAGAGCAGCGTGAGAATGGGAGGAGAGGAGTGTGTTGGTAGCTTCAGCTTTACCATGTTGTGTGTGGGCTGGTGAGGTTGGGAGTTGGTACATTGAGCTCACCAGGACCATAAACCAAATCTGCACGAAGGACTTGAGCTCTAGTTCTGCCAGTTGGTATCAGTCAAGGTCTGGTCCTGATGTGATGCGCATGGTGCTTCACCCACCCTGAGCCACACCCAAACATGGTGATCTAAAGAGGTTTTAAAGTGGAGGTGCTGCCTACACATGGCTTCTGTACCAGCAGGGAGTAATGAAGTTAGTATTAATAAGAATCAAGTCTGAAGAAAGTCTAAACCACTAAAGTCTAAAGTCTTTAAAAGCACTTTTACAGAAGTCTAAGACTTGTATAGCACGAGTAATGGGAGCAAAGTTTGTCTGGTGATGATACTCCAATGATCAAACTCAACCTTAAGAAAGAAGGAGAGGTTGTTGGCAGCTGCAAAGAGGAAAATACAAACTGTATTTTAAATTGTCTGTTCAGTTAAGCCTTGTAACAGTGAGAGATGTGGACGAAGCTGGAAATGTTTCTCACTCCTTTGTCTAACGCTTCCTTAACTGCTTAAAATCTGCTCTGATCATCCCTGCGCTGCATGCTTTCCTTCACCTGAGCCACATCACTGCATCTGCATGGCATAAAACGGTTTACAAAGCACATTTGAAGGCTGCTAGAGCCACCTTAATTACCACTCTGCACACCTCTCCGTTTCAGCCTCCAGCAGTGGAAACAGACTGTAGACTGGACCTGGTTTCATATTAAGATTTTAGGTTTCTTCTGCTGGCAGAGGGCAGGACCGTTCACATTGCAGGTGCATCCCTGGAGTGAGGAGCAGCTGGAACTGCAGACAGCAAACTGAGAAATTAATATAGCAAAGTCCATAAATTCCCAGCCAGAAGATACTCCTTTGCCTTCTCTTTAGATGACGGTAGCTTTTGTTTTGACGCAGGAAAAAATGGTGCCTGGAGCTGTCCCTGGGTCCAAGCAGAGCTCAAGCACCTCTGCCTCTTCGGCACATTTTTTCCCAAGAAGAATTGCATTTCTTTAACATTGCAGAGAATTATGTAAAATTCCTTTTTTACCTCCCATTTCACCCACCCCTTAAAATAATCTCCTGGATATTAAATTTAAGGTGAGGTTTTTAAGAGATAAGCTGTTTATCTGAGCCGGTGGTCCAAGTTCCACCCATTTCGGTGGCAGCTTGGGAGAAGTCACACCTTTTCCTGCCCTCACCTCCCTCCAAGTGAAGCTGCTCTGAAGGTTTCTCCAAACAGCGTGTCTGGCTAAGGACCAAAATCCCCAGACCCTTCAATAGGTTTTTCTCTATTGATGTCTAGAATAACTGCTTGAGCAATAAGAACATCTTGAACATTGGATTTAAATACCAATTGTCCTGTTCTCAACTGCTCGCTGGTCCATGCATGGAGTTGGAGACAGGCTTTAATACTTCAGGGTCATTGCCTTGAAAATGAGTCATCATAAAGGGACAGAGAGGAGAGAAAAGGGAAAAAAAAAAACCAAACCTACCAGTCTCTCCGGAGCTCTTTGCATTTTGGGGTGATACTGCAGCAACGGAGCTCCTGAGCGATGGCTTCTGCTGTGGACAGACCACAGCTGCAGCACCTGGGAAGTGTGGTGAGAATAATTACTCACAAGAGTAAAGAGGTATAACACAAACACGTGTGGAAGAAAGCATGGATAACCCTATAGGAGGAAGAACGTGGATAACCCTATAGGAAATGTACGTGTCTGAGTTGGCCGGAGCACGGCGGCTGGTCCGCTTGTGCCTTACGCCTCTGTAGATACCATTTTGAACTGTAAAGCTGTTAACTGGGAGCTGGGGGTTGCAAAGAACTTGAAGAGCTTAGACTCCTTAAAGCACAAAGCCACTAAAATGTCAATGTTTTTCAGTCACATTTAGTAGGAGGATTTCAAGCTGATAATGAAGTGACTTCCAAGTCCTCCTTTGCCCAGGAGCGATAATATGCCGTCGCTGCAGTGATGCCCTCAAGGTTTCTGGGCTCGGCGTCTCAGTCCTCTCCCCTGACCTTTTTGATGCGGTGGGTTAGGAAATGCCCCGCGGCAGCTCCTCCAGCCAGGCAGCGGGAAGTTCCCTGTCCCTGCCAGCACAGGCTGGTGTGCTCGGAGAGCGGCGGGGCCTCTCTGAGAGGGACATTCACTCACCACTGCGAGACACGTCAGTGGAGGAGACTTTCCTGCCCTCTGATAACCTTCTCCTCTGATTAATTATCTTCTCTTTTACATAGTTGCTTCTTGCATAGATATTTTTTTTTAGCTCCAGCCTCCAGACGTGAGTTCTTTTTATGCTTTTGTTCATCATCAAGGATCTGCTTTTTAATAATACTGATACAGATAGTTTAGATCATTCATAAAAACTCAAGCAAGCGGTTTAACCAAATAGCTCATTTTCTGTACCATCGAAGCAACTGAAATGAGGCTTGAAGCAAATCAGTGCCACTTTGCTGATCTTTAAATATCTGCCCTGATGCGGTTCCATCTGACCTGCCCGTGTTCGTTCAGCAGCAGGTGGCTGAAATTCAGAGCTTCTGTGCTGGGTGACGGCTTGGGTACGCTGAATTCACAGGTATTCCTTCCCCCACAGTGTTCCTTTCATTTATACTTACCTTGTTTATTAAAAATCAATGGTAGATGTTTGGCTCCAGGCTTTAAAATGAGAAATGCTTTCATCGGAGCGATCAACTTAGTATTAAACAGAATTACTTGCTTTTAGGAAGCAATTTGGTTGAGATTCTCTTTCATCCCCATCAGCTGCACTCACTTGAAGCTTGTAACTCTCTGTGTTTTGCCAGTTACTAAATTAGGGAGAATCCAAATTACATACTGAGTTGGAGTGTTGGATGGTGGGAGGTATAGTTTTCATAGGGCACATTTGAGAAGTATAGCGGATGCCTTGAAGCTGCTTTAGAAAGGGAACGGTTTTTAAGTAGAGTAAATAATCAGCCACCAGCTTTGGCTTTTTTGGTTTGGGTTTTTTTGAATAAACTTGAACTTTTCTTAGAATAAACTGTTTGCCTTTGAGAAGTTTCCCAGTTTTCTGTACAGTGGAATAACTGCAAAAGGGTTATTGCACTCGAAACGACACAGAGTGATAATTTGGAGACAAACAAGGCTTTGTCTCACTGATGCATAAAGTAATTACTGGGCAAAAGTGCCTCATTCTCATTTTAAAAACCGTGGCCTGAGAGTGGTAAATAGCTGAAAAATGGCTCGTTGACTGTACATAAAGTGGAAGTGCCAAGTTTTAAATTAACTATGTTTGGGGTTTATTGTTTTGTTGAAATTCCAAAGCAGAAATATTTGTTCATAGCATCCATCTGCAAAGAGGCGCCCGGGGCGAAGCGCTTTCGGGTGTCTGGTGTGGAGAGTTCTCCTCCGAGCTCTCACCACGCACTGGGGATGTTGGGCAGGGGGTGGCTGTGCCTTGAAGAACGCAGCGAGCTGCTTAATGAGGTTTCCGTTGTGCATGATGTGCTCTGTCTGAAGTTCGCTAATTTTCTGACCTGGTGAAATAGATTTTCATAAGCTTGATGTAACGCGGCATAGAGAGACAAAGGGAAGCACTTAATGGGGCTGTCACAGTGAAGGGCTCTGAGCAGGCTTGGAGATGCTGAAAGTGTTATTAGAATTGATCAAAAGCTTAGGGGAGAAATTCTCCGTTTCCACAGAGCTCTGCCCTGCACCTTGCCGGGTCCCTTCTCTTTGCTGTTGGGGTCTCCCACTTCTGTACAGACCAACCAGGGTCACTGGTGGGACACGCAAGGTGTTTCAAGCAGGACTTGTAGCTGCCTCCACATTCACTTCCCACGGACTTGGGAGAGCTTGGATAGAGTCTGCAATTAATCCCAAACGGTTAAATTGCTACTAAACAATGATAAGATGTTCGGAATGATTTGGTAGAATCCCAGTCTTTCACCAATTCTAGGTAAAATTTGATTTCTCTAGGTCTATGTTCTTCTCTGAATGCTGAGCATTTAGTCATTCATCTAAAGCTTGAAATGGTAGCAGGTTTTTTTCTTTCTATTCTTATTTTCTTATAGAAAGGGAGGGGGAGTCTGAGACAGAGAGGTCTGAAAGATGAAGGTTTTAAACATAAAGGGATTGTTTTGGGATGGAGCTTTCCCTTGTGCGTGCTCACGGTTAAAGACTACATTTTTGTCCAGTAAATTGGACCCACGCCTGCCTGCCTTCAAAAAAAAAAAAAAAAAAAAGCTGCCAGGCTCTTCTGCTTCGTGGTTTTGAGTCTGTGATACTTTTGAAATGAAGCCTAAAGATCCTACAAAGAGGATAACACTGCCTAATGGAAAGAATAATGCAAGCGAGAACCCATTTGAAATGACAGCTGTGAGCCTGGCGAAGCTTTTCTGTGCTGATCAAAGCTGCTGGGAACGCTGTTTGAAGAGGGGATATCAGTTTCCCCCTCTCCTTTTCCCACTCATCCCGCAGATGATTTTATATTCCAGACTTGGCACTTTTTTCCTGGGAGATCAAGTGAACCTCCTAAATGACCGGCGTTCAGATCAGCGCCCTGGGGAGCACCACTGGTGTAAGAGGTGAAGAGTTTTGGGGGATATCACCTCAGGGTGGATCCCCCTCGTGGATAGGACCCTCCAAAATGCCCCACAGGGACCTGGTGACCTGGTGAGAGCTGCAGTATTCATCTCTTCTGCCAATGTGTGCAAATGCTCCAAAGAACCTGTAAACAGAGAGGAAGGATTTGTTTCCTAGGTGTAGCTTTGTGGTGGCATTTATTTTATTCTCCATGCTTGTGCCATAATTTTGGTTATTTTCTGAAGTCCGTTGCTGGAGTCAGATGATGATTGGAGCAGCTCAGCTTTTGGTTTTTTTCTTGTTTTAAATCCCTGTGCTTATTGCTACAGTCCAAACGTGCGACCGCGTGTGCCCCAGGTGCTTTAGCCATTAGAAGCAGAGAAAACTCTTAGCACAGTATTTTTGATGTAAGAGCCAATTTCATGATCTTTGTGACTTCTGAGTTTGATTCCTGTTGCCCGGCTGTGTGTAGAGGACTTGTCAGTGTTGGGTTCATGATGGGACTCGATGGTCTGAGAGGTCTTTTCCAATCCAGGCAGTGCTGGGATTCTGGCCCGGCTCGGGCAGCGTTGCTCTGGGCAGGTTTGTTCACAAAGCCCCTGGAAGATCTGCTAAATCCCGGGCTCTCGGTGTTCTCTGCTCGGCAATGCCGAGTGCGGGGCGCGGGGCTGGGCGCTGCCTGCCCAGGTGGGTGCCACCCCTTCATCCCCCCCTTCTCCCTAACTTGCTTGTGCCGTGGAGAAGGCAGGTACTTGCCAGCAGCCAAGGACTAAATGTGTGACCTTAGGGCAAAGCATTTAAAACCAGATGTGTCCATCTTCGAGGCCGCTTCAGTATTTAAGGTGAAACTATTGATGCAAGAAGCAGAAAAACTTATCTGTGAAAAATTGAACTCCAGATACCGGCGTCAGCTCGTTCAGAGCAATAAGAGAGCATGAAATTGATGTGAATCCTCAGGGCTTTCCTGGACAGTGTGTAAGCTCATTGCAAAACAGTTATTGTAAAATAGCTTCTAATTGCAGCGCCTAAAGTGAGCGCTTCGGTCCTTTCAAACAGCTTCGCTATCTGGTTTTCTCTAGGCAGTTATAAGCAGTGAACACACCAAGAAGGACAGGGATAGTTTTGGCAGGAATTGGAGCATCTTAAACAAACCCAGTGAATGAATTGATCTCTCCCTCCACCCCTTTTGATTTTCCAGTTGACTTGGGAGAGCAGAGGACTCGGAGGGAGCTGGGCTGACACTGGCTGTGCTCCCAGCCTGGCCAACGGTTCCTTCTGGGGGCCTGGAAACCAGCTGAAGTGCCTGTGGATGCTTTCCTCTTCACTGGAGAGCTGCAGATACTCGATCTCAAGTTTTAATAAAGTGGTGTGACAGCGCAGGCAGAAGGGTGATAGAGGCAGGAGTTTCTTGCAATCCACAAAGTAGGTTCAGGGTTCATTGCAGTGTCACTGTGATGCTGTTCTTTGAAGCCTTCACTGGTGTAGAAGTTTATGAACAATGGGAGGGAATAGCAGAGCGTGAGCCAAGTGCTTCAGTAGTGCTGTAGGGTTGGTAGGAGGGGAATTACAGAGGTCAGTGGTGGAGCTTGAGACCAGAACCCACAAGAGCCCGGCTGCGCCCTTGGCTGTCTGCAGATGTCTTCCTCGAGTCACTTTGCTTCTTTGCGCCTCGTTTTACCCCATGTGTGATGCAGGGACAGTGTTGGCCGCTGATGGCTGTGGGGAGGTCGGGAGCAAACAGCCCCATAAGTACAGCAGGAAGGGAGCCCGGCTGTGAGACGCCGCGCGGTGTGAACGCGCTCAGCAGTGTGGTGGTGGGGAAATCTGTTTTCAGCTGAACGAGCTGATGAATGCAGTGCCTGGCAAATGTCATTTCAGCGGGGGGATTGATTACTTTCGGTACGTTGGATTGATTTAGGGATCCTCTGGTGATGGAAGCAGCCTGTGAGTCCGTATCAGTGAGCAGGCTTTTGCCAATCTTGATAATCAATCCCTGTTTCCATGTCCCAGTTCTGCAGCAGGGCCGCTGCCGCTCCGCGTCCGCCTGCCCGGCCGACCGCAGCCTTCCCGGGCTGAGCGTGAGCAGCACATCACACTTGAGTTGTTTGGAGTGCCATGGCACACAGATGCTTTTATCTCAGAATTGGAATAATAACTTTCTTTGGGGGTGGAGGGATTAATTTTTCACACATCTGTCCACTGGAATGCAATAACAGATCCTTTGTTCAGGCTCTTTCTGTGGAGTGCCTTCTCCACCCTTGTTATTTCATTCTTCTTTTGCATGGCAAAACTTTTTGTCCTGCATTTCAAATAGATACTGAGTGTCCCTGGCAGTCGAACAAGAGAAACAAACTTTCCAGCCCTGGTTTTTATGCTGATTTCAGGGGATGTGTGGTGATTTGAAGGGGATTTGATTGGTTTTGGCAGAGGCATTTTACTCTGTGGAATATCCATGGCTCCTCTGATCCCTTATGGAAAGTTTAGGGAGCCCCTGAAGCCTCCAAAGGAGAGATGTGCTGGTGGCTAGCTGGTCCTGGCTGTGCCTTGGGAACGCTGAGGATGCTGCTCTCGGGACATGTGCTGTGGTGGGCAGGGACGGGCGGAGGAGAGGCTGTAGGGACAGTGCCAGCTCTACTCTCTCTGACCCACAGCGGGAGGGCTTGGGGCTTGGCCTGGGCATGGCTCTGCATGAAAGCAAAACCCCAGAGCCCCTGCCCTTGTCCTGCAGATGCTTTCCCTGCTGTTTGGAGGTTGGTTTGACTCAAACACCAAGGTCTTCTCACTCCAGGATATCACAGCTCCAGCCCTAAACATGTATCAGGGGACCCAACCAGGGTTGATGGCTCCATCACTGACAAGAGGGAATTTAGGTCTTGGGTATTGGGTTATAATGTCCCCCAAGTCTGGATGTGCTTCCTCCAGCATCCCACTCCACAGAAATTGTAGAGGTTCATCAACATAATAAAAACAAACTGATTCACATCAGCTTTAAGGCGGAGGAGTTGCTGTGCTGTGCGTGGGCTCTGCGCCTGGGGAGCAGCAGCAGACAGCAGCCTGGGGTAGCTGTGCATACATTTACCTATACTATTTTTTTTTTCCCCAACAGCCCTATTACCATATTTAAATGCAAGTATGTCTTTTTTTAATTGATGTTTTAAGTAGCTTCAAGTCACTCTCGCCTAGTTGTTCTCTGCTCCTTTCCCCCTGGTAGATTACCTGTAGCTGAGATGATAGTGCTAGAGGTAGCGGGCTCGTAGTCTGCTTATTCCTCGGGGTCTCACTCTCGTTTCTCTCGCTTGCTGTTCTCTTTTCTGTTGCCTCAGTTGTTTTTCTGTGGTTCCTCAGCATTGCAAAGCAGCTGTGATCAAAGTCCTGGGGCAGGTCCCGTGGTGGTGACTACCCCGGGGTTGTCCTGTCGGGCTCCAGGAGCTCCCCAGAGACCAGGAATCTCCAAGAGCTTTGTTGACTTTGCAGCAAGAGGGTTTGGGGTTCTTGCTGGTCACCTGGACCTTGCCATTGCTCTCTTAAAATACTTATGTTTAAAGTCAGAGCCTCTGGCAGATCTTTTGAATATTAATAAGTAAAGACACTGAATCTGCAATCTTGCTAGCAGCATTTCATTCATCTGTAAGGGCTCGGTCCCCCTGTAGCAGGGTGTGTGTCTTAGAGCTCCTTGATCTGCGGCTGGTTTGCTTTCAAAAGCTTTTTTTCTTTCTTTTTTAAATTACATTCCAGTGATTTTTTTTTTTTCCTGCTTGATCCCAGCAAATCTGTGATCTTGACAGGAGGACCTCCTCATATTTTCCATTACCGCTGTGTCTGTAGATCAGCACGTTATTATCACTTGCAAATAAGCAGAGGAGAGAATTCCCGGGTTGTTTTGTGAAGCGGTCTGACCCTGGCCGTGCGAGAGGACGGAGATGCTAAGCCGAGCGCTGTGGGCTGTGCCGCCAGCCTGTCCGCCCCGGCACCTCGGCTTCCGTGGTGTGCCATGGCCGAGCGCCCTGGCAGCAGCACGTGCCGCCACCTTCCTCTTCTGCCAAGGGCATTTGAGCCACCTTCGTGCTGGCAGAGACCACCGGCAGCGGGGACCTGGCGAGGGCTCGGCTCCTTCTAAAACTGGCGCCTGTTGATGGCTCGGAGAGCCGGGACGGTGACCTCTGGCCACGCCGTGCCCTCGGCGGCCACCCCGTGCCCCGCAGAGATCACGGTACCCGCTGGCTTCTTTCTTTACCCTTCTCCTTTTCTCCATGGCCAGGTTTTCCGGCAGCGGCTTATGGACCAGTAGCAGCGGCAGCCGTGGCGGCAGCAAGAGGATCAGGTAGGGGGGCCCGTGGAAGAGCAAACCCTCAGAGTGCAGGGTCAGGTAAAAGCTCTGTCGGTATTCTGTGTGGCTGCAGCTCTCCATCATTTCTCTGATTTTTCCTCACACTTATCCTGGGGACCTGAAAACAAACGATCCAAAATAAATAAATAAATAAATGGATAAAGAAATAAATGACCCCAAACCAAACCCAAACTACAAGCAGAGGCCACGTGGCCTGGAGCATCTTGCAGGAGATTGGTGTAAGAACTGCCAAAACCAGGGTAGATATTCCGATTTGTTTCTTTATTTATTCCTTTATTATGTTGGTTTCTTTGTTTCTTTGCTTTAAATTCGAGGTTATAAAGGACACCCCCCCCCCAAAAAAAAAACAAACAAAAAAAAATTGATGTTTTCAAAAAAAAGCTTTGGTTTCTCATGGGAAGCTGGTGCTGGGGCGAGGCGGCGGCGGCCGCCCCGGGTGTTCCCGCCACGCCTGGGGCCGCTCTCACCTCCTTGGCCGCAGCCGGCGCGAGGGTCGGTCTTCACGGGACACCCTCATGGCGAGGGGACCGTGTCCCCTTGGGGACAACGTCTGCCCACACGGGGTGGACGCTGCCACTCATGCTGCCGGCACCGAGGGGCAGCTGGCAGATCGCCGGCCCTGCCCGCTCCCAGCCCCGCCTGCCTCCCTGAGGAACGCCAAAGCTTTTCCTTCCCGTCCTTCTGAAAACTTTTATTTTTTTCCCCTTAAGGGAAATAAATAAATTGTTGCCAATTGCCGTTATCACCTTTAGGTTTTAAATTTAGCCAAAGACGTGAATTAGTGCTTTGCTCAGGTAATTAAGAGTTCAGAGCAGCCATCAGTGAGCAGCGGTGCCTGCCGCCGCCAGCCCCACATCCCTGCGTGTCCCACGGCTGCCGGGCCCGGCTCGGCTCCTCGAGCAGAGGACATGGCGGTGGCACTGGTGGTGGTGGCGGTGGCTTTCCAGCTCACTCATGGTGCAGTCCTGAAGCGAGGGTTTCTCGGTGGCTTTTCTGGCAATCCCAGTGGGTTAACTGGGCTCTTCCCAAAAAAGCCCCGACCAAACCGCTGCGTGAGGGGCGAGGAGGCGGGCGCAGGCCCAGGTGTGTCTCGAGTGAGAGCCCGATGCCGTGGAGGCCAAAGACACCAGGAGAACTCCGTTCCATGCAAACTGGCACTGCTTGCAGGCTACAAAGGATTCTCTGTACCAGTTTCATCTTGTGGCATGTCGAGAGCGCCTAAGGGGTGACTTGCCAGACTGGTTGTGGGGATTCCCCATCTCCCAGCTTCTCCTACTGCCCCTTCATGGAGGGGGGGAAAAAAATAAAATTAAAAAAAAAGAGAGATTGGTTTTGCATATGATTTTGGGAAAAGAGACTTCATTGTTTCTGCCTTTTCCTCATGTTTTGCCCTTCAGGTTTTGTTTTACGTGCAAACAGAGCTGGTGAGTTGCCCCTTAGCGAGGCACAGAGGGTTTGGCTGGATTAACGTTGCTTCCCTGATTATTATTTTTTTTTTTAATCGGAGTGCTTTTGGTGCCCATTACAACTGAACTGAGCATTGATCAATTCTGTGCCTGAAAATCATTTGTCTTTAATTTGAGTGTTTTTTGGTTTTTCTTTTGTTGGGTTTTCCGTTTTGTTTTGGTTTCTTCGTTTTTGGTTTTGTTTTTTTATTTGAACTTGCAATACGAAACTAAATCTAACCCTAGATTAACAACACCCTTTCTGGCAAGTTTAAAGAGCAGTATGGTGTTTGTAAATGTCTTTCAAGCCTCAAAATTGCCTGGGTGCATAAAACTGGCAAAACCCCAAAACTGAATCAAAAGAAACCCCTGTCCCTACCCCAGCCCCGAGGTCTCAAGGAGGAAGATGGGTTTGTCACTGGCCCAGCCTGACAGCCACTCACATTTGCAGTGAAACTGCTCTGGGCAGAGTCAGTGGTGTCTTATGTAGAGTCATTTCCATCCAGAGACGGTTTTTGGAAGGGACATCCTGGGTTTGCCACTTCCATCCAGCAGTGGTAGTGAATTGTGCTCAGGAGCAGTAGAGGACGATCGATCTTGTGCTACAGTGTAGGGGCCCGATTCATTACAAGAAGAATGGTTGGGGTTTTTGCTTTTTCTTCTTTTTGGTTGTGTTTTCCTTTTTTCTTTGCAAATTTGCACAGCCTTCCTGCACACGTGCCTAATCCAAAAGCACAGAGCGTGGCACAGTTGGCCCTTACTGGTCCCTTTCTGCCAGTAAGTGGCAAAGAGCTGGAAAATGCCCAGGCAGGGTCATCCCACCACCCTCGCTGGGGCGAGCTTTGCCCAGAGGTGCTGGAGACGTCCTCATCGCTGCTGCAACGCTCCAGCCCCACCAGCTCCCTCCAAATTGGCCTCCTCTGCTCTCCGACCCCATCCTGCCAGCTCTTCCCCACCTTCCTGGCGTCACTGCCAGCGCAGTGGCTCTGCAGCACCGGAGCTCAGCCTGGGTGCCAGTGCCTGCCAACAGGGCTGAGCACCTGCAGAGAGCATCCACCTTTGGGCATGCATCTTGGTCTTCCAAGGAAGCTGCAGCCCTTTCACTCCATCCCCTGGGCTGCAGCACATGGGCACTGAGCACCTTGGTTTCTCCCTGGAGTGATGTTCCTCCTTAGTAAACCTGCATGTTTGGTTCACAGCGAAAGGATCCCACCTGGGGGCTGTTACCTGCGCAGGGGGTAGCGCTCAGCCCCAGCTCTGCGCTGCCCTCACTCCTTTTTCTGTTGCAGTGAGTGAAGATGTAGTTACCAGTTTACCTTGCTAGGTAAATATGTTTTCTTCTCTGTCACAGCAGAAAGGGACATTTCCCCCTGCTCGTGCTCAGTGCCACTCATAAATTCCCATCGAGCTTCGCTGCTCACGTGCCGGCGGGGTGAGCGCAGCGGTGCTTCTCTCTATAAATCATGTGCCCTATGGACATCCCAGTGACGAGGTGATAGCTGAGGTCCCTCGAGCAGACACAGGGGTTTGGCCACATCCATCCCTGCCGGCTGGGACTGTGCTGCCAGGTCCCTCCGCTGCTTTTGACAACCTCATCCATTCTTGTATTTGTTTTTTTAATGAATTGGGACCTGAGCAACAGAAAACGAGAAACTTAAAAGTCTGAGTGTTGCAAACTCCTCCTAGACAACTTCACTATCAGTGTCACGTTTCTTTTGAGTTCACCTGACATACTTCACGTGTGGAACATTTTGTCGCGTAAATGCTTCTGTTAAAATGCTGTCATGGGGAGGGGGCACATCTTTATCCTGCATTTGACATGGGCGGGGGTCATTCGGCAGGAGAGTGAGACAAGGAAAATTTGGCAGGAGAGGGTTTTCACTCCTTCCTCTTTGGTTCATTGACAAGTCCTGAGGTTTTTCCAGTTCCCAACCTGTTGCCACCAACTGTTAATCCCTGAGGACTGGAGATAAAAACCCGTGAGGCCATCCATAACCAGCCCAACGCTCGCCGCTGGGCACAGTGAGCGGCGCAGGCTCCCGCGGGCTCGCTTTGCCCACCGAGGCGGCCGGCGGCGTGCAGCGCGGCAGGACAGCGCGGTGCTGCGGTGCCGGGAGCTGCTCCCCCTCCCACCCCAACCCCTGGCACATCTGGATTTTGGATGCCAGTCCTGGCTTGCCAGTGCTGCCTTTGAGCCCTGCGCCCCCACAACCCCTTACTGTACTTTATACTTGCCAGCTCTAACAAATCTCGTAACGTGAGCTACTGACCTTGATGGTGAGTGTGAGCAGTTATGTTTTGTTGTTTTCTCTCTTGCTTGGTTGGGGCTGCTGTGAGAGAGGGTGTCTCTGAGGCATACTTTCCGGCCTCTCTTACACTCGGACGTGCACACCTCCTCTCAAACACTCTTCTGAGCGCTCTCAGCGGGAAGGTTTGTCCACACCTATTAATCCTCTCTCAGTGTCCAGCTTCTTGTTAGTAGCAGCTGGTTGCATGTTTTTTGCTTGTTCGGACGAAACGGTTCGAGAAACGACTCATATCAACTCTTGAGAAATGTCTCTATTTTTTTGTACACTTTCTTTCTTTTGATGTTTTTATTAATTTCCCTTACTTAAAAAACAAAACACCTGTCGTCCCGTAAAACATTTCACATCTCCCCTTGCCTGTTCTTAGAGTGTATGTATCTGTGGGACTGAACTAAATGCATGCACTGTAGTAGTCGTACTGGTAGCAGTAGATGTAGTTGTAGAACATGCATTGTTGAGTTGATATTATAGGCACCATCACCGTGAACTAGCGTGGCAGTTAAAAGCAGAGCCTTGGTCTGATTGGAAGCGTAGGGCTATCAATCCAGCAGAGAGCTGCTAACGGCTTGGATCCATAGTACCCTATTTGTTAAATCCCATTATCTGGAAGTTTAAATTGAAGCCAACCTGCACCCTCTGTACAAGAACCCGCACAAGAACATGCTGTTCTGTTGAGAGTAAATTTGCCACTTTTTTGTTTGTTTTTTTTTTCCAAATTAAACCCCTTAGGAATTAAAATGCTGACTGTAACTGTGTTCTCTTATTTTTATTTTGTATTAAAAAGATCTGGAGATATTTCAAAAATCATTTTACAATCATGGTTTCTTCATCAGCCTGTTACTCGTCCATATTAGCCCATAGAATCATTCGTTGGCAGTCGTAGAGCAGATGTGCCAAGCGCAAATCACTCCATTTGGGTGTGTAAATAATGCCGGGTGCGAGGCAGCTTCCCGCAGCCTGTCCTGAGACACGAGGCGATTGTTTTTAGGTCACAAACCTTAAATCTTGTTACGCAACAGAGACTCTGAGCTAGCGGTGGGTCACACTCGTTGCCAAGTCACCCAGCTTAGGGGAACATTTTTAAATGGAGATTTAACGTTTCACAAGTGTCGGTGTGAGGAGTTCGAGGCGAGTTCATCATCTTTGCCATTGAGCCAACAAGTGTCTTTGCTTCTCGTGCCCAGGTTTCCGTGCTGAATTTGTGTTTCACAGCTGAAGCTACACTCAGTAAATTTAACAGATGGTCATTGAGATCCCGAGTTAGGCTTTTTATTTATTTGTTTCATTTGTTGCTTGTCAGAAAACATCCTGCTGGGAGTTGAAAAGAGACTGTATGGCATGGTCACACCTTCCCTCCCCGCCGTGTCCCCCAGCCATCCCCGCAAACCAGATGTGCTGGGTTGGAGCATCTCCCTGCTCCGCTGGGAATAGCCGAGGCAGTCCTCAGGGCACTTATTCCAGCAAGTGCTTTCAAAGGAAATAAAATATCCAGAATGGGCTTTCAAAATGTAATTAAGGGTTTGTATCTGCTCCTTACCTCTAATAGAACATAAAGTAAATCAAGCAAACAGCCGCTCGGATGGGGCTGACGCAATGCCAGCCTGTGCCAGGCAGTAGCTGAGCCACCCCTGTTACTGCCCTTAATGCTGCTGGGAGGCTGAAACTCTTGTGCAGCAAGAGGGAGAATCATTTCCCCCCGGGATCTCAATCTGCCAGGGAGCCGGGGGTCCCACCGTTCAACGCGCCGGGCGTGTGACGGAGTGAGGAGTGTATCTAAAAGTCAGCGGAGCGACAAATTGCACGGGCTTTAGGAAGCCTTGTCTTGCGCTTGAAGAAGGTGCTCTAAAAATTTAATCTTGTCATTAGGCACCCATAGTATTGGCAAATTACAGCCATAAAAGTGGGACGATGGCTCGTCTGTGGGTGTGCGGAGGGAGAGGAGCGTTTCAAAGATCCAGTGATGAACCAATTTGGGATTTATACGGCCCGTTGAGAGGACTCCCTTGTGGCACGGCAGCTCTGATGGAACTGCTCTGCCTCTTTTATTCTACTATATAAAAGCACATAAAGTTTAATCCGAGCTATGTAGTCTCAAAAGCCAGAACCTAACAAGTGGACCACTTGGGAGCAGCAGGCAGGCTGAAATTTCTCACTCCGCTGGAACCGCCGGTAATTATGTGACAGAGCCTGGCGGCTGGTGCATCGGAAAATTAATGGCTGCATCAGATTTTATCTTTCGCTTATCTTGGTAGCAGAGGCAGGCTGTGCTGGAGAGCATTGCGGGCGGCCCGGCAGCGGGGCTGAGGTGGAGGGACCCCGCACAGCACGGGGCTTCACAGAGGGATGGGCACAAAGACAAATGTCATGTGTGAAGCAGAAATTCCAGCAGCCTGGATCTGCACGGAGCTGCTGCCCGTGTGGTGCCTACACTGCATGGCTCGAGCCTTTCTGTGGGTGGTTTTGGCCTCCTTGCTGGCAATATCTTCTCACTCTTTTGTGAGCACTATGGTTACTGTTCTAACTACTACCCCAAATTAAAAAAAAAAAAAAGATAAAGAAAGGTGAGTCATTTCTGTGTGGGTTCTGAAGTGCTGGTCCAGGGTGGGAGTCACGCGGGTCCTTTCCAGAACGCAGGCTACAGGCAAAGCTGGTTTGTCTTATTGTCCTGTAGGATGCCACTTACGGATCTCTTTGATCCATGAGGGATTGAGCTTCCTGCAGTGCCGAGTAGAAAAATTCAGTAGATCTAAACCAATTTGGTGCTGCTGCTCTTAGGCCTTGACCACGGCAGCAGTCATTTCACAGGGCTCCTGGCTGAAGTCTATTGTGGTTAAAATACATCAGCTTTAATCAATAATTTTGTAATAGAAAATCTTGCGCACTTGATAAATCATCTCCAGTGCAATTAGTGACCACCTCTGAAGTGCAGACTTAAGTACAGTGGAAGTTAATCTTTAACGAATTTAGTGGCTAACTTTTAATAGTCTTTTCAATCAGGAGAATTATTTTCAATGGGAAAACACTCCTCGGCAGAGCTCATCCCGGCGTCCCGGCTGCCGCTCTTGACACGCGGCAAATGGTGATTGCCTGTGCAGGGACCAGCTCGCTGGCCGTGCTCCGGCCCTGTGACCACCATCATCCCTGTTTGCTCTCCTTTCTCCCAGGGGAAGCGGGGGCACAGAGCTCTTGGCCGTTGTAATTAGACCTTATTCCACGCGAGGTGCAGATGAGTCGTCACAAAGTTTGAAGCAGGGACCTTCAGCGTGAGCTCTCCAGTGCAAGGAGGTGCTTGAGCGCGTCTCATGCATGTTAATCACCGAGCGCATCAGGTCCTCGCTGAGCTGAGGGGTAACTTGCTGTCTGGCAGCAGTCACAGGCTGTTACCCATTAGTGGAACAGCTACTAAGTGGGACACAGCGCACATTTTACTGGCATACTATTGTGAGTATTTTCGTGCTGGTTCTCTCCCCAAATGGTTTAAAAGTAAATACGTAATTATGGGTTGTTTTTTTTTCTTCTCTCTCTATCCTTTCTGAAATAGAAAACTGAAAGGAAGCAGTGGAGTTTTTCCTTGCAGCAGATGTTAGCACGCATCTGGCTCTGCGTTAGCTTGAGGAGTGTGCAGGATTGGTAGTTGCCAGAGAAGGCAAAATTGATCTGCAGGTAGATAAACTTGAGCTATTTAAAAATAATCAACTCACTCAGCTGGGTCTTTTTAAGGGTATTTCCTGGTAGTTAAGAGACTAGAGATCAGAGCTTTTTGCCATGAGGACAAGGGGAATGGTTTTAAACTAAAAGAGGGGAGATTTAGACTAGATGTAAGGAAGAAATGTTTTACACTGAGGGTGGTGAGACACTGGCCCAGGTTGCCCAGAGAGTTGGGAGAAGCCCCATCCCTGGAAACGTTCAAGGTCAGGCTGGATGGGGCTCTGAGTGACCTGATCTGGTTGAAGATGTCCTGGCTCACTGCAGCGTGACCTTTAAATGTCCCTCCCAACCCAAACCATCCCATGATTCTGTGACTCTCAGGGATCTATGCCTAAGTCCTCCCCTGCCGAGGGGCTGGGGCATTAGCTGCTGACAGCAGAGCTGGTGTCACCAGCTCCCCTCAGACACGGTGTGGTGGGCAGCAGCTTCTCTCAGTGTTTCCTCTTCGACGAGCTCAGGTTTTCCTTTGGGAGGGTGCTACCACCAGCCACACATGCCATGGAGGACCTGTCACGCCTCCTTGCTCAGACCTGGCCTCTGTGGCCATCTGGCTCACAGTGCCCAGCACCTCTCTCTGTGCAGGCACCTGGTGCAGACTCCTGCAGGAGAGGGTCACAGAAAGCACCGGGGTTTTCTGGGCCGGTTTTCTCCTCTGTCACCTGGATAAGCCCCCTGTGCTCCCAAGCATCCATCCAGCCCACGGGGGTCCATCAGCAGCGGGAAGGTGCCCCCCAGGCAATGCCCTCCTGCTACAGCGGCTTAAAATATGCAGCGAAACAAAGACCCATTTTTGTTTTAATTTTCCTCCTGTATTGTCTGTTATTGTACAAAAGGCTTCAATTTAAAATTAACAGGAATGATAGCCAGTTAATGTGGTACAGTGGGAGGCCGGAGTTTCTGTTGCTATGGCAATGGAGTTCAGCTCATTTGTTTTGTAGATGAGTAATTACTACGCAATTAGAGTGGGCTAAAAATAAAGGGGCCTTTTGTTCCCTGTTACTCATTAATATTAATAAAAGACCTGTCCGGGCTGTGGTAAACAATTAATGCAGATGTGGTTGCCCACGGTAAAAGTAGCAACAGCTTTCGTGTTACCCAGCGCGAGGTGAACGCGCCGGCGTCGCCTGGCTCAGCTCTTCCTTCATTTCAAATGGAGAAATGATTAGAGGTCGGTCTGCGTGAGCGCAGCAGCGCCAGCTTTTGCCCTTATTTGCCAGCTGGATGGATGGTAATAAGTGTTAAAGCTTAATGTGCAGACACAGACAGCAGGTACAGCGCTGGGGTCAGATCCTGCGCCACGGCGAGCAGCCGCAGCCCTCGGAGCTGCGTGCGAGAGGAACGCGGCGGCAGTAGTTCCCTGGTGCAGAAATCTCTTCATTTATCCCCCTGTAGCTCGGTGGTGCCCAAGGGAGGGCGTGGGGCTGGGCTGCTGCTGGTGCCCTCCCCGGTGAGCAGCACCGGCTGCAGGGTGCCCAGGACAGGAGCCAGGGCTGGAGCAAAGAGCTTGCCCAAAAACCCAAGCACGTGAAGGTGCCAGCGTGGTGCTGCTGAAATGGCTCCAGCGCAGCGCGTGACAAACATCGAGTGCCAAAAAGGAGTGGAAGAAAACAGCCCTAAGCATTTGATGTGAAGTATGTAAACATTAAAGCGCACCAGATTTTAAATTAACTGTAAAACCAGTGAAATCAACAGAGAAACCTGTTAGGAAGATGACTAACGGGACAGAGCTTTACCTCTCTGTTTTATTTGCTTGTCTCAATGCAGCCAGCGACTGTCCCTTGCTGGGCTGAGGAGGGACAGCGGGGCCATGGCTGGGCAGAGGGGCTGTGGGGTGGTCACCCCCTTCCCCACAGCCCTGGGGTGCTCAGCACCCGTGGAAAACACCATCAGGAAGGTGGAACCTCCCCAATGGGTGGCAGAGACACCTGAGTGTCCCCGGCCCGAAAGCCTCCAGCGCGGTGCTAGGGGGTGGGTGTCAGCCAAATGGGAACCGCGTCCCTCCCAAACTGTTGAACTAATGGAGGGAAACGTAGCACAGCCCTTTGTAAGGTCGACATTTGTTTGTTGTTAAGGATCTAATTAGAAACATGAGAGGGAGCTGAATGGCTGCTTGCTCGGCTAATTAGCGACATGCACGAAGACCACTTTGAACTTCAAGGACACAAAGCTATTAGCGCTTACATCAAAAATGGATTAAACTTCTGTGCTTTTATAATGATTAAAGATGAGCCGCTCGAGAGGAAATCCTTTTGTAAGGCTGTGACAAGAGCTGGCTCCCTGATTGCAGCTTCTACGAGCGCAGCTTTGTGTGGCCTCCGTGTCGCGCTGGGCCCGGCGCGAGGGTGACACTGCTAACGCGCAGTGTGGAAAATGTGATGAGGCAATAAATATTGATCGTTTGCGGAAAAATTACAGCCCAGCTGGAAAGTGCATTCATGTGTCCTGCTATGTAACTGCAGGACTGCAGAACAGGCATTCTGTGACTTGGGAAAGCTGGGCTTGAATACTTTGAATTTTGAGTCTTTTCTTCTGCAAATTGGTGCACGTCAACAGCTTCCAGACGTGGCGGGTGCTTCGGAGGCGTTGACCGCGGTGTTTAGCCGAAGCGTGTGCTGCTCACGTGCGAGAGAGACGGGGTGGGATTGTCAAACACCTGCACCAGTTGAATTTTTAGCTTGCCCAAGCTTGTGGAAACTGCCCAGCTCTTGCTCTCTGCTCGTGTAAGGTAGCTCAGCAGTTGCTTTTTGTGTCCGTGCTGCTGGCTCAGCACCCACACCCATGCCAAGCAGCAATCCCCATGCTGCACCACAGAGGGAGGGTGCTGGGGGTGCGTCGGGACCACTTGCCACCAGCTCCCAATTGCCATTATCAGATCAATGTGTCCAGCCGGGGCTGGTGTGGGGCTGAGCGGGGTGGGGAATTGCCGGCAGCCCTGCACAGGGGCTGGGTGCTACCGGCAGTGAGCAGGCGGCCAGGCAGTGCTCCCTCCTCATCCTCTGCTCACTTCCAGCGGTAATTGCTGAGCCGGGAGCCTGCTCACCACCCACTGCTTTCTGTCCTCAGCCCAGCGATACTGTGATGTGTGAAGCTGTTTCCGAAGGGGCTGCAGAGGCAGAACAACCTTTTAAAGTGTGACTGCAGATAGAAAATAACGTACAAATAGCACCTTGTTACGGCAGATAGCTGCTCTCGGGGTCTCCTGGCCTCATCACCACTTATTTTACTGATGAGCCCGACAGTTGTTTTATTTTATTTTTTTCCTGCAGGGCCAGTATAGCTGCAGGGGGGGGACAACTGCTGCCACCAACATGGGGCTGCCTGGCTGCTCCCCATTGCAGAGCCGTGTCGGGGTGACACTGAGAAGGCACAAACCTCACGGTTTGATTTTCCAGAGTCAGGACTGAACCAGCTGTCACAAGAAAAATATCTACAGCTCTTCATACTGGCAGAAGAGCTCTGTCTGCCACAGGCTCCTTACAGAGAGGTGTTTGCTTTGCAAGTCTGCTTGGGAAGAGCAGGAGCGGAGTGCTGCGCCTTGCGGGTCCCCGCGAGAGATGTGCTAAATGGCACCTCTAATTGTAACACTGGGGTTATTTGTTTTTCTGGTTTCTCTCCCACTCCCTGTTTCAGCTCGTTGTGAGCTGTTTGTACGTTGTTACTCTCCAGAATATCTGTGTGTTTCCAGCTCGTTATTTCTGAGCCATTTTTTGAGCTGGAGCATTGATCTGAGTTTGAGGTGTGCCGCGTGCTGTCTCAGGTACAAAACAGCACTGTGTGTAAAAGCACAGACACAAGGAAGTGATGCTTCTGATAGTTCAGCCTGACCACAAATGAACATGTTTGTGCCTCGAGCTGGAGCTGCATGCAGTGATTGGTATAGAAAGAAAAGAGCCTGAATGTGAGCGTTTAATTCTCAGTGCTGTGCCTGTGTGCTCTTGCAGCCTGAATAGGCAACCGAGAAGCAGGAGCACCGGCGTCTGATTTCAGACTGGCATTAATTTGTACACCCAGTCTCGGGTAAATCACGTCTTGGTTGTTACCATCTCTGAAAAGCAAGGTACAAGCTCCCATTAACTTCAGCTGTGAATGCATGAAGAATTAGCATTGGCCAGGCTCTCTCTAGCACGGGTGCAGTGCTGGCTAATGATATTTATGAGGCTTTAAGCCCTAATGATGTGAGATTTGCATGCGGTGCTGAAGTTTTCCTGCAGTCCATACTGTGGCTGGTTGTTTAAAGTGTCATCGTTGCTCTGTGACTGCTGCTCTGTTAGTCACACATGCTACCACGTGGCCAGGAGATGTGGGATCCCCAGGGAAGGGCATGATCTTCCCTGCACCAGTCACCCTGGTTTTGTTGTAATGTCCTCTGCAGCGTTTGGGCTCGGGTTGTTGTGACGGCAGTACAGCAGGCTTGAGTGCCTGGGTGACAGGTGATATTCCTGCCGTGGAAATCGTCTCTTAAATCCAGCAGTAAGTCCCAAGTGACTCAAATGAAATGCATCCAAACTGTGCTGTAGGTGCCTGTCCCAGCTGGGCTGCTTGGGACCCTGCTTTGCTGAACCCACCGAGGGCAGAGGGACAGGCAGCAGTGTGTACAGATAAACACCGTCCCTCGCCCTGCCCTCTGCCCCCCACCCTTTTCCATCCCTCTCAGCAGCCGTCAATGTTATTATATCATTTACTCCTCCAAGCTGGAAGATGATGTTTGCAGCATGTTATATGAATTTTTCATAAAGATAGAAAAACAGCCTAATCTTGTGAGCTTTGAGTCTTGGTAGTGGGTAATGGCTTTGATTTAAAGCATTTTGTCTTAATGATAGTTATATTGAAAATTTCCTGCTGCTTTCAAGCACGTGTAGTTATTATCATAAACATTGATGGTAGAAATGCCTGCCAAATTGTGCGTGGCTGTTTATGGTAGATGAGAGAGTCATCCAGAAATTAGAGCGCTGGATCAACAAGTTGTCGAGAAGCCTGTTTGTACAGAAAACCACCCTGGGGCCAATGGGACAAGGCAGGAGCGAGGAGGACCTTGGAGGCAAGAACTGCTGGAGATGACCAGCACTGGGTGGGGCCCCCGTCCCGTGCAAGTTCTCCTTGTAGGACAGTGATGTCAAAACCCTGACATTTCTTCTCCCTTTCCCTCCCTCTTTCCCTTCAATGTTCAAGGCTGAATTGCATTTTTCTGGGTGTGATTTCAGCCTCTGACCTGTTGGGCTCTACCCAGCTGTCCTCTCTGTGCCCCAGCGAGGCGTTGGGATCCTCATTAGTGTAATACACAGCAGATCCCAGCTCCACCACTGCCAACACTTTGCATTTAAAAAATGCCTGTTCTGGGGCTGCTTTATGAACCCACATTTGCTTCAACGTCTCGTGCCCCATCTCGCCTTCCCTCATTGCTTTTCCGTGCTCCCTGAGCCACCCCAGTGCTTGGCAGAGTAGAGCCTGAGGCTCCCCAAAGCCTGTCCCTCTGGCCTGCAGGCAAACCTTGGTTACTGATCAAAACTCAGAGCCTTTTCCGTAAGAAAAAGCGGAGCGAGTTCAAAGGGAAGCACACGCTGCATTCAACTCCTTGTTCCCGCCACTGCCACGTCTCTTGGCTGCTGTCTCTTGATCTCTACAGGCATAGGAAGGAGCTTCTGTAACCCAGAGGATGGGGGATCGTTGGGGCTGAAGAAGATAAAAGTTGGTTTAGCTGTGACTTGCAGACACATCTGATCTTTTCCACGTCTCTCCTGACCTTGATCTATCACAGGGCTTCCTGGTGACATTTGGGATTGCAGATTATGCATAGAGGAAACCCTTGAGTTGCAGGCACTTAGCCACAGTCTCAGTGCTGTGAAAACATCTGGCCCAGGGTGGTTACCTGTGCAATTGGTTGGTAAATTGGACCTGGACCTTGCAGCGTGTTGGAAATGGGCACTTTGACTACCAGGACTTCCTGAGTGCTGGCAGTCCTTGGAAGGGGACGAGGTGGCCCTGCCAACCTCCAGGCAATGCTGAATCAGGCTGGTGGGTTCTCCTGGCAAACCAAAGTCAGGAGATACTTGGTCAGCTCAGCCAGTCCTTCTGCTGGGACCAGGCAACGGGTCAGGCTTTGCTCCCAGTCGCCACTGAGTGGCATCAAGACATGGTCAGTGCTTCCGAACTTCTGCCTTTCGTTGTTTCCCGTTCTGAGCGCAGGGTGTTGGTGGCCAGGGGAAGGTCTCTGGTTCCTTCCAGAGGAGGATTTTGTGGGTTTTCTCTCTGCTTCATTTTAATTCCAGGTTTGTGTAAAACAGATTTGTTTCTGGCTATTTCTTACCAGAACACATCATGTTTTACATGTTGGGAAAGTCGTTTCAAGGTCCCTTTGCTGTTGTTTCAAAGTGATGGGGAAGCTGCCTGGGGCTCCAGGTGAGCTTATGTGCAGCTGCTGTAGAAAGACAAATATTCAGCAACTCACCATGGCTGAGTGAGTCATTAAAATAGGGCTTTCTGAGGAGTGCTGAGCCTCCTCCTAACCACGAGAACTTCTCACTTACTGGATCTGGAGCGAAGTGTCAGCTCTGCAAGTGCTTCCAGCCGTTTCTATACGTTTCCCAGGCGATGGAGCGGCGGGCGTGCTTTTGGCGTGCCCGTTTTTCTGCAGGCACTCCCATGGGTGGTGTGGAGCATTCAGCTGATGTTCAGTACACAGAAAATTATCTTCTTCTGACATTACATGTCCACGATCAGAAGGACACTTGAACAACCCATTGCCAGCTCTTCCTGCGTGTCTGAAAGCCGCTGGTTCCAGTCTCCTGAAGAGATGTCAATGGCAGTGCCTGGGGTGGGATGTTTTGGGGGACGGAGCATCTCTCCCTGGCTCCTCGGTCTCCATTTGCTGTTCTCCTCACAAGGTTTCAGGACACAGCAGTGTAGCAGTGTATGTCCCCGTGTCACCTGTGCACAGCTCCGTGGTTGCAGGTTAATGAGGCAGAACTCTGGATGCCATGGTGTGTGTCCGTCCATCTGTCCTGTGAGCCACGGCATCACCATGGCTCATCGGCACGTGGCGTGTGCTGCTCCTCGCCGTGGTGACCGTGGTGGCGGGTGGCTCTGGGCATTCCATGGGCAGGTGCCTGGCCCCGAGGTGGTGGCAGTGCCGTGGGCTGTGCTGGTGCTGCCGTGGGGGTTTGCAGGGGTATTTACGGACAGGATCCCCCCGGCCTCGCCGCATCCCTCTGCTGTGCTCCTGCCTGTGCTCAGACCAGCCCCCTGGGTTTGCTGTGTGACTTGGCAGTAGAACTCACATCCATTTTATTGAGCCAGAAGGGAGAAAAGGGAAAAAAAAGTGCTAGCTTCTAGTAATAAAGGGCTTTTGAACATCTCAGCTGGATATTTTTCTTTGTGAGGGAGAAGGCCAAATGTTATCTTGACATTTAATCTTTAATAATAAAAAAGGCGCTTTGTTTGCCAGTGAATTCCAAAATCTGTTTACTCTCTCATGCCTTATTTCTTTTAACTTGCTAGCTTAGATGTCCTACTCACTTTCCCCTGCTACCAGTTCAGAGCTGCATTAAATCATTTCTTTTGTAAAATTTACTTTTCCTGTCACTGCAGAGCCCACAGCTGCTGGGTTGACTTTTTTGACTAGTTGATGAATTCATGGTTTAGCCAGGGACTTGTCAGCGTTGGTTAATGGTTGGACTTGATGACCTCTACATCTTTCACTCTGTACAACTCCCTGAGAGGAGGTTGTAGAGAAGTGGGGATCGGTCTGTTCAACCAAGGAACAAGCGATAGGACAAGAGGAAACGGCCTCAAGTGGCACCAGGGGAGGTTTAGATTGGATCTGAGGAAAAACTTCTTCACTGAAGGGTAGCCAAGAGTTGGAACAGGCTGCCCAGGGAGGTGGTGGAGTCACCTTCCCTGGTGATATTTAAAAGATGAGTAGACAAGGTGCTTAGGGCCATGGTTTAGAGGTGGAATTGGTAGCGTTGGGTTTATAGTTGGACTCAGTGATCTTAAAGGTCTTTCCCAACCACTACAATTCTGTGTGATTTTGTGATCTTAAAGGTCTCCTCCAATCTAGGCAATTTTGTGATTCATTTTAAAAATGAGGACCTCTTGGGAGACCAGTGCAGGGGACAGGAGAGGTGGTGTCCCAGCAGCAAACCCAGGCTGAGGTGCCCACATAGGGTGCAGCCAAAGCCTGCCCTCGAGCTGCTCTCGTGAGCGAGCTGGGCTTTCTCCTGGGCTGGTTTCCATCCCCAGTAAAACTCTGCAGTCGGCCGGCGTGGCTCCAACCTGCGGGCTGGCGGCAGAGGGTTACTGCAGGCTGTCAAACTTTATCAGCCCTTTTTGGTGCTCAATGAAGCTCCATGGGAAGCTGCAGCCAGAGGAAAAGGCTGAAGAAATCTTGGTGGCAGTGATGGGATCTGCCGCAGGTCGGGTGCCTGGTTGGGCTGGTACCTGCAGTGCCTGGTTGGGGCTGCCAGGGAAGGCTGAGGTGTTGGTCACCGCTGTGGTGTTGGTCACTGCTGTGGTGTTGGTCACTGCTGTGGTGTTGGTCGCCACTGTGATGTTGGTCACTGTGGTGTTGGTCACTGCTGTGGTGTTGGTCACCGCTGTTGGACTTGTCCCGTCCCCAGGCACGCGTGCAGCATCGTGCTCAGCAGGTAGCCGGGCGGCGGGGGCCCAGCCCTCAGCCGTTGCGGTGGTCACCTGGGCGCTGGCGGCACCTGCGCGCGGCGGGGTGTGGTGAGACCCCGGTTGGGTGTCACGGCGCGGGCAGGCAGGTCTCCGTGTGCTCCTTGCAGGTACCACCCAGGTGTAGCTCCAGCTTCCCGCAAGCCATTTCCATCCAGCTCCTCCTAGTCCGCTGCCTTTTCTTTTGCATTGAAACTTCTTACTCATAATTTTACATCCAAGAGCAACTGTGAGAAATGCCAGAAGCCTGATCATCTAACATATTTAATATCTAAATTTATTCTTTAGTATCATTCTTATTTACATTGTTTTTCTGTCTCAAAAAAAAAAAAGAAGGAAAAAAATAATATTTCTTTTACTTCCACGTTAGGAGGTGAGTTGTCATACACCCTCTGGAATTCTTTTTTTGCTTTTGATCTTTATTTATTTGTTTAATTTTGGTTGATGTCCCAAGCATGGCTTTGGAGACGAAGCTAGGTCTTCGCTCTCCAAATCAAAAGGAAAAAAATTAATTAACACTCTCCTTGGTCATAGTAAAAAAAAAAAATAAAATTCCAAACCGTTCCATTCCATACCATTTACAGAAAAAAAAAATCAACTATTGCACTATTTCTACAGCTTACTGATTTAAAAGGGCGGGTTTTTTCCAAAAGTATCGAATGGATCCAAAAATTATTTTCCTAGATGTGATTGAAGTTATTTGCTGTCAACATTTTAATATCAATATTACCACAATGTGTAGTCTCAAACTAGTTCCTTTGTAGTTTGCATGGGATGTGAATGCTGTCTCGGCGTGCCCAGACCTAGAGAACTTGTTACTACTGCATGAGCATCAAGTCAGATGTTGAAAAATATCTATTCTATTTTGTGATAATTTGGTGAAGATGAGCACCTCCAGTCTCTGGTTGCAGTAGTGTGTTGAATGATTGTTTTTTGTTTTTTTTTCTTTTTTTATATATCCATATATATCTATATATTTTTGGAGCTCTAAGCTTCGTAGTAGTACGGGCTGACTCTCTCCAGTACTTGCTCTCCTATCGCATGGCCTTGGTTAAGTGTTAGAAGTTGGGCCTAGGCTGTTTATTCTGGTGTTTGGCTTTGTGATAACGGTGCATGCCCGGCGTCTGGCCTCATACCCAGCTTTATTCTCTGCACACCAGTCTTGAATAGCTACAGTGCTCAACCGAATTTTGGCGCACCCGCTTCCCCGGCAGGCTCCAACCCAGCCCGACCCGGAGGCTTCCCCGGGGCCAACAGCCCAGGGCCCGTCGCGGATCTCTACGGCACGGCCAGCCAGGACTCCGGCGTCGGTAACTACATAAGCGCCGCCAGCCCGCAGCCGGCTTCCGGCTTCGGCCACGGGATCGCCGTAAGTACCGCGAGCGCCGGCGCCGCTGCCCTCGCTTCTTGGTCCAGGGGAGGGTTTTCCACTCTTTAATGCCACTGGGGAGGGTTGTGTTGGGGGTTTTTGTGGTTAATTATCACCTGACGGTGAGCGTAGCGCCTTGCTGCCGTAGCCTGCTAGAGCTGTGCCCAACCACCCGGAGCTGCCAGTGGGCTGCACCGCTCCGGTGACCAGCGGGAAACGCTCGTCTGGTGCCTTCTGCAGCCCAGACCTGACTCATTTCTATTTTTATTTAACATTTAATAATAACTTTAAAGTTTCTGCTTGTCTACACGGGCTTTATATCAGCCCAACCACCCGTCCCGGCTGATGCGCCCATTTGCAGACAACGCACCGTTCCCTGCTCCCACCTAAAAAAAAGCAAAAAAAGCTTTTGAGCAAAAAGCAGCTCATTAATTCAGCCAACGGGACCCCATTGCCCACGGCCACCTCGGCAAGGGGACAGCCATCCTGCTACTGGCCACACGGCTGTCCCACTCCCACCACCCATCCCTGGAACTGCAGCATCCCCTGTGGCCCGGGGACAGCCTCCAGCATCTGCTGACCTCCTGGGTCACCTGCAGCCGGTTACGGCGCCGCTAACAGTCCTTACAACCTGCAGGTTACAAGCCAGTCGCTTCCGTTCTGCTGTCAGGTGGCTGGAAAAGCCCCTCTTAACGCCGCGTGGGTCTGCAGCCTCACTAATGACGGGCGCTGGAGATTGGCTTAACCCAGCTGCATGCTGATTTCCAGAGCGCGCTGTTTTACCTGTGTGTGTTAGCATGAATGTGGTTGGCCCTCTTTGGTGGCTGTCAGTCTCCCGACCAGAAAAAATGCAACTGAAGCGGTTGCCCTATTTTATTTTTTTTTTAAGTGAAATGATGAGAGTTTTTTTTCCCTCTTGTACAATAAACTTGGCAAAGTACAGAGGGTTCCCCCAAGATCCCTCAAATGGAGCGGAGAATTTCACTCTCTGACCAAATTGGCTGAGCAAGGGGAGCGGGAGCGTAGTGCAGACAAAGTTCCTGAAATTGTGTTATTTTTATTGCTTAAGCAATCAGAACCAAAAGAGACCAAAAATCCCCTGCTGCACCAGTTTGTACCTTTGTGCTCCATTCCCATCCTGGTCCTGCCCCTCCCATGGTCATGCCAGGGGCTGGGCAATCCCTTTGGATCAGTTCTGGTGCCAAACGGGGAATGTTACTGCTCTGCCAAGAGCTACATCAATTCAGACTGACATTGCTCACCTCTTAACACCACCTCGTGTTCCCATTTTTCACCAAAAGTAAAAAACCCCTCTTTGTTCTTGAACACTTGGGCACTTTGGCCTCAGCACCATCCTGATTTCCCCAGCCCTGGATACGAGGCGCAAGCCTGGGTATCCGGATTTGTCTGCACTAACACGTCTCCACAGAACGATTTTGTATTTGACTTGCAGATTGGCAGCCTCTTAATTTCCCCCAATAACTGCAAAGAATCCCAGAGCTTTTTTTACATATATATTTATTTAACACTCTCAATTTACTAACCCTGGTTTAAAAATAAAGAAGGGATAAACCCAAAGCTTATTTTTGCAACTGGGGGAATGAGAAGATCATGGTCTTGGAAAGGTAACCGTAGGGTTCAGCACACCAAGTCACTGGTGACCAGAAGAGCTCTCAGAAATACCTATTCATGCTGGCAACACAGTCTTTCAAGTCCTTTTTATAATTTCTTGCCAAAATTAATAATCATCTGTTCCCATGTATAGAGCACTGATGAACTTAACAATTGTACAATTTTAGGGACCTTTGATTGCAACGGCTTTTACAAATGGATACCATTGAAACGTTACACATGGTTGGTTGCCATCTCACTTGGAGGTATTACAGTATATACCATTTGTACTTTGTGCTAAACTACCATCTCCCCTATATTTACTTTAAGTGAACAATTTTTAATCTTCATTTCGTCTTTCCTTGGCCTTTAATCATTCCTTTCTGTGATTTACGTTATTCAAATCAACCTCACAGGTTGGAAACTGGAAGACAGATCGGGAGCTAAACCCTCAAAAAGTCACCTTTTTGTCTTTATGACACTGGGTGCAATAATTTGGAGAGCCAAACCCCCCACAGAAAAACCAGTGATCCCAGTAACCTGTGGGGAAATGGCCAAGTGCTGGCTGACAGCACCCGACGGGGGTTATCGATCCGCTGCCATTGCACTGGGCTGAACACAGACGAGCCCCACTGCTTTATTATAGAGAAACCATCATTCTTAATGAAGTGCTGTACCAAATATCACAGCTGAACGATAACATTGTCACTCGTAACCATAGAGCAATTATCAAGATAAAAAAATAAAAAAATTAAACCTAGGCAAATTAAATTAAAGACATTACCTGAGTAATGCGCCCTTGGATCGCTGCCAGTTTCCTACCCTTTGAACTAAGCTCAAGTTAATTAAATGTTTAATTATTTTTTTTTTATTATTTTGTTGGCCTTTGGCATATTCATCTTTGCAAACATTCTTACACTGAGAATAGAGTAGATCAGAGAAGTCGGTCAGTGAAAACCAGAAGTTGCCCCACTCAGTGGCACAGGTTTGCCTATGGCCCGTGCAGGGGATGTGATGGATGTGACAGGTTTTATTTCTCTGCCTTTTGCCTGGCACTGCCTGGTCCTGTCACATGTTTCACATTCAAATGGGTGTATCAAATTGGAATTACAGTCAGTCAAGGGGCTGGGAACTGCAGAAGATGTTTGGAGGCTTTAAATTATATAAATACATATAGATACTAGTGGATTTCTATTTACTCTTCATCTACCCACATACACCCAAGATTACCTGAAATTGTTCCGTCAATTGATTTGCTCCACCAAGCAGTTATTTCTTATGGGAAGGAAAGGAAGTGGCATAAGCACTCTTGCTTTAATCCCCATTATTATTGGCATGTATCAGTGTACATTCACAGATCAATTTGTCAGAACCCTTCACGTCAGCCTTAGGAACAGCGAGGTGGGGCACAGCGGCGGCTGGGGACCCGGGCACAGCGGCGTCGTTCACGCTGATAGCGCTGCGGTGACGGCGGTTCCTCAGATTAATGCGTCGTCGTCACTCCACACTTAGCACCACACATCAAACCCTAACCATCATTTACTGGCCAGGGTTAGAACTCAAACCATTAATGACTTAAAACCAGAAAGTGCTTTTAATGTTGCTCATTACTAATTAAAATGGATTTGGAGAGGAGGAAATGAGCCTTATTATTAATCCCTCAAGGACCCCGAGTTTGAAATTGTCATTGTGGTGGCACGTCCCGAGGCATCGCTGGTCCCCGGAGCAGGGACTGGCTGTTCCCAGTGGGACCTCACCCCTGGGTATGACCCTTTGGGGATGGCTCTGGAGGTCACCCCCAAAAATGTGTGACCAGGGTGTGTCCCAGGGCAGCCAGCCCTGCCCTGGTGGTTATTTCCATCTCCCCATTAAGCCCCGGCAGGAACAGAACAGAGCGTTAGAAGCTGAAGCCTCTGATATAAAATAAACCCTGAGGGCTGCAGCGTGTCCCTGTGAAAGTTGTCACCTTTCAAGTACTTCAGCTGTGCCTTTAGAAAATAAAACCCATTTCGCTGAAGCCTTGTAAATTCCTGGCGTAACTGGAGGAGCAGTTTTTGTCCTCCCGATAGATCAAGTCCCATTTCATTGTTCCCAGACCAGAGCGGGAAGGCGCTGCTGCCTCAGCTCCCCCTCGGTTGGCGGGCGGCTTTCCAGAGGGATGGAGCTGGGAAGAAGGAGCAGGAAATACATCAAATCCACATCCCGTGGCGGTGATCCCAGGAACGCCCCCGAGTTCAGCCGGGTCGCTCCGGATTCACCCCCGGTGTGGATCAGAGGCCGTGGCCTTGCAGAGCAACACTTGGGTGGGGTTATTAAAAAATCCCAAGTGACCTCAATTAACTCCCCGTGTCCTGTTCCTGCCTTCTCCTCCCCGCAGAGTCTCTCTGGATGTCCGGGCAAGACGGGGCGAAGTTTCTGAAGGGTCCCACGTTTGGGTGATCTCATCAGACTTTGAACGCTACATCATCACCGGTAACGCAAACAAACTGGAGGTGGCACTCGATGGACTTGGGTTGTTTAAAAAATCTCTCTCATCATCTCATGAATCTGCTGTACTATAAAAACAACAGCTTTTAAAAGTATGTATATAAAATCCATTTCTTGTTGGGTTTATTTTCTTGATGGGTTCCCCCCCCACACCTCTTTTTAAACCACATTTTTTTTCGTAGCATTTTGACATAGTCTCGTAGTTCTGATTCGTTGTGTACCTAGCGAGAGCCTAACCATAGCCTAACTGCTTATATTAAGGGGTTTCTTTCCTTTTTTCTTTCCCACCTCCCTTCCTTCTCCCTTCTGTTTTACGTAGTCGTTGTTGCTTAAAGGATGCTGAGATGGTGACAGGAGTCTCAGCCGCCGGTCCCGGCTGTGCCGCCGCCGAGGTGGCACGCCGCGGGGTGGCCTTGCAGGGCGCGGGGACAGGGGTGAGCAGCAGGTTCTCTGGCCCTTCTTTTCGTTTGTGACGTCTTCGTTAACCTAATTCTATCTATTTTCGGCAATAAGGCAAGGACTACAAACTTTTTTGTGCGTCCTTTTTTCTATAAGTGCTTTTTTTCGTTGAAAGAGGTGATATAAGGTTTTTTGAAATTGTGAATTCTGAAAAGAAAAAAAAAGAAAAAAAAAATTACTGTAAATACAATTCCATTAACTACATATAAACTATTAAGAAAGAGAAATACAAAGCTATTTTTGTGATGGAGTCAGCCTAAGGCAGTTTCTCTATGAAAATGGAAGAAGAAGAAGAAAAAGCCAAGCTAGCTGCCGGCGCTGGCCGGGCGGGTGACGCGCAGCCGGGCCCTCGCTCGCGGGCGGGGTGGCCCTCCCAGCTCTCCCAGCGTCACACCAGCATCTTCGCTCTCAGACGTGCACAGCTTACAAAGGAACAGTCTCATGCTCATTTTGGTTTGGGTTTTTTTTTTTGGTTTTTATTATTCATTTACAACCTGCTTTTCCCAAGACTGAAAAAAAAGAAGCTACGGTTTTCCTGTTGATCGCATTGGCGGTTCAAAGCACACCTTTATGTTCATTTTCAGTTTTATTTTTTACTTTCATTTTTTCACTGATGTTTTTAAACTCAATCACCTTGCTGTCCAGTCATTTCAGCGGCTCTGGGCACCGGCGCAGCCCGGGGAGAGGCGCGGTCCCTCCTCGCCCGCAGGCAGAGCGGCGTTCGAGCTTGCGTGGTTTCCTTTTTTTATCCATTACTTTCTGTATTAACAAATTAGGAAAGCATTTTGTTTTTTTTGATTAATTATTTCCTTTTTTTGTTTGTTTTTTTTTGGGAATACCTCAGTGCTACAAGTTTCACCCTAGAAGCAACGGAAGATTTTAATTTATTGTAGTTGTAAACAGAATTTAAAAAAAAAAAAAATAAAGTATAAAACATCATTGCACTGTGACTGGTAGGGGAAAAACTGACAGTTTCCTATTTGCACATGTTTAATATTTGGCTGTTATATATATGGTCCTCTGTTGGGGGAGGAAACTTATGAAGGATATTTTTTAATTTAATTTTTTTAATATTGGTAAATAGGCCTGCAACAGCAAACTAGAAGTACAACACGGTAGGTGGCATTAAGAACATACTGTAGTGTGGATATATTTCTTCTTTTTTTAACGTAATATTGACAAGTTTTATTAATATTTTTTTAAATTGTTACGTTTATAAATTTGGTACTTTAGGTACAGCCAGTATAAGACACTGAATGCGACATTTGTTAAAAAGAGCTGCTGCACTCCTATTTTTGTAAATTTTACTAACAAGTAGACTAATGTAGACACTCAATAGACAAGGTAGAGCAAGGCATCTGCAACGGACACGAGGCACCGTACTGCTAACCGAAAGGAGAAAACCTTGTTTTTCTTGTTTTTAAAAAAAAAAAAAAAAAGATTCATGCTTTTTATGTAATATTTTAGGTTTTTTTCTTATTTCAGAACAACCAGGTTTAAGCAAAATGCTGGACGCTTTTTAAATATTGAGACTTGATCAAGTAATAAAATAAATAATAAAAGAATTCTTTAAAAAATAAAAACGTATTAAAAAAAAAAAGACAAAAAAAAAACCGACCGACAAACCAAATTCCCTGCGATTCAATGTGCTGTCAGGGAATTTTGTATTGCTATTTTGTCAATGTTGATGATGTACTGTACTACCAGTTGGTTTTCCTCTCCATTCCCTGTCACCTCATAGACTATTCTTTGTTGATCATTGTTGTATGTTAATAGTGTATAAAATGGCTATCTTGTAAGAGTGCTGTCCTGATGCTAGTGTAGTGAACCCCCTCTCTTCCTCTTCTAGTACATATTGGTAGGTGTATCGTAATTAAGGTTAAAAATTTAGATGTAGTTATTCAGATTTAGGACCAGTAAGGATAGAACTTTCTCTTATTTAAGAAAAAAAATTGCTAATAATTTTGGGAAGGTTTTCCTTTTATTTTATTTTTTTCCTTTCCTCTTTTCTTTCTTTTTTTTTTCCTCTTGTTTTATTTTTTTTTCTTTTGCTGATCTGATGTGGTTTCAACTAACCAAAGGTCTCACATTGTTAAAAATGCTGGCAAACTCCTAAGGCATTTGTAGATCCCCACCCATGGAAAGGGGATGTGCCATACTACCTTAAATGCTAATGCTAGATATGCAAAACTGGATTTTTTTAATTTATTTTGTAAAAGAGGGAGGCACGGTATATTAAAACGATTTTACTAAGAGAAAAAAAAAAAAATATTTTTTTAAGAATGCTCAGAAGAAATTGCTAATCTGTGTGAATATGTTTTAGATGTTTATATACCTTTTGAGAAGTCCCAGTGGCCCATAGCACAAATGTCGTGGACTCCGATCTGTTTTGATGTGGCTACCTAGACTGAGGCTCACGTTAGTCCCCCACTCATCTAGAAATCCATTTTGAAGGGTTTTTTTTTTTTAACCTTCTTTGTTCATTTGTTTGGGGGTTTTTTGTAAATTTTCAGCACAAAGGTTCAGCTCCACCTTTGTTTTAGTCAAGCACAGCGAGGGACGGGGCGTTCCCAGGGGTATCGCCCTTTTCTGTCCAAATCTCTCGCACGGAGCCGCTGTCCCGGAGCGACCGACAAGGGAGCGAGTCCCGGAGCCGTCCCCGGCGCGGGCAGCACCGCCGGCGGGTGCGCCCCTGCCCCCAGCACCCGGCCGTGTCCCCGGCCCCGGGGACAGTGTGAGAGGAGGTGGAAGAAGCCACAAGAGCCTCGGGTACCCTCCCCGCTTCCAAAATAAATAAAGTCATTTATGATTGGCTTGATTAAAATGAAGCCTGACCTGTCCTTTTTTTTATTATTATTATTATTATTATTACTTCTTCATAAATGTTAACTTTGAGTTGAATTTGTAGCTTGGACTTTAAGGTAGCATGGCTCTCTTTGCTGTAAGTTTCTATTTTTTCTCCATTGTACAGCAGCGTACCGCTGGTGAATGTTACACATCTCGCTAGGCTAGTTAAACCCCGGGGTAATGGTTGGTGTAACGACCTGAAAGGTGTTCGGATTTCTTTCTCTTCCCTGCTCTGAAGCCGAGGATGCTGTGTTCAGCCGTAGTGTGAATGAGGGCTAGCGACTCCAGCCACACTTACCTTCCTGTTTCGTTTCTGCCATTCACTCAATGCAACATAATCAAGAATAAAGCAATATAGTTTACTACATTTTTACTGAAGGCCAGCCATGGTTATGTATGATATTGCATATGGAACTGTTTACAAAAAAAGAAAAAAAAGAAAAAAAAAAGAAAACAAACAAAAAACCAACACTAACTCCTAGCTGTCTTTTATGCTATGGAAATGTCTCTTGGGTGGAGTTTTCTGAGTTATTTTTTTTCTTTTAGTGGTTTGGTTTGGGTTTTATTATTTTAAAAAGAAAAAAAAAAGTGAAATAATAATAATAATAGTTGAAACAGAAAACGAGAGTTAGCAAAGGTGAAGAGACAGGATGCATGGAAGACACAGCCGGCAGATCCCGGTCTGCGCACAGGCACTGTAGAGATTCACACGGACAGAATCCCCGGTCAGACCCTTGCCGCGTGCGAACACTACGTGAGGAGATTCTGGCCGCTAAGCAATACTTTAATACTGTACTGAAAATCACCAAAAAGAAAAAAAAAAAAAGAAAAAAAAAGTAGTTTTGAGAAAGTCAATCCTCGTGCTCGGTTCTCGGTTCCCAAACAGTCCGACCGTGTTGTCTCGAGAGAGCCCCGTGTGGGAGCCGGGCGCGCCCGCCGCGCTCCCCTCCACCCCCTCCCGCCGCCGCGCGGGGGCTCCTGTGTCGCGTCGACCCTCGTAGGTAGCAAATCCCCGTCATTCTCTGTCGTACGAGGTCTGAACTCCATCAGTACTAGGATGCAAGTCGAAGCATTTCAGGTGGTCATAAATGTACCTAAATAAACTATGGCACAGTGGCAGGCCTAGCCCTTCCTTTTATACTTTAGTATGAACTGATGAGAACTTTGGTAGTGACTTTTTTTTTATATATATACATATATATATGTATCTATATATATCAAGCATCTTTCAGGTCTCTGTGTATGGCTTTCTAAAGCCCTGTTGTAAAATACTATGTGGATGGGGGTCTCTCACATCACAGATGTGGAAAGTATAATTTTATATTTGTATTTTCAAATAAATAAGTTTGTGAAAGGTTTCCATCCTCTACTGTGGTCCAGAAATCAATGTGTTTGTCTGACGAAAAAAATACAATAAACTGTTTTGAACAGATCTGTGGAGTCCCTGTTGTTTGGGGGGGTGGGATGTTTATTCCTGGGGGGAAGCCAGTGTGCTGCCCCATCACCTCTTCTGCTCTTGTGTGGCAGGGCTGGACCAGCACATCCCTGTCCTTGTCCCTGGCATCACACCCCTGCCCCAGGGACCGTCTCCTTCCCTGGAGAAAATCCAAGTGAAGGGGACCCGGCCACAGTGCCATAGCACTGCTGCCAGCACACCACAGACACAGCACAGCGTCGTAAAAATAACCCAGCACAGGACACGTGGGGTCAAGGACACCAGTGACAAGTGTCACCGTTTGTCACAGCTTCCACTCACCCCAGGTTCCTAACACGTGTCCCAGTGCTGCTCTGCAAGCCCTGATGGAGGGGAAGAGCTTTACTCTCTGGCTTAGAAACATTTCTGTCTGGGTGTCTGTCGCTGGCTCTGTTTGTCAATCTCAGTATGTTTACAGAGATATTTGGGGAAAAAAAAACAAAACAAAACAAAAACCATACCTGCTTGGTCCTTGCTTTCCCTTCGGGGGCTAGCTCGCCTTGCCTGGGAGGGGAGGGAGCAGCTGGCTGGGGCACACGGAGCAGCGCGTCTTCGGAGGGAAAAACCATCAAATTTCCTGTAAGAGCAGCAAACCCCTCGGTGCTCCCAGAGCTGCCTTCGGCGGGCAGCGCGGGAGGAAGAGGAGGATGAGGCTGATGCTTTGCCTTGCTGTGCTCCACAGAGCCGGGTTTAGGCTGTGCCAGTTGGCAGGACACCACGGTGAGGGGCAGGAGGTTCCCCAGCCAAGTTCATTCTCCTCTCTCCTTAATTTTAAGGTTTCTGAGCAATTTTTGCTGTCTGGGGAGGCTGGACCTGGCCACCCCCAGCTCAGGGACCTGTTGAGAGAGGAAAGGGAAAAAAAACCTGACACTGGAGAGAAGGAAAAACAGCCCCAATCTCCCTGTGCGGGGCCGAGCTCCAGGGCCGGTGACACAAGGAGCTCGTCCTCCCCCCAGCATCACTCATCCCGTTCCCAGGACGGGTGGCAGCGTGTTCCCAATCCCATTCGATGGATTCCTCATCCCCACACACGCACTCGCTGTTTATTTTTCTCATTACGAGCGACAGGCGTTGCTGGGCTTCACACCCTCTTGGCAGCGCAGATACTGCACCCAGGGACGTTTGACTTTGGCTCTTGGAGTGGAGTCAACTTTCCCTCCTCCTCCTTTTTGTCTTAAATACTCACATTTTCACACAGGACAGCGCTGGTTCCCACACCGGGGGCACAGGCAGGAGGTTGGGATGCGGGTTTGGGATGGAGGGGATGGTCCAGCCCCACCAGCACCCACTGACCTCTCTGCCCCAGCAGCCCCCACCACGGGCATCACCGCTGGGTCCGGCCCCACCACAAGGCCCAGGGAGCTCAGCCGGGATCGTGCCGGTGAAGGTCAACACACAACGGGATGCAGGACGGGCGCCTCTCTGGAAAGCAGTCAACACATCAAGCCCTTAATGGGACTGATGATTAGTGGAGCACCGAGGGGAAAATTAGATTAGAAAAACAAATGAAAATAATTTTGGAAGTGGCGTTGACTCGGGGTGGGAGGAGCTGCCACCGCCAGGGCCGCAGGAAACGATCTGACTGCGATCCAGGAGAAAAGGAGCGCAGGTCTGGAGTACATTAGTGTGGTGGGAGGCCGGGAATAGCAGCCACTTAACCCCGTCATTCAGCAAACATTAGTGAATTATGAGTGTGCTCTGTGTTGGGTTCTGTGTTTTGTGCAAAGCCCCGAGGCTGCTGCATCGGCACTGAAGTGTTAGCGGGGGGCTCTGGCAAAATGGAAATTTTTATACCGACTCCGGAATAAAAATAAGATTCTGCGTTCGCCTCCCGGCATTGAAATCAAATTGCAGCCAAAATTAGAGTTGTAAAATAAGCAAAAACTTCCCTTCCCTGTCAAATTAGTGCCCCGATAAAGAAAACAAGGGATATAAATGTGATTTACGTCCTTTCCCTCCTGTCATAAACCTTTATAACCGAGACCTGGCGGTGGGCTGCAGGCGGCAGCCGGGGCTCTTCGGGGTTCTGCAGCGTAACCAGCACGGTTGGTGTTGGGAAGCCACGTCCAGGGGAGCCCACACTGTGGTACTCCGGGGGACAGGAGACCCCCCCACATCCCACACCCCCATCCCGTGCCCCCCACCCTGTGCCATAGGGACACAGCTGTGTGATATCCCACTCCGAGGAGGCTGTCCTGGCTGTCCCAGGGGTATTTCCCAGGTTAATGAACCCACGTCGCACACCAGCACTGTCCAGCACGTCAGCAGAGCTCTATATCCCCCATCAGGCATCTCCAGGCTGCAGTTTGGCAGCAGAAACCACGGCAGCGTTTATTAATTATGAGCTTAAGCACTTCCTTTCATGGCTATTTACGAGGGCCTCCTCATTATTAATAAAGAATACTAAAATAGAGGGGTTTTAAAGCTCATTTGTTCCGCAGGGTACTGATCCCTGCGGCGGTGCCAGCCTGGATGCCACCCAGCACGCGACCCAAGAGCACCCAGTGCTGCAGCTGCCCCTGAGTGCACCCCCCAAAAAAATAACCCCTTAATACCATTCCGCAGTTAATTACTTTAAATACCATCAGCTGTGACAATGCCAGCGGGCTCTACATTTCGAGTGTGCCTGGCTGCGGTTTTCCGTTGGTCAGAAGGTGGTGGCAGCTCCTGCGCACCGAGAGACACTTGTCATTCATTAACGATTTGCAAAGGGCACCAACACTCGACTTCATCTCCTGCTCGGGGAAGGCCGAGTCCCTGGGATTTACCTCCACGGCAGGGACTGTCATCGGCGCTGGCGCAGGCTCCCAGGGGCCGGGCTGGCGTCTGCCACTCGGTCATTTCTTGTCTGCAGGGCAAACAAAGACAATTCAGGTTTCTTTTTGGTATGAGTCGAAGAGCCTGGTCCTCAAAGCTGCTTTCTCCCCAGGTGGCAGCGGGTCCAGGTCACCAAACCCCACACCCAGTGTGACCTCAACAATGTTAATTAAGCCATGATGGGGTTGGGGCTGGCAATGCTCGGGCACATTCCCACCCACTGCTGCATTTCCTGCCCCACAGCCACAGAGTCTGGGTGCGGTGACAGTGACGGTGACAATGATGGTGACAGTGATGATGCCCAGCCCTTGCCCCACTGCCACCACCGGGTGTTAATTGCCGTGACATATTGAGTGGCACTCGCCTGGTGAGTGGGTGAGATGAGCCCGTGCCCCGCAGCCGCTTGCTAATAATTACTGATTAAAAACCAGTTAAAAAGCAACAAAGAGCAAAACGTGCATTAACCGAGCGCCCCCGTCTCGCGCCGCAGACAGATGGACACGGTTACATCATCACTCACAGCATCTCCGCACGTTAACGGCGCCTGCATTGCCCCGGGACGTACGGTGACACCGGCAGGCTCGGCTGTGCTGCAGCTCTCCCACCCGCCGTGCTGGGCAGCACAGGGGGAACTTAGACATGGTGGTGTTGGGGTTATGGTTGGACTCGATGATCTTAAAGGTCTTTTCCAACCATCCACACCATCAGCCGGGGCTTGAATAAACCCAGGGGGTGCAGGCGAAGGAGGGCTCTGGTCCTCGCTGCCTCCTCGGCACTTCGAGGGATGCACACGTGGTCCTGGAAATCCCAGTGCCCAGGGCAGCGCTGCCCTGGCTCCCATCTCCCATCTCGGCCATGTCCCGGGGCAGGGAGGAAGGTGAAGCCCCACAGCCACCAACTGCCAGGTCTGTGTGCTCCACCATCATCCCCAGCTCCAGGCTGCTGGGAAACCAAGGCAGCGTTGGCCGGGGATCCAGGAGGAGCAGCAAGATGGGACGGTGCTGCCGCCTGCACCTCGGTGGGAAAATACAGAGAGAGGCAGCTCCTGCTGTTTCCTACACCGTCATTTAAAAAGTATAAAAGCCCCACACTGACCCCAAACCTCCATGCTGACCCCAAAGCCCCACACTGACCCCACAGATCCCTTCACAGCCAGGCTGCATCACCTCCAGTCACTACAGAGCACCTAGCACTTGTAGGCACTTGATGCAACAGAACATCAGCCAGAATAATGAGCACCAGCAAATACGTACTTCTGCCTTTTTTAAGCCTGAGGCACATTTGAGCCACTACTAAAACTGCTTTGGATTTACCCAGGGCTCGGTGTCTTCAAAGCAAGGCAGTGTTTTGTTCCTTTCATCCAAAGATCCAACACGCTCCCACTGTTCTCTCACCACTTTTTGCTGGGTGGGGAATTCCTCTCTTTTATCTCAAAAGCCTGAGCCTGAACGGGGCTGTGGGCTCCAAACCCACCCAAGCACCCATGGCAGAGCCAGAGCCACATCCCGTCCCTCTCTCTGTCCCACTCCACACCGAGGGTGGCTGGGTACCACAGCACCCATGCGAAGGATGCCAGGGCTGAGGTGCTGAAGGGAGATGAGCACCCTGGAGGGATGCAGCACCCAGGACCTGGCTCAGCATCACCCGGCTGGAGCTGCTGGCAGCCCCCTGGCAGCACCGCAGGGCTCAGTGAATAACCGGGGCACCAATAACCCAGCGCTGCCAGCACACGCCGATCCGCAGGACACGCGTCCGAGCTGTCACTATTGATAGTTGTGACACTGGGTAAATGCAACCTCTCCGCTTTCTGCCGCGCTGGCCTCATCGATCCGCGCGTGCGGCAGCGCCGGGAGCGTCCCAGGAGCAGGGACGTTGGTAGGTCAGACAGGAGAAGGTCACCAGCGCAGCCCAGCCGCGGCCAGAGCTGTAACCCTTTGCTGCACCAGCAGCCCGGACCCCAACCAAGTGTCCTCTGCAGTGACAAACCTGCTCTGCACATCCCCCCGGGCACTGCCGTTTGCATCCATCAAAATAAAAGCAGGTCCCAGCTGCAGCCCGCGGGGAGATGAAGGAATTCCAGCCCCAGCCCGGGCAGGCGGCGCTGAACAATGCTCTGCCATTAGCAATCAGGGATCGGCGCGGCACCACCGCGGCCCCGCTTCAGAGAAAATCAAGAGGCAAAATAATGGAGTCAATAGCGCTGGAGAAGGATTGCTCCTCCAGCCCTATTCTTGTGCTAACCATTCTTCGGCAGCCTGAACATTCAAAAGCTCGGGGAATCAAAAAAGAATTGATTTGATTCAGAGCTTCAGCCCGGGCTGTATTTAACACATCATTTTTGCTTGCTCTACATAGAATAGGAGCTGTTTGAAGGCAGAAGGGCTGCAGGAAGACAGGGGAGAGCAGGAACACGAGGGCAGGAGAATATTCTCAATTTGTTGCTTTTCAAGGAGCAGCCAGACCCCACCATCCCCACACACTGCTGAGGAACCCGGGGACCCTCTCCATGCAGTGACACCCCTGTCCCCAAGCCCCCCGAGCATCCCCCAGGCACCAGCATCTGCCAGGACCGCCTGGGCCAGTGGGTAAAACGGGACCAGGGCAAAGGAAGGGAAGCGACTCGCGATGCGGGTGGGTGCTCCGCGTCCTCTCTGCTTCAGCGGAGCCGCTCTTGCCTCCATCCATCAGGCTCAAGGGCAGCCGCTGCGGTTTAAGGGCGCAGGACGCGGCGCTGGGGATGTTTCCCCTTGTGTGAAGGCAGAAGGTGCCTTTTGATCCCGCCCATATCCTGGCACAGGGTGACAAATCCGACGCCCAGGTGAAGGAGCTGCAGTGCCGGGGAGGGATGGGATGGGGTGGGCACTGCCTGGCACTCCCAGCACCCCCGACACTGCTCACCAGAAAAACCTTCAGAGCCGAGCTCTTTGCACTGGGGATGTCTCTGACAATTATCTGCTTCCCAGCAAACAGCACACCTATTTTCATGGCATCTAAAATCTCTTTTGGAGGTCCCTCTTTCTCTGCTTTTTATCTTTAAAATGGGCAGAAAAACACCAGGTCCTGCTCCAGCATCCCACCTGCACCCCAGTTACAACAAAGAGGAACCAACAAGTGCACAAGTGCACAATTACCCTGGATTCCAGGAAATGGGGTGGGAATGACCACTTGGAGAGGTCCAGCAACAGGAAAACCCCTGCAATCCCCTACCCAAAGCTGTTCCACAAAACACAGGCACACGTCTTGGAGACAGCATTAAAACATCAGCAACACCAAGGCTGTTCCGAGCATCCAGCTTTAGCACTTCCAGAAAAATCTAAATTAACCACAGAACAAAAACCAGTATCCAACACCCTGGGCAGGGGAAGGGACAACCACCAAGACCATTCCAGCAAAGTGCATTTCACCCTGTAGCACATAAAGACTTTTAAATTCTCCGTGCAAGAGCTCCTGCCCCTCGGAGGCCGTTACACCCCGACCGCAGCCCGGCTGCCAACACCGCGGGGACACCCAAGCCACCACCCAGGCAGCTGATGTGACGCGTTGACAACCGAGTGGTGTTGCTATAATAAGAAGTGTTTATTTGAATAATAAGGTCAGGGAGTTAAGTAGTTGGTATTCCACTCAGATGAAGCAGTTTGCACAGTGTCACTAATAATTAAAGGGGTTTTTTGACTAATCTAGTTGCTCTTCCTAAATATACTCGGCTCTGTTCAAGAAACTCATCAAAGCAGCGAAGTGATCTTCGAGGTTATTAATCTCCTTTGCTCCACAGCTGGAGCAAATTTATTTGCTTGAATTAGCATGTAATAAACTTATAATAAAGCTGCCATATCCCTCGCTTTAGAGATATAGTTTGTGTAATGGGTAGTTAAATCTAGGTAATGTAGCAAGAGTCCAGGCTGAGGGATCAGAGGGGGGGAAAAAAACCCCAAAAGGAGAGTATTGCTGTGTTACCTGCAGTGCTGGGCTTGCACCCACCCTGCAGGGACCTGATGGAGCAGCCGCGGGCGCTCGGGCCGGGACCAAACCCCTGACGCCAGCGGGACGCGCGGAGATGAAGAGGTTTGAGCTGGGCTGAACTTAGCACGGGGTGCCTGAGTGAGAGGAATTCATTTGCTTCAGTTCACTAAGCCGAGCCTTTGTAGGCTGCACTTTCCCTCAGACAATAAATCCTCTCGCTTCTCTTTTCCCTTTGTAACACTTGCTGCACAATCTTTAAATAATAAGAACTGGGCAGATGTAGACTGATGTGGGGAGATACCAAAGTTCAGCTGCAGAGGGAAGGCTGGCCCCCACCTTTTCTCCTCAAAGGTTATTATTCACCCAGCCTGGGCAGTAAATAATTTTTCTTTCTCTCCATTTTAGCTCTTTTCTGTTTTTCCTAGAGCTGTTCTGTGCCGGAGAAGGGCCTGGGCATTAGCCAGAGGTGTCAGAGGTGTTAGACAAGGTATTAAGGAGGTGTCAACGGTGAAATAGCTGGGATTACAGTAAAGTCTAAATAAGGTGTAAAATAAAACCAAAGGTGATAAAGTCGGCGATAAGAAAAGCTGGAGAAAAATAGGAGTGCAATTATTTTTCATCCCCCTGTTCTCTCGCAGTGCATTATCCCTGGCTTTGCACAGACTTCAGGCAGATTTTTTACCGGTGTCCGGTATTTTCTCCCGGCAGTGCCGCGGCTCACGGGCACCCGCACGGCAGCGGAGCAGCCGGCACCGCGGCACCGGCACGGCCCAGGGGCACGGTGTGCCGAGGGGATGCTAACGGGTTGCGGTTTCCCAGTAAGCTATACTGGGTTTTTGGAGGAGGCTGCTCAAACTGGGCTTGTCCCGGCTTCCCCAGGCAGGGCTCCAGCCAGACCAGCAGGGTCTGACGTTGTCTGGAATAAGCACATGAGGGGCCCACATCCCCTTCAACCAACCTCACCTGCCCCATCCACACGCCCATGGAGTGTCTCAGGTCTCAATTAACCCCTCGGTCCAGGCAGGTGTCCCTGCTTCTCAGGGCTTAGAGAAGATCCCATCCAGACCAGCGGGTCCTGGTCCCACGGGAGCAAAGCCCAGCACCATTTCAGGCCGTATCTTTGCGCTTTTACCATTTATTTCCCTGAACAAGGCCCCTGTGGATGATCAGTTGGAATTGCTGATGTTTCTCCTCACTCCTCCTAATTAACACATTTTAAATTCATAGCTTTTAAAATAATAAGTGCTGGAGCATCTGTTCACGATATTCCCCAGGACAGAAGCCCCTTCCCCAACACCATCTGAGTTTCCAGAAGCGCTGAATTCCCCCTTTGCCCCCCCGGGAGGTATCAGTGGTGCCCAGGGGAAGGTCTCCACCATCACCCCGAGGAGCTTCGTGCATTTTGCTTCTCTGTCACTTGATGCTCCCGCCCGACTCCCAGCAGCCAGGGGCTGGGCTGGCACCCACCCAACCCCAGCACACGGGCAGCTCTGGGGTCCCAGGGGAGCAGGCTGGAGGGTCCCTCCTCACCAGCACATCCACACCCACCCTGCACCCATCCTGCCACCAACACAAAGCAGCCCAGACTGTCACCTGCTGCCCAAGTACCACCCGCTGCTGGAACACTCAAAAGTCTCCCAGGAAGGGAACACTGAGCAGTTGGAGCAGTTGGAAAAAACTCCTATTTGTTATTAAACCTACCTCTGGTCACACACTTGTCCCCCTCTGACACAGGCACCTATGGCTCAGCTGACACCCTTGTCCAGCCAGAACCTACATGTACCACCAGATGTTTAAATGTGCATCTGTGAGACCACTGCCCCAGCCCCACCTGCCCCCGCCCCCTCATCCCGCACCGTGAAACCAAAACATCTCAGTGTGTCTCAGGAAGGTTCAGCATCTTCACAGAGATTTATGTTCTTCAGAGAGGGGCCAGGACACAGAGCAGAACTAAAGGCTCTCCTTGCCCCAGGGCTCAGCCAGGGGGATGCTGAAGGGCTTACCTGCTAAAGCAAGGAAAAGCAGCGACTACAGACACTGCCACAGCGAAGCCCAGTCTATGCCCGAGAAGATGCAGGGAAGTTGAACCATCCATCAGTGAAGGATCTCACCTTGGCTCTGCCCTCTGAAGGTCAAATGCAGGGCTGACCTCGCAGGATCCCAGAATTGCCTGGATTGGAAAAGATCTTTCAGATCATGGAGTCCAATCATGAACCAACAGTGACAAGTTCCTGACTAACCCGTGTCCCTCAGCACTGTGTCTGCACGACTCTTCAATCCCTTCAGGGATGGGGACTCCACCACTGCCCTAGGCAACCCCTTCTAATACCCTTCAGGCACCCTCCTTCAAGCAGGCTCAGGTGATGCAGCCCCACTTGCCCTTCCCAGGGGTGGGTCACCTCCACCACCAGCCCAGGGACACGGCTGCCCTCACACCAGCCCTGGGTCAGGGCACACATCTCGGAGCACCCCGTGTATTTTGCACTGTGGGATCAGGGGATCCAGCACGTGGGGCTGAGCATCGAATCGTGTCAGAGCCATCCCATCCCTGAGGAGCTCACCACCCAAGTGGAAGATCCCCAAGCATGGGTTTCACCACACCAATGGTCAACTAATTTGATTTTGAAGTTGTGGGAAGAGCAAGGACTCTCCTGCAGCTCTCCCACCTGCCATGGCTTGCTGCCTGACCTCAGAAAAACCACATCACCTGCACATCTTCAGTGTCTGAACCAAAACCTTTCACCCTCAGCCAGAGGACCAAAGGGTGCAAAGGACCATCCCTGCCCTTACCAGGGAGGTGTCCCCTGCCAGCCCCCTCCTCCTCTGGTCCTTATCTCAGGACCAAAGGGGCCATGCTGGGAAGGACACCTGGGTCTGGAGGCCTTTGACCTTCACAGGACACACGCTGTCACGCTGTGGAGAGCACAGCCCTGCCACCAAAGCCACAGCCCAGCATTGTCCAGGCTGGGAAAACAGAGAAAATCTTTGAAGAGGAGGAGGGTGTCGGCGAGGGCCGGTCTCTGCCGGGCTGTCAGACCCAGCTGTCACGGCGAAGGGACTCACCTTCTCCAGCAAGAACACATCCATCATCCCGACAGCCCTTAATCAGCCAGAAGGAGCTCGCTCGGAGGCTCGGCAGAGGATGGAGGCTCTCGCTCCCCCGCCTTCCCCCAAGGCAGACAGCAAATTGTGTAGGGGAAAAAAAAACATAATGCAAGAAATTATTCCGGATGGCAAATCAACAAATTAGCCTTGATTACCATCCAGGGCTCAGACTCTCCTTGTTCTCGTGCTCGTCAGCTCGATCTGTTGAACTGCTTTGCTCCTGCAGTGTCTGTTCCTGTGCTGGGCGACTGGAGCTCGGTGCAGCATCCCATGGGAAACCCCCCCGAGGTCCCAGGCAGGGGGTCCCCACAATGGGACCCTCCTCCAGCAGCCTATGTGGAGGCTGAGCAGGGCCCCCAGCAAGGACAGAGGGACCTTCCCAGGAACCAAAATGGTGCAGAACATGCAATGGTAGAGCTCTGCTGAGACTCCCTGGCACTGGGCTTTGAAACCTTCGTGCAAGATACGAACCACAATGAGGAGTTTTTTCAGTAAAAATCCAGAGGAATAGTTCTGGTGAGGAAAAAAAAAAAAGTTATTTAAAAGCACGTTAATCTGCAATTCTCCCCCTGCCTTGAGTGCTGTTAACTGATTGGGTTTCATCACATCTCGCTTGGCTGCCATGGAGGCTGATTGTCCCATATTTGCATTTCTCTTGGACACGCAGCTCCGCCGAGCTCCTGGCCCCACCATGAGCAGGGGGACACGGTCCCAGCCCACCCCAGTCCCCCCTCCACACCCAGGAATGGCAGCAGGAATAACTCTGTAAGGATTCCCCAGGTCTGTGGGTGTCCGGGGTGCCAGCCCTGGGGTCCCCTTGGCTTGCAGCCCGGGAGCTGGGAAGCAGCAGCACTTCAGATGTGAACTTCTCCAAGTTAGCTTGTTTTGATTCTTTTAAACGGCACAAAACTCCCAGGCAGGCTGACATCAACGGTGCAGGTGTTTTAAAAAATGGATGAATACAACCCAGAGATGGATGTGCCGGCCCAGCACAGCCCGGGCAGGATCCGGTGCAGGAGCCTGGCTCACCTTCCCTGGCCAGAGTCTCCATTAATGACACCTTTACTCTGAAACCACTTCCACCACCGCAGCTTTGCGACAGACGCCACCGCGCAGCACCCCGCGTCCTGCTGGTGCTTCTATCTTCTTACAGCATAAGCAGCAAATAAGTGAGATTAAAACCCAACAGAAACAAACAGCCCTCCATTTCTTAGAGGGAGCCCAACGTGGTGGTGTAAGCTCTTGAGATGTCCCAGCTCCTCTCCCCAGTGATGCTACTTCCACCACTGGGAGCTGCTTTGGCTGTTCAGACCAGAGGTGCTGGGAAAAAGACCACAAGTCACTATTAAAAGGGCCAATGAAGTGACTTTCGGTCCAGGTTTGCATTAGCCACTCCATTGTGGCACAGGGGTCTCCCACCCCACGAGCCTGACGGCGTGTGCCCCAGCACGGGCGGGGGCTGTCACCCAGCGGGTCCCCGGCGCTCCCCAGGCGCGGTGGAGGGAAGCTGCAATATAAGTGGCTGATTTACATCACAATCTGCGAGGGGAGCGGCGCGGGGGCCGCGGCTCAGCCTTCAGCACGACACTTGTCATGGTTGTGCTTCAGCTCAGTCAGAGGGGGGAGAAAAAGGGGAATTAAACCCTTATTTTCCTGCACGTGCTGTTTGCTGTGAAACCAAGGACCTGCCACAGCAAGGCAGACCCCACATCCCACCGCACAGACCTCACCGAGGGTCTGAGCAATGCATCTCCCCTTCTTTTTTAATATAAAACCATTCCTATTTATGAACAGCTCTGGCAGTACCATATGCTGTGCTCCTTTTCCATATAGAAAACAAGCTGTTTCCAAGCTTTTTAATTATACAAAATTGAGCAAAGTCTTAGTAGAACAGTTAGATAAAGGGGAGGAAGGGAAATAATTTCTCCCCATCCTATAAGCAATTGGAAGAGCTGCCTTCTCCTTGCAAGGACTGCAGAGATGGGTTAAATTCAGGGTCAGATCTGTGGTTGCCTCAAGAGAAAGGGAATAGATCTACTTGCCACACACCAGCACTGCCAGCCCTGCACCAAAAGCCTGGAGTCACCCCTGGGCTCTGCTGTGCTGAGCTAAGAAATCTTAGAATCAACCAGTTTGGGTGGGAAGGGACCTTAAAGCTCACCCAGTCCCAACCCCCCTGCCATCAGCAGGGACACCTTCCACTAGACCAGCTTGCTCAAAGCCTCATCCAACCTGGCCCTGAACACTTCCAGGGAGGAGCAGCCACAGCTTCTCTGGGCAACCTGGGCCAGTGTCTCACCACCCTCACACCAAAGAATTTCTTCCTGATAAAATAACAAATTAGGAGCTGCCCTTATTGCCTTTCTGCAGGAGATTCAGGAGGTGCAGGCTCTGAGCCACAACACTTCATCTGAAATTGAGATGTCACCCATGACAGTCAAGCATCTCCTGCACCAACTCCTGCACCTCCTGCACCCCACTGATTCCTGGCTCCCCTTGTGCACCAGCGCAGGGACAGGCTCTCCCCCCAGGGACTTGGTTCCAAACTCGAGGGACCCAGGAGGTGTCAGGTGCCTGTGGGTACAGCCTGGGGACACCAGCACGGTGAGAGCCACCACCTCCTCCTGCTTCTGGCCCTTAATGGTCCAGGCTGTGCAGTTTCTCGTTTAAACCTGGATTGATTTTGTGCAGACAAGTGCACGGGGGAGCTCTGGCTGGGTGTGTGCCCCTGGTTTGGGGGGAGCCATCCTTCACAGCTCCAGCCCAGAAACTGAGAGGTCCCCGTGCTCAACGCCATGGCCCAGCCGCTCCCGTGATTGCTGCGTTCGCAGCCGGAATCGAGGCAGATCAGCTATTCCAACCCTGTCGGCTCTTATTAACGGCGCTGGCAGCGTGAGCACACCGAGACAAACCAGGGATTTCATCAGCCTCTCTGTGCCTGCACACTTTGTGTGTGCACCGTGTCCCACCTGGGCTCCTCATGTTGGGACATCACAGGGAGAATCTGGGGGCAGGAGGAGAGAAATCAGCCAAGATCCCACGGGCTGGAGGGCAACGTCCCTGAGCAGGCAACCAGCATGGCACCGGAGCCCGCTGCAGGTCGTGGATCTAATCCTCACCTGAATTAAACACCAGCTCCCTAACCAGGTGTGTGTCGATGTCCGTGTGTGGGGGGACATCCCACCAGCCCAGAGCACCCTGGCACAGCCAGCACACACCAGGCACGCTGAAAGACCCTGCATCCCAAAACAGCTTTAGCTCTTGGACCCCAATAAAACAGCAAACCCCAAAACTGCCTCCCTGCCGCCGCCAGCACCGGCTGCGTGAGCCCCGTCAGCCCAGAACGCGGGCGTGGGGATTAACATTGAACATAAACAAACAAAACCACTCCAAAGTCAACAGTTGAGGGGCAGAGGGGGCTGCAGCAGCCCCGCGGTCCTAAGGATTATTTTAAATGTACAAAATGCCATCTCTCTAAATAATCAAACCCTACTGCTGCGACTTGGAAATTGCCACCTACGGCTAATGCTCCAATTTTAAATGCATCCTCCAGTCAATCTTTGTAAATTCCACATTAAATATTGATCAGCCCCGGAGAGGACGGATGCTGCCTGCTTAGCACAGCCCTGCCAAGCGCAAAGAGCAGCGGCTGAGCCCCTCTTGTCCTGTCACTTGGTCCTTGGTTGAACAGACCCACCCCCACCTCTCTCCACCCTCCTGTCAGGGACTTGCACAGAGCCAGAAGGTCTCCCCTCAGCCTCCTCTTCTCCAGGCTCAGCACCCCCAGTTCCCTCAGCCGGGAACTCAGCACACTTGTGCTCCAGACCCTTCCCCAGCTCCGTTCCCTTCTCTGGACACGCTCCAGCACCTCCAGGTCCTTCTTGGAGTGAGGGGCCCAACACTGAACACAGGACCCTATAATCCCCAGTAAGTTCCTGGCACTATCAGACCTTTAAGTATTCCATATGGACACAGGAAGGGGAAGGAAGCAAGGGCTGGTCCTTCCCTTCTAGATATGCCTCAGGCAGAGGACTGTGACCACCAGCAACCATACACTGTCCCCTCCATGGGAGTGACAACCGCATGGCCAGGTAACCCAGGTTACACCATCAGGTGAGATGGGCAATTGTTCTGGTTCCCAAATTGACACCATAACCAGAGGGTGGTTGATGAGGGGGAGGTCTGAGCCATGGACATTTCCATCGATCCAATGAAGGGTTTAACAAAAACCTGGTGGCTGGGAAACGATCCCTGTTGTTTCTGAATCCCCACACACCTCCTGTGTACACACACGCTCGGGGTATTGTGAAAACAGCACCTGAAACCCAGATTGCCATCCATTTCCCAAGCACTCCCATCACCCGTCCATCGCAGAGCGCTGCCTGCAGTGGGACAGGGGCAGCTTCACTCGGAGCCGCAGCGCGGCAGCCGGGCAGCGGGAGGACGAGCAGTGGACAGCCACGGATATTCCCCTGCGAGATAGGGCAGAGTGCTGGAAATGAAACAGATCACAGAAAAAAAAGTAATTCAGAGCAATTTCTAGTGAAGAGTCAAAGAACCACAGAATTCAACATTGATAGAGACAAGACTTCAAGGGAACTCTTAAAAAACAAGGACTGGAGGTGACGGAGAGACACTCGGGTTGGATCTTTCCCTTTTTTTTTTGTAGTTCTTGTTTAATCAGCCTGGCTGGTTTGGGCCATCCTGGGCCTCCAGCAGCACCTCGCAGGGAAGGTCCCAGCTCTCAGCACCTCATCAGCTGCTGCTGCCTCCCCTCCTCCTCCTCCTCGCCCAGTGCCAGGTCCTGCATTCCCCAACCTGTGCCCACCAGCGATGTCTTTGTGCACAAGCCAGGGACAGGGTCTGATGTTCCCCAAATGTGCTCAATATGCAATTTTCCTCTTCCTCATCTCCCCTCCCCTCATTTATCCTGCTGTAAAAAGAACAGAAGAAAAGACAATCCTTTTTCTCGGTGATTAATTAGGGCCGAAGCGGGACCCTGAGGCAGGGAGCAGCGGCGGTACCGGTATCATTTCCAAGGTGCTGCAGCTGCGACAAGGCACCGCAGCCCCGTGACTTTCCCCCGCTGTCGTTTGTCATCTCCTGACACTGATAAAGAGCTTCTCCAGCGCTGTGTCTTTGCGAGGGAACATATCCATATCAAAGCTGCTTGGATCATCCTTTTGCAAACTATCATCTGCTGCGTTTTCTGGCCTAGTTTCCTTTCCCACCTCAAACTCTTCCCCTCCACGAGCCCTCCACACCAGCATGCAGCACCCCAGCCTGCCCCAGACCCACTGCTCCCCCAGCACCCCGAGATTAAAGGCTCTTGGGGTCACTCAGCTCCCACATCTCAGCACGAGATCTTTACAAACTCAGGTTAACGTGGTGCATCAACTACAAGCAAGCTCCCAGGTTTTAATGGAAGCACATGGGTGCCTCTGGAGCACCCAACTGCTCACTGCCCGTGGTGGGATGCACACTGCTCTTCCATATATCAAGCACAACTTCTACAAGCAGAAGTCATAGAATCACAGAATCCCAGACCAGTTTGGGTGGGAAGGGACCTTAAAGCTCATCCACTTCCAACCCCCCTGCCATCAGCAGGGACACCTTCCACTAGACCAGGTTGGTCAAAGCCTCATCCAACCTGGCCTTGAGCACTTCCAGGGAGGAGCAGCTACAGCTTCTCTGGGCAACAGTCCACCAGCAAACATCAGCAATTATCCATATCTGAGCTGAAACCTCAGACAGCCATGGAAAATCGAGAGGTTCTCCTCATTCCCACCATGTGCAGGCCCAGCAACCACAAGCAACATCTGTGGGTGGCATTAGGTGGCCATAAATAGATGTTAAGTGGCCATATGCAGCTGCTGAAGGCAGTAATCTGTAAAAGACTCACCGAGGCAGGCACAGCAACATGTCAACCTGCATGAAAAAGCACCCAAAACCAGCGTGGCTCACAGCAGCACCCCAAGATGACAACAGACCATGGGAGCTTTTATGGGCTTTGTTGGAGGAACAAGGGAATTTGCTCTGATGCACAAAGACCAGCCCAAACAGCTGCTAACCCCTGCAAGAGACCCTTCTTGGAGACCCCAGGTAGCATCTCCCACCCTTCCTGGGACCAAGCCACCTCCTCTTGTCTCAGCACCATCAAAATCTGCCTCCAGGCTGCCAGCACCAGGCGTGTGTTTTCTAACAAGCAAATCACTTCCTCCTGACTCCAGAGCTCCGCTCGCCATTCAGTGAGACACAGCGGGAGGGTTTGTGCTGCTCCGGCATGAGCCGACCTGTGTCAGCATTTTATTCTGCAGCCCTGTAGGTTTTTTAGTGAAGGGAAAAAAAAAGAAAAAGAGGAGTTTTCAAAGCTTTAATGGCTTTGAAAACAACACAGAGAGTTCTCTTTACCGCAGGAGAGGTTAATGATCTCCCTCTGCCGCAGAACTAAACTGGACATCGTAATAAATAATCATAATAAGATGTAAAGTATCACCTGGAGTCATTCAGCGCAGAGAGCAGGTAGGAGTTACCACACATTTCCATGATTCAGAGTAACTGCGAGGTGTGAAACTTCCAAGGAAGAGGTAGTCAATTAAAAAATGAAAAGCAAAAGCCTGCAATTAAAATATCACTTAAACACAAAGAGATGATATCTTGTCTTGCCTGGGAAGGCCAAAGGCTCTGGCTCCTGGCTGGAATGCAGCCCTGAGGGATGTCACCTCCTCACCTCCCTCCTTCTCCCTGCAGCCCAAGCTGAAATGCCAGCGGTGTGACACCGTGCAGCCCTGCCACCAAACCCCGCGGTGGCCCTGCAGGACCCATCTGCGTGACTGCTCTGCACGGCCAGAGCCGAGCACCTCCTCGGTACCACTTCAGCTTGTTCTCAGCTTGACCTTGAGGCAGAGGAGCAGTGATGCCAGCCCATGGGTGCTCTGACAAAGCACAGCAGAGCAGCCCCATCACCCAGGTCATCACTGAGCTCCCAGCAACAATGATTTTCCAAGGTGCCTCACCTGGGCTCTACCTGAGCACATCTCGGAGGGTCTGATCTTCAGAGGGTGGACAGGCTCGTGCAGAGAGGTCTTTCAGATGTCTTCTCTCCCAGTGGTCCTCGCTCCAACTGCTCTTGGAGACGCAACTACCTTGGCTACATTTCCCCACATGGGTTTCATTAGCGGACTTCTGTATTGATTGCCAGCAGGTATGGAAGAGATCTTGCAGGATTATGTCTGGGCTCATAAAGATCAGAAACACATTGCTCAGGCTCCAGAACTACTCTGCTCCATCCCCAGGTGAGACATGAACATGGTTTTGCTGTTTGCAAAGTCTGGGGTGACACAATGGGTACCTGGACCCCAAGGGAAAGCAGAGTTTGAACGTGGACGATAAAAACTCCATCAGCTACAGCCCTGGGGAGCGACACGACCTTACAAACCTCAGCACAAGCCAGGGGTGACAACCCAGCTGCCACCACCCTGCCAGCCACACGGCTCACACGGACTGGGAGGCAGGAGTCCATCCATCACCGGCGGCAGGAGGTGCCCCCAGCGCGGTGTGGGGAGGGGAGGGGGTCGGAGCTCCTATCAAACGGCATTAATCACCTTTCCCGCGGCTCCGCGCGCGCCGGACACTCCTATCAATCAGAGGCGGATCAGCCCCCCAGCCCGGCCGGGGCCCTTTGTGCGGGGCCCTTCCCATCACACACAGAGAAGATGATCAGTGAGGAGCGAGACACCCATTGAGCAGCACCGGCTCCCAGAATGGGGTTATTTATCGCCCTGTCTCAAAGATGAGCTGTTTCTTGTCTTGTCACACCACATCCTTTTCTTTAAAGGACCAGCTTTAAGAATCCAATTTGTCAAGCTGGACAATCATTTGAGAATCCATAAAAAGCCTCGGTGACTTTATATAAAAAAAAAAAAAATCAAATCAGAAGGTTTTAAACGGTAACTGAAAGGGATTTGAAAATAGGTTGAGTGGCCTACATCAATTAATCTTCAGAGAGCCAGGGCTTTGTGCAGCTGAAGTGGCAGAGAAGTGTCAAAGGCTAGTTACTGAGCTCGGGGAGATGGGAGTTATCGATATTTCTCCTCTCCTTTTTCTCGGTCTATTCAGAACATGGTCCAGCAATACCCACTGTGACAGGGCACTGCCAAGCCAAAGAGGGTGGAGTGGCCAAGCCAAGGAGGGCTGGGTGGCCAAGCCAAGGAGGGGGGCTGGGTGGCCAAGGCCACCCTTCTCTGGTGTGATTTTTCTGAAGTCATTCCTAGTGTCACCCAATGGCAGCCAGACCTGCTCTCCCACTGCCGTTTTGGGTCCCTCACCATCACTGCTGGCAGGTGCTGGAGATCTCCACTGCAGCCACAGGGACAACCCTTGGAAGGAGCCACCAGACACCGCTGACACAGACAGCTCAGGATTCCTGAGGAGCGTTACAAAACCTGAGGGTCCAGCTGCCTCCGTCACCAGCCAGGGCTCAGCTCCACCTGAGGAGGGAGGAGAGAAGGAGAGAAAAAGATAAATAGCTTGAGTTCAAGCCCAGGGCCCAAGCAAAGCATCACAAACCAGCAGGAGAACCTTAGGGCTTGCAAAACAAACTGAAGAAGCTGGTAAATGAGGTGTTTGGCTGATCAGAGACCGGCCCCGCACACGGAACGGCAGCAGGAGCCCCCCTCGCTCTGCAGCTACGCCGTGCCCCGAGAAACACGTGGCCAAGGGACAGGGCACAAAGATGCTGAGCCCCAAGGAAGACAGTCAAGAATTAGAGACTTGGGGGACATGAGGGTGAAAACTATGGAATGGAGATTTTACTAAAAAAATAATTAAAAAAAAATAAATAGGAGTTTGGGAGGAATCAAGCGCTGCGCAGAGAGAGGCCAGGCTGCCACTCTCCGGTACGGCGAGCAGGAGGCGAGGAGCTCCAGGTGGCTTTTTGTTTTAGTGCAATAAAAAATTCAATCTGACAAGCAAGTGTGAGGCTGGATAATAACAATAACAAATAATTTCCTTTAAAAAAAAAAAAAAACAAAATAAAAAAAATAATCTAACAGCTCACAGATATCTTCATTTGCTGCGAAGAAAAGAGACTATCTGTTACTCACCAGCGTTGAGAGCACGTTCACGAGCTTTCACACGGTATTTTGTTGCAGAACTATAATCTAAGGACACTTTACTCACTTTCCAGTGTGGGGAAATAGAGCTGACTTGGAACCAGGCCAGGAGGGCTGCACGTTAGAGCTCTGAAGTGAAGGTGATAACTTTGCCAATTAAATATGGATGTGATTTTTCCCCCCCTCCCTCTCCTTCCCCTGAATACCTTTGCGCTGTCATTAGGTGATGATATAAAGACATAGGCCTCCTGGTGCAGCTTAATTGCTCATATACAGAAAAATGATGAGCTCGGGCGCGCTGCACGGGCGCTGCCTCGGCTCCTCGCTGCCTCATTAATAGCGAACCCAACGCCAGTTTCATTCTCCTGCCCAAGGAAAAGCAGAACGAGTGCAAAAGCCCCGCTCAGCAGAGTCCTCAGCTCTCGCCAAACCGCTCTGCTGAACAGCGACCGACTCCAGAGCAAGCTCCCATCTCATCCTGCACTTAAAGTGCTCTCCTTGGTGCGCAGGGGGTGGGCTGGACTTCCTACTCAGTGCCCTTTTATTTCCATATCCTTATTTTTTTCTTTTGTATTGATACCCAGTAGAGTATTTTGTGTTTTGCAGTCTGCTGCTGAATGATTTCTAGTGCAGGTCAAAGCTTGGGCAAGCTAAGGACAAAAAAGGCTGTGGCTTTAATCAGCATTTGCAAACAGGACAGCCCTCGAGGAGGGCTGAGAGCAGGGAGGGCTCTGGGGGTGGATGTGCCTCGGGAAGCACCAGGGTGGACCCTGAGGGCAGAGAAGAGCTTCAGCCCATGGGGTGACCAGTGGCACCTTGCTCCAAGGAGTGCTGGAGGGAACGTGCAGGCACAGAACATGGTGAATTGGAAAGGTTCAAATTCGGGATGGTCAAAGGCTGCTGCCTGTTGCTGTCGTTCTTATTATTTATAATATATATTATATTTTACATGTTATATATATATATATATATATATATATATATAAAATAGATATAGGATAGAAGAGCTTCATCTCATGGGGTGACCAGGGACGCCTTGCTCTGAGGAGAGCAGGAGGGAGGGTGCAGGTGCAGAACACAGTGAATTGGAAAGGTTCAAATTCGGGATGGTCAAAAGCTGCTGCTTGTTGCTGTTGTTGTTATTATTTATAATATACATTATATTTTACATGTTAGATATATGTATATATATGTATATATATATAAAAAAATAGATATAGAAGAGCTTCATCTCATGGGGTGACCAGGGACGCCTTGCTCTGAGGAGAGCAGGAGGGAGGGCGCAGGTGCAGAACACAGTGAATTGGAAAGGTTCAAAGCCTGGATGGCCAAAGGATGCTGCCTATTACTTTATATATAAAACATATATTTTACATTTTTTATATATAATATATATATTATTACTACAATAATTTATCCTCTGGCAAAGCAGTGTTACTGCATGTTTTCACTCTTCACTTCCTCAGCAGCCAATAAATGGGTCACTCCTATAAAAACTCACATTTCTACCTGCGTTATAACAGTCGCTCTAGGGAAAAGTTCTTAAAAAGAGATTGACTCTCCCTCAAAAAAAAACATGTGGAGAGCCACCCTCCCACCTGCATGAAAAGCTGGGGAGCACAGCTCGGAACACGCGGCGGCAGGGAAGGGGATTTGGATTTGGGGCTCAGGTCGAGTTTCGTTCCCAGCTGAGCTGTGGTCAGCACGGGCAGGAGCGGCGCGGGGAGGGGAGGCGGCAGCGAAATTGATGGCAACAGAAAAGGCAGGAGGTACAAATGGCTTGAGAAAAGGCGTGATGAGATGTGACTGCCCTGGGTCCTGGGACTGGAAAAACGAAATAGGAAAAGACCACCTGGACGATGAGAAAGTGCTTCTGATTGCCCGGGGAAAAACGGAGTTAAAGATCATTGGAACGGACAAGGCAATCTGGCGGCAGCGCGGCGCTTTGATTGCTTCCAGCGCCAGGGAGGGCGCGGGCGGGGGGCGGCGTCCCTCGGGGATGTCAGCTCTGGGCAGGACGGAGCCCGGCATCGACACCGGGCGTCATTACCGGAGCGGGCGATGCGCAGAGCAAAGCTCCTGCTGCACCGAGCTGTCGGCAGCTCCGGTTTTGCCAATTCCCCTTGATTTTGTACAAACCAGAAAGTTAAGACCCAAGCTTGGTGCTGCCCTGCCCAGCCCTGGGCTCTGCACGGGAAGCAGGAGAGAACCCAACCCTTACTGGGACCCACCCAGTAACTCAGCACCTGGGCTGGGACGGACCCCACATCTCCTCCAGTCCGAGGACCTTATCCCCAAGTGATGCTGCTGCACATCCTGGGAGTGCACGTCCTCTGGGCCTTGGATTCACACAGACAAAGATTTTCTACAGGTTATGCAAAGGTTATCACACAATTTATGTGTTGGATCAGCGCACTGGCTCCATCTCCCTTTTAACGGAGCTGGGGAAGGGTCTGGAGCACAAGTGTGCTGAGTTCCCGGCTGAGGGAACTGGGGGTGTTGAGCCTGGAGAGAAGGAGGCTGAGGGGAGACCTTCTGGCTCTGTCCAAGTCCCTGAAAGGAGGGTGCAGAGAGGTGGGGGTGGGTCTGTCCAACCAAGGACCAAGGGACAGGACAAGAGGAAATGGGCTCCAGTTGTGCCCAGGGCAGCTGAGATGGGATGTGAGGAAGAATTTCTTTGCTGAAAGGGTTCTGAGGCATTGGAAGGGGTTGCCCAGGGCAGTGGTGGAGTCCCCATCCCCGGAGGGACTGAAGAGTCGTGTAGACACAGTGCTGAGGGACATGGGTTAGTGGGGACCTGTCAGTGTTGGGTTCATGATGGGACTCAATGAGCTTAAAGAGCTTTTCCAATCCAGGCCATTCTGGGATCCTGGGATTCATGAGGATTTCATCATGGATTTGAACAAGGAATAACAAGTGGGTGTTAGAGTGAGGCAAGGAAAGGAATTGAAGTTTAATATGACATTAAGGAGATGCAACTTACATTTCCAATCACACCAGAAGTCCCGTGGAGCAGGGTGAGTTGGTGGACTTGGCTGTACTTCTGGAGGTCCTGTGCTGAGAAAATAAAGAGCTGTTAGCAGCAGCAGACGGAAACCAAGAACCCTTGCTGATACCAGGAAATCCCAAAAGCACGTAAAAAGAAAAGGAGATACTGAATAAGAGTTTGCAAACATCCAACCATCAGCCCAGTATGAAATCCAGCCTGTGACACACAGCAGCAGGTAGAACCTCTGCCTCCTCCAGCTCATCCCAGGGAATTCACACCCGGCGAAGGCACCCCACTCCTGGGTATTTCCTCGACGTTACAGCTGGTTCATGGTGATGTTCATGTTGGGTGGGTTTGGTTTCCTCCCAACATCTCTTGCTAATACCTGATAACTGGTGGGTGCTGGTGAATGTTGGGGGTCCCTGCACCCCAAGCCCCCTGGGACCCCCTTGCCCACCCACCCTACCTCACAGAACCAGAAGGGAGAACAAACAGCTGGAGAAAGCTGAAAACTTCCTGTCTCTCTCCTGTTAATTATGATCTTATTTTGCAGAGAGAACCTGTCATTCAGGCTCCTGTAATGGATAGTTTCTATTTCAATTCTCCCTCCACCCTATTATCTTTTAGAAAATTCAGGCAGGCCGGGTGATGGATTGATAAGGGACGGTCCCGGCGGGAGCCGGCTCGCTCAGAATGGCTCTCACGCGCGCCCAACTTCTGTATCTTTTTAAATATTTCAGTTGTTTGAGATCTTTATTTCACATTTCGATTTCCTGCTGTACAGTAAATTTATCTTAGTCACCCAGTCAAGTTCTCTCCAAGCCCCTTATCTTCTCCTCCTCTGTACCACTGAAAGCACCTACATTATCTGCGCTGCCGATAAAGCCGGCCGCGGCAATCTGCGGATCGCGCCGATGGGGCAGCGCCCCGGCTGAAAGCAGACCCTGGGAGCCCTGTGCTCCTCACCAGCTGCAAGTTCATCACTCAAACGTGGCACCATCTCCTGACAAGGTGAAGGACATCTCCTGCTTGGCTGGAGAAGCACCCGGGGCTGCCGGTGGTCCTGAGGGATGGAGGGGACAAGGGCAGCTGCTCCTTGGGGCTGCAGTCCGAGCAATGCTGGTCCCTGTCCCAGGCGTGAACAAAGAGATTGAGCTACATCCTCATCCTCCTGCTGCTCCCCAGCACCTCCTGCCTCCCCGACCACTGCTCAGGAACGGCTGCCATGCCTCCTTCCTCAGCCTGATTATTCTGCAAGCAAACCCTGGGTTCATTTTTTAACCATATCATAAACCTGCACAACCACCTCCTGATTTTATTGTCCATCTGCACGACCAGAAACACCATCAGAGCTTCCCCTGGGCTCAGGGTAACCAGACCAAGCTCTGGGAGCAGCTCCTGGGAGCCCCCAATCAGCCACTGGCTACAGAGAGCGGAGCTGGGGCTGACAGGAGCAGTGGCACAGCTGTGCATACCGAGGGGTTTGGTTTTGGGGTGCTCAGGGGAGCCCAAGCACAGGGCTCTGAAGAGGGGGAAGAGCAGCACCCAGCAGAGGGGAAAGGGCCAAGCTAGCTTGTCCCAGGCGCAGGCTGGCAGCTCCGGGGCTGTGCTGGGTGACAGCCGGGCCAGCACAGAGCATCATGGGGCACAGGAACCTCCACATCACAGATGGCATTTGAGAGTATAGAAAAATTATAAAAATTATAAAAATCCTGAGACACGTGGCTCCTTCATGCCCCCCCTGCCCTCACCTCCCTCCCTTGCCCCAGACTATCCATGGGCAGCGCCAGGCAAAGGGACCAAACAAGGCGGACAATGCTGGGGACTCCAGGCTGAGCCTTCCCCTCCCTGCCGATGCCCGGAGGGGTTTGGGGTCACCCCCATCCCTGCCACCCAAGGGAAATGCCAGCTGGGCTATTTGGGATGCCCTCAGGGAGCAGCTCGAGTGGGCTGGTCCCAGCGCAGGGGTCTGCACCAGCCGGAGGTCACCAGCACAGCCACGTCTTTTCCCCCACTAGACCACAGAAGTTTAAACATCTCAAAGAGAATCCTGCGTGGTCATGGGCAGCCCCCTCCTAACAGCATCTTCATCATCCCCGGGACACGAGTTGGGAGCAATCAAATAAAAATAATGATTAAAAAACCCCACAACAAACAGGTAAAATAAAGTCACCTTCTTGCTGTTTGCACTCCGGCAGCGCCGAGCTGCGATCAGGCAGCACCCCCTGGTGCCATCACCGCCGCCCAGGGCTGGCCACGCTCGGGTGCTGCCGTGGGGCATCCCACGCCGTGGGGACAGGAGTGGGACCAGGCTGGGTGGGGGTGGCAAACCACCCGGTAAAGCCCCAGGAGCCACGAGAGGAATGAAACCTTCTGTTTTCTCACCCAAACACACGGGCAGATGAGCGCTCCGGGGAGGTGCTGACTGATGGGTGGGCAGGAAAGCCTGGTCTGCCCAGCTCTGAGCACAACACAGCTGCGTTGGGACCACAGCCATCCCACTGCCAGCATCCAGGAGATCCCGGGGGGTCCTTTCCTGGGGAAGAAGTGGGTTACAGCTCCACCTTGCTGGTTACAGCTGGGGTCCTGTCCTCACTGTGGTCATCAGCAACCCCTGGAATAGCACCGGGTCCTTTATCCAGATTTAAAACAAACAACACCAAACCCAAACCCAAACCAAGGATGCTCTGTCTCAAGGGACGGTGCTCAGCTTCCATCCCAACTGGACAGCGGGAGGGAAAAGTTACAATTCCCCAGGTTGAACCTTCCTTTTCAGGCTGCTGCACCCCAGCTTTGAAGCAAATTGCTTTGCAAATACTGATTAACCAAACTTCACAACATCCAGCTGCAATAAACAGTATCTTGGCTTACAGATGGGGAAATCAAGGCATGGAGGGGAAAAAAGCAACACCAGGAACAAAACCCTCTCTCTGTGCTTTAACTACAAAATCATCTTTCCTCATTAGTGGCTAATCAGAACTACCAGAGGGGAAGAGATTACAGACAGGGCGGAGAGGAGAGTAACTGAAAGAAATACAGACATCAAAACAGATTTTCATTTATTTACTCATTTATCACAGCGAGTCACAGGCTGTGAGTTGATTCCAGTCTGTGTTAGCCCTCTAGGATTTTGGGATGCCATCTCCAAAATCGAAATATTAACAGGTCACAGTCACACACCATCTCAGGAAGGAGAAAATCTGTAGGTTTGGGTCTGTCTCCGGAATTCGGATATTGCTTTTCCTGCTAGATTATAAGAAGTCACTAATCTCCCCTCTCCAGCCTCCTAATCTTTATGGGAACCCAGATACCTTATCTGCAACTCGCTGACTGAAGGCACCCGGCGGGACGCCCCGTGCTGTGCCAGCCAGCGGTGCTGCCGGCGGGAGCAAATCCACCGGCGCGGGAGCAGTTTGGTGACGGCCACCACAGACAGCAAACATCAGGTGTGGGTGCTTTATCTCGGCTGAGCAGCTCCAGAACAGGAGGGTCCAGCTCAGGGTCCCAGGGCAGAGCCTTCTGCTCCTCTGTGCACGCTCCTACCCACCTGTGGAAACTTAGACACCCAAATAACCCATCAGCACTTCAGGGGCTTCTATTTTTTTTTTTTCCCCTCTTTTTGCCCAAAAATTATTTACAAGAAGCCGAGTGTTTTATTTACTGCAGGCAGAGAATGTCTCATCTTCCAACTTCCCTTTCTCTCCTGAATTCATGCTGACTTTCCAGAAGTGGGGAGACAGACAAGGTCCATGACTGACTCCTCTGCCCGCAGCCACCGCGCCGGGCTGGCTCCGAGGTGTCCGGAGGGGACGAGCCCCGGTAACTCACACCGGCCCCAGGGCACTGAACGGGTCGGTGCCTGCACAGAGCATTTCCCCCGGCACCCCCAGCCTCGGGCACGCTGGGAAATGAGGGACATATTTTTAAATAAGAGGAGGAAATGGTGTCTTTGTGTCAGGCAAGTGGAAGAAATCCAGGACCAAGAGACTGCAGAGCCTTTCCACTTCAGACAGCAGGTGCTCTCCAAGATGTGGTTATGGCAACAAAATAAATGATGGATAATTGCTTTTGTGACAACTTGCCAATTAAATTAGACTCAGCAGAATAACATAATGACAATTTGTTATGCTCTGGTGGGCACTAACACACCAATCATAATTAAATGCTATGACTGAAATAGAATGCTGCTGTACACAGGAATATATAACCCCAATTCCCTCCCAGTGAAACATTATAGGTTCAGACTTGATTTCAATTTCTGGAGGATAATAGCATTAGCACACATCACAATGAGCTGGCGATATGCGTGCGGGCAGCAGCGGGGGACAGACAGAGCCAAGGACAGCTGAGCTGCTGGGGCTCCCGGGGGACCCTCCCAAGCCCCTGGGATGCTCTGGGTTTCAAGGCAGCGAGGAACATCCCAAATCACTGCTGTGTCCCAGGAAGATTTCACATCCCCAGGCCAAGGGGAACAGGCAGGGGAGAGCCCACCAGGACGGGGCTCTGGGTTAATGATTGGACTCCATGATCTTAAAGGTCTTTTCCAATCTGGAATTCTGATTGTTGCACCAACAAACCTGCAGCAATTCTGCCTCTGCAGCGACTCGGCTGCAGATCCCTCACACAGGACCTGCTCACAGCCCCCACCCCAGCAGACACCACGTCCCAGGGTCAGAAGCAGCCCTGAGTGACAGTCCCCCAGTATGCCCAACGGGGCAGAGGACAGGGGTCCCCTCCCAGGGGCACAGGACAGGGGTCCCCTCCCAGTGCTTCGGGCAAATGCTGCGGCTGCAGCTCAGCTGCTTCGTGTTTTATTGCCAATGCGACCGGGGCCAGCGCGTGCCAGGTTGTGAGCGATGAGAAAAGCAGCACTTGGCAACTGAGACTTCTAGACTGTCTGATGGGACCTGCTAGAGAGCAGGCACCGTTCTTCATCCTGCAACGCTCAAGTGATGCCCACACTTTTAGGAATTGACCTTGGGAAACCTTCAGGCTGGCTTGTGGAGCTGCAGAAGGGGTTACCTACTGCCTGCGATTGTCTTGGCTTTTTGATGCCTCAAGGAGTAAGGAAGCTTGTAACTGATACTTTGGCATTTATTGTCACTTAAAAATAGCTTGGCAATCAGAGAGAGGAACTGCTCTGCTCAACGCTCATCTTGCAGGAGGAAGGAGGTCAGCAATTCAGCCCAGAAAAGGTCACGCTGCTGCTCTGTAATGGGGTGTAGGATTGCGAGACAGAGAAAGCTTCGCTCCCGTCATTAACGAGCGCTACAGGAGCGGAGGACAGGTTTGCCCAGGCAGAAGGAAATTACTCGACTGCACGAGCTGCCCCGTGAAGGCAAAAGGCAAATGACAAGGTCACGTCTGTGTCCTTCGCCTACAAACCCCAGGAGCAGCGTTTGCCTTCCCCAGCACAGGCAGGGCCAAGGGTCAGTGCCCTGGGACCCTCCCCCCACCCCAATTTATAGAACCATGGGATGGTTTGGGTTGGGAGGGACAGTTAAAGGTCACGCTGCAGAGAGCAGGGACATCTTCAACCAGATCAGGTCACTCAGAGCCCCATCCAGCCTGACCTTGAACGTTTCCAGGGATGGGGCTTCTCCCACCTCTCTGGGCAACCTGGGCCAGTGTATCACCACCCTCAGTGTAAAACATTTCTTCCTCACATCTGGTCTCAATCTCCCCTCTTTTAGTTTAAAACCATGTCCCCTTGTTCTATCACTACAGGCCCTGATAAAAAGTCTGTCCCCACCTTTCTTATAGACCCCCTTCAAGTACTGAAAGGTGCAATGAGGTCTCCCTGGAGCCTTCTCTTCTCCAGAACCCCAACTCTCCCACAACCTTTCCTCACAGCAGAGCTGTTAAAGCCCTCTGAGTATCTCTGTGGCTTCCTCTGGACCTGCTCCAACAATCCCCTGGGTGCATCCCCCTGGCCGCCCATCTCGCATCCCCCCGGCCGCCCATCCCGCATCCCCCCGGCCGCCCATCCCGCATCCCCCCGGCCGCCCATCCCGCTTCCTCCCAGGGAACCCTCAATCCCTTTTCAAGTATTTTTGGTGGGATCTCAGACCCTCCCAGCTCGCAGAAGGAAGGCTGGGGGACCCGTTACTACCACACACAGGCTGGGGGGACCGGTCACCCCCGGCCACTGGAGCCTCCCACGGGCAGAGCACGGTCCCCATCTAGTGGGGAGCGGTGGGGGAGCCCGGTGGTCCTGTCCGAGCTCCCCAGCAAACCCTCCAACCCTCCTCCCACCTGCAAACCCCTGACCTTTTCCCAGCAGCAGAAGAAGCGCTTGATCCCTAATAAATTGCTCACCCCAGGCTCTTGCTCAAACCTTTAATTAAAAGTAGTTGAGTTACCCTGAGCTCACAGCGACCGGCGTCTCAATCCCAGCCCAGCAAACGCATCCATCAAACAATCACAGAACCTGGGTCTTAATTGTGTTTTCTCCTAATGGCACCAAACACTTCAGCTTGCATCCTTCACCCAAGAGGTTCCCTGTCCCCCACCGGCTGGAACAAACCAGCAACACAGAAATACATCTCTAAAGGTTTCTCCAGCCAGAACCAGTGTAGAACACCACCTCTAACAGCTTCTCCAGCCAGAACCAGTGTAGAACACCACCTCTAACAGCTTCTCCATCCAGAGCCACGCTCCTGGAAGCATTCCCACCACTGTGACCAGCCAACAACCTGCCCGAGCTCCCCAGGCTGGCTCTGCCCTGCGACCTCCCACAAAATAGCTCCCTGATTTACACCATGTGATGGCTCCCAGCCTCTCCCTCATTTATTCCCAGGTTTTCCCACCAATTTGGCCACGTACCTGCTTCAGAACAGGGGCCACACACGTCAGTGAAGGACACAGCTGGGTACAGGAGTTTGGCAAAGCGCAGAGCACAGCGGCCCCCTCCACCGCGCTGCTGCACGAGTCCGGGTTCCTCTGCACTTCCCAACTGGCCATGGGGCTCACCAGGCTTGGGCAATGGACAGAGAGGCAAGTTGAGAATGCTCTGCCCACAGAGCCACCCCAGGTTGCTCTTCCAACACAAAATGAGAGAGAAAAATAATTTCAACTTTCTTCTTGTCTGCTCTGCACAGGAACTCACCCAGGACAGGCTGCAAAGCTGCTGCTCCGGTCTGTTCTAAATTTAATCTGTTATTATTGCTCAAGGTGCTTCAGGTGACCAGGGGGAGACCCAGGCAAGCTCAGTAACGATGCAAGGGTGAAGCTAGTTAGAGCAGATGAGAGGAAAAGACTTTTTAAGTAACATTGGCAACGTTTTAGAGACATGACAACAAACAGGAGACCACCAAGCAAGTGAGAAATCTCTCTTGCATTACTGCATTCAACTTCAGTTAAAAATGCAAAACAGAATGCTCAAAATATTTTTTTTTACCTCTGTAACAATCCACAAAAAGGCAAAGACACAGAGTGGTTGGTCTCCTCCCCTCAGGATGGTGATAATCGTTTGGCCCAAGCAGGAAAACCAGGTGCAAGGAGGGAAATTCCCATCTCAGTCGCCAGAGATTTCCTACCAAGGGCAGCTTGGCTTGGTCTGCAGCCACACAGAGACAGCTGGGACAGAAGGAACCCTCCCACAGGCTGGCTGCAGGCCAGCAAAGGGCTCCCCACCAGTCACCCCCAGTACGTGTCTCCTCTCCAGTGCTGTTGGAGGCTGAACCCCATTTTAATGCATTTTTGTCATGTTTATGTTAACTCCTACACTTGACCCAGCAGGGTGGTTCCAAACCCGGACCCTGGAGGCGAGTGTATCCGTTCCACTCACCCCCACGAGGCTGTGACACATGGATTGAGTGAGCTGGGGGGCAATTCCTGCTCCACGGGGAAGAACCGCGCTCCGGCAGGAATCGTGCCACCAAGGTCAGCGCTGGGAAGATCCTCCCGAGCCCACAGCTACAGCAGCAGCGAGACAGAAGGATTTTGGCTCTCTGTAAGAGAATCTGGCTCTCCTCTGGAGTCACAGAGCAGAACTAGGAACACATCTGACCTTCCGAGGATAACTCACTCTGCTGCCGTTCCACTGCGAGCAGCAAGGGAACCCAGCCACGCAAAACCAAACCCTGGCACTTTTAAATCCTCTTTTTTACTGCCACAAAACACAGATTCAGGAGTTTTCTTGCTCCACACACAGCAGCGGTGTCACTAAATGGAGAATGTTTCTGGGAGGGGGGTATGAAAGGGGAGGAAACTCCTTTTCCCTGGAGGGGAAGAGCCAGACAAGGAGGGAGAGACGAGATCTGTTTGACAGGAGTTACAGCTGTTAGTTTCTGGTGGTAGTTATGTTTTCTTCTTAAAAAAACCAAAACAGAAAAGGAAAAACCAGGAAGAAAAAACACAAACAAAAAGGAAAAAAAAAACACAAAAAGGAAAAAAAACACAAACAAAAAAGGGAAAAACACACAAACAAAAAAGGGAAAAACACACAAACAAAAAAGGAAAAAACACAAACAAAAAAGGAAAAAACACAAACAAAAAAGGAAAAAAGCCACATTAATTGTTTTTCATACAGCTCAAAGCCAAAGTCTTTAATAAAAAATAAGCTAGGCCCTGGAGTTTGCAGTCAGGGGAAGAATGAAATCCTGATCAGCTCCGAATCCCCCCAAGACTGACAGTTATTTTCCTACATTGTCCTCTGCCAGTTTCTGTCACTATTTCTGCAGCACCCGACTTCCTCCTCAGCAAACACTGGGACCATTGTGTCTTCCACACTTTTGAGGTGACCAATTTCATTAAGAGACAATAAAAAACCAGCAAAGGTCCAAATTATCTGGTACAGTTACACTTCACCCTATTCTGAATTTGACCAAATGATGGAATAGGAACAGGGTATGATGCAGTTGATATAAACAGCAACTCTTCTCAATTAGCTATAAAAAGGTGACACTTCAGATGGCTCTTGGAACATGTCAGGCAAGTGGCAGCTGCCACTGCAATGGCAGGACTGTCACAAGACCTGCACCATGAAGTGCAAGAAGTTAAGAAACATCTTGACTACTGCAAAGGAGACACCTGAAGAGACAGAACTTCCCATTTTTGAAGAAAATGTTTAATTTTTCACTTTGATACTCATCTTTTCCAACTCTCAATTTGAGGTAACATTCTTGAGCCTCAAAAAGAAAAAGTATTATCTCAGATTTGGCAAGGGGGTGATGGAAGAACGAGGCTGGGTGCCACACACACAAAAATGTCTCATAACACCTGGCTGTGGAGGTGGCAGCGCTGGCTCCTGAGCAGTGACTGCCACAGCCAGGGCACAGCCTGCAGCAGTGACCCAGGACAGCAGCGTGGCTGTTAGGAGGGGTTTTCCTTCTGTGTTTCTGCCAACTCTGGTGTCTGCTCCTCCTGATCCTTCCTCTTCTCGTGGAGCTCTTCCAGCACAGTCTGAAGCTGCAGCTGTAACACAGAACCCCTGGTTCCAGCGTCCTGATGATCCTGTTGTGCTACCTACAGTGAAAGACAGGCAATCATCAAAAAACAGGGTTGTAAAAAGCTTCTGTGGAAGGATAACTGAAAAGAGCAGCAGAAAGCAACAGCCCCAGTTTGCATGTCCGAAAAAGCTGATAGAAAAATTCCAATTCGTGCTTAGATTATCTTTAGGTACAATACAGAGTTAAGGTGTCACCAGGGCAAGAAACAGGAGACAGCTGACCTCAAGCTAAAAGATGAAGGTTAGTGATTTCAGCTTTTCACAGGCTCATGGGGCAGTGCACTTTAAGCAGAACCAATTTCTGCTCCTTTTCAGCCTTTTTTTTGGGGGAAAGCACTACAGAGACCCAGGCCAGAGGAAAGTGGACAATGAGGAGAATGGAGAGTGGATTACAAAGGAAACAATCCATTAATTCTGCTAAGAGTTTAAAAATGTAGCTGTTACAAGCAGCTCTTCTCACCTCTTTTCGAGGGTGTTCAACTAAAAGGCCAGCATTCTCAGAAGACATGGGACTCAGTCAGTCATGGACAGGTTAAAAGATGCCCAACCATCACACAGCAGCCATGTGCTGCTACTCTACCCCACGTGCTGTTCTAGAAACATCTCCAGTTTGGTTTTTTACCCCATTTTATGTTAAGAGTTACACAACAATTGCCAGAACTAACGAGGAACCAGACTCCATGTGCCAGGAGCCTTTTCTCCTCTTGTACATCAGGGAGAACATAAAGCAGTGGCAGGACACTTTGGACAGTGATTTTCTTGTCAAAAATACAACACCCCCAGACTACAATCCTCTAGTTCAATACCTTTAAAAAACAAATGAACAGCAAACCCAAACTGCAAGACTCGCCCAAAAAATTCCAGTTCAGGATGAAGGTTAAAGAACAAGAGTGAGTGCATTAGACTACTTAACGATTAAAAAGGGACAGAAAAGCACATTAATTATCTTTGAACCAGAAGAGGTTCCAATTCACCCCCTGCAGCCTTCCAGAGACAACAGCAGCACAGTGACACAGATCTGTGTTTCCAAATGGCTTCTACAGACACGCAAGTGGGTGATTTGGAAGCACCAAAGACTTGAATCTCCCATCACCAGAACAACTTCTCTTTTGTGTCCCACAACAAGCACCTGAACCTGGGCCAGTCACAATCACAACTGAGAGGAAAGTTGACTTTGCACAGCAAGGACATTTGATTCCAGCCATCAGGCGTGGGGCTGCCTCACTGAGAGTTTAATTCAGACTAATTCAGCGTGAAGAGTGAAGTTTTCTGAATCCACTGGCCAAACAACACTGTGAATGTTTAACACTTACCCTCTCCGTTCCTCTTCTCTGTAAAATTACCCCACTGGCTAAAAGGGCTTTTCCTGTTTCTTCAAACAATTTTTCTTCTTCAATTTTTCCTTCTTCTTTCAGTTCGTAGAATTTTTCAACAAACCTACATTTCAAGATTGTATTTTTACTCTCACAAATAACATTTTGCTTCACTCACTTGAGAGGGGAAAAGGACAAGTGTCAGAAATATTTCTGGTTTAATTATAAATCAATCTTACCTCTGGCAAGTAGATTTGTAGTTTGCTTGGGAGAGGTCGAAAGCTCTTGGACCACTGCCATAAACTCTGTAAAATCTCCTATTCAAAAAAGAAAGAGTTTCATTTTTCAAACCATCAAAAAGGGAGATGTCTTGGAATAAATAAACAACATCAGAGTCACTTAATTTAGGCTGCAACAAAAAGTATTTACATAACTACGTCTCCTTTTCCCATTAGCTAATATGTTATACAGAGATGTTTGTCCCAGCATTTTAAAAATTGTTTTAATAAATTCTAATTAATCTTCAACAATGAGTAATGGCTTTAAACTGGAAGAGGAGAGACTGAGATGAGATGTGAGGAAGAAATTCTTTGGTGTGAGGGTGGTGAGACACTGGCCCAGGTTGCCCAGAGAAGCTGTGGCTGCTCCTCCCTGGAAGTGTTCTCGGCCAGGTTGGATGAGGCTTTGAGCAACCTGGTCTAGTGGAAGGTGTCCCTGCTGCTGGCAGGGGGGTTGGAACTGGAGCTTCAAGGTCCCTTGCAACTCAAACCAGCCTGTGATCCCTTTCCCACTGCAAACCAGCACCTGCCTGAAGCCAGGCCCCTCACACCTCTGCCAGCATCCACAAACACTCAGGAGATAATCCAGTACAAACAGGCAGTGTGGTTTCTCTGCCATGTACAAGAGAAAACACTGAGGGCAGGAGCGGTGACACCCAGGGCAGCTGCTCCCCCCACGGGGCTGGGGCCATGGGGCAGAGGAACAGGGACAAGAGGAAATGGCCTCAAGTTGTGCCCAGGGCAGCTGAGATGGGATGTGAGGAAGAATTTCTTTGCTGAAAGGGTTCTGAGGCATTGGAAGGGGTTGCCCAGGGCAATGGTGGAGTCCCCATCCCTGGAGGGATTGAAGAGTCGTGTAGACACAGTGCTGAGGGACAGGGGTTAGTGGGGACTGGTCAATGTTGGGTTAACGATTGAGCCTAAAGGACTTTTCCAATCCAGGCCATGCTGGGGTTCTGTGAAGGCCCCGGTGGATGGCGGAGCTCCGGCACCCCTCGGCGGTCACTCACGCTCTCACTTCGTCCTCCCGGTAGAAGATGGGAGCGATGACATCCTTCACCTTGCCGTAGCGCGGCCGCGGCACCCGGTAGACGGGCTCCCTCAGCGGGGGGAAGGCGGCGTAGACATCGAACCACAGCGGCTTCTCGATCACCCCGATGCGGAGCAGGTTGCGGGTCCTGCGGGGGAAGAGGAGCGGCGGGGAGAGCTCAGAGAACAACCGCACCGCACCGGCCCTGCGCCTCCCTGCCTCCCTCCCGGAGTCCCCCGGCCCACCATCCCTCCGCACCGGCTGAACACGCTCCCTATCGTCTGCATGCGGTTGCCCGCCATGGCGGCCAGGCCTCCCCTAGCAACGCCGCCACCCTAGCAACGGCCCTTCCACCCGGAACCGGAAACGCTTGTCCCCTCCACCACCCAGCGCGCGGCGCCCAGGGCACGCAGCAGACGGACGGCGGCGGAAGGTGTTGCCCAGGCAGCGCCAGCCGATGGCCGAGCGGCAGCGCAAGCGGGTCGTGCCCCCTCCCTCCATTTAAAGGGCCAGCGCCCCCGTCCCCACGCCCCCCTCCGTCCGAACGAGAACACGCGTGGCCGGGGACGGTCTGTGGGGCCAGGACGGCCGCCCTCACCCGCCGCAGCCCCAGCACGGGAAGGACTGGGAGCCCTGTGGCCAACCACGTCTCCTCAGGCCGCCATGTTGTGCACCTGAGGAGGCGGCGGCAGCGCCGGGACCCCCAGCCCGGGCCGTGCCCGTGTCGGCTGCCCCGAGCGGCTGGGGACGGCGGTACCCGGGAGAGCAGCGGCTGGGGAGCGCTGGGCCCGGCCCGGCAGCCACCACCAAACCCTCACCCTCACCCCCACCCAGCCTGGGGACACCAGCAGCTCCCAGCACCCTCCCCTGCTCCCAGTGACACCCACCAGCGCCCAGCTCCGGGGTGCAGCAGCAGCCCGGTTTGGGGTCACAGCCCTCCAGTGTGGATGGGCAAAAAGGAACGGCCATGTCCAAAAAGGCCACAGTCACCCTCAGCCTGGGAATGAGGTGACACCAGTTGTGCTTCCCTAAAGCCCCCACGGCACGGGGGCCATGAGCACCAGAGAACCATGGGCAGATAAGCCCTGGCCACCAAGGGACACCCAGTTGACCCCCCTGGCGCTCGCCACGCACCCGCAGACCCTGGCAGGGCAGCCTGGCTGCACGCTCCGGTTTCTGACAGCCATCGAGGCTGCCCGGGGAGGGGTGGTGGAGTCGCCTTCCCTGGTGGGATTGAACAGACGAGGTGCTGAGGGACATGGGTTAGAGGTGGGGTTGGTAGCGTTGGGTTTATGGTTGGACTCGATGATCTGAAAGGTCTTCCAACCACTGTGATTCTGTGCTCCATTGCTGGCTGCAGGCGATGGGGCAGGACAGCTGTCCTGGACAGCGGACACGAGGAGCCACTGTCACATACGGAGGTGTGGTTCAGTAGTGGACAGGTATGGTTGGACTCAGTGATCTCAGAGGTCTTTTCCAAGCAGGAGATTCTATTGATTCACCCACACTGGCCAGTCCCACACGGAGGAGACACATCAGAGATCGCTGTTGTGCCTGTGCCTGTGCCTCCTCGCTGAAGTCACTTCTCTCCGTACAGCAGCAATGACATCTCCAGAGGCTGGGGCTCATCTTCTCTACCCACAGCACTTGACATCTGCCCTGTCTGCTGTCCCTCTAGCTGAGCACCACCACGTCCCCATGGCAGCCAAGGAGCTCGGGGACTGGTGGTGACATTGGGCTGCAAACCATCACCGGCAGCGGGATGCAGGAGGATCAGTCTCACTCCGGTCGCCTTTTGGTGTTGGGCTGACCCAGGCGCAGAGCCACGGGCGGGATTTGCCGCTGTGGTTTGCACAAGCCCTGTCCAGGGTTAGGGCTGCACAAGCCCTGTCCTGGGTTAGGGCTGCGCAAGCCCTGTCCTGGGTTAGGGCTGCGCAAGCCCTGTCCCGGGTTAGGGCAGCACAAACCCTGCTGTGGGCAGCCCCAGCACTGCTTGCTGGGCCCAGGAGATGGCAGCAGACGGTGCCTGGCTGCCCAGCACACAGCACACAGCCCCGCTCTGGGTTTTTTGACTTTATTTTATAAAATCCCAAGTTATTTGCCCTGTGCAAACATCTTTCCCCCAGTCAGCCCTTCCACTGACCCGACCCAGCAGGAGTGCGTGGAGGGAGCGATGCCTGGTCACTAGGTGCAGCCCTTAGCTCGGGAATGAGCTGATGGGAGACAAAAAGCAGCTCCTGCTTCCATCTCCCAGCCTGGGGAAGGAAGGGGACAGTCCCTTTCCAGCGCAGGCTGGCAGCCAGCAGGTCCTCGGTGCCAGTCTGGAGCACCTCGAGCGTTCATTCATCGTCACCTCGCCACAGTTTTCAGTCCCGGGCTTTTCTCAGCTGCTGCTTTTCTTAAAACACGGCTTTGAAAGGAAACCCCTTGTCCCTGTAGGGTAAAAGAATTCAAAAGGGAGTTGCTGGGACGGCTCCAGGGCTGCATCTGAGCTGCTCAGAGCACTGGGCAGGCCCTGTTCAGCTCTTTGAAAAAGCCCTGGCTCCCCGCGGGCTCGCCACAGCCCGCTTGGCCACCGCAGAAAGGCAGCATCCCGCCTTTCTCCAGCATTTCCATGCTTTTGACATTTAAGGCAGGAATGCCTCGACTTTTTCCAGCATCTTCTCTCACAGGGAAGGTTTCCAAGCCACACGTGAGCCTGGGGAGCTTTAATCCTGCCAGCAACCGAAGCTGCTCCCGGACAGCTGGCGCAGGGCAAGCCGAGCGCGGCCGGCTCCCTGCGAGCAAGGGGGATGCTGTCCCACGAGGTGCCGTGCCCCACAGCCTCGGGGGCTCCCCACCACCGGGAAACAAATAGTGGGAAATAACGGGAAATAATGGGAAATAACAGGAAATAACCCTCCTCCTGCGAGTCACAGGCTGCCCACAGCAAGGTGGAGGCTGGAGCAGTGCCCGCAGCTCACAGCCCCTCTGGTGAGACGCTGCCTTGCTAAGGCTGCCCTAGTGCAGATATTTCTCAAGGACAACACAGCCTGGACAGGCCAAAAGTCCTACTTTTCCCCAAAACAAGGGGCTTGAGACCGAGGATTTGGGTGCTGGATGGGGATATGAAGGGCCAGCTCCTGTAAGTGGGGCTTGACAGGCACCTGTCCTTCCCCATCAGAGACCCTCCCTCCCTTTTGGGTCCACGAGCCTCCAAGGAGTTTCTCACTGAAAGTTTTCCTCCTCCAGCCTGTTACAGGGAAGAGGAAGGGAAGGGGAAGCCAAGCCCAGCACGGAGCAGGCAATTCCCTACAGGAGTGATGCTGGGGGCAGCTCCTTCAGGAGCAATTCCACAAATGCCGGCCAGCTCCACGCTCTCCAGCTTTGCCGACCCGGCAATTCCGCCAGCTCAGCACAGCGTGGAAACGTGCAGGGCTGGAGATGAATAACACATTTCAGAAATAATTCCTTATAACAACGTATTTCCATTCCACCAGGAGGCGAGGCGAAGGAGCCAGACGCGGGGGAGTTGCTGTGTGATAGCTAATGAAGCAGCGTAAGGAAACTCACACGCCCCGGCCCCGGGAGGCTCGTTATTGTCAGAACCAAGCGGGTGAGCCACAGCATTTCTCCTTTTCCGCTCTTTCCTGGAAGGCAGGTCCCCACACACGGCGCTGCCTGCAGGCATAGCCACAGGGACCGTGGGCACAGCCCCCCTGCCAGCGTGGGTCAGCAGTTCTGCTCCCCAACACTCTGGGTGCCAGGGTGCTTTCCCTGGTGCAGAGCCCACCCTCACAGCCTCTGACCCCAGTGGAGCCCTTGGCCAAAACCCTGCGTGGGGATGGCAGAGGGGAGCAGCGAGTGCCCCATGTGCCCACTGTGCTTTGGTGTGGTGTTCCTATACCTGCCAAGGTGAAACGGGGAGGGATGGGGACGGGGCATCCCCAAAGCATCCTCACCTGTGCCAAGGCTTTCCCCGAGCCCTGGGCTCTCACTGCTGCTCACTCCCGGTGCTCTTCATGTTCTCCCATAACAGGCACCGAAGGGGACCTGCTCCTGAACCAAAAGTCCTGCTGGGTGGAAGCAGGAGGTGCTCCTGGATGGAGACAGGAGTTCACCAGTGATGGTCTCCTGCAGCACTCGCTTTCTTGAGAAAATAATCAGATTCAAGTTCAGCTCAGCCAGGAGGAAACGAGCCAGGGTGGCTTTTGGGCATCTGCAGCCACGAGGGACACGGCTACAGGGAGCGTGAAGGGAGGAAGCATTTCCCTCCCCACCCCAATTTCTTTCTTTTTCCCTCCTGTAAAGAAATGGCTGCAAAAAGCAAAACACAGCAGAGCGTTAAGAGTACAACAGGACTTTATTATATGAATTACTATTAAACATCTTTAAGAAAAAAATCACTTATGGAAATAAATTCTAAAATAGCAACACTCACAAATGTCACAGATTTGGTTTTTGTTTTGTTCTTTTTAAACCATTTTGTATAGAAGTGATACAAACGTCACTGAGAATTGTACATTTTTATGTAAGAAATGTATTTTGGCTTCCAAGCCGGTTTTAGTGGCCTTTCTACTCGTTAGACCTGATTAGTTTGGGGTTTTTTTTAAAGGACATAAAAATAATCACTCTTCATCCTCCATTAAAACGATGCTTTGTGCCTCCAAGATATTTTGAAATGGCGCCAGAGTGACATCATTCAGAGAGAGGCTTTGCCTAGCCCAGGATATTTCAGGGCAAGCTGTTAGACCGTATTAGCAGAGACATCCCCGAGCCCCCACGCTGCCGGCTCGCTGCCCACCCTGTGAGCTCACGGGCACGGTGCCCACTCGCGGTGCAGGACCCTTCACGGCGAGCGCGGCCGGACCCACCCAACACGAAGCCGTTGCTGGCAGGGCAGACGGAGCCAGGGAGACCGAGGGGTTCACACCCACCCAGCGTGGGTCCCAGGGAGCATCGCAGGGATCGGAGGACGCCAGATGCCTCGGGATGGGCTCAGCCAGACCAGCCCGAAGCGAAAGCAGAGGCAGCCTGCTGCCTCCGGGCTCCTCCGCACCAGCTACGGCTGCGCCACAAACACAACCCGGAGGGAACGCGTCAACCAAGGTGCAGGCCGAGCAGCCAGGGCAGAGGAGGAACAGCGGCATTGACCACACCGCCACTCGCTGCTCCCAAAGCCGGCGGTGCCAGCAGGACTGACCCGGGACGTGCTGCAGAACGTGGCTTGCCCAGCGCCAGGCTGCCAAAGGGAGCTCACCGCCATCCCCGCAGCCAGGGCACAGCGCAGCCCGTCCTCCAGCCAGGACCAGGAGCACTGCAAACCCTCCAGGGGCTCAGCAGCAGGGAAACGCGCTGCGAGTGCCCAGGCACAAGTGCTTCGCTGCCTCCCCTCCCCACGCACCAGACCAGCCCTCCAGGAACAACCTCCTCGTCGGGGAGAAGCAGGATTTCCTTCCCGCAGGAGCCTGAGCAGCTGCCCGGCTGCCTGTCGGCGCTTCCTGCCTTCATGGAAACTTCGCTGAAGTTAAGCCCTCGGTAGCTAAGAGGCGCTGGAACATTGACAAGCTGATCCCATTCCAAGCTCCATTTCCTTCCAAATATGCAGAGAGCTGCTCTGGACTGGGAGGGAGTAACGGCAGCCTCCTACGGACCCCAGAGCCAGCCGAGGGCAGGCAAGCAGCCCTTCCTCTAGCTCCACCAGCCTCAAGCTGGAGATAAAGGTCCCACACAGGGACTAGAGGAGCTTCTGTTCCCAGCCCCAGCTTCACACTTAGCCCCTTGCACCCGCAGCCACGCTTGCACCCTGAGCCAGGCAGGGAGACTCCCCCTCAGACATCCATCTACCCTGCGTGGTGCAGGGCAGCCCGGTGCAAAGTGTGCTGTGCCACTCTGGCACGTCCCTCCAGCACTGTGTCACTCTGGCACGTCCCCCCAGCCAAGGGCCGGGCACACAGCAGGGAGCAGGGCCAGCTCGGACCCTGCACACATCGAGGCAAGGTCAGCGTGGCCTGAGGTGGCTCTAACCTGCTGGCCAGGCTGCCATGGCTCAAGGGATGCTGCTCAATCCTTCCTTCAGAAGGAAAGGAGCAGACACCAAAGCTGGGATTGGCCTGGTGGGTCTGCTGCTGCTTTGATTTTAGGAACTCAAAGCCCACTTGTGTCTTGGGGTGCTCCCAGCCCAGCGATCCTGACCTCACCCTCGGCACCCCAGGCTTTGGACAAGCCCCGGTGCTGCCTGGAGCACTTTGTTTGTGCTAACAGGACACAACCCAGACCCTACAGCCCCAGAAGAAGCCCTCTCGAAGCAGCCCCGGTCCTGGCCAGGGAGCAGGGAAAAGGTGAAGCACACAGGTCCCCTCTGATCCCGGCTGTGGGGGTGATGGCATCGGTGCTCAACAGGTGCATGGGCTGCACCGCTCACTCGTGGGGACAGAAAGAAATCCTGGCGTCCACTTCAAAGGCATGTGGGGTTTGAAAAGGAGCCTGCCGGGAGGCAGCGCCTGCAGTGTGGGCTTTTGTTAGCAAACCCCGCGGAGAGGCAGGGAAAACAGTTGCGTGTGTGTTTGGTGGCTGCGGCTCCTGCGTCTGCCGCCTTCGCGGCTCCCATCTTGCAACATTTGTGCTGGTTCGCAGGAGCCAGCGAGTGAAGCAGGCACGTCTGTAACCACCTCCTGCACTTGGCAGGCAACAGATTATGCCGATAAAGGAGAAGAAAATGTGCTGGTGGGAGCGATTCCTGACTTTGTGCTCGTCACTCATTACTTACACAGGGAAGGAATTTGTTTACATAATTATTTTTAGTCTGACAGCATCTCTGAAAGCTGCAATGATTCAAGCGCTGCCTGCCAGCCCCCCAGCCCCGAGCCCCTGGGACGGGCGTGAAGGAGGCTGCTCTGCTCCTGCCACTGGGCCAGCCCCGGCTCCACACCAAACCTGGCAACACTCGTGAGCCCTTGTGCAAACTCTCCACGCCCAAAACACCTCCACTGGCCTCAGCTGCAAACCCCCAGCTTGGGCTTTACATCTTACCTACGGCGAGGGGCATCCCCAGAGCTGCCAAGCACCCTGCCCGGCAGCCAGGACCACCAGCGCCACACCACAGCCGGCAGGACCTGTCCTGCTTCAGCAGTGAGAGTTAAACTGCTGCAAAATCCAGCCCTTGGTGCTGCCCTGCCACCCTGCCCAGCCACGGCACCGGGAGGTGAGCCACGGCCACGCCACGGCACCGGGAGGTGAGCCACGGCACCGGGAGGTGAGCCACGGCCACGCCACGGCCCACAAAGCGTCCAGACTTCAAGGCAGTTTAGCAATGCCGAAGGCAAAAGTTTAATTCAAAGTGAAACGCCTAGGAAAAGAAGGCCTTTCCTTTTATAAACAATTTATATTATTTGACTATTACCTGATCTGAATCTCTGCTCATTACTCCTAGCAATAGTAGACAACAGCTGTTAGGTTCTTTCTCACGTGTTTTGTTGGTTTTTTTCCTGTGTGTGCAGAGTAAAGTTACATCAGGTCGCTACAGAGATATGTTCAGGAGCGCTCTGGCCAAGCAGATCCCACGTGTGAGTGCATCCTCGTTAGTACAACTGACTTTCATTCCTCCTGCAACGCCACTCGGACTGAGAGAGCAGGCGGGACGCTGCTCCTCCCAAGTCTGAGCCCCACTGGCTCCTCCACAGCAGCTCACATCAGCTGCTGCCTCTTTTTTTTTTGCCTTTTTTTTTTCCATTTTGGCTGATTTGCTAGATAGGAGAAGTTGTTTTCAAACCGCTGGTGAGAAAACATTGTGCCTCACTTCAATACTTGTACTTCAGAGGAGTACAACAGCAGAGGGGAAACAGCCAAAAAACTGGGTTATTGGTTGGGTGTTTTTTTTTCCTTTTTCAGCCATCTTCTTACGAAGCCCCGTGCACGTTCTGTGCCAGCAATAAACCCCAGCGCTGGGACCTGGAGGGGAGGAGAAGGGGAGGGAAGGAGAACGGCGTGTGCTCAGCCCCAGCCACACCATGGCCAGCACCAGCACTGACCCATCGCGGCACGCGGGGCCCTTACTGGCCATGGCACCTGCAACAGGACTTGCCCCCACCCAGACACGCTCTGGACCTGACCCAGAGCACCCAGCTCCCTCCTCCAGCCAAGACAGACGGATGGACGGGGCCATTTGCACGCTCACCGGGAAGCGTGAGTCCCCCGGAGCCTCTCACCGTTTACTGCCCTTCCTTCAGCGTCTGCTCCTCCTCCCGGAGCTGCTGCTTCCGCGCTTGGAAGTCTTCATCTGAAAGGCAGAGGCAGGTGGGGGCTGCAGCCGCTTCCACACTGGGACGCCGGCCACCACGCTGTGATCCCAGTCCCAGCGAGGAGGACACCCGGGCCCTGCCCCGGCACAGGGATTTCCTTGCCTGGACAGACAACCCCCAGGGACTGGGACATGGTGACACTCTCCAAGAACACACCTGAGAACACTGGAAGGAGGTTTTGGCCTATGGGGGCGCTTCTGACACATGGTCATACCTAAGTGGGCTCCAGTGTGGTCAGGGATGGCACAAAACTCGCTGCCAAGACCCACCTCTGTGCAAATCTGGCTGGTGACAGATTTGCCAGGACTGTGCCCCAACCCCAGGCTACAAATCCCCCAGGGCTGCAGAGCCCAGCTGCAAGCCCACGAGGCTCCCCAAGAGAAGAGATCCTGTCCCTGGTCACCCCAGGAAGCACAGAGTCACAGGAGAGCCACGTGGGACCAGGGCTGAGTCTGTTGCACAGGTGGCCGTGCCCTGGCACGGACCTGATGGGAGCCATCTCCAGCAGGACGATGGCGTGGGGTGGGACGGGGCTGGGCACCACGGGACCCCAGGTAGCCGTGCTGACCACAGCGCGCACAGCACAGCACAGCATGGCATGGCACGGCACAGCACAGCACAGCACAGCACAGCACAGCACAGCATGGCACGGCACGGCATGGCACGGCACGATGTTTCTTACCACACGAATGTCCTTCAACATCGTCGAGGAGATTTGCCGTGGAAGCCGCTGTCCCCAGCCTGCACCTTCTGCTAAGGAAAACCAGCCGTGGGGCCAGGACACGGCCGAGGCACCACAATCGCCCTTCCCACCCCATGGCCCAGTGAGGCCACTCCAACAGCCCCAGCCCCCTGCAGCTCCCCAGCCCCCCGCAGCTCCCCAGCCCCCCGCAGCTCCCCAGCCCCTTTCAGGATACACCTGGTGCTTCAACAAGTGTTTTCTTTTCGATTTCCTCATCTTTGTCTTCTCGGAGAAGGCTCTGGCGAGTTCAAACAGCTTCTTGCGTGTGGCTGGAAGGAAGCAACCAGGTGAGAGGGTCTCACCCCAAAACCCTTCCCAAAGCTGCCATGGGTGATGGGGAGGAGATGGCCAGGGCCAGCGGTGTGAGAGCCCCCGACACCCCATGGCAGTACCCCGGGTTGCCGTATTGGTGCCGTATCACCCACACGGCGCCTGCCAACGACTCACATTTTCCCATGTGTTTCAGTTTGTCTCTGAATAAGGCATCGTCAGACACGGCTCCGCCGGCCTCGCTGCTGACAGAAGGGGCGGCGTCACCTGGAAGGCAAACATCTGGTCAGCGGGAGCGCGTGCGCGGCGAGGGGACGCTCCAGACAAATCATCGCCGTGACCCAGTTCCAGCGGCAGCGGAGCACAGCCCTGCCACGAGCAGAGCTGAGCAAGAGCAGAGCAGGCAGGACAGGGCACCGGCACGCCGGGGCTGGCTCCGGGGAGGATCCTCTGTGGATAAAGCCCTCGAGGTCCTGGGGCAGAGGTGCTGGCTCCTAGCACATGCTCAGCACCTTGAGCTGCCTGCCAGCAGACATGGGACGAGCAGCGGCTCGGTCCCACCTCCAGCACGGCTGCAGAGCAGGAGGCCTCCCTCTGCGCTGCCCCAGGGACAGCTGCCCCAAATTCCCCCGGGCACTAATTGCACTCTGGGCATTAAATCACGCCCGTGCCATGCTCAGCTCCCAGGACAGCAGGGCCACCGGATTAGGGACAATTCAAGCAACCCAGTAATTCAGTCAAGGGGACCAGAGACCCCAACAGCCACGTCCTTGTGCCCACCTGGGCTCCTTCCTCAGGTCTGGGTGCCCTGGAAGCACCACACACCGAGCCAGAGCTCAGCCTCTGCCACAGCACCCAGCTGCTGCGTCTCTCCTGCCCCTGCACGGGGCCACTGACAGACACCAGCTCTAATTCTGAGCCCTGGCAGCTGCTCTGCTCAGAGAGGTTAATCAGGATTACCCAGGAACAGCCATTCTGCCTCCCAGGCACAACCCTCCCCTCCGGCCAAGACAAGCGAGGGCTCTGTCTCCCCTGGGAACTGGATCCCAGTTCCCATCCACAGGGATGGACCAAGGCAGGACGCAGGGGCATCTCCACGTGGGGAGGGCAGGGAGGGCAGCAGCACCCATCCCATCACCCACCAGCTCCTCTCTCGTGCTGGGGAGGCAGCAGGGGGGGTCAGCCAGTTCCCACGTTGGAGGCAGCTGGGTGGGGGCTGTGAACACGGGAGCTGTGGGCAGCCCGCTGCTGAGAGGTGACGCTCACGTGCATCCTGACAGTTACCTGATAGTACAGAGGAGAAACCAAAGTCGTTGCTGACAGCAACACTGGTCGACTTGGATTTTTTTGACTCATATTTCAATCGATCTGAAAAACAAAAAGCACAGTGCCCCACTCGATCAGGCTTCTCAAGGCAGCACACGCAGCTCCGCTCCCCTTGTGGCCCCCACGGCTGTGGAGGGACAGGCTGATGGCAAGGGAGGGAGCTGGGGCTTCACTTCAGCACAGCGACCACAGGCACTTCGGCAAGAGCCCGTGAGAGCAGATGGGAACGCTCCTCTCACCACAGCAGAGGAACTGCCTGCCCGCTGCCAGCACGTGGTCAGCACACTGGTGACGCAGCGAGCACACCAGTGACATAGAGAGCACACTGGTGACACAGTGAGCACACTGGTGACACAGTGAGCACGCCAGTGGTTTCCCAGCCCTGTGGTCAGGGTGCTGCTGGGACCCTACAAACCACCAGCGAGACCTCTGATGGAGACAGCCCCTTGGCTGCGGGGCACAAAGGCAGCACGAAGGAGGGGAAGGGCAACTCTTTGCTCAGCACCAGTAAAACCCCCAACAACTCCTCGCAGTGCCAGGCAAACAGCCAGCTGCCAGGAAGGAGAGTGGTGACAGGGGAGGAGCAGTCATGGCAAAACTGCTCTCCAGGTCAGGCCCTGCCAGCAGCTGGGGAGGGCACACAGAGGGGAGGGCGCAGCAGCCAGGCTGGGCTCGGAGGGCATTTCCAAGGCTCCTTGTTATGGATTTTGCTGGGCTTTGGTGCCAAGATACGGCAGAAAGGTGAGCAGGGGGAGAAGAGCCTCATGCCAAGTGGCTGAACATCAGGAGCCTGAGCCCGGGGAGCAGCCCACTGCCCAGTGCCAGTGGGTCAAACCCCCCACCACAAGCCTGGCCACATCCCGTGCTGGCTCTGCTTTGGCGTGAGCCACAATGACACGGGCAGGGCAATGCTGCTGGTGGCCGGTGTCACGGGGCAGGGGGGAGACACACACCCAAAAAGCGTGGCAGAGGTTTCTGAAGGCACATCTCACCTCTCTCCAGGGCGAGGAGGAAATCCCGGTTCCTCTGGAGCTCCTTCATGAACTCTTCGTTCTGCAGGAAGAGCGCGATCCGCTCGTCCTCCAGGTACTGCTTCCACCGCCGCTCCTGCTCCAGGGAGCCCTGGCCCCGCGGAACGAGCCCCCGTGGCACGGGCTGCCGGCAGCCGTGGGAGCCCTGGGCAGGAGACAAACGTGTCAGAGGTCGGTCAGTGGGCTTGGGGCGTGCAGGAGGCTCCCTGGAGCAGCACCTCAGGCTGAGCCCAGCCTCCTGCTCCTCTGTTACACCGCTGCACCCCTAACCCCAATGGGTATTGAGTCCCTCCCTCCTATGCCAGCACCCGATAGCCTGAGACACAGTCCCCCTGGCCAGGCTCTGCTTGGGATGGTGCTGCTGCAAAAGGGACAAATTGGGACAGGGCAGGGGCAGCAGGGGACAAACATCCCAGGTGGGAACGGGGACCTCTCCGTCTGGGGTCAGCGTGGCACGGGGAGGAAGTGGTGCCTCTGGAAAAGCTCCTTTGCGGAGCACAGACTTGCAAAGATATTTAACTTTAAACTGTGAGGTTGAGCCAAGGCAGAGCCTGGTGTGGAGAAGGGAGAAGGGTCTCAGCCAGCGTCGCTGCTTTTATTTCCCCTTATCTAAAAAGCAGAGATGGCAAATTCCTGCTGACAAACGTCCCTGCACGAGACACTTCCCGCTCTCCCCCGGCTCCCGGCGCTGTCACACCTGGGGAGCAGCACAGCCACAATCTACAGCCACAACCTCATCCTCACCTACAACATTTATCTGATTTGTAGCTGCTCTCTGAGAGCCATAAAAAGCAGAAGCACACAATTACCGGGGAAAGAAAAGGGCAGCTGCTCCTCTCCTCCCCCGAGCCCCAGTGAATTGGCACGTTCCTATTCCCAGAAAGGTGATATTGCCCGCGAAGCTCAACTCGCAGGGCAATCATTTATGAAAACATGGCAGGCTGCCTTTGGAGCCAAAAAGGGAGGGAGAAGCAGATGCAGGGGGAAGGCAGGGTGCCTGCAGTCCCCCCAGCCCCTCACTGTGCCAGGAGGGCACTGGCCCCATTTGTGGGCTGGTTCCTGTGTTGGCAAAGGGGCCGTGGGATGCCCCAGCATGCCCGGAGCCAAGCTGGGTGTTCCCCACGGGGTGCTGCCCACTGCCTGCCCCACGCGGGCAGAAAGGCCTCGTGGCTCCAAAGCTGCCACGAAGCACATGGGGACTCTCATTTCCCAGGGGCAAATCCTCTGGTTTGCAGTAGTTTTTCCACCCAAGTTACACTGCACCAGCCCCCGAGTGCCCTGGCAGAGCTGCTCTTCCCAGTCCTGCTGCTTCTCACCAGGGTGGCAGGTTAGATTATCAAATCATCTAAAATATCAGGTGCAGCAGTATTTCTGGCACTAACCACTGGTCTAACGGCAGGAGAAAGTGTCAAAGCCTCACTGGAAGATTCCCCTTTTGCACCTTGCGCGCTTCAGTCTCGCTTTGAACACCAAGAGCTCCAAGACTTGCAGTTTAGCTCGTGCCTGGTACCCGGGAGCCTTCAGAGCAACGACATTGCAAGCTCAGGGGGGTTGAGGACCAGGTTTGGTGCTCTGTGGATCTGGAAGGGGTGGCAAGCCTCACCTGTGTGCCCGCGCTCTGCTGGGGCAGGATGCGGAGGAAGTCCTCGGGGAGGTTGCCCAGGAGGGGTGGGTTCCAGTTCCTGTAGCGCCCGGGTGCCGGGGTGCTGCCCGGTGCTGGCAGGTCGGTCCTGCGGGGCAAGCACAGACGGCACCTTTGGCCAGGGAGAAACCCACCGGCATCTGCCACAGCAGCAGTGCTGGGAACCCAGGAACCACAGCACCTCCCAGCTCCCTGGGGAGCACGAGGCTGTCCCAGCCCGTCTGAAATCTTTGGGAGCTGCTTTCCAAGCCTCTCCCCGCCGTGGCACAGGCTGGGTTCCCCTCCTGCTGCCGGTTTTGCTCAGACTCCCAGCACACAGCCCCGTGGCAGCTCCAGTGCTGCAGGATTTCACCTACGAAGCTAACGAACGTCTCTCACCAGATGTCACACCCGGTGCCACGGCCGGCACAGAGGCAGCCAGGGCACTTGCTTTCCCGCGAGCTGCCGGATGAGACCCCGCACCCCGCAGGGCCACAGACCCCCAAGACTCAGCAACCCGGGGGCAGCAAACCAAACCCCCCGAGGCCTCTGGTGCCAACAGCCACGGCGCGCGGGGCCCCGGCCGCCCAGCACCTGGTGTTTGTGGGCAGCAGCGAGCACTCCCGCCCCCCGTAGCTGATTTTTGCCATTCCACACGCTGCCGGGGCGGCTTTCCGGGCCCCTCAGCTGTTCACTCTTCAGGGCCTCGCAGGGATGTTTTAACCAGCTGTGAGCTTCATTCATCTCCCGTGGCTTGGTCTCACCCAGCCCCAACGAACTGACGCCAGATGCCCCTTGCCAGGGCCAGCTAACGCGCAGCAACACCCGCTGGGTGCTGGCACAGGGGGCTTCGCCGGCCACCACGAGCAGAAGGCGCGGAGTGGGCACAGCATGGGCACGGTGCGGGGCTGGGGGCTCACCTGGGCGGTGGGGTGGGCGGTGCACGGGGGTAGCGGCTGCTGAACGCCTGGCTCTCGTAGGCAGGAGGGGAGTAGACAGGAGGGGGCTCCTCATCTGAGCTGTCCGGCTCCAGGGTCCGCTCCAAGATCTGCAGCGTGAGAGGTCGGGGTGAGGGGGAGCTGGGAAAACGCTCCCCACCTACGCACGGCAGCAAAGCGCGGATGGGATGGGCAGGAGGTTGGGGAAACCTCCTGGCACCAGTCCCCCTGCACTGGGGGGGCTTTTGGTGGGGTTTGGAGGTGCTGCTCTCAAGGCACTGCATTTTGGGTGGGTGGGTGAGCCTGTCTCTGGCTGCACACAGCCCTCAGGGACCCTCTGACAGCAGCAAAAGGGTCTCTGTTGTGTTTTAGGGTGGAAGGGAGGGATGAGACCGCTTTGGCTCAAGCCTCAAGCATTATCCAAGATAAACCAGTCAGGCTGCACGGTCCAGACTGGATGAACTGGGGCCTCAAACCTCTGCCCACGCCCAGCAGCTGGGTAGCACTGTGCTCAGGCAAAAACAAGGCAGGATGAGACCGAGCTGCCCGCTCACAATGAGCCAACTGTGGTGGCCAAGAGTGCAAGCAGGGGACCCCCACCCTTAGCCATGTTCCGGGGACCACTGGCAGGAGTCACCTCGGGGGGGATGCTGTCCTCTGAGTCCGAGCTGTCGTCACAGCCGCTGCTGTCCAGGTTCATCTGCAGGAGCTGGTCGATGGTGGCATCCACGGCACCGTTGTTGGCCCTCAAGACGCACTCGATGATGTCGTAATCCATGTTGGGGAACATGGTCTTGAAGTCCTCCATGGCCTGGTTGAACTCCAGCCGGCGGACCTGCCTGGCAGGGCGGCTGTTGTTGAGCTCCTGGGCGGAGGAGCCGCCGCGCGAGCTGCCATTGCTGCTGCTCCGACGGAAGAGGCTGGTCATGGCGAGGTGGTTGGTGCGGGGGCACGGCGGTTGCGGTCCCGGCCGCGGCGAAACGGACGCCCGCCGCCGCTCGTCACGGGGCACTGCCCCGGCAGCCAGCGGGGAGCATGGGGGGGCGGCGGGGGTCCCGCTGCCCACGGCCCGTGGCACCGCGCGTCAGCCCCCGGCGCGCTGCAGCATCCTCCCACCTGCGGAGGGGAGAGGGGAGACAGTCACCCGTGGGACAGAGCACCCAGAGACCCCGGGATCCCTGTCTCAACCGTGGAAATTCAATTCAATTCGACCCATCCCACCGCACCCTGGCGGGACCGTCCCACTGTGGCACAGCTGGCACGCCGGAGCTCGGGTGTGCCCTGCCAGGTGCTGTACAAACCTAATGCACGGTAAAGTAAAGGGCATGGCTTCCACTTCCCAGCTTTAACATTTCCAGGTTTGTCACCTATTCATAAACACAATAAAATCTCTCTTTTAAAATAAAACATGGAGTTGGCTCAGAGAGTTTCAGAGCAGGGGGCTAAAACACTCCGCAGCACGGCAAATCGACCCTTGGGAAAAGCCACCAAATCCAAGATTAACATTCACTTTAAAACCATAAATAGATTATAGAGCTACTGCTTCTCATTTGGAAATGCAGGGCCAAATTCAGTTCTGGATTAACTCCACTGTTGAAACAGAATTACCCCAGGAACACTTTTGATCCATAATATCATTTTCAAAGGCTTTTTCCCAAGTGGCAGGCAGAGAGCTCAAGATAACTGTCTCTAAAATGGTATTTAATTCAGAAGAACGTGCCAAGCACGTTTCTCAGTGAAACAAGGTATAATCAGATTCGAAGCCATTAAGTGCAGCAGTCACCTCTGAAGGTCACCTGGGCTCTCCCCTGCCTGTAGCGTGGCCGTGCGTGACAGCCACGTCCCCAGCGTCCCCCCGGCCACGGCCACCACGCCGGCTCACAGCCCCGAGCTGCTCCGAGGGGCTTCCAGAAGCTGCCAAGAGCAAAACCCACTTTCAAAACCTGCAAACCTTGGCACAAAGTCTGGGAGGTTTATTTTGGCAATGGTGGTTAACCCCTGGGTTTGTCCCCAGGGACAGCCCCGCTCTGGCTCAGTACCCAGAGGAATCACTGGCACCTCCAGAGGACAGGGGACGATTCCGGCTCCGCTCTCCCTCCTTGGCTTTTGTGCCATCCTGGATGCATTTGCACTCGGACACACTGAGTGTTTGCCATTCAGGTTCACTCCCAGGGCTCACACCGGGAACCCCCAGCTCACTCCACACTCACCAACAAAAAATATTTAACAGATCACTCAGCTGAGACCCGTCTCCATCCCTGCAGCCGCGCTCTGTCCCCAGGATCTGCCCCTGCTCGCTGGGAGCCAGGCACGGAGCAGTGTGATGTGAGTGGAGCAGGAGTAATTCTGACAGCCCTACCCGGCTCTATTCACCACGGGCAAATAAATCTGCTGGAGTCAATTAATAAAATACTGCTTCTCAGCTCCTCCTCTGCCATCATGACTCATTCACAGCAAAAAGCCGCCGTTGTCCGCGCTCTGGTTTTATACTTTAATTGCAATATTGCATGGCTGGGTTAGTCACATATTGAATTGAGTTATAACACATCCACGGGGTACACACGCGCCTGAAAAAGATCTGGCTGCTCCAAAAGTGGATGGGGAAAGAGCCTGGATATCAAGGGGAAAACAGGTTATAGAGGATACACTGCAAACACACACATGATCCAAATATGAAGACGAGAGCTTCTGCAGAGAACCATCAGCTCCGCCACGCCGTGCGAGCCCATAAACCTCAAAGGGTAAAGGGGAAGGGGCTCAGCTCATTTCTCCCCCTTATTCCTGTGATGTCAGTGAGGGGCTGGGAAGATGCCAGGAAAAGCAAAATTCTTCAGATTTCCCAAAAAGGAAAGAAGAAAGCTGGTGTCCAACTGCCAGCCCAGGCGCTGGGGGCACGGCGGGGCATGGGTTGGGCTTCCCTTTGCCTCGTGCCCCCCATTTGCAGAATCAGGCTGTGATGACTCATTTGGCTGTTACTTGATCAACTTTCTTCCTGCCTTAAAATAGTTCTTGCTCTGTAATCACGCAAAAAGCACCCTGAATGGTGTTATTCATCCATCCAACCCCAGGCACAGGCATAATCCTCTGCCCTTCTGTCGCGCCCTTTCTGCTGTGCCGCTGCACCACCAAGCCCACAGGACACGCTCCCACGTTGTCACTTCCACACCAGCTCTCAGCTGAGTGGCTCTGTGCTCTGGGATGGGGCTGGCACAGAAAATGCCCACGCAGGTTTTGCCATTGCTGCCTAGCCAGGATGGCACACGTCCATGGTCGCTTTCTCTCGGCACGCTGTGCTCTGGGCACACCCTTGGGTCAGCTCCTGCCGTGAGCTCACTACTCAAAAACCATAACATAAAGACCAAACACAAGCGCAGTGTTGGGGAGGAGGCTCACCCCTGCGAGCCCTTGGGTGCACTCTGCCTCTTCTCTTGAAGAAGCTGCTAAGGACTTGCACAATTCCAACCCATCCTTGCTGGAGCCAAGAACCAGACCTCAGCAGTCTCAGGATAAACCTCTAATTACGCTCATTGGGGAGCAGATAAGATGTGTGCAGCCTGGGGGAGCATGTCCTCCTGGGCTGGCTGGCATCTCACAGAATCACAGTGGTTAGAAAAGACCTTTCAGATCATCGAGTCCAACCATGAACCCAGCACTGCCAATTCCACCTCTAAACCATGTCCCTGAGCACCTCTTTACCCGTCTTGTAAATCCCACCAGGGAAGGTGACTCCACCACCTCCCTGGGCAGCCTGTGCCAGTGCCCGAGAACCCTTTCAGTGGAGAAGTTTTTCCTCAGATCCAATCTAAACCTCCCCTGGTGCAAATCTCGTCTCTACAAAGCTGGTTTTCACCCACCCTGGGGAGCGGGGCACTCGATACCTGGCAGAAATGGACTTTTCACGTCAAGGGACGGCCTGAGAGGCTGCGGGTGCTTCAGATCAGCTCCAGCCAGGAGCAAGAACGGTGCAGGGCGCAGAGGAAGCTGCCTGCAGCTCAGCCATCAGCCATCCGGGAACGGCACAGGCGAGCAGCTGGATAATCCCAGGGGCTGGTCGAACGGGTCACGTCATGCTGGAAACAACAGTTGCTTGGCTCGGCCGGGAACGCGGCCCGGACGGAGGAGCAAGCAGCTGTAAAAGCACTGGGACTGCTCGCTCGCAGCCCTCGCAGTTCAGGGAAGAGCCTTGGCACCAAGTGCAAACGCAAATATTCCCTTCCCCAGTGTCTGCTGCAGCTCAGACAACAGATGGGGATTGCTCAAACACGGCTAAACCAGCCCAGCCCCTTCCCCCTGCGAGTGCCACGCTGCCTTTGCAGATCACCCCTGCGAACACGCCGGAGCTGCCACCCCCGTTTGCAGCCAGAATGGGGGTGACACCCTCGAGGGCTTGTTCCCCCCAGCCCAGCACTCCCCTGAGGGCACCCATTGCTCACCAGCAGCTGTGAGGTCTGTAGCAACGGGCAGCAGAAGTGCAGAAGGCATTTCCACACATGGGATTATCTTGAGACAAGGGCTGCCCTAGCTTTGCAGGGAAGGCTCTCGAAGGAAGCGTCAAAACCAGGGATGATAAACCAGAAATAACGGCTTCAGCCAGAGCAGCTTCGCCGAGCTGTGCCCGCAGCCAGGGTCCTGCAAAGGGATTGCTCGATACAGGAACGAGAAGTCCTGGAACACGACGGCTCGGCGGCTGCAGGTGTGACTATAACAGCATTGAAATTGGGATGAAAATTATCAGGAATAAAAAACACAGTAGTACCTACTGTCAAACTGAAAGGCAGAGCACATGCTGAGGATGTGCAGGATGGGGCCTTACCAGTCTCTCCAAAATCCCTCCCTCACCTTTCTGTCTGCCTCAGGGGACGGCATGCACCCCTCCCAGGTCACAGCCTGGGAAAACCGCTTGTGAGCAAATCCTTTTTCATGGAAACAAAGCACCTGAGAATCCCCTTTAATACTTGTTCTACCACGTATTAAAATGGCTGGGTTTAAGCCCTTTTCAAAGTAAAAAGCAATGAGGGAGGAGAGCAGAAGGAAGCCCTGTTGGAGAGCCTGCGCAGCACGTACCTCTCTGCAAACCCGAGTGTTCCAAGCCAGAGGAGCAGCCGAGGGGGCCAGGGCAGAGCTGTGGGGTTCTGGTCCCCACGCTGGGCACGGTGGGTGTTACCACTCAAGCACTCTCACCTGATGGTTTTACTGGGGAGCCCACGGCCAGACCTGCACTCTGATAACCGCATTTAAGAGAAGAAGCGGTGGCTGCTGCTGCCCCGGAGCACCCATCGCTCACCCAGCCGCAGCCATGCCATCCTCCCCGGCAGATTTATGAGGGCTCTTTGTGAGCTGACCAGATGCCGACCCAGCCGGCTCGTAACCCAGCTCAAAACTGGGAGGCTACGCTCAGCCAGGACAGAAAAGCCGGGCAGGGCTCTGCCAGGAACCCCTCACCCCTCAGAGCAGCACCCAAAGCACCCCCCGTCCCCCCACCAGTGCCGGGGTGCAGCGGGATCCGCAGGAGGGGGATGCCCATTCCCGGGGGTGCCGGGATGCCCCCAGCCCTCTCTGCCGCTCAGCATTGTGCTGTGCTAATCCCCGGCTTTCACACATTTGCCATGCCAGGAGCACAGCCCCCCGCCCCAAACTAAGCCTCTATTAATGAGGTAGCACTAGATCTTAATCAAAAAGTCGCCTGCCTTGCGAGGCTGCCTCGCACTGGTTTCACTGAAGGTAATTTGATCTTGGTAGGACGACATTCCTAAAATAGTTGAGGGAATTCAAACATGAAATAAGGTTTCCAGGAAGGGATTAAAAAAAAAAAACTTAAAAAAAAAATAGGTCAAGCAAGTGTGAGCGATTAAAGTAACCCAGCATCCCTTTGTACGGCCTGACTGCATCGCTGTGCAGCTCTATCTTGTATCAGTGTGTAATAAATTAGATGCAAGAGGCTGCCTAAAGCAGAGAGCCTGATAGAAGATTATTCCGTGAGGCGGCTGAATTGGTGACCTTTCCTCCTCCGCCTTTCACCGCTGACATCCAAACACACACGTCCCAGCTGAAAAATCAGCTTAGAGCTCGTTTGAAAGGGCTGCGAGGAGCGAGCGCTGCCCTGTGCAAAGGCACAAGGTCCGGGTGCCAGCGCTGCCTCTGTCCCACGGGAAAGCCCTGCGCCCGCCGCCGAACCCCTGCCTCAGTTTACCCATCTCAAGCCTCGCAGGAGGGCAGCCCAGGCACCCCTGTGCCCGCTCGCGGTCCCCCCCGCGCTGGCCGCAAAGCCCTGGCGCCATATGTCACCCGAACCCATCTTTAACCGCTTATCCCTTCTCCCTTTGTGCTCCCAGCTCGGCACAAAAGCGCCGGGAAGCTGCGGGGAATGAAAGAAAACACAAATTCCTGCAGAGACAAAGGTGTGCGGCGCTGCCCAGGGCTGGACACACGTCAGGGTGTGCCGAGGGGCCAGGTCCGGGCACTTCTGGGGTGAGAGTTGGTCAGTGAGCACCGAATGGGGAGTGGGCAAAAGTGAACCCAGGCTGGGGGCAGGACTGGCCCTGCTCCCCGGTTAATTAGTGCAGCTGATTCACAAATACTCATTTGACATTTTAGGTCAAGGGTCAAAGAAATTAAAGGATGGGAGGGGAAAAAACAGAGAAAGAGCCTGAGCAGAGGCAGCCCCTTCTCCTCCAGCTCTTTGCACAGCAAGAACATACTGGGAATGGACTGGGATTAGACTGGGTTCACCCTGCCCCAGCCTGGGTGTCCCTGCAGGACCCAGCCCTGGATGAAGCCAGGCAGGCGGGCAGGGACAGGCAGGGATGGGCAGCGTGGACCAGGGCCAAGGCAGGCAAAGGCAGGACTAAGTTGCCACCCGGCCACCAGCACCTCGGGCCGCTGCTCTCCTGCCGTCAGGGCCTCAGCACCATCGCTCAACGTGCAAAGGCAAGAAAAAAAACCTGTATTGATTCGCCCGAGGCTCCCTGGAGCAGCGAGATCGCACGAGTTTCTATGGAAACAAAATCAGTGGAGTAAAATCCTCAGTGAGGGCAGGGTGAATTATTGACCAGGACAGGCCCCCGGCCAGCAGGGTCTGGTGAAAAGCTCTGAAGGTGATCGGTGCGTGGGCTGCTGGCAGCCCCTTCGCTCAGGCCACTAAACCACAGCCAAGGAGGAGGAAAGCCCCGGGTTTTCCACACCGTGTGCCTGGTGAAACCCGCTGGGGATGGCAGAGGGGCCCGTGTGGGACGGTCCTGAACCTCCATCACCACAGCAGGTGTCTCCAGAGAGAGGACAAGGGTGGCACAGGAGGACAAGAGGCTGGTGGTGATGAGCAGACAGGAATAAGCTGGGGTGAAAGGAGAGCTGCAGGCATCCAAAGCTATCACCTTCCTGGGATTTTGCTTTTTATGACAACTTGACCGTACCGAGGAGCAGGCGTGTGAGCGCAGGGACGCTGCGGGCGGCCGTGGCTGGCTCCTGCTGCCCTCCGGGAAGGCGAGCGGGTGCAGATGCCCTGGCAGAGGATTTTGGGTGCAGAGATGAAGCAGAAGACACCACTATGCCCTCCCAAGCAGGACCCCTCACTTCTCCCTCCTCTGCAGCCCCATCACTACGTGGCAGGGCAGTGACACGTGGCGTAAAGCCAGTGAAAAGTCTCCTGCCCGACGCCCGTGCCAGCCCCCCGGCGCAGTCACCCATCCCTCAGCATCCAGGAGCTGGCCACAGCCCCGCTCAGCCCGCAGTCGGGATCACTGCAAGCCAAGACCAGGGGCAAGACAAGGTCTAATTAAGTTGCAAATGGAGGAGCTCTCTCTCTCTTTTTTTTTAATTAATCACTAAGCCATATGGCTGATGCAAGCTACCCCGGGAAAGCACCGAGCCGGCAATTCGGGCGCTGCCGTACCCTGGTTGTCCTGGGACACGGCGTCACGCTGTAATTGCGCCGGTCCTTTGTCCTCCCTTGTGCTGGGTGACATTGCTCAGCAGAGGAGAACCTGCTTGAAACGCTACACCTCGCCAGGGACAGATATTTAATTAACACCAGTACGTCAGGGCCCCTCCTGCAGAAGCATTTCCAGCCAGCCTCGAGAACGGGCTTGGCCACCCCAGCACAACGCAGCTCACGGGGGACAGAAAAGCCCTTGAAAGCCAAAGTATTGGGTTTGTTCTGTCCCTTCTGCTCCATCACAGCACATCAAGGTTTTAGACGGAAATTAGACGGGATGCTAACCTGGATTTGAAGCCAGGCCAATGCTCAGATAAGTTCTCAGTCTCCTTTCAAGCTCAGCAGCAGATCTGCTCCCGTGCCAGCATAGCCCTGTCCCTTGGTGGTGAGGGAAACCCAGAGCTCCCGAGCACTGTCCCCTTCGCCCACCAGCCGTTTGCTGTGCCCGGCCACCAAACCAGGTCACATTCCTCTTCAAAATCCCCTCTCACTTCTGTTTCGTTATTTTTAAGCTTGCATAATTAACTCATGGACAACCCCATCACTATCCTGTCCCAGTGGCTTTGCACTGGCCTGACTGTGGCAACTGCCAGCCAGGGAGGCTCAAAGCCACAAGGATTTTATAAGAAGCAATTTGGGTTCCAGGAGCCTGGGAATCCCCCCCAAAGGCTGTCCCCATTCCCACCACTGCCTTACAGCCCCAGCACGTGCTCCCACTCGACTCCTGTCCATCAGCTGGGGCTCCAGATACCATCTACCCCCTGCCCTGCCCAGCCCGGCTCTGCAAAGGCGCGAGAGGGAGCACTGACAGGGTCCTACCCGCAAGCTCTTGGTCTCAGATGGCACCTGGAGCTGAAGGCAGCGCTGTGCCTGATGGAGGAGGGTGCTGGTGCAGCCCGCAGTGCCTCCCTGTGCTCCCCAGAGCTCCCCGGCTGCAGCACTCGTGTGCGTTCAACCGCTGAACATGGGGTGGCAAAGGGAAAACTCACCGTCACCACTGACTCTGTAACCGAGGCAAATACTCAAATAATCTTTGAGCCTGACCGTCCCTGTCACCCACCCAGCAATGTGCTCCATTTTCTGGGACAACCTGCCTGGTTCCTCCCCGCTCGAGCTCTGCTTTCCTTGCCAAGGACAGCGGCGAGGCTCCGTGGCCGGCGTGCCCAGCTGCGTGTGCCTCCCCCAGGGAGGCAGGGAGGGCAGGGATCGACAAGCTGTCAGGCAGAAGGAAGAAATACCACTTCCAGGAGTCAGAGCTCATTTCCCAGCAATAAAAGCAGAGTGGGGCTGGGGAAAAGCACCACTAATGGGGGCACACGTGCTGCACCGCTTCAGCTGCGGAAAGGAGAGGACTTAGGGCTGCAGCCTGGAGAAGTAAAAGCCATCAGCAGTGCTCAGTTTTAAGCAGGGTAGCCCTAGATTGGGCTCAGATCAGCACATAAAGGATCTGCCCCTCCCCACACAGATGATTGCTGGGGAGGATGCCCTCCATGTGCCAGCCCTGTCTCCCTGGCTCTGAGCTACAGCTCCTCTGGCAGATGGGAAAAAACAAATAATTATTGCTTCTTCCCAGGGAGGGGAATTGCTCAGATCAGCATCAGATCCTCCCTTAACCTCCCCACCCTCCCCTCCAGCCCTGTTATCCCCACTCCACTCACACATGCTCCTCTGGGGACCCGAGGAAGGCCCAGAGCACCCATTGCTCATAAATGCCACCTAGAACCAAAGTCCTGAAGCGTTTGTGCTCCCCGGAGTTATCTCTGGGTGGATTTTGTCTCCTTTTCCATCTATTCCTGGTGTGCTTTGGCCAGGAGGGTCCTTACCAGCGAGCCAGCAGCCTGCCTTCCCTCTGCCGGGCTCACACGCCGCGGCTGCAGAGGACGTGAGGAAGACAGTTATTCCCCCAAAATGAAGCCCAGAAGATACGGGCAGAACCGCCAGCGCTGGGGACACGCCGGAGCCCGGGCACGCACCATCGTGGCAGGAGGGGACAGATCCTGCAAGGCAGTTCGTTTGGGTTTTAAGACACTTGTTTGTTTGTTTGTCGCTGGGCAACTGAGAGGATGGAAAAAAAATATCAATGTCATATTGTCACCTCTGAGTCACCGCTCAGCACGGGCTGGGATGCCCCGTTCCTCCTGCCACCAAGCATGGGGCAGCTGGGGAAAAGCCTGAGGAACCCCAAAAGCAGCTCACCCCAGCTTTGCTGCCTGTCCAGTCCTGCCCCAACACCTTCCCCATCCCTGCAACTGGGGACAGCAGTGGCCCAGGGACAGCAGTGGCCCAGGGACAACTTTGCAGGCCCGGGAAGGCAGCACAGGAATTTGCATTCGTATTTGCATTTCCTAATTGCGCCTGCGGGTTTCCTGGGGCAGCGGCTGGCTTTGGTTTCCATGGCAGGTTTTGTGCAGACCCCGAGAACCGAGGGAGGCACAAAGGGGCCACAAAGGACCTGCCACTCACCCGCATCAAAGGCGGCCGGCGGGGTGGGACAGGACGGGGGCACCGCGGATGGGGACACCGCAGCCCATCCCCACCCCGGCACTGCCCACACCAGGGCGGCCGAGGGGAGCTCCCCGGGCAGGGGAAGAGGCTGGTGGGCAGCCCACGCTCACGGGACACTGGTGGTCTCAGCACAGCCAGAGCAGTGGTGGGGACACAACACCAGACAGAGGAGCCAAGTCTCAACCAACATCACACGGAGGTGGCAGCCACCATGTGCCCAGCAGAAGTTGTGCCAGAACCAGACCCAGATGTTCCCCCTGTTCTCCCTCCCCGTTATTTTCAGCCGGCTTTCCATCCACCTTTCCCCTTCCACCTTCCCTATTCCATTTAGAGACTCTTTTGCCAGTGAGGTTCCTGGCCCTGGCTGACCTCACTCACTGCTGTGCCCATCCAGCTCCTGCACTGACCCCTGGGAACCAGCCAAAAACAGGACCAAAGCCTGGGAACACCTGGTCCCCAAACCATCACTGCAAGCCCAGTGCCACCGAGCAGAGGCGAGCCTTTGGACAACGTCCCTCTGCACTCCGGCCACGGTGACAGAGACACTGCTGCCCTGGCCAGGCCACAGGAGAGGGACCCACCACCACCCCACACACCTGTGAGGGGCTCCACGTTACAATTTCAAGCACTTCTCTTATTTTGTAGTATCCAATTATCACCATTAACTCGTAGAGCCCAAAAGCTTCCCAGCTCTGACCACGAGCACCCCGCAGCACCGGCCAGAGGGCTCCGGCACCAGCCCCATCCCCTGGATTTCACCCTCACGGCACACGTACCGGACATGAGTGACCCTGTGGCTCCTCTCCCGGCCGAGCGCCAGCACACGCAGCATCCCCCGCAATCTTTGCCCCCGCAGAGGCTGTGTGTGCGGGCAGATAAGTACTGAGCGCTCGCTATCGCGCTGCTCGCTCCCCGCACGCTCTTATCAGCCCCGAGCGCGCAGGAACCACAGCGCTGCCGCGACAGCGAAGCCCGCAGCCGTGCCGTGAGGCCGGTCAGGGGAAAAGGCCGGGTGCCAGTGCGCAGGTTAGACACTGTTTTGTTAGGGTTATTTTTAATTTGAAAGCTCTTTTTTACCAAAATACTAAAAAAGTCAAAACTTCCCTGGGATCTTGGCGGCTGGGAAGGGGACGGGCACCTCTGACCCATCTTTGAAGGAAACACTTTTGGCAACTGGAGGCTCTGGCACCGGGAAGGGACTGCAGGTGCCCAGGGGTCAGCGTGTGAGGCGGGCCAGCATCCAGTGCGTTCTCACCACAGTGGAGACGGGAACTGCTGGAGTGGTCAGACATCATGGTGGCATGGCGGGGAACACCACGGGAATGGGGCGTGACAAGAAACACAGTGAGCTGATGATGGGCTGGGTCTCCTCTGCCACTAAAAGCCTTTCTCTTGCCCCGCTGCTGGCACTGGCTGGTCTCCCATCCCAAAGTGGTCTCACTGCCCCAGTGATGGGCTCCAGCCGGACACTTCTACAGGAAAACCTTTGTGAAAATCACAAAAAGCTTCGCAGCGGAGCAGATGCCACTTTAGCTGGTGTCGTTAGAGACAAATGAGGAAGAGGAGGAGGCGAGGGGAGCCACAGCTTGCCCGGCTGTGGGGCAGCCCTGCCAGCAAAGCCCCAGTGGCAGGCTCAGGGGTCAGCCCAGGACGGCGGCTTTCCCACACGGATATCCTTACCGCTCCGTCCGTCCCCCACGCTTGTTTTCGGTGGCAGCAGCAGGAGGAGGTGCGAGGAGGAGGTGTGACTCTGCTGCTTTTTAAAAAAAACTAATAAAAAGGAGCCTTTCCAACCCGCCTGATGAGACAGGCTGCTCTGAAGGGTGACTTCCACAGGCAAGGCAGCTCTCAAACCTTCTCCATCGCTCTCTGACCATCGATGGCAACTTCAGCGTTGGCCAGGAGCCCTGGGCGAGGAGCAGCCCGGTGGGACAGGGCAGCCCTGGGTGCCCTCCAACCCCACGGGAGACCCGGGACGGCACCCGCCCAGGGGTCCAGCAATAGCCCCGAGCTCAGGAGGTGACCGCCAACTCCTCGGCATGCCAGGGCCCTGCATGGACCCCGCGCCAAGCTGTGACCCACCCTGGTAGGGATGTCAAGGGTGTGAAGCACATCGCTTCATGAACCGGGCACAGAGGATGGGGAGGGTGTGCTGCAGCGGGGAGACCCCCAGCCCCAACCCCGATCCCGACCCCTGCCCGCACACCCTGCGCTCGGGGGGGGCTCGCTCGGGGAGCGGCGGTGCTCGGGGGGCAGAGGGGGAGGCGGGTGCAGCCGGCAGCCCGGTCCTGCCGCACGGCTGGGCTCTGCCGGCCCCACGCCGGGGATGGAGATGCCTCACCCCGCGCCCGCACCCACTCGCAGCCGCACCCGCACCGCCCTCCGCGCTGCCCCCACGCGGGATCCCCCACACCGGCTGGGAGCGGGGCCCCGGGCACGGCCGAGGGGTTCCTCCGGGAGAAGCGGCGGGGCCAGGCCGCTGGGCTGCGGCCCCGACCGCCCGTTCCCAGCCCGGCTCCGGAGGAGGCGGCCGGGCAGCCGCAACAGGCGCGGCCCCGCGCCGGGCACCCCCGGGCCGCGGTGGAGGCCGAACCGGCGGAACCCCCCGCCCCGGCCGAGCCGCACCGCGCAGCCCCGGTGTCGGCCGAGCGCAGCCCCGGGGCCGCCCCCCGCTCCCCAGCGGGGCCCGCGAAGCTCCGGGCCGCGGCCCGCGCAGGCCGGGAGGCACCGCCCGCCCGCTCCGGCTCGGCTGGGCCCGGCCCGGCGCACAAAGAGCCCCGGCCCGTCCCGCCCTCCCTTACCGGCGGTCGGCGCCGCGCTGCGGGGGCGGTGGCGGTGGGCAGCGGTCACGCCGGGAACCATGGAAAGGAGCCGGGACGGGAGACGTACGTGGCGGGCGGGCGGGGGCGGGGGCGGCCGCCGTGCCCGGAGCTGGGGGCGGCGCGGCGGGGCCGGGGCCGGGGCGGGGGGGCGCTGGGAGCGGGGCCTAGCGGCGGCCAGGCCGAAACGCAGCGGGGCCGGGGGCGGCTGGAGGCGCCCCTCGGGGTCTGGTGACCCCCCCCAAAACGGGCCGGGGTGTCCCTGGCCCGAGGCGTCGAGGAGCCGGCACCGCCCGGTCCCCTCAGCCCCCGCTGCCCACCCGGCCCCGGGGAACGGACAGCCCTGAGTAGGGCCTGGGGTCGGGGTGCCCCGCGCTGCCCCCCGCCTTCCCCTGCACCCTCAGAGCAGCATCCCGAGGAGAGCGGCTTCCCAAGGGTGGGTTTTCCATCTCCTCACACCTTCTTGGCATCCCAAGCGCCTGGATTTTGAAGCACCAGCCCGGTGCACGCGTGGGGTGAGGAAGAGGAGGCACCTCCTTGTCCCAAGGGCTGAACATGGGAGACAGATGATGGCAAAGCATCACTTCGACCACAGACAGAAAGCAGCCGTCTCCGGCATCCAGCGCTCAGCGTCCGACAGCTTGCAGCCACAGCACGGAACAGCTCGCCATCTCCTCTTACAAATTACAGGAGCCGATTGACACAGGGCAAACACTTCCAGTTTGGCAGAGACCAGAGTGAGACCGTAACGGCAGCAAGTCGGGGCCTCCGCTTCCCTCGTAGCTCTCCAGACCCTTAGGACACGCTGCGGGAGGAACACCGCACCTCTGGGCACCCGCAGCCGGCTTCCCATGGCACCCTGCCGCGGTCAGAGAGCGGCTCGGAAGCACGTCCATGGGTGCCAGACCATGAGCACGCGTTTGGGATGATCCAAAGCTCTCGCAGGACGGTCCTCCCAGCAGAGACTCTTCCCCACTCCATCACTCCATCCGTGTCTGGCAGCTAAGCGATCCTTAGCCTGGGTAAAAATCTGCAAGGCTTTGACAAGGAACACAAACATCAGTAAGAGTGAAAACATCAGAGGCAAACCTTCAGCGTTCCGTGCCTGTGTGTGCCACAACATCTGCTTTCCCAAAGTTAAACGCACATCGGCGTCTCTTCTGCGACACAGCGCCTTGCAGCGAGCTCTGTGGACTGCAAGCTCTTTTCCTAATCCAGGCTTGTTTTGGGGGAAAACAGGCGATTTTATCAAGTCTCTTCGATAAGAGTCTTAGCTGCTAATGACGCTAGGAAGTTAAAAAAGAAATGGGAATAGAAATACACAACTATGAAGAATTAAAATAGTGACTTTAATTCAGCCAGTTCCAACGAAATTGATAATTCCCTGAAAAACAAACGTTGCACAGAACACACAGAACACAAATGTTTTTGTCTTGACAGCTGGAGAGAACAACTAAGTCAAAAAGTGATATTTCTGCCTTCCCCATACATTCTGAAAAATGCCCCTTGGTTTTTTTGACTGAATGGGTTGATTTTGGAGGTGGCTATCGGAAAAGCCTTGCGAGGAAAGCAGAGGTCTCTACTCTGACACAAGCAGGAATTTCAGATGCCCACAATGAAATGTTTTACAAAAGTTTGGTTTCCAAAAAGTGTTTATGCTTCCTTAAAGGAAAATGCAGGGCTTTTAAAAATGCCTCAGATTAGCTCAGAATCCTGAAGAACAACAACAACAACAATCTATTATTTTTTAAAACCCTAAGCCCAGCTTTCCCAGCCGGGAGATGCAATTTACGATGAAATGACGCGACATTAACGCTCTCGCCAGGCAGCAATGAGAGAGCGAGCTGGATAGCCTGGCTCAGTTTCTCTTAGCACTGAAATACTTTTTCCAAACCAATACCAAAAAAGGTTTGTTTCTAGGTCAAGACCTCAGTACTAAATTTTAACCAGGGGCTGACAGTCAAATCTGAACGCAGCTGTAAAATGGATTCGCAACAGAAGCTCAGGCATTCTTTTTCTAATTAGAAAACAGTCATTGAGCCTTGCGTGTTTAAAGGTGAAAGCTATTTTTGACCTAAAAACTAGTACGTAGTTCCTCTGTCATCCTTCAGTTGCTGCTCTGGAAGCTGTGAGCGAATGATCCAAAGATAAGCAAGAAGTATAAACATGCTGAATTAAACCAATAGGTAGAAGGGGATCGAGTTTTAAGTCATATTCTGCCTGGCAATTTGGAGGAGAGATGTATTTTGACACTTACTATTTATCCTAAAAAGCACTGGTAAAAAAGGCCCACTTAAGCACTCAGACAGACCTCAAAGGCATTTAAAAACTTGAAGTGCTTTTAATAGCTGCCTTTTGAAAATGCTGTTAAATCTATTTTTAAGATGGATAAACTAAGCCACCAATAAAGCAAGGCGGGAGTTTTCAGAAGGACCCAGCAGTGAAAGCTATAGTCCACATCTCAACAACTCAGCAAGATAAAATAATATCCGAGTACTGGATGCTTTTAAAAGCCTGAGTGTTCTTTTAATCTGAATTTTCCTTCTTTCTTTGGTGGGAAGCTGTTTCTAAAATAAAAGTGAGCAAAGAGCGAGCAGAACTTGGAGGGCTCATCGCCACCAGTAATGCCAGCGACTAATCCCGCAGCAACCCCGGCCCCTTTACGTAACCCGGGATTGCTGCAGCTCAAACAGCTTACTGGGTTTGGGGTGGTTTTCTTTAAACCTCTCGTGGACAAATGCAAACACATTGAATATATTTTTCTTCTGCCACCCTAAAGGAAAAGGGTTATTGTAAGGGGAAAAAAAAAAGCTTTTATTTGTGAACGATGGCAAATAGAATTTAACTCATATGCTGAGAATATCACGTGTTCCTCTCTCTCATCCGTGATCTTGACTCAACAGAAATCTTCCCAATTTACAACACTCAGGTATAACTCTAATGGTGAGACATAAAAGATCGAATCCCAAATTTCTCCTCACCCCAAACACCCTCTGGAAGTGGCGAGGTGTTCCCAATATAGAAAATAAAGGTGCCCAAGGTAAAGCTCATACACATTTAACGGCAGCGTGGGCGGCTGTGCCACAATACTTACTTCCCCGTGTCCCCGCAGTGCCTCGCCAGCCCGGCCAGGCCCCTGGAGGCTCTCCTTGCCCGGAGGACGAGTTTTGGTGCCATTGATCTGACCATTCTGACTTCCCACAGCACAAATCCTTCCGTGGCAAAATTCAACTTTAAAACGTTCAGTCGGTGCTAAGCCACTGACCTCACGCTGAACGCTTATGGAAACTTCAGGAGAAACAAAATAAACCCCCTATTGAACTACTTGCAATCGGAGACCTGAATGGGCTCGGTATAAAACCCACTCAGATCAACGGCAGCAATAGGCTTCCCTGGATGTTGGACTCGATCCAGCTTAAAAGTTTCCATGAAATAAACTAGGCTAAGCGCATCAGCTGCATAGAAACTAACTCAGTGTAACAGGAGCATCTGTTCTTCACAGCCACCGCTTTCTTACAGCCTCAGCTTCCCGGTGCCGCGGTGCCGCGAGTCGCCACACGCATCACTCACTGCTGTGGTGCAGCTACGCACCGTGCCCCGGCAGCAGCTGGCCCTCCTGCCTCGTCACCCCGCGGCCGGGCCAGCCGCCGTACGGCAGCACGCGCCCCGTAGAAACTACTTGACCAGGCAGTTTTAGTTTTGTCAAAAAAAACAGCTGAATGTATTTCGTACGATGGCATTACAACGTGAAATCAACGTCTGCAGCGAGACAGCTGAGGAGCACACCTCGGAACCAGTTATACACAGTACAAAGCAAATGTTTACCCAAGTACAAATGAAACAGGTTGACAATTAGCTAATGTGGTTTTGTGGACATAAACCAGGTACAATCGAGCAGAACCAACAGAAAATAAAAAGGAAACAGCCCTTTTCCTATGCCGTGCTCAGAGCACCGTGGTTAGTGGTGTGGGAAGCCTCTGTCACGCTGCAAAGTTTCCTTGCCGGTGTTTAATGTGTTTATTCTACTGCTACTCTGCGGGGATAAAAATAGCACCGGCAGGGCACGCCAGCGGTACGAGGACTCGCTGTCAATACTACAGTAATTGACAACATACAATTAAGTCTCACACCTGTTTATTGTAAGTAATTCATAGATAACCACTTCTAGTACACATTTTCATACTGGCTTTTAATGCTTTTGTGGGTTGTTGGGGTGGGTTTTTTTTAAGCTCAGGGACACCCAAACTTCATCTAAGGGTCATCTCTGTGATTTACCCAGATCCAGAACGCTACACCTACTATGTAAAACTGGTGCCAGTTGGAATCACTGCCAGGGGTGACAGAGATGGCTTTGGAAACTACACACGCCAACAGGCAAGGCCCTGGGCTACGGGAGGAAGGAGTTTTGCTGGGGTGCATTCGCCTCACATGCCTGGTTTCGGCTGTAGCAGCCCAAGTCATGCAGCTGTCTGCACGCAATGCTCTACACAGTGCAAAAAACAAAAGACCTCTACACATCTGGAGTTAAGAACAGTGGTAACAAAGTCATAGCTACATATTCTTCTCTACATTTTTGTTTATTGAGACAAACTAATTAAAAGGCACAAACATAGGGCATATGTTTACATGGACATTATAACAAACATATACATTAAAAGTGTAGGAATGTGTTTCCTTTCTGCTAAACAGAAAGTTCCTAAGCTTTTATATATACAAAAGTTGTACAATTTGATGTCCTAAAGTACAAAAGATCATTTATAAAATTATTTTACACTAAGCTCTATTTTTTTTTTTTATTTGCTTTTTTGTTTTACTATGTAGTCCAAGCCCCTAGAACAGTTTCACGTAAGGATACAGATACCTGTCACCTGAGCCAGCAGCCTGGCAATCACTGCTGGCACTGACACGGCAGGGCAGAGACGGAAGCAGTCCATTGTGACTAGTCAGTCCTGCTAGCACTCTGTGAAAATGCACACGCTAATCTCCATAGCTTTCAACTCCTTTAAGATAAAAACATCTCAACTGTAATTTTATTATTTTATTTATTTTTTTTTTTCCTTTTTAAATGTAGAGTCTTGGGTTTAGGGTGTTGGTTTGTTTTTTTGTTTTTTTTTTTTTAAACAAAGTTTTAAAAATGTGAATATGTGACATGATAGTCTAAAAAGTATATCTGTTTCCCTAGATTTTTGCTTTCTACTTTATGTACAGATAAACAGGTTAAGAAATAAAAAGCACATGTAGCTTAAAACATGTGTGACCATTTGCGGAGAAGTTCTGGGCTGGATAGTTCAAACCATCACCCCAGAACTCTCCCAAATTGATAGAAATGTGTTAACACAATAGAAGAATAACGTAAAAATGATGATGTTTGCAAATATTTACAAAGTTGAACAGATTTGCACAACACTTGATTAAGAAATAGGGGAGAAATTAAAAGACGCTCTCTGCTTGTCCTGGAGGGGCATCCTACCTAGTTAGTGGTTAGAATAAAAACTGTATACAATTTAATATAAGACAAAACTTCTAGTGAACAACTAACACGTCTGTCCCCTGCTGTAACACCAGCAGGCTCTGATTGGGAGGCAGAGGGCATAAAAATCATACCCAGTGCCTCCAGAATCTTCCAGCTTAAAGCAATTATTTCTTAAGTTTCAAAGCACTCCTTTTGCTCCTAGATAAGAGTCCCATAGGGGTCTGACTGTTCAGAGACCATGTTTACACACATTTCGACTCCTCTTCTGTCAGCCACGGCTGTTTCTCACCAAAAAGTAACAGTTTTTTGTTTTTTTTTTAAAAATGTTGACTACAATGCTATATTCCCTTAGGGTAATATGTTGGGTAATATTTACATCTCCAAATATCAGGTCACAATCCCTATTATATGTTGAAGTTAGAATGATAAGTTATCATATGCTTTGCATATCAGAGCTGGTATCACCTTTCCCATAGGGAATGCTGCCTGAAATTATCATATTCCCAAAGGTAAAATGCATATTTTTTTCCAAAATGCATTTTTTTTTTTTAAATGACAACATTGTAATGCATTTACTCATTAAAAAATAAAAAACAAAACATCAACACAGACAAAAGTTCTACACTAGCTCAGAAACAGTGGACGTAACAACTGTCAAGTTAAAATTAGCCATCCACCCTGTTAAAAGATACAGAGGGGTCTTTGCTAGTGTTTAGATTAAAATAATTTTCTAAGTTATAATTTGGGGGATAAAACATAAAACTGTTTTTTAATTACATTTTTTTTAAAAGAAAAAAAAACCTCTGGCAAATAAGTATCTGCTCTAATTCAGCATCAGTCAGCTAAAAGGTAAAACTTACTTTAAGTGCTCCAGTGAAACTCAAGTTTGAACCATATGAGCCAAATCAACAGGGGAAGATGCTACTATGGTCTCTGATGGTACGTGTTGCCCCAGTGTCTTAGTCTGAATTTTATTATTAACTAAAACAAAAATAACAAAACAAAAAAACCCAACAAAGGAAGAAAAAAAAAACCAACAACTCCCAACCAAACAAAACCAAAAAAAAAAAAAAAAGAACTGCTGGTAAGGATTCCATTTTAATCCTTTTTTTAATACTGCTTAGAAACTCTTTACCAGGGAGGAGAGGTGGGCAAGGCCTGGGGCAGGAAGGGCATGCTCTCGACTGGCCGCATGGCTATGTTCAAGGGCCCAGCTAGCGTCATGGGCGTGGGGAGGTTCATGGGAGAGGTGATGGTGACGGGGTGCGCTATGTTCACTGGAGCGGTCACCGGGGTGGGTAAATTGACCGGTGTGGTGAGCGTTAATGGAGATGTCATGGATAATGGACTTGTTATAGTTACAGGATGCCCTAGGTTCATCGGGCTGGATATATTAACTGCACTTGATACATTTACTGGACTTCTCATGCTCATTGCAGCTGCCACTGTGACTGGGTTTGTGATAGTCCCAGAAGCCACAGAGGACGTTATATTGAATGGAGTAGTAAGAGTCACAGGCGTAGTAGCAGCAGTGGAGGTTTGGCACAAGTTAGCAGCTTCTAAAAATGAGACATAAAAAGACAAAAAGTTTTTAACACATAAAAAACCGTGGACAAGATCTAAAAAAAAACCAACCAAACAAACAAAAACCAAAAACCAAACAAGAACAAGTACAAATTCTGGAATAATAATTTTCTTTAGGAACTATTAGTAAGTTAAAACTGTTAACACTCTATAGCCCACAAGAAATACAAACTCTCATGCAGTTCATTTCAATTCAATATTTTTTCCCTGAGAAGTCAAGCGAGGTTGTCTTATAAAGAGGGTTTTGATGTTCATAAAAACAGTATTGTACAATCAAAAGAATCCTCCCAAGAGGAACATTAGAAGTAGAGGAGAGAGTGTACATACCGAATGGTACGTACTCTATAGCCTTCTCAAAGGTGAACTGACATTCTGTGAAGGTTTTAAAAAGTCATTATTAGGGACTGATAAGCAAAGCTCGTTTCAATCTTTACCTGCTTATTTCAGTCTTAATTATTGCTACTACATCGTTCCACTGATCACAATACTTCTACTTAGCAATTTTCATGGCTACCCCATCAGTACATCTGTCAACCCCCATTATCTCCTCAGCTTTCACACAAGCTACAGCTCCACACCCAAGCTGTTTCATTTCATGGGGTTTTTTGGGGTGGTTTGGGGTTTGTTTTTTTGCACTTTGTTTTGCAGTAAGCAGGGATGAGGTGCCAAACAAAGGGGGAGGCAGGAGACCAGTGCCCGGCCCTGCTGCCAGTGGGCTCTGGCAGGGCTGGGCACTGGGGGAGCGGGCAGTGGAGGTCCGGGATGGCGGGGGGATCACTGGGCATCCGTCAGCACCACCTGCCGGCTACCCGGACTAGAAGGCTCCAAAAACAGAAGCAGGTTGGTGGAGGCAGGTAAAAGGAAGGGATGAATGCTAGAGAAACTGACAAAAATATACTCTAGATCAATGTTAGGGCACTTCTAAGCCGTGTCTTACTCCACATTTGCAGGGTAGGACACCAAGCTCAGCCTACACCCAGGTAGGACAGGAGCAGAGTCCGCTCGTGCCACTCGGGCAATACAAATGTACCAAGACAGACTTAACTTTGAAAGCAACATTAGCCCCATTCAAGGGTTACTGTTGGTTCTTCAAAGTCCATAACTAGGAGGGGCGGAAAGGAAAGGAGAAAGTATAAAAAAAAAAAGAAAAGTGCAATAGACTAAAAAAATCCCCTACAGTGTTGTAAAGCCAACGCGAGAGTGGCACTAGCACAGGAGAAGCAGCGTGGGAAGAGCAGCACGGAGGCATGGCACTGACTGGTCCAGCTTCACCTTCCAAGCACAGTAATACTCAAAGACACACCCCACCCATGCCCCCTCCCCAATTAAGTTAAACTAATATCATCAATCTGACAACACACCTGCCCACCCACCTCCCTCACCCACCATTCTGTTCCAAACCACCCTTTCTGTTAAAGCATATTCAACAATCTTAGTAAGAAAGGAAGGGGAGAGGGAACAAGACACAGGAAGCAACAAGCAGAAAAAAAATTCTCAGAGCTGTTCTGAATCTGACACCTATTTGCTTTATCCATTTAGTGGCCTGATGATATTTAATATTTCTGTTATTGCTACATTTTAAGATGAATAAGCTGTTTCTATACTGTCTGATCACAGAATTCAATTCAACTGGAATAACAATCGAGGTGAAAGGAGCTAGCAGCCTAATACACAAACAAGACCTAGAAAAGAAAAAAAGAGTAAAGAAACCAAAAGGAAGTTTAGGAGAAAAGAGGAAAAAAATAAAGGTGAGTCAAAAACATTTATTACTAAAAACAGCTAGTGAAAAACAGTAAGTGGTCACTAAGAATTTCTCCTAAAACATGTAATCCACAAGAGTCACAAGATAGGCAGTAGAAATCAAACTGTTTTGAAAAGAATAATATAGCAGAAAGGGGAGACTTTAAGCTATCATGCTCCTAAGGACGCTAAATTGAAGCAATCTATTTACACAACAGACACGCTGGCCAACAATAGGAAGCTATTCAACTCCAGTTACAGTAGCACAGGTGTATGCAAGCTGTGAGCTAGCAGGAATAAAAAACACAATCACTTATTAGTTAATTTTGTAATTAAAAAAAAAGAGAAGAGAAAGTTCTATGAGTTCTAGAAAATTTTATGCAAAGACAGTTACATGATGATAAAGCAAATGGAATAAATGAGGAGAGAAAAGGTGAACGGGACACAGAAAGCACCACATGCAAACTGATGATGATGCAACAGCAGAGTGGTGTGTGTGTGTATATATACAGACATATATCTATATATGCACACAAGTTAACAACTGGTAAATATGCATAAACACAGCTAAAAACCACATGCAAGTCAAAAAAAACACACTCTTGCCTTGGAGCAGACACAAACATCCCTTTGTGATTGACGACTGCTACGCAGGCAGCAAGCACACAGAGCAAAGGGAGCGAGTAACCAGCAGTTCATTTGCAAGAGCGGCATTCTGGTGCTGTTCTCCTCCTGCTCCTCTCTACCTATTCCTTCTAACATTGAGAATGTGATTTCCATGTAAGACAGCCTTTTTCTGACACCTTAAACTCCCTACATTTCTCTAAACTCCAGTACCTTACAAAACCAAGAGGGGAACTATTGTTTTGTTTTACCTTTCTTCCGTGCTTTGACAGCCTCTTCCCATAACCTCAGGGTCTCTACCTGCTTTCCAGGCCAACTTGTGACGTGTTGCTGCTGCTGCTGCTGCTGCTGCTGCTGTTGTTGTTGCTGTTGTTGTTGTTGCTGTTGCTGCTGCTGCTGCTGTTGTTGTTGTTGCTGCTGTTGCTGCTGCTGTTGCTGCTTCTGGTTGCTGCTCTCTTCGCTCATGCATGCTATGTCAATTAAGTAAGAACACAAATTCACCTTGAAAAGTTACTGTTTGCTGCTGAGATGACAAAGGCTTCTTCCAAAAAGAGCGTGTGGAATCTCAGGGGATTCCAAGAGAAGTCACAGAGGTGTTTAAAACCATACAATTCATTCTGGGTTTTAGAAAACTACTTTTCAAAGATCTAACAACCAAAATGTAAGTCAGGAACATCTGCTTTCACTGACAAAAATGAACTTCTTGTCTGAATATTTTGTTTGTATTTTAGGAAGAATGAAATAAAAGACTACAGTGAGTCCTGGAACTCAAGCTGGTCAGCAGATTCCACTTTTTCTAAACTTCTAAGCTCCAGTGTTTTTTGTTGTTTTGTTTTGGTTTTTTTTTAAAAAAAATCCTTTTTACTTTTTATTTAAGTCATACTTTTTAAGTATGACTTAAAATTTTCAATTTCCCTTTACATCACACAATAGCATGTTACTACTCTCTGGCCACATTACAGCTCATCATTTCCAGCCCTAACAACTGCTGTAAATGCCTCGTGAACTGGCTTAGCACCACCGAACTGGCTTGGGAAGCCAGAGCTGTAACCCTACACCCTGAACAACACTTCACATCCAAATTTTGTACTAAGCTCGATAATCAGGGCTTTCAGACATTCCCTGTACCTTCCAATTATGCAGGAATATCAGGAACTGGAAAGATGTTGTAAATTAATACTGTTTCAAAGGCTTTAAGGACAAAGTTTCCAAAGACATTCCTTTCTTCTCCCTCTTGATTCCTCTGAAAACCCACCTTACATCACGAACCATGCAGGTTAACTTAGGTTACAGGTATTTTAATAGGGAAGATTTGAAAGTCAAGTCTTCGTTTGTTTCCTAGGCACTCCCAGGTTCAGGCTCTAACACTTTCACTGAGTTTAAGACTAGAAGGAACTATTACCAAATGCCATTAATGCCCAACACATATCAGGGCTGGATTTAAATGCTTTTCTTGTCAGCTACTGCCAGAGGGAGGAATCACTGAGCTCAAAGCTCAGAGAAAGTAGAGAAATCTTTCTCCTGATTTCGATGAGCTTTAGATGAGGCTTCAAACCTGAAACTCAACAGATCTTAACAGATCAACAGTTCTTAAATATTCTAAAATCTCCAGAATTATTTGTTGGACTTTTAAGCCTGTACAGTTCAGTAAGTAGCACTGTACTTAGAAGCTGAGAAAACTTGGCAACTCTTTTCTTTAAGAGATGGGTTATTTTCACAGGGCATTCCTAAGGGATAAGAGCACAGTCTAGCAGCAAACCAATTCCACATATGCCAATTCTTGAGCTGAAGAAGACCCTGTTCTCAAACACCTATTTTTAATAGGCTGACTACCCAGACTGATGGGTGTCTGTGCATTTTAACGTCACCAAAGGCAATTCCCTTTGCAAACACATCGTTATTAGAAATGTTTTTAAAACGTTCACCTACTTTTATTGATGCCTTGTTTACAGGTATTACAGTTGATACTTTGGCTCTGCCCGTGTGTCTTTAAGTGGCTGGTGATATATGCTGCACTCAGAAGTTTACCACAGATATTACACGATACCTTTCCTTCATGGCGCACCATGTGTGTCCGCAGTCTGTCTTTGGTGGCAAAGGCAGCAGTGCACGTCTATATGAAGGACAACAGTTACACTTGAAGTGCAGACAGCATCATGACAGTAGGAATTACATGCCTCTTGTAAACCTATTTTACCTCATGGGTGCAAACAGTATCCTAAGCATATTGACAAGCTTAAGTTTTACCTGTACTTATAAAGAAACCAAAATCAAAGAGACTGAAAGTGGAAGTTGGCTTCTGAGATAATTAGGACAAAAATTATACTCTATACTACTTAAACTTCCTTAAAACAGCAGGTTGCCCCTTACCTACCAAAGCAAGAGGTAGCTTATAAAAAAAAGCCTAGCACGGGCAAAGTTGTTTTTTGATCCAATTTTACTGTACAAATATGAACCTGATATCTTAAATTGCTCAATTACTTCTGCTCCCACCCAAATCAGAACAAGGAAACAAAACCTTTTTCTAACGTTATTCTTTTTACACAAGACTTTTATTTGATATGATGAGTCACTAAAACACAGGTTGGAACAAGCGTGGATATTCCAAGCAAAACAGTTAATTGTTCAAGGGCAGTCAAGTTTTTTCTCTTGTACTCAGTCATCAACTTACAACAACTTGCCTTCACCTTCCAGTAAAATAACGGATCCAGAATGAACTGTTCCAATCCATTTTAAGTGGCAGACTGAGAAACACATCTCACTTAAATATGCTGAGAAACAGACTGCACACGATACTGCAGTAATCAGCACTGAGCTGAGGACACTGTTAGAACCCTACTACTAAGTTACTCCTATCGTAGAACAGAGCACCTACACTGTTCTCCAAGAAAGCAAAAAGCCTCTAATCTTCCTGAAAAAACCCAGTAGCCACAGCATCCTTTTAAACTGCCTCACCACTGACATCAGAACTGCAGTAAGGCGGGTGCGACTTTATTACTAAACTTGCCTCTCAAAGAAAAGTCCAATTTCTGGACAGATTATTCACCTGAGGCTCTAAGGATACAACAAGGTATTGTTCTTAATAAATCATTTTAGCCCTTACTTGGCATTTGAAGGGTCTCTCTGTTGAGTGAACATGTTTAACATGACAGCTTAAATGATCAGGCCTGCAAAAAAAGAGAGGAACAGAAAAGAAAATGCGGACTGTTACAAACACACAGAAGCGAGAGCTCGGCTGGCGGTGCTGAGCACTGCGCTGAGGACCCCCCGCAGCCCGGACCCCCCGCAGCCCACACCCCCCGCAGCCCACACCCCCTGCCCAGCCAGAGCAAACACACGCCCGTACCTACGCGGTGGCTTTCAGCTGCAGTAACACAGAGTTACGCTGAGACCCAACCTGCGGTTTAAAGCTTAGCCACGATCACCTCACGTGCCTGAAAGCGGCACGCGGGGCCGCACCTCGTGTAAAGGTGACAGATGGACAGCTCTGGAGGTTGAAGTTTTCTCTGTTGCAAGCACAGATATAAATACAGGCAGCAGCAGTGCAGGCTCCCCCACAATGCTCTGTCAGTACCCCCCAACCTTGCTCCGAGACAAAGAGACAGTGTGGTGCCGTGCCCCGGGCGGTCACTGACCTCTGCCAAGGCTGGTAAAGGGGCTCCGTGGTCACCACCAGTGACACAGGCAACGTGTCCTGCGGGACCTGGATGAGGTCGCGAAATAATCTCAAAGCACCCTCATTTATAAAAGAGCGACCACTTTTGGCCACTGCCAATCTGGCTCAGATCAAAACCCACGCCCTAGAGGTAAACAAGGCTCTTTATCCCCTCACCAATCTTCTAAGATGTCTGGTTCTCCTAGCCCCTCGCTATGATAGCTTAACCCTTCTTGGTTATGAAAAGCCAATACTTGAGCTCGCCTGGGATTTTCTACATGGTACCTCGAGAAGCCTTTTCCACAAACACCACAGGTGTAGGGTTTCGTGATGCCACCTTCATGAGACCTCACGTGGTAGGTCATGCGATCCTTTCTCTTGAAGCGCTGATTGCAAATTGGACATTCAAAGGGCTTTTCATCGGAGTGGGACAGCTTGTGCCGGTTGAGGTGGTAGACATCCCTGAAGGCCTTTCCGCACATCTCACAAGCGTGGTTCTTCTTCACGGGCTTGCTGGGCTTCTTGGTTGTCTGAGTCACTGCCATAGCTGTTGCGCCGGCACTGCTGCTGGGGTTGGTGGCAGAGGAAGACGTAGTGACTGTGGACAGGATGCCTGCGATGGTCGACACCAATGAACTTCGGCTGTTGTCACCAGCGATGGTCGAGATAAGGGGCACCATTGTGGTGGGAGTTTTCTTTGGCCGTGACACTAACTTTATCCCTGTGTGGCAGGACTCGTGACGCCTCAAATGGTAGCTGTCCCTGAAAGCTTTGCTGCAGTAAGTGCACACGAAGGAGGTTTTAGGTTTTTCCTTTTTAATCCCAACAATAGCATCCTTTAACGTTTCGGGTGCAGGCTGAGGTTTCTGCGTTATTGGTAAGGGCAGAATCGGCTTCTGGTCGGGTGGCTCAACAGCAGAGCTCAGGAGAGGCAACAAACTGTTCTGTGCTGCCTGCTGTTGGTGATGTGAGGCTTCGTGTGCCTAAAACCAAACATTCACACTTAAATTCTATTGATGGGTGCTCACTCTGACACGGTGAGAACATTCACAAACTACGGGAAAGCACATTCTAGACCCAAAGCCATGGAAGTACAACGGGAAAAGGTTACATAATTCTGGGGTGGGTTTTTTTGGACAAGATAAACGGCTCGCGCTTGAGACGCCTTCACTGAGCAGGCTCTGTGGGAAGTGTAGGGAGGCACACAACATAACAATCAAATAATTATTAAGTTTCCGGAGGGCAACACTTCTTATGGAAAACAACCGGGTGCTTGTCAGATCTCTCACTAACACAGCGTTTGATCTTTACATAACAGATAACTTGTTTTGCTAACGATCATATCAGATGCCACCTCGGGACTATCTTTGGAGCCTCTGCATGTACTGATGGGAGTTGCAAAATAACGCCCCACCTTTAAGCCGAGCTCAGCGCACGCTGAGAAATAAACTGCGGGCGCAGAGAGCCAGGATGCGATGAGGCGTCGTATTTAAACACCGCGCTCATCGCAGCGTGGCAGCTCTGAAACCAACGCAACTCGAATCGAGAGCTGTCTAAAGCCACTTTTCTATATTTAGCAGGTTCCCACCGCGTTCAGGCGCTGACCGCTATGCTCTTTGTGTCTGGAAACTAAGAAGAGCAGCGACATGTTCTTGTTCTCTTCATCAGCAGCCACTTTGTGATAGGAAGAGAAGCTAATCAATAAGCACCGGTAGACATCTAGAGATGCCACAGAACACCGGGGATGAGGGGGGGGAGCAGAGAAAAAAAAACAAACCCTCAAAGCTGTTTCAAAGCAGCTGATACCAACTGACTCTGAACTACAGATTGGTGGGAGAGAAGCTGAAGGGAAGGGAGAGGGATCCCCCCGGGTGTGCCACGGCACGCACCGCTCAGCCGAGCTGCAGCCTGCGCCGCTACGGGCTGCTCGACATCACGCTGGTGTTAGGCGTTGTTTATTCTAAGGCAGAAAACACTGTTATTAAAACTCATCCCGTCAGACTGGGACAAAACCCTAGCAGATACAAATTTAAAGTGGTTTAGAAACCACACAGACCAATTCAGCCTAATGGAGCATTAAAATAAATCACTCTAGCACCTTAAGCCAGTTTAAGCGCATCTGTATTCAAGATGTGCCTCAGTCTCATCAGACCAGTTTTAAATCAGTCTTGTTATGAACTCAGCGTGCCAGGTCTGAAGCTGAGTTTGGGGAAACTTGTGTTCCCATTAGATCAGCATTGCAGCCTTCCAGGACTTCTTCCCTACTGTTTCCTTCACAAAATAACACAACTTGAGGCTGTGAGAGATGAATAAAACGCTGCGCTGGCTTGCAACCCCCATCCTGTCTACTTTTATGTTGGTTGAGGAGAGGCAGCTTTATGAAATGCACTCAGGCTAATGCTCGTACTAGGTGAGTCTGTTTCATCACATCCTTTGGAGAAGTCAGAATTTCAAGCAGCTCACTTTGGGACTTTTTCTTAGTTGCATCCAAGCTCTGGCTGCTTTACCTCTCCCGATGGCAGCAGCGACTACAGCCACCCGGGTGCGGCTCTCCCTGGTGCCAGGGGCTCCCGCCACCGCACAAGCCCTACACACTCATTTTTTCAGGAGCGTGATGCCGGTGATCTCTGGATAGAAGCCACCGGGGGATACAAACACGAACCCACGTGGTAGGAATACGTGCTCCCTAACACTCCCAGCCTCTGACAGGAAAGCAGCTCAGGGGAGAGAGCCCGGGTTGGGTACGATAACAGGAGACAAAACTTGCGGGAATCATTAGGAGCCAGGCCAGCCTGTCCTGGTTTGATCCGCACCTGACATCCCGTCTGTGCACAACTTTGGGATGCAACAGGTAAGCTGAACGTCACCACAGCACACCTGGCCACAGCAGCCACCTCAACAACAGCCTAAGGGGCTGCTTTGCAGGAGGGATTGCTGAAGAGTGGAGAGCAGAACTCTCCTGGAGGCTACGCTGCTAGATCAGGGCAGGGCACAAGCTCCAGCCCCTCCGTTAAACTTCTGCCTGACTTCAGTGACAATGTGGATTTTCAAACCATCTATTTTCCATGGTTTTAAAAAGCAATCGAGAGATCTACATTGCATAAAAAGAATAGAGTATGTACAATACACATGGAGAGCACAATATTAAGCAACCTGCATACTTATATACAACTTTAATTTAAAAAAAACCCAAACCCTGTGAAATGTTTTACAGCCAACTTTAAATAAGCATTGAACAATGTTGTTAAACTGCATCAGAAGACACTTAAGAGCACCTAAGGATAGCTCCAGAGATACAGTTTCAAAGGCAGAGCTAGCAGATCGGATAATAGAGAGCCCAAATCCTTTGGACAAGGTTCAAACTTAGGCAGTTTATGGATATTTTTAAGCCTTGAAGAGTCATCAGCACTTCAAGGTAATGATGCCCTTATTGCCAGGGAATCGGCAGAGATGTTGGACATAAAACAATGTATATTCATCAGGCTACAGGCTACGAAGCCGCTGCTTATGTAAGCCTGCTTATCTTGGTTCCCAGATAGCCGGTGTTATTAGCAGCGCCGTCTCTCTAACAGCCCCTCTCTACAACAAGCGGTGTTCCTCACTTTCCGAGCCCTGCCTGCATTAAAGCCTTTTAAAAAGGAGCAGGCAGAATGGGGTTTTTTTATTTATTTTTTTTTTCCCTGACCCGCTGTTGGATAAGGAAAGGCAGCACCTGCTGCACGCCTCTCGCCAGTCATTTTTGTTCAGGCGCAGACCACGGTTTTACTTGACCCAGCACTAATGTCAACATTTCTGCGATATTCTGATATCAGGGACAGGCTCTGGTGCAAAATACCCTCATTCTACCGCTATTTTTTTTCTTTCCTTGGGGGGCAGTAAACAAACAACAAAAAGCCACCCCTGTAATTCGTGACCCGCAGTGGTAGGATGTGGCATCGTGAACTTCCAGTGCCAGAGGCTAAAATATTTTTGCGCTCCAGCCTTAATGTGAGAGCAACAAATTAGCATGAGTCATATCTTGAACACTCTGTTTGATGGATGATTCCTCCTCACATTAACAGATACAACTTTCACTTCCCGAGCAGATACTAAAAGTGGTTTTCAAAATACGCATTTCAGGGACTAATAATATCCAAACAAGAACTGCTTATTCAGTCTTACAATCGTTTCTTTAAAAAAAAAAGATACAAGTCGTCAAAAAGCCACCTAAACACAATCAAACAACTTTATTTGGCAAGAGCAATTTACAGTCACGTATCCCATGGCTGGCGAGGCTCAAATGAAGACATTGCAACCTCCTCTAAAAACACTCAGCTAAAAATTACAACTTTACACAGCACGAATTAAACTGTCCCTTGGAAATCCTGTCACAGCTGAAACACGCCTGGTAAAGTCCCCTCAGGAAGAATGTCACTTGCACTTGTTATTTAACTGACACCAGGGAGGGGGCCGGGAGGGGCTTCTAAATCCACTTTTTGTTACTAGTTTTAATTAATCACTGAGATCTTGGCTGATGTGCTGTTGGGTGGGAAAGGGAAGAATTAAACCTACAGTTACATCAGGAGCATCTCAGCAGCGCTTTCTGCTGGGTGCATTAGGATGCTCGCACCCGAAATCGTTGGGTTTAACAGAATGAGTCAAGAAACAATATTCAGCCATTTATTATGAGGTCTTAAAGCTTTATTATTTGGGGCAAAAAAAAAGAAAAAATAGAGGAAAATTTCCACGTCACAGTTTGATGAAGATGCTTCCAAGTCACACATAGCTAAGTACGTTAGGCAAGTGAACTGCTGACTCCTTAATTAAAAGCAGCAAAGCCTACTCCTAAATCAAAGTGACATTGCTATTTCAAAATACAGTACCCTTCAGAAAAAAAATAATAACTAAAGACGAGCAGCAAGAAGCTGGACACGTCCTCAGAAGTATTCCTTGGCATCTCTCACAGAGCTTGCTGCAATACCGTTATTGCCAGCCTATGAATAATTTCCCCTCGACAAAGTCTCCTCCGTGAGCCCGGGCGGCAGGAAGGCGATAACACCAGCCCCAGCTCGGAGGGAGATGGCCCTACACTAAGGAGATTAACTTCTTAGCGTGAAGTTTCCTACGCGCGAATCGCAACTGCCCGCTAGAGTGAGAAATAATTCACCAGAGCTCAGCCAAACCCCATGGCATCACCCGCGCCCGTGAGGCAAAGGCGGAAACCCCAGCGCCCAGCGCCCGGTACCCCGGAACATTCCCGGCGTGTTTTCGGAGACAGAGCACCCGAGCCAGTGACTCATCCCTCGCTACTTGCGAGGGAATAATTTCTCCTCTCTAAAGGAACGGTGCTGGCTCTTGGCGGATTTATTCATTCAACTCAGGTTTTCAAACTCGTGTCACGGGTTGGGTTTGGGTTGAATTCCGAGGAGGACAGTGAGTAAGCGAGCGACCGCCGCTGGGAATGTGCAAAGAGGATTATTTTACCTTGAGAGAGGTGATGTGTGGGGCGGGTTTTTTTTCTTTTCCTTTTTTTTTTTTTTTTCCTGCTGCTGCAATTACACATTTTATGTTTTCAAGCTCAAAAAGAGCAGGAAGCATCAGAAAACAACCTGGCATGAAAGGGCTCTGCTCACAAAAGCCAAGGGAGGATTTATTTTAATTTTTTTTTTTGGTACACTGGATTTTCTTGGGAATTACATAAACAGCGATGTTTTTAAGTCAGTCTTTTGCAGACAGAAGGGGGGAAAATTGTGACTCAGTTGGCAAAGGGAGGGGTTGCATGCTCCACCGTCCCTATTCCTCCCTATTACCGTTAGCATTTCGCCAGTTTTTACAGAAATCCGGCCCGCTCGCGTCCTATTTTAAAAGAAAACAAGCTCCCTCGTCACCCGGCCCCTGAGTCAGGCTGTTTAAAGAGGGATTAATTTATTCTCCCAGACACGGTGTTTGTTCCATCGGGGTTTTGTTAGAGCCCGATGGAAGGTTGCGGGTTTTGGTTTTTTGGTTTTTTTTTGTCTGTTTGTTTTTCTTTTTTGGCGGGTTGGGGCGGGGGGGGGGGGGGTGAGGAGGAGAAAAATAAATAAATAAATAAATCCAGAAATTATTTGGAGGTTTTTTTTGGAAAAGATAAAAAAAAAATTAAAAGGTAAAATATAAGCATTGTTCTCTTTTAAAAAAATAATAATAAAATAAAAGGCAAAGCGGTCGGGGGGCGGCGGAGCGCCGTGCGCGATCAGCTCGGGGGAGGCGGGCGGGGAGAAAGTGCAGGAGGGAAAGGAGGGAAAAGAGCTGCCGGCGGCGCGGGGCCGGGTCAGCCGCTGCTCCGGGCGGGCCGGGCCGAGCCCCGCCGCCGCCGCCGCGGGCCGGGCCGGGGGGAGGCAGGCGGGCGGGCGGGAGGCCGGGCGGCGGCGCTGAGTGACAGCCCCGGCCTAGCGGGGAGCCCGGCCGCCCGCGGCCGCTGAGGGGAGGGGGGGGGGGGGGGGCGCGGGCAGCGCCGGCCGCCGCGGGGCCTCACCTGAAAGAGGAACGCGGTCCAGTTGGCCTCCATGGCGGGGGCGTCCCGGCCCTCGGCGGGCGGCGGCAGCGGCTCCGGCGGCGCGGTCCCCCCCTCCCTCCCCCGGGCCCCAGCTACATGGAGCCGACAACAAAGCGGCGGCGGCGGCGGCGGCTCAACATGGCAGCGCCGAGCGGCCGCTTCCGCTAACCTCCGGGCTGCACCACTGCGGCCCAGAGGGGGGAGGCGGCGGCGCGGCGGCCCGCCGGGGCGGTGCGGGTCCGGACCGTCGCGGCGCCGCCCCCGCCGCTCCCTTCGCCTCGGGGCGGGCGGCGGAGCCGGGGCGGCGCGGTGGGGCGGTGAGACGGGCGGCGGGGCCGGGGCGGCGCGGCGGGCCGGCCGCCCCCCCCGCGGGGCTGGCAATGGGCCGGTCCCGGGCTGGGGAAGCCGAGGCGAGCTGTGGCGAGAGAAGATGGAGGAGCGGGCGAGGTGTCCAGGGCCGCCGCCGTCGCCGCCTCACCGCGCCCCGGCCCGGCCCGCGGGGGCCGCCCGCGCCGCCCGCCCTCCCCTTCTACTCTCCCCGCCCGCCCGCCGCCCCCGCCCGCTGCGCGGGGAGGGAACCGCGGGGGCGGCGGGGGGCGGCTTCGCCTGCGGGTGCGGACCGGCGGCGGGCGGAGGCCCCGCACGTGCCGCCCCGCCCGCCCGCCAGCGCCTGGGCCCGCGGGGGCGGAGAGGGGGGAAAGCGCCGGCGGGTCACCCGGTGCCGCGTCGTCCTCAGCCCAACCGGCAGCCCCAGAGGCCCTTGTCACCTGCACCGGGTCATGGTCCGGGGGTGCAGAGGCCTCATCACCCCGGGGCTCCGGGAACACGCTCCCCCCGGGGCTGCTCGCTGGTCTTGGGTCTGGAGCTCGGGGGCTTCCACAGCCCCTCACACCCTCCTGCACCCGTCCGGGCAGCCAGCAGTCCGGGTTTGCTTCTGTCTGAGGTGTCTTCAGTGCAGCACCTGAATGCAAATCAAAGCCACAAGCAATTAAATCTATACTTACCGTTAATTACGTGTTTACACACATCAAGCACAGCCCTGACAGGCAGCAGGATGGGGCCTGGAGCTCCCCGGCGTTCCCCAGGGTATGGGGACGGACACAGGGGCATGGGGGGCACTTGGACCCCGGCCACAAGTGGCCTCAGAGATGTGGTTTAGCAGTGGTACGGTTGGACTTGATCTCTAAGGTCTTTTCCAACCACATCATTCTACGATGTGCAAGCACAGGAAAAGTTACGATTGTGGTGGGTTAAAGGCTGCGAGAGGGCGGGTGTTTTACAGCCAGACCTCCACTCACAGCCCAGGGCCATCTCCCACGACCGGGGGTGATGAGAACAACCTCACAGGACTTTGATTATTTTCTTTGCCCGAGCTCCAATCAATCCTCTTTGCTCAGGCCCAGATCCGCGCTGAGCCGTGCCGTGTGTCTGAGACCTCGGCCGCTGTGGCACCCGCTTCACCCAGAACACCCAGCAGGTCGGGCGCGTGGGGAAACGCAGCCGTGACCGCGGAGAGCGGGGTTAAACACCGCTCACCTCCGTGAGGCTCCCCATAGTGCTTCCTCCCTCGCGGGAGAGCTGCCTGGGTTTATGTCTCCTGTTACAGATACTGCAAACGCCGGTCCCAAAGCCCCAGCTCTGCGTAACGGCGCGGAGAAGGGATGGCGAGGACCAAGAAGCCGTCGGCAAAGGACTCATTGAGGGTCCCAGCCCGTTGGTTTGACCCTGGCTTTGTGCAATCGGGCGAGTCATCCCCTCAGCGCTGGTCCTCGGCCCTCCCCGAGCGTTTCTTCACTTTCCAAGGGTGTTGCAAAACAAAAGTCGTTCTGTTCAGAGTCGTGCTTGCGGTTGTTTCACGCCTCTCAGGATATCTGCTAACGTTTTTCCTTGAAACCCCAGCGCCGGAGTCAAGGGATTACGTCAAAATCTGTTTGCTTTAAAAATAAAAAAAAAACCCCAAAACCTGTTTCTCAGTGTTCTGACCTCAGAGGAAAGTTTGGGAGTATGTGCCTGGGGGGCTCAGCTGCCCGGAGGGGCTGACACACTCAGTGGCACCTGCACCTCTGAGAGTTCATCTCAGGGAACTTGGAACATCTCAGCTTTGACCAGACACATCTACACCACAGCAGACATCTGTGCTAATGCGTCTGGTGGGCAGTGCTGGAAACACACAAAGTCTCACCCTTGCTCTGCAGAAGCTCTGAATTAAGACAAACAAACCACAATAAAAAGACTCAAAAGGGTTGGCTGGTGCACACACCAGCCCAGCTCTCCCGTGGACCATTTGTTCTGCTCAGCAGAGATGCTTTTCCTGGCCGGGGAGCCGCAGCGTGGCCCCCTCCATCACCGATTTCCTTCTTCTGCTCTTCATTCCCTCCCTGGCACTGCCACCGGCAGAGCAGGGGCTGCAGGAATGCTGAGAGAGGAAACCCACGTTCCTAGAGAGGGGGACACCACTGCCACTCCTGGCTGCTCTCCTCCCGGTCGGGCAGTTATTTTTGTTAACGCTTATTAATGAAGACTGGGGAGAGCTCTCTTAGTTAAGGGCTCACTCTCAGTTCAATTAAAGGCTAAAAAAACTACCCGAGCGTCTCACTGAGTCATCGAAGAAATCCTGATGAGCACGTAGGAGGCTCAACTCCACGTTCTCGTTGTTTTTACAAGAACCCAGAGGGGATACAGGAACAAAACCTAGAAAAGTCAAAGCCTTCTTGCCAAGTCAGAGAGGGAAACAGAGCTGCAGCTCGCTTTCCAACAGCGTCCAGCCGAGCCCTCCCAGCCCCTCTCACACCCCCAACACATCCCGCAGCGGAGCAGCGATCGCTGAGAGAAAAGCTGGGTTGGGAGCAAAGCGAGCTGAGGCTCCCCCGAGTCCCCGGGGGGAGAAAGAGCTCGCAGGAGCTGTATTTATAAAGGGCAAGTCTATGCCAAACCTGACGAACTTTCCTTTACCCAGAATTATAACTGGAAATATAAAAAGCCACAGTGTTTGAAAACACATATTTACATTATATATACCCCAGAGCAGAATAAACAAAGGTTAGATTTGTAAACTCTCCATCTTAATTAAAGCAGCACTGCTTTGGACAAACCCACACAACAGGTGGCTTGAAATGTGTTATTTAATTTCTACCTTCCAGCTCCCTTAGTCATGGAGCTGGGACAGCGATAGCATCAGCAGCCACCCCGCTGCGCTCCGGCACCCGCCGCGAGCCGCAAAGGGAATTTCCAGGGCACTGGGAACCATGTGGCCCATTTACCACCATCCTGACGCTGCTCTTTTCTGCCTTTTCCAACAAAAACCTTCCCTCTTTTCTTCCTCAGCACTTCCCAGGCTGTTGGGAAGGACGGGAATGCTGATGGGGTGTCCCTCATCTCCAGTGCCCAATGCTGGCACCGCTGAAACCGCCGCGCAGCCCTCGGCTGCCCACGTGCCCTCCTGCCAGCCAGCACGCGGCTCCTGGGCGAGGTCCTCCTGCAAAAGAAGCAATACCCACGGGTAACTTGTCAAGCCCACCTCGCAGCACGACTCGGAGGGAGAGGAGCTGTTTCCTCCACTGTGCTCAGCCACAAAACAGTCAATAAAGCGGTTATTTGCACAGGAGCCATCAGCTGTCCCGCCTGGTCCCTGAGCAGGGGGATGGCTGCAGTTCCCCTCGGAACCAGCAGCCCCAGAAGGACCATCTAAACTCTGACCATTTACCCCCTGAGCCCTGCAGAAGCTCCCTCTGTGTTAGGACCGGTAGGAGGACACGAGCCATAAAATGAAAATGTGCTTTTCTGCTGCCTGCACATCTCTCGAGCGGGTGAGTCGGGCTGGGCAAGAGGCACGTCCTGACCCGGGACCTCCTTCCCCAGCCCTGCCTGCCTGCTCGCACGCCCCTGCTCTCATTTCGTTTGGCAAACATGTGCTTACATCACTAAGAATAGAAAATGTTGTCAAATACTCAGCTTTAGAGGAGCCCTTTCCTGTTTGTGCTCCGCTCCCCCGAGCGACGCGGTGTGCTTTGAATTTCACAGCTCCGTGGGGCTGAAGAGCCCCCAAGTGTGTGAAGAAGCTGGGATGGCGTTCCTGAGAACGTGCTCTCCGTGGGCAGTTTCCCTTCAGCTGCTTCCCAGCTTTGTGTCTTCTCTGGTTTCTCTCTTTGCAACTTCAACTTCCCCTTCAAACTGACCAGAGCTAGAAAGTGACAGTAAAGACATCACTGGGAAGCAGCTTGAAGCAGAGAGTTCCTCGGCTGCTGGTGGGACAGCCTCCCTGGCAGCATGGCCATCCTGGCAGGGGAGGTTTAGATTGGATCTAAGGAAAAACTTCTTCACTCAAAGGGTGGTCAAGCACTGGAACAGGCTGCTCAGGGAGGTGGTGGAGTCACCATCCCCGGTGGGATTTAAGAGATAGGTAGACGAGGTGCTGAGGGACATAGTTTAGAGGTGGAATTGGTAGCGTTGGGTTTATGGTTGGACTTGGTGATCTTAAAGGTCTTTCCCAACCACTACGATTCTGTGAAGATTTGGCATCTCCCAGAGAGCATCCCACCGCATCCCTCTGCCCAGCGCCCACCAACCTGCAGCAAAACCCAGCGGGAAGGTGTTTGCTAAGCAGAGAGAAAGGGAAAGCTCTTGCTGGACGGGTGCCCGTGGTCATCATCTCTGCTACCACCCTTCCCCGATCAGGCTGCTCGGTGCTTCCGAACATTCCCAGTGAAAGCATTCCCGTGAAGAGCAGCCCCGCAGCAGCCGCTCCCCTCCCTGCAGTTCTCCTGAACTCTTCCCTCCTGGATGGTGCTCCCACTGTCACCCTTGGCCATGCTGCCAGACCTGCTATGGGGATCCCTCCTGCCTTCCCTGAGCTTTCATCATCCTCCCCCATCTTTGCCACCCCGGTGAATCCAGCACCATCCCCTCTCCCCGCGGAGCCGCAACAGGCAGATTCCCGCTTTCCTGCAGCCTGAGCTTTCCTCTCCCCGGGCACCCAGCACCGCTGAGGGCTGGCTCCCTGCGTGGCTCTGCCATTTCCCTCAGCCCGGCACACGCCACGGCCACGCGGGACACGCTCGGTGCTTCCGGCCGGCGTGGCCTGTGGGCCGGCGGCCAGCGAGCCGCGGCCGAGCCTGGCTATGTTTAGCTCTGCTGCCGGCGGGCAGCGCGCCGGGAAAGTGGCGTTATCTCTTCCCACCTCCTTGTCCTCAGCTGCGCTGGAGCTAATCTCTGCTCGGCACCTTGAGCTGCCCCGCGCCGCCAGCACCCGCTGGCCTTTTGTTATTATTTTGGTTTATCTTCGTCACAACTTCTTTTCTTCCCCACAAAGTGGCTGCTGTCACCTGCCGCGCCGATGGAGCGGAAGAGCTGCCCCCCGTGTTGCTGGCCGTGGGCTGCTGGCTTTGCCACCGTCCTCAGGCATGTGCAAAATTACTGCCCGTGCCCCAAAAGTGGGGGTGCCCATGGGGGACACCCCGGGGCAGCTGGCACCGGGCGCGCAGTGCCAGGACACCGATGACACGCGGTGCAGATTGCTCGTGTTTACATCAAATCCTCAGCTCCACCTGGATTTGTGGTTTATAAATGATTTGCACAGACATGCAGCTGTACGGTGTTTTCTGGTTTGCCCAGGGATGATCAGGGACCTGCTGACCGGCCCCAGCACCACGTCCATCCTCAGTGCTTTGCCTTTGAGCAACCCCCGCTCTCTAGAAGAAAACATCTCCAGTTTGGTTTGAAAACTTGACGAGACAGAGCGTGCACCAATTCCTCAGCCGCGCGCTCCTCCGGTTAATCACCACTGACCATTTTTAGTAATAACTCCTGCGGGGCTGAGGGCGGCAGGGAAACATCCGCTCCTGCCTCGCTCCCCTTCCCACCATCTGCCCCGGCTCCTCCTGGGCGCGGGACGTTCGGCTGCAGGCACGTAAGGTCAGTGCATTTGGGGAAAAACACGGCCACTGAATTAGAGCAGCCGAGCCGGCGAGGAAATCCGAGCGCTAATCCCTGCTCTTTCACTGACACACGGCAAAGCTCCGGCAAACCGGCTGCCTCCCTGCTCCCAGCCGCAGCTGGGAAACACGGATAATGCTGCATTACCTTCCCTGCAGGGCTGCCGCGATTAACAGAGGCGAAGAGCTCGGAAATCCTTCGGGGAAGGGAAGGGGGATGGCAGGGATTAATACCCAGCTAGATGGCCGTGGTCCCCTGGGACCCGCTCCTGCCTCTGCCAACAGCGTGCCCTGCTTTCTTTATTTTTCACCTTTTTTTTTCTCCCCAGGAGCTGGGTGTTGTTTAACCCCGTTTGGCAGCTATGGATTGTCTCCAAAATAATCAATGTTTGTGCATTTGTCTGAATTGCTCAGGGATGAGCACCCAGCACCAGTGGGAGCCTCAGGCAGCCCCCGATTTGTCCCACCACGCTCCCATTGGCCAAGGAACCAACTCTGCACCGTGTTTCCAAGGGATGAACGAAATCTTTGGCGAGATGCAGGTAGTTCTGGCTCAAAGGAGCTTCAGTGTCGCCAGGAAAAGGTCTTGCATCATCCTACAAGTCAGCCGGGGATGATGCTCCCCAGGCCTTTCCCTCTGGCCTGCAGCTTCTCAACACGCACTTCTGTGTGCGGGGAGGGAAAGGCAACGCGGCCAAAGGACGTTGCGTCAAATCCAGCCCAGAGCTCCACAGAGGAAGATTCCCCCACCCTGAGTTTAAAACAGTGTCAAAAATCACTAGAAAAAAAATACAGACCTGCTTTTTCTCAGGAGGAAAAGAGGAAACAGCCTCAAGTTGCACCCAGGGCAGTTGAGATGGGATGTGAGGAAGAATTTCTTTGCTGAAAGGGTTCTGAGGCATTGGAAGGGGTTGCCCAGGGCAGTGGTGGAGTCCCCATCCCTGGAGGGATTGAAGAGTCGTGTAGACACAGTGCTGAGGGACATGGGTTAGTGGGGACTGGTCAGTGTTGGGTTCATGATTGGACTCGATGAGCTTAAAGGTTTTTTCCAATCCAGGCAGTTCTGGGATTCTGTGTGAAAATACCCAGAGCTCAGCAAACTGCCAAGTTTTTCGTTTTTAATTTTCCGCTGGTGTGCTGGAGGCAGCGGCTTTCTGCAAGTTCTCAGCATCCCAGGGAGTAAAACACCCTGCACCATCCCTGCCACGGGAGCCAGCCCCGTGCCGGAGCTCTGGGTCCACACTGCTAAATCTTCCCAGGTAGAGATCCACCTGGTCTAGACTCGTCAGGATCCGTCACATCATCAGCTTTGCAGAGCGCAACCAAATCATGCAAGAAACGGGTATTTAAAAAAAAATATATTACACCCGCAGCGTGAATCGTCAGCTGAGTCACAGAAACGTGAAACTCACTTCAGGGATGAATTAGAGCTATTAGAACAGAGAGGTAATTACTCATGCGAACAATGCCCTTCTCAACTCTTTAATGATTACACAAATTACTGCATAAAATTATGTTAATAGCCCTACAACTGTTGCGTACACACTCGGCCCTCGGCTGGGAGGGGATGAGGAGCAGGACGAGCCAGGACCCTCTCACCACCGGGATCGAGGGCCAGGCGAGGCTGCAGCCCGTCCCGCGGCGCTGCCGGGCTCCGTGCCCGTCCCGCGGCGCTGCCCGGGTGACACAATGCGCTGCGAGGAGCACGCGGGTACCTCGGGCTCTGCAGTCTGACTCACTCCCCTCCTTCAGGCGTGCAGGAGAGGGATTTTAAGGAGTATTTTTTATGCAGGGAACTTCCTGGAATCTCATTTTTTTATTCTTTAAATGCAGCTATTTGAAATGGCCATTCAGGATAAACTGCTCTTCGCCATGCAGGTGCAGCGGGGATTATTCTGCACTCAGCAGAGTGGCCTCGTCCCAAAGCTGTAGCTATTTTTAGCCGCTCTAGAAATCATTGTAATTTTGCTGTACAGCTAAAAACTCGCTGCTCTTATCAGGAGTGAGAAATCTCGAGCCACGACTGACACGAGCAGATCAATGAATGAGTCTGCTGTTCTAAAGCAGAAGTTTCTGTTAAAAAAAGAAAACCCAAAATAAACATTAAAAAAAAAAACAAACAACCAAATTGTGGTTTTGAGAAGAAACCACAGGTTTTCTAACCATTTCTACCTCGGCACTAGCGTTGGCTGTATGAAGTACCCTGCTATCACGACGCAGTGCAGTCGGGGAGGACAGGTTCCCTCCCTCCCCGCCGGCTCCCCGCGCCGCCGGCACAATGAAGGCAGTATCGGGCTCTGCCGCCGCGGGCAGCTGCGCCGGCCGAGGGCAGGACAGAGGCACCAGGCAGCCCCGGGGCAGACAATTGCCCTCAGTTGTACCAACAAAGCAGCACTATGGGAAGTGTGGGTCCCTCTGAAAAGGCAGATTCCCTGGGTACCAACAGCAGAGAGCTGCTCCAAAAGCGCGGTGGCACCGGGGAGGGGACGCCGCAGCCACCAAGGGCAGATACCTGCCCGCTTCCTCGGGGAACATGCAACCGACCGAGGATCTCACCTGCTCCTGTCCCCGCCATGGAAAACCAACTGGTTCAGGAAAAGGGGTTGAGTGTGGTTGGCCCCTCTGCTTTAACAAAGGCGTTTCCATCTCCCCATCACTACTCCTTCCCGTTTTCTTTGGAGCCCACAGACTCTTAATTAACAGATTTGAGTTTGGGGAAGAACAGGTTGATGGAAAACACACTTGGTGCCCTGGCTTCCATCTGTTTAAATCCTAGAAAACACCTTCCTGGAACAAACACCTAAGGCGGGCTGACTGCTGCCTGCCAGCAGGACCTGGTGCCGCTCATTTGTGGAAAACATTAAAATAAATTGCAGAGAGTTTCACCCGACAGCCACAGCCGGGCGTGGGGCGACTGGCGAGGCCCGTGACGGGAAGGCAGCGCTCCCCGGGAGGGAAGTCAAGCTGGCGCTGGCTCAGGTTCATTTTCATCCCCAATCCCAAAAACCAGAGGGGGAAGAGGTGGCCCAGGGATCACTCCCAGCACCCAGCTCACTCCAACCACCTCCGTACCAGTTAATGAACTCAGAGAGACACGGGGTAATTAAAAACAGAGTCTGGCAGAAGGCACAGGCTCCTCCACTGAACTTTTCCAAGCACTATCAAAAACTGCTTTATAGCAAGTTTGTGAGATATTAATTTAATTCCTCTGCTTGTAAAGTCCATTATGTCCATCAGAGCACACAATATTCCCCCTGAAGACGCTGAGCTGTGCTGGCTGCTGCAAGGCAGGACCAGAATGAAAACCCAAACACGTGTGAGCAGGAGCAGAGCCAGGGAGGGGACAGCCCGAGGAACAGCCCCAGAGCTCCTGCAGAGCCATGGCAACACTCACCCGGGGACAGTGCCAGGGTGTGGTGACCCCACACCTGTGCCAGTGCCAACGGCTCCGTGACCGCTCAGCTCCTCCCAAGGCACCTGGCTACTGGCCTCTGGTCCAAGCAGCAGGAAGGTTTACACACACTCCGCTTCCACTCCAGTTTGTTTTCCAGAGCGCTGCAGGAGATGGATTAACCCTGTTTTCCTTTCCCCAACTCTTCACCAGAGTATCTTTAGCAACACCCTTCATTTCAAAGCCCCCTCTTCTAAGGGGTGAGAGTTCCTTTCCCCCTTTTCACCTCCTCACGCAGTAGATTCCACTCCTTTCCCAGGGACCCGGATCCCTTACTGAGGAGCAGCTCAAACAGCAACGCTTCCCGAGAAACAACATCTCTGGTGAACACAAAAGCCTTTTGTCCAAGAACTCCCCATTTCCCAGAGCTCCAGGGGCCCAGACCCAGACTCTGCAGCAAAGGACGACAGCCAGGCAGGGTTTTTTTAAAAATTTTATTTCTCAAAGAAAAAAGGCAATAGCCAATTGAGAACCTACTTCATCTTTAACTCCAATTGTTGTCTTTAAATTTAGAGAAATGACTTATTTACTTTTTTTTTTTTAAACAAACCCCCCTTTTTTTTCCCCTTTAACGTTTACCATCTACTCGTGCTGAATCCTTCCAAGGAGATCGCTCCAGCGCACCTCTCCAGGTCCTCGCTTTGCTCCTTTTACCACAAAAATGAAAAACTCCATCGCGCATCTTAAGGGCTCCAATCGTCAAAAATAGGAGGAGGAAAAACAAAAAATATCTTTGGAATAGCCAATTGAGTTGAATAAAAAAAAAAATCCACACGAATGCGGTTTGGTTGGGGCAGGAATCCACTCCTATGTTCCTGGTAATCTGATCCCGCTCCATGAATCCTTGTAATTCAGCCTCCCTATCCTATCCACATTATGATTTGAATCCAATGATCCAGCTCCAAGGATTGGGATCCAGTGAGCCCTCTCCAATCCAAACCTTTATAACCAGCAAAACCAAAAAAGAGGAGGCAAAAAGTTAGATACTGTAATGAAAAAATAGGATTCTGGGGAATGATCAGTTATGTTTGCCATCAATTAATACAGATGTACATTAATAACTATCAATTCCCCAAAACAAACTGCCGAATGGCGATGCTCAGATTAATTTCTTTTAAGAAATGTTAATTACTATTGGGAGGAAACACGGTAATTATTTACAATATGTCAACTGAAAATGCCAACATACTCATTGCTCCTAGGGTGCTGTGCTACAGGTTTTGTGGTTGCAAAAAATGTTTCTGAGACTGGAAAAGCTAAACAGCTAAAGCTACCCACCTACTGCAGGCCTGGGCTACAGCCACACTCCGGCTGCAGGGAGCGGCATGAACCACCCGCCGCTCGCAACGCATCGGGGACTCAACTGGGAGTTACTCTGGGGGGGCAGGGCTGACACTTAGGATTATTCCCAACTAGGTTTTCTATTGTTTGTTTTTTTTGCTTTCATTCTGATACTTTAAAAAATATTAATAATGAAATAGCAACGCTGTACCAGTCACACAGAGGACATGCAGATTTTAGCAGTATTGATATTATACTCTGATTTAAAGATACCCCTGATCTACTACAAGTGTACCAACACGACGTTAACATTAACACTTGTAACCAAATGCTGCGTGACAAAGGAAACCAATGCTCCCCACCCCCGGCCCAGTTGATTCCTTTAGAAAACTAGAATGGAATAGAGATTTACAAAAGCAAGTATTTAAAGCCACAATTGCCACCTTCCCCCCCTTACCCCAACCCCCCAAAAAAAAGTTTTAAAGAAGAAGAGCAATTGTAGCCTGGCGTAACTCGGACGTGCCTCAAGTGCCATGTAGGTGCACGACTCAATTATTAACCTGTCTCTCAGTATAAGGTCAATACTGCCAAGTTCATCTGTGACAATAGCACTTGGAGTCATACCATTGCCTCCATTATTGATCTGATCCTCCTCAATCCTCCTTTTGACAATCCTAAAATGATTGACATGTGCTCCACAATCCTTTAATCCAAAGCATTCTTAATCCATCTCTTCAGATATGTCTACAGAAAGACACACGAAAAGGCAAGATAAAATATAAGATCCCCCAGAAGAGACAAGTTAGCCACAAACATCCCAACATCCCCAGCTCGTATAAACCATAGCTGAACACTGAGACATTTACACAGCGATACCACAGATCCAAGAGCGTTGGTATTTAACTAGAACTAAACCGAAACAATCCTGACTGACATCAATTAAAATACAATTTACCAGAGACAGGAGGGGAATGTTGATGTTCAGGAGCAAATACTCACTAGGGATTTTACACAAGAATGCAATTCAACACTTCAGCCAATTTGAATAAAACAGTTTGAATTTAAAAAAAAAAAAATAATAATGAAAGACTGTACTAAGTAAAGGAAAACTGTGTACAACATGGGGTTCTACAAAAAGATCAGAGCTAGTGATCGCTTATGTACGAGATCGGGATCTGCTGTGGCGGGGAGAGTAGCGTGGAGATCCTCTGCTTCTTCTTGGGGAATAACTGCGGCTTCTGCTGTTGCTTCGACTACGGCTCCTGCTACGACTACGGCTGCGTGACCGCGATCTTCCATAGCTCGGGCTTCTTGGGCCATCAACTTTAACGCGGATGTAGGCAGTTTCTCCCTATTGAACAGACACAACTTTCGATTGACAAGTCGAGGCTGGCGGGCGTTTTCAGGCATGCTGACAGACTGCCGAGAGCGTTTACTACAGCGCGGAGACGGACAAAGCGCCACGGCCTCTCTCCTGACAAACTGACCACAGGCTTTTTTAGCTGCTTTGTATATCAACAACGAGCACCACAGGTTCCTTACCTTCACATCCTACTGTTAAGCCCCTTGTATCCAATTCTGGCCAAAGAAAGTAAGTATGAAACCTACCTCATGAGATCTAAATTTAGTGTTATCCAGCTTTCGCACAGCGTAGGTCATATCTTCCTTCCGCACAAACTCCACGACACCAGTGCCATCTCGGAAAACATCAGCATAACATACATCACCTGCTTCACGCATGTGATCCTTTAGATCCTGCCAGCTCCCACTTGGAGGCAGCCCTGGATGGAAACCGAGAAATAACTTTAAAACTGGGCGATGTTTTCACCTCCCGGCGTTACAGCGGCAGCTGGCAGCACACAGAGGGGTATTTTAGAAAGCAGAGAGAGGGCTTCCCCCCAGAGCAAGACGGACAGCACTCCTCCCAGGCTACACCAGAAGACCATGCTTCTCAAGAAAACAACTGGGAGCAGCATCACCCCCTCGCTGGGAACTTTGCCTGGCGAGCCCCAGGAGAGCATTTGGGTCAAGAGAGAGAGAAATGACTCACCCGAGACGATCACTCTGTACTCCGAGCGCCGAGACGGGGGCCCGTACCTGCCCCGGGGGGCTCCACCCCCTCCGCCACCACCGCCACCTCTGCCGGTGCCCCGGCCGCTCCGAGGGAACTCCACGCGGAGGCGATACCCATCGTAATCGTAGCCGTCCCGCCCATAGACGGCGTCCTCCGCGTCCCTGCGGGACGGGACGGGGCGGTGAGCGTGGCCGCCCGCCTTCCCCGCGCCGCGCCCTGCCCACGCACCGCCCCCCCGCCTTTGTTCCCGCTTCCCGCCGGCCCCACCCCGCCCGCCCGCTGCCCCCCTCGCCGGGCCCCCGCCACCCGCAATGCCGCGGGGGCCCGTTAGCGCGGCCAGGGGAGGCAGTGGAGCGATGGTGCACGGGAGGGGAGACGCGGCTGCTCCCGCCTCAGGCCCGGGGCTGGGTGTGGGGAGGACGCGGACTGGAGCCAGGCCGCGGCGGGGCCGAGGCCCCTCTCCCAGGGGAGCGCCCGGGGGCGGTGGAGAAGGAAGGGGGGAGGTCTCACCTGGGGTCCTCAAACTCGACGAAGGCGAAGGGCGGGCCCCCGCGGCGGTTCTTGAGGTCGATGTCGCGGATGGCCCCGTACTTGTAGAAAACGTCCTCGATGTCCTTGGTGCGGATGTCGGGGGGCAGGTTCCCCACGTAGATGCGGCAGTCGTTGTTGCCGGCTGGGCCGCGAATCACGCCCCCTCCGGACATGGCAAGGTCGGCAATGGCTGCGGCGGTGGAGGGCCGGAGCACGGAGAGCGGGCAGTGGAGCGGGCGCGGGGCCGGGCCGGGCAGACGGGAGCGCACACGCCGCCTCCCCCAACAACTGCTTCAAAATGGCGACGGCGGCTCCCCTCGCGCTCCTACTGCGCGCAGCGATTTCACCCCGGGACGCAGCACCGCCCGCGCTGGATGCAAAGCAAGAAGCACCCGCGTCTTCCGCCGCGCCCTCACCCGTCCGTCCTGCGCATGCGCGGCTTCGGAGGAAAGTAGTCCCTCTTTTCTTTGTCCCTTGGCGGCTCCACTGGAGAAGCTGAGCCCGTGCTGGTGGTGCCACTGCCAAGCGCGAGGTGCGGCGAGTCCGGTTCTCCCGCGGAAAGCCCCCACTGCCCACGCTGGAGGAAGAGCCCCCTCCGCAGCTGTGGTTTTTACGGCGGCAGGCCGTATGGCGTCACATCCGGTGCGGCGTCCGCGCCAAGAAGGCCCGGCCGGGGCAGGGGCGGGTATATCCCACAATGCATCGCGGCAGCGGCTCTTGGCGCCAAGGCGGGGGCCGTGTCCCACAATGCACCGCGGGGCGGGGGTGCTGGGATGGCAGCCGGGCCGCAGGAGCCACCGGGCGCGGGTCCCGCTCTGTTGTGGGTAGAACGGCTGAGGCCGCAGTCCCGGCTCGGTGGCGTTGTGGGGTGCCCAGGGGACATGGGGACCAGGGCTGTGCCCGCTCCGCAGGCAGGCGGGAGGGAGGGAGGGCCCAGGGTAGGACAGAGGCCACGCTGAGGTAAAATGGCTGCCCTGAGGGCACAGGGAGCTGGATCCGGGCCTGGGGCCGCTCCTCAGCCTGCGGGCGTCCTGCTGGCGAACCCCTCCAGCACAGCGTTAAAGTTAAGTTTTAAGGCTGTCGCTTTTGGGGCTTTTTTTGCTCTTAACACTGTGCTCTCCCATTTCTGAATGCTGTTTTGTCGTTCTTGGGTGCTCTTGCATCAGACTAATCTCACTCCGGAAGGACACTCAGATCTGCTTTGCAGGCTGAGCACAATGACTTTGGACAGAACAAACCTTCGTAATGTGCTTTGTTCTGTGTCCACAAGTGGTGGTTTGCAAAGGAGAAACTACCAACTTCCTAGGGATGTTCTCCGCCAGACGAGTGTTGTTGTAGATCACTAAGAGATATTTGTACAATCAGAGCCTTTAGCAGAAAGCAGTGAGAGCATTGAAATGGCTCAGGCCGCAGCATTAGGCCCTTGACATGAGTGAAGTCTCCAAGATGCTTACTTTCTCTTGAGAACTTCAGACAAAACAACCTTAACTAAGCTGGGAAAAAGAAGGGAGCAGCTTTAAGCTGGTAACTGCAAAGTGAGGAGTATCCTGTTGACGTCCTTGGGACGTGAACAGAGCAAAACCACCTGTTATAACAGAGAAAGTTCCCAAGAAAATTAATAAACCAATCAGTGTGGGTCTTTAAGAATATGCATTAGCTTAATTGACCACTGTATATAAGGAGCATGTATGTAATCAATAAACGGAGCTTGCTGATCCCTCATATTGAGCGTCCGGGTTTTCCCTCCGTCGCGACACCAGACCTCAGTGGGTGCTCGGGGGTAAATCCCATTTTTTGCACCAGCACAATTTAACGAGCTCATTCACTCATTTCCCAGCTCGGTAGAAATATGTGTTGCATATTAAAAATAAAAAGAAAATTAACAACTCCCTGCAAAAAAAACCCCGAATCTCCAAAGACCCTGAATATTCCCTTCCCAAGTGTAGGGGAGGCTCCATCCTGTGCCAAGAAATGAGTCTTTATGTTCTAAAGCTTATTAAACTGCTGAAAGTTACTCTTCAAGGCATCATAAAATAACGGTAGATCTGCCTGGTTTGCTAAAACCCTATGGCATAATTTCTTTTGTGTGTTAATAATCATCATAACCGCTTTAAATGATTGCTTTAATTACCTTAATGAAGTGTCTCTTTAGAGGAGTATTGAATGTTTTTTTTTCCCCATTACCTTTTTTAGCTCTGTGGTAGCAGCAGAGTGCTCAAAACGGCTGGATAAGCTGCAGAACATTTATTTGCTTGGTCAGAGTCACTTTCTGGCAAGATGTATATGTGGAGAATCATTAAACATTAATTATGGAGAAAATAAATTACTGGGAAGGAAATGGCAAATATATTGCTTAAAAAAAAAAAAGCCAACTACTGCAAAATCACAGGGTTCTGTTCTCAAAGTGAGAGTGAAGAAAACCAGGGGTTTCCAGTGGAGAATGTTGATGGGTAACACAAACGTTACCTGTGTAGCCCGGCACGGGAAGGGTCCCAGGTGGAGACAGGCTGGAGAACGCGTGGCTAGAGCTGCTCCTGCTCTGCTTTAGGCCCTCACAGGTGGAGAAAGAAAAACAGCAACTTTGGGTTGGCCCTTTCTGGCATTTTCCTCCCCCTTTCGTGTCCAGACCTCTTCCCACGGTGCTCAAATTCACCCTCGCTCTTTGCAACTCCCCGCCCCGGTGCCGCAGTGGGGCTTGTTACGCACCAATGCTGAAATGCTTCATTGAGGGGCCACTGCCCGTTTTTATTGCTGCCAAAACAGAGGTGCTGGGAGGAAGGGAGGAAGGGAGGAAGGGAGGAAGGGAGGAAGGAAGGAAGGAAGGAAGGAAGGAAGGAAGGAAGGAAGGAAGGAAGGAAGGAAGGAAGGAAGGAAGGGAGGGAGGGAGGGAGGGAGGGAGGGAGGGATGTTCCTGGGAAGAGCTGGAATCGCTGGGGGCAGAGCAGGGACCGCAGCCCGCGGCCGAGCTGGGTGGGTTGGGGTTCACCACCCGCCTGGCTCTGTCAGCCAGAACCTGTGCTTCCTAATCCCTAGTATGGTACAGCTGGGATTAGTCCTGACTAATCTTACTTGGCTGCAAAATAACAATTCATCAAAGCTCAGATTGTTTGGAAGAAAAGGGTTGTTTTTAAAACGACATCTTCAGTTGTAATGGTTTTTTTTTGGAGGACTAAGCTCTGAATTGTCCCAACTTGCTGTTTCCCTCCCGTAACGGCTGCTCTGCCTGTGCTGCTTCAGTGGTTCCTTTTGACGTTTCAGCAGTAACACAGAACTGCACAGACAGTGTCTTTGGGGCTTGAAATATAAAAGTGATATTTTGGAGGCCTTTGATTTTAAATCGTGCCTCAATGTTATCGAACTTATTAATTTGCATGTAGAAAAAAAAAAGATACAAAAATACAGTCTGTTTATTTTCAGAGAAACTCTGAGCACACTGATAAGACAAGGAAAGCGTGTCTCAGATTGGAAATATTTCCCATCGAAGTGGCTGGTGGCAGAGCTCGTCTGGTTGATGCAGATTTGTTTCTAGGCAAAGAGATTCCGTGTGTGTGTGCCCTGGCACGACTTGGTGCAAACGAAAATCACCACACGCTTTGCCAGTGTGCATTTTTCCTGAAAGCCAGCCTGGAAGGACACACACAGGTGGGGATTTACAGAAGAAAGGACACACACAGGTAGGGATTTACAGAAGAAAAAGCCACCCAGCTGCATCGATGGCGTTGTCTGTCGGTAACTCCACCTGGATTCACATCACGCCTGGAAGTCATTGCGAAAACACTCATTTTTAGGCATCCTGGAACACTGCTCTTTTTACCTCCCTTAGAACAGCTACCCCATTGCAGCTGTTCCTCACAGTGTTCTCAGCAGAGCCGTGCTCACAAGGACCCAGAGCAGACTGCTGGGGTCTTCACAGGACCCTCCGGCACAGCCCGGACCCGCTCCTGCAGCGCAGGACCACGAGCTGCTCCGTCACCCCGGGCTGCTCTCCAACAACCTGCTGGGCTGGCTGGAGGGGTGCAAGGGAGCAGATCTAGTGAAATCCCACGGGGTTATTTGTCCTGCTAGCAGCAATTAATTAAAAAAAGAAAAAAAGAAGTGTTTTTTGGTGTGCTTCCTGCTGTCTCGTTTTTCTGTTACTCCGATTTTCAGCGCTCGGTTTCACCTTTGGTCGCCCCGTGCCAGCGCACCACGGCTGTGGGCGGGGAAGAGAAGACTCAATGGTTCACACAGACTGGAAAGTTTAAATGAGCCCCCCCCAAACCTGTTTTCATTCTTTCTTTCTTTCCCTGGGGAAGCAGCTCTGTTCATCGAGGGCTCTGCGGGCTCCCTCTGCCCACTCTCCCTTGCTCCCTGCCTCCCGCTGCCGCTGAACGCCGCAGCATTCATCGCTCTTCCCTCTCCCTGCCTGGTGGGATGCTCCGAAGCCTGACGTGGGTGGAGGGAAATTAATGCAAACTGTTAATGAAAATAAACGTGCTAAGGTTTATCCCTGCAAAGGAATAAAGACATGAGAATGTATCCATTTGGCTTGCTCGTTTCAGAAAGATCCCCATGGTCCGACAGAGACTGGCCGGCGGGGGCGAGGCTTTCCCCCATGGCCGCTCCTCCACTCCTTTTTCTTTCTCTATTTTTATTTCTCTGTGCATTCCCCGGAGTTGCCTCCTTTTCCCTGATGCCTTCCCACGCCCCAGGCGTGCAGCATAAAACCAGCTGAGCTGCCTGCACCGGGATCTGCCGAGGACCAGTGCCGGGAGCTCGCCAACCCCACTCAGCACCTCTTTTCCCACCGCTTGTGCTTCAGCTCGGAGCGAACGGTGCCACCCGGATTGAGGGAACCGAGACGGCGGTGACAGAACACCGGGGAGGTAACGCCGAGCAGGCAGCCCTGGCAGCCAGAGCTCCGTGCCAGGGGCGTATGGAACAGGCAGCGATTTGCCCGCCAGAGCCAGCGACAGCTTCTGCCTCGGTGTGTGGCACCTGGCACCTTCCCCGCCAGGAAACCGCGGTGCCGTGGCACAGCCGTCAGCTGCCCTGAGACGGGCACCCGGAGCTCTGCTTTTAGTCGTGGTGGTGGCCGTGCTGCCGAGCCTGGGGAGTGTGGGTAGAGCTGAATCTTTTTGTTCTCCAAAAATAACCCCCATTTGCTAGGCCTGAGTGGTTTTTAAAAGGAGGTTTTCCATTAGCTTTCCATCAGAGAGCCGCTGGCAGCGCCGCCGCCGTCCCCGCTCCCTCTGGAAAGGGCAGCAGTGTGGGTTTGCTGATTTTTATTAATACAAGAAAATAAAATGAGTGAGAAATGCATTAAAATTTGTTTCAAGCAGAATATTTTTAAATACCAATGAAGTTTCAGGAACTGTTTTGTGGACGTGCATAACTTTATGTCAACGTTTGAGGAAGGCGAGGGCTTGCGATAACAGCTTGAACACAAAAAGTGGCGCAGGCCAAGGTAGGAGTGACACCAAGTCATACATTTGTACTGTCTGAGCTCAATGGAAGGCAAACAAATGAGGAAAAATAAATGAGACGTGTACAAAAGGCCTGGGCTGGGAACACTTGCCGAGCTCCTGAGCAGTTTGCCGATCCCAGCGCCCCGGCAAAAAGGTCCTGGGCACAAAGGTGCTGCTAAAAGGCTGTTTCTGTTCCCACTGGAAATCCTGTTTCACCACATTTTATTCTCCAAATGTTCCCTGTTTAGGAAACCTCACCATTCACATCCCAGTCATTCTTATGCAAGGTGAAAGGGGCAAAATCAGCTGCTTTTAAATTAGCAGGTTAATCTATGTAGTGAGAAATTAGGAGTGGAAACACCCTGGCTGTCTCCTCCTGGCTGTGGCTGTCCTTCACGCTGCTCTGCGGTGCAAAGCAAAGACAATTTTCATTTCTTGTACAGTATCAGACTTACTGGTACCACGACAGCCCAACTGAAATGTGAAATACAAAGAAGAAAGTTAACTTTTTTTCTTTTTCCTAATATGCCTTTTGGGTGCAGTTGCTTAAGGACAGTAAATCAGAGCAGCAGATCGCTGGAATGGAGAGGCATCACCCAAGCATGAACATCAGATATTGTTTTGATAGTTTCCCAGGAAGCACATTAACATTTTTATACTCTGAAATACCACCCATGAGAAAGAAAGGATCAAAGGAGCGGCGAGTTTCGTGGGGTGAGGAGGTTTGGGAGAGCTGGGCTGGTGAGGGCGGGGAGCCGCGGCACCAGTAAGAGCCGCGTTTCCTCCATGGGAACCAGTTCACCATAAACCCAGCGCTCTGGTGGGTCAGGGGACTCCACCGCTCCCTTCACGTCCCTTTCCACAGCTGAGCTGTCACCAGACGTGCTCCACGTTGTGTTTGAAGAGTCACAGAGGGTGTTTTGCAGCGGGAACTGGATTTGCCACGTTTATCCTCTGCAGTGCTGCTGTGAACAGAGAAAGGAGCCTGTGGGGAGGTGGGAGACACCGGCCGGGGTCTGCATCGCTCCCTGGGCACGGGGCTGCAGCTGGGATCTGCTGCTGCTGGAAGCAGCAGTGCTGGATTGAGGGCTGTGCACACACACACGTGCTGCAGCGAGGGCTGTGCACACACACACGTGCTGCATCACTGGGCTGTGCACACACACACGTGCTGCATCACTGGGCTGTGCACACACACACGTGCTGCAGCGAGGGCTGTGCACACACACACGTGCTGCAGCGAGGGCTGTGCACACACACACGTGCTGCAGCGAGGGCTGTGCTCACACACACGTGCTGCAGCGAGGGCTGTGCACACACACACGTGCTGCAGCGAGGGCTGTGCACACACACACGTGCTGCAGCGAGGGCTGTGCACACACACACGTGCTGCTTCGAGGGCTGTGCACGCACACACGTGCTGCAGCGAGGGCTGTGCACACACACACGTGCTGCTTCGAGGTCCATCAGGTTTCCGTTACAGCCCGCGTGGCCTCGGCTCTCCCTGCCCTGGCCCATCCCCTGTGAGGGTTTTTTGCCATTAATAGCAGAGGATAAATAAATAAATAAACAATAAATATGTGCTGCTGGTCCTAGGGCAGCATAAAGCAGTGCCTCCATATCCTTTTTTTTTGCACCAAAAGCACTGAAGACATCAGTGAGTACTTTTTTCCCTCCAGGGCTTTGTTTTGGTTAATTATTCCCCTTTTTATTCCTCTTCATCCTCCCAGGCAGAGGACAGCTGTGCTCCCTAACAGATTGCTCGCCTGTTTGGAATTAAACCCAAGCTGAACACTGATGGACTGGGACTGAAGTGGCCCCTGAGCACTGGTGGGACTGGGCTGAGCTGCAAAGGCACCTCCCTGTGCTGGAAGCCCGAGGAAACGCGCTGGGTTCTCGGTGCTCCACGGCACAGCCAGCCGCGTTGGGTGGCAGCTGACACCCGGGCTCGCGTGGAGCCCAGCAGAGGCAGAGCCCTCTGAGGCCACGGAGCGCTGGTTCCAAGGACACAGGCTGGCTGTGCAGAGGTTTGCTCTCCTCCCACGGGTATTTCCTTGCCGTGGGACTTCAGCAGCTGTTACATTCCCATAAAAACCCCCACCACCTTTGCAAGCTTTGGCAATGTGTCTTTTGTTTGTCAGAAACCTCTCCTCTTCCCTTGCCGTGGAATGCGCTCCTGACACCTCCTCCCTGCAGCGCCCTGAGTAACGAGCACCCTCAGAGCAGGGCTGTGACTGGAGCCTGCTCAGCAATTCCCACCCCGGGGGGTGCTGGGCAGGGGACGGGGTGCACTCGCATCCCCAGGGATGAGTTACACCCCAATAAATCAAGTCTGGAATTGTTTCTCTGTGTGCAGGAGAGGAACTGAGAGGAAACCCCAGCGCAGCAATGCCCGGCCATGCAGCCCTTGTCCCCAAGGCCAGCCTGCACCAGGCTGCTCTGGGGGGCTGTCCTGCTGCGAGGGGCTTCCCCGGGGCGCAGGTTGTGTGCTGGAGGGACACCACGGGATTTCATAAGCAGTAAAATACCAAAAGCTGAGGTTTCATCCTGCCTTTGCACAGCTTGCAGCCAGCACTGGAGCTCTGCACTTTTTGGGCAGGTGCTGTGGCTGTCTCAGAATCTCTCCCCAGCATTGTGGTGGGGGATGTTCTGGTACTTGACCCTGCTGAGGCAGGACATCGCTGCCAGGAGGGAGAGCCACATCACTGGCAGGAAACCGGGAATTTTCCCTGCATCCCAGCAGAAGAACCGCCTTGCACTTTGGCTGGAGATGCAAGCAGGGTTTCAGCTGATGGTTTATAAATAAATCCCTCGTGCCTAGAGATGGCTCTGCCACTTCCCGTCCCGTCAGGCTTGTGGCAGGAGATGAGCAGAGTCCAAAGGGCGGTGGGGTCAGGGCCGCTCTGGTTTAGCGTCCCTCATGTTCCTGGCTGGTGCTGGAGGTGGCAGAGGGAGGTGGATATGGGCTGTGCTCCGCTCTGTCCCTCTGGTCCTGCCTCTGGGCTGCTGCTGCTGCTGGCTGGTGAGAAGCTGGGCTGTGAGCAGAGCTCCACGTGAGGACAACCTCTCCACACTACATTTCTAAGGCAGATTAGGCAGCAGGCAGAGCAGCCTTAAGCATTCCTCTAATTAAAACAAAATCCCTCGTGGCCTCTTGTATACAGAGAGACACTACAGACTTAAGGGATGTATAAAATGTGTATTTATCGATTCGATCAACTGTTCCAACTCCTTCCATACTGTCCAGTGAGAGCATTAATAGATGTCTGACTGGGCTGTTGAGGAGGGCAAGGAAGGGGGTTTGGCCGGTGGCCCAGGCACCTGTGTCACAACAAGCCCCTGAGCACCTGCCTGGTATAAATACACATCTACATTTACATACATATATATATGTAGCATCACCTCCAGTGCCCGTCCTGGGAGCCCCTCATTTCTGCTCCTGCTTTGCCAGGCTGGTGCTGGTGTGGGACACGCTGCCCAGCGCTGGGCTGCCCCCACAGTGGGTTGTTTCTGGCTGCTTTGCTTCTGAGTCCACTGACAATGGTTGTTTTTAAAATTGCAGGAAGGTGAGAACCTTTCTGGTTGAGACCCCGTAGCGGTGGAGGGACGGGATGTGCTCTCCAGTGAGAGGCAACCACTGGAAAGCTTTTGCAGGCTGAGATTTTGTGCTTAGGAAGTTGCTCCACCTCAAAGAACAACCCCAAGAAATGTGAGTGTGTAGTGGAAATGTCTGCAGGCCTGGATTAAAACAGCGCTGGCAGCTGATACTGTGACTTCTACAATATAAACATTATGCAAAACCAGTGTAAATACGGGGGATTCTATTTTTTTTCCTCGTTTTTTCCCTCACTCAGGCCAGGAACTGCTAGAGCTTAAATAAATCATGGCAGAAGTGAGACTGACCTAAATCATTCTACACAGCGGAGACCTTGTCTCCTGCTTTTGGAGCTTCTTGTGTTTACGCTGTGCCAGAACAGAGTTGAAGTTGTCTCTACGGCAGTCGCTGCTTCCTACGCCGCGGGGAGCTCGGGGGAAGGTGTGAGATCGGCTCGCGTGTGGCAGGGAGGCTGCTGGGGAGACAGGAACGCTCAGCCCGCGTGTGCCGGGGGAGCAGCGGGTATTTTTGGTGTCCCATGTGTGCTGCTGGCGGGTTTTCCTGCCCCTGTGCGGGGCTGATGCTCTGTCAGGCTCAGCTTGTCCCCACATGAGCACCCGATGGGGTCACGCATCAGTGTCTGGTTAATTCACACAGGAGTGTCTGGTCAATGCGGGCACAAGTGCCCTGTGAACTGACATTGGAGCACCCAACGAGCTTGTGCATGAGCACCCAATTAGTGCATGCATCAGCACCCAATTAGTGCATGCATGAGCACCCAGTTAGCGCAAGCATCAGCACCCAATGATTTAATGCATGAGCACCCAATTAGTGCATGCATCAGCACCCAATGATTTAATGCATGAGCACCCAATTAGTGCATGCATCGGCACCCAATTATTTCATGCATGAGCACCCAATTAGTGCATGCATCGGCACCCAGTTAGCACATGCATCAGCACCCAATGATTTCATGCATGAGCACCCAATTAGTGCATGCATCAGCACCCAATTATTTAATGCATGAGCACCCAATTAGCGCATGCACGAGTGCCTGGGAGATGCGCGGGTGCCCGGCCAGCCCGACTCACGAGCAACTGCAAAGCTCTTGCCCGAGCTCGCGGTGAACCCACACACGGACTCACAATCAGCTCACGCACGAGTGCGGGATCAGCCCACGCGTGAATGCCCGGTCAGCGCCTGCGTGAGCGCCTCGTTACTGCCCACATCAGCACCGGGTGGTGCCTGCATGAGCGCCCCAGCTGTTCACGCATGACCGCCCCGCTATTTTGCATACAAATACCCCATTAGTGCGTGCATGACTGCTCCATTCTTCCATGCATGAACACCGAGGGATTTACACGGGATTTCTTCCCAGCTGGTTCACCCATGAGCTCCCAGCGTGTTCCCGGAGCGGGGACACCCCTGGGGACTGCAGCCCAGGGCTGACGGTGGCAGGGAGGGAAGGAAGGAGCGTGGCAGAGCAGAGGTAACGCAGAGACGTGGCTGCTGTGGATGTGGAAACCCCCTGCAGCCAGCCCAAAGCAACCTGGCCTGCCTCAGCACCCCTGAGCTGGTCTGAGGGCAGCCCTGGGCTCTGCTCCACCACAAAAAGCCAACCCTGGTGAGTGCTGAGCCTCACTGGAGGGTGGGGGAGATGATCACAACAGCCCTTCCAGCCTTCAAAACTTTGGAAGCCTTTGATGTTCAGGCAGAGTTCCTTGATGTTGGGTTGAGGGCTTGTGCTGGAGCACGCGGCCCAAGTGAGAGAGAGGACAGAAAAGAAAAAATAGAGAAACTCAAGGAAAGAAGGAAAATTAACACCTGGCCCTGCAAGCACACCCAGCCTGTGTCCCCAAACCCCTGTGCCTCACGGTCACACTGGGACCCCTGCAAAGCTGCAAGGCATGGTCACAGCATGTGGCTTTGTCTTGACATATCCTTTGGTGTTTATGTTGTCCCTAAACCCAACTCTCACTTCAGGAGAGATGAGACTCAAGGCAGTTGCCAGCTCTCAGTGCATCCAGCTGGCCTGGGAGCCCAGGCTGGGGTGCTGGGAGCCGTGGGCTGGCCAGCTCAGCCCAGCTGGGCTGCATCACCCCTGGCCCCTCCACATGCACAAAGGCAGTTGTTATGTTCCTGTGCTAATATGACCCTGCCAAGATTCCAGAGATGTTTTTATTTATGGATCCTGCATGAACTGCACACCGCAAGTCACTTGCAAGAACTTGCAGAGAGCAGCTGACCTGGATACATGTTAATTAGGCTCACAACTCGTTTAGTATCAGTTTTTTCTGTCACACTTGCGGGATGGCAAGGAACGCACACCTCGTGGAAAGCAATGTTCAGACAAAAAGCCGTCTATAGCTTGACACATTTCTAAGCCCATTTGCCTTGGAGATAAGCCCAGGCTGCCCTGCCGTGGTGCCACACTGCCTCTGCTCCGGGACAGACCCCGGACAGACAAGGAGAGATGGATCTGTGCACACCGGAGCCACAAAAGGGCTGTGCTGGCTCTGGGGACAGCGTCCCTGTGCATGATGCTGGTGGGAAGTGTTTGACCCAGTCCTGGGTGGTGCTTCCAATGAAGGAGTGTTTCTCCCTGGGCAGGAGCACCCCGACCCCCTGTGCCTGCTGCCCCGCTGCTCCCGGCAGCAGTAACGGGTAGTGACCCATTTCCTGGCTGGGGAATGTTGGGGACAGTCCCAAGTCTGGTGGTCGTGTGCTCCAGTGTCACTCTGGACTGCAAACCTTTGCAGATCAGGCATGGGGATGAGGTGCTGAGAGCACCGGACACAAGGAGAACTTGGTTCCCATTCCCCAGGAGACATGAGAGTCACCCATGGGAGACAGGAATGCGCCCAGACTGCGTCTGTGCAGGGGAGAGGATGGCAGGTCATGAAAACATGTTATTGTCCCAAATTGGTGACCAACAAACTGAGGGACTTGGGGTTTGAGACTGATGTTAACGGACTGCTTACGGTGATCAAACCCCAGCATCAGCGGCGGCAGCTCCCCGCTGGAGTGTTGCAGAGCATTTCCTTTTATAGGGCATTTTCTTTTTTCCCCAGGATTTATTCAGGTTCTATAGCAGGGATTCGGGGAGATAATAACGTGTGTTATCCAGGGCACTGAGAACTGCTGCGCAAACAGGATTGATCAGGGCAGCCCAGGACCGAGAGCAATCCCTCCCTAATGCAGTTTGCAAAGCACTCGCCAAAACAGTTGATTTTGGGTGAAAAATACCTGGTGTGGAGCAGCAGCCCTGCACCGGGGGCCAGGGTGTCACTGCTGGGCCCACAGCCCCCCAGGACACGTGGGGAGAGCGAGGAGGGGAATTAATGACGGAATGTACTGCACTGCTGCTGTTTTTATTGATTATTGGCAAAAGAGAGCGACTGATGGTGGAGTCTGGAGAGGAGCAGGGAGGTGAGCGGAGACACAGGAGATGGGTTTGAGGAGGAGAGAGGGCAGGAATTCCTGCAGGGAGAGGAGACGAAGGCAACATTTCTACATTCATCTGCTACAAAATACATCAGCGTGGCCTGTCCATGGTGGGCAGAGCTGAGGTAACGGGCTAAATTGTAGCAAAGTGGTTAAATAAAAGAAAAACCTTCCACAGGGGATATCGGCGCAGAGGCGCAGCGTGGAAGCGGCGCTGGTGTGAGGCTGCAGCCGCACTGTCAGCCCAGCTTCCCGTTCCCAGACCTCTCTGTTTCTCATGGCAGATGTGCACAAAGTCTGTGGTTTTTGACTTAAAATCGCCTGGGATTGGAAACGCGTCCCGTGGGGAAGCGCCCGGCCACGGGGCAGGAGGAGCACAGCCTTAGATGGCAAACTGGTCCTGGCTGCCAGGCCCTTCTGCTGTCAATCCCTGGGAAGTGCCTTATATAGTGTCCTTGGAGGAATTTATAAATAAATGCTTTTTGTCACGATTCAGGAACGCATCTCCCTCGGTGGCGTTGGAAGCACTTTCTTCCGTCAAGGCCGTTCTCCTCCACGTGCAAAGAGCAGCGCCGAGCCTGCAGCGCCCGGCTGCGGCCACGGCCAGGGCTGTGCCGGGCAGGAGCGGGCTCCTCCACCTCCTCTTCTGCCACTCACTGTGGGGAAGGAGCAGGGTGTGACTGGGATGGGGCTACACTGGGGTTACAGAAGCAGCCACCCACACTGCAGCCAGCCCTGTCAACCATTCGCTGTCACTGTTTTATATCTGGTCCTTTTGCAGCTGGGTCCCTGGGGCAGCTCCCTCCTGCCCCTGGGTAAAGGCACCCATGGGTGTCCCCAGGAAAGGCAGGGCAGGATGGAGGCGAGTGCTGCTTCTGCACTGGCTTGTACTGGGAAAATACTGGGAGGTTCAGAGCACGGGAGTCCTCGTGGGAGAGCCTGGGGCTCCCGCTGTGCCGGACAGACAGGGCGAGCATCGCTCAGCAGCTGCCTCCAGCCTTAAAACCCACCGAGCGCCCATCATCTGCCCCGGCCTCAGCTCAGGATTAATAGCACAGTGAAACTAACCTTTGTGGTTGTCACTCTGTCACACAAGAGGATTCAGCATCAACTCATGGCAGCAGGAACAGAGATCTGACTTACAACAGCTCGGATCTCTCCCCGCTAACGAAGCTCCTTCATTAGTAGGGGACAGTGTAGCAACACAGGCTGGGCAACCTGGCTCTGCTGAGGGCTGTGCTGTCCCAACCCGTGGGCTCTGCCCACCCGTGGCAGCAGCACTGCCAGACTGGTTTGGTGTTTGCTGGATGCTGGACATCCTCGAAGGAGAAAAGTGGAGGGTTTCCTCCACAGTGCCGTGCTGGGAAGGGAGAGAGATGCCTGCTCCAGTGCAGCCAGGCTGGTTCACCTGCCTGCACCCAGGCTGTAGCTGTCCCAGGACAAAATGTGGCTCTGTTCTGGCCCAGCAACGGGATAGCCGAGGCTCTGCACCTCCCGCTCTGGGATGCTCATCAAAATGATCCACAGGACTCAAGAGATCCTTCACCTCACCAGACTCAGCAGAGCTATAAATAGCCCAGCCGAGCGCCATGCAGAGAGCCTGAGCAGAGCCGGATGCTCTCGTAGCCGGGCGCTCCCGGGAGCCTCGCGGGGACAGCCGGCTCTGCCGCTCTGCAGCGTGGCCCAGGGACCCTGCCCGCTCCGGCCAGGCAAGCCTAGAGCATGCCACAGCCTCCGGGGACGTGGGTCTGCCCCCTTCCCAATCCTGGGGCTCCCACATTCCAGGCACCCCATGGGACTCTGACCTCCTGCCTTTCCCACTCTGGCAGCTACCCATCATCTGCCTGCACATGGTCTTTCCCTCTCCTCAGCCCTGAGATCAGCACCTCCAGCCCCCTCCGGCGGTGTGGAGCCTCTGGAAACACCCCCCAAAAAATATGTATCCCGCTGCCACTGAAGGATGGAAGCTCATGATGGGCTGTAGCTAAGCCTGTTACTGCATGAGCACCAGCATCCCAAGCAGCTGAAGGCAGGGTCCCGGCTGGGGGTGGCCTGTGGTGACCCAGAGCGCGTGGGTGGCTGCAGACAGCGGGTGACTCGCAGCCATTCCCCCCCTGATGCACCCAGGTTGTGAGAATTTGGGCTCAGAGCAGGGGCTCATGCCCTCAAACGATCCCTCTGAAGGCTGGAGGTCAGGTCCCATCCCACCAGCAGTGCTGTGCCCTGCACTGTTAATCCTCATCTGCTTTTCTGCTGTTCTCTGGCTCCTGTTATCTTCAGGCTGAAGCTCAGATCCGGGCCCATCTGGGAATAGTAAATATTTTATTTGCTGTTGGGAGTTTTGACCGGTATCTCAGAGGCTGCAAAGGTCACACCAGGAAGCATCCACTCCATCAGCAAAAAGGATCGGCCTGGTCCCGGGCTGCCTGCTCACGAGGCAAAAGCACAGCCACGGAGTGAACCCCAGCCTGGCCCCAGGTGCTGCTACCAGCTGAGAGCTTGTCTCCCTTGAGCTACCAAACCAGACAGATTCCAGGACCCGAGTGGTCTCTCTGGTTCTCAAGGCCACACATGCAATTAAAACCGGTCTCATTAAGAGCCAGCTGAGCCCGGGCAGCACTGTCTCCATCTTGCTGCTGTTCACACCAGGCAGCGCCGTGCGGGCGCCGCGGCGTGGGGATGGGGACGGCACGGGAACGGGGATGGGTTTGGTTTTTTTGCTGGACTTTTCTTCAGGTGGCTTCGGCAAAGGGCTTCCTGGCACCTCTGCTCAAGTGAAATGGAGCAACCAGAACGGGAGCTGGCTAGTGGCCAGCCTGGCAGATGGGCCCAGGGGGCAGGTGTTTGCCCAGAGCACGTTTATCGAGGGCAGGAGCCCCGCGTGGGAAGGCCAAGTGGCCGGAGCGCCGGTGTCACACCAGTGTGCCAGGATCCTGCTGTCCCCACGGCTCCCTCACTGCCAGCCCCAGCGCAGGACCCCCTGAGACCCCACGGGTGGGTGTGTGGGCACCAGACAGGTCACACATGTGAGTCTGCTTCGCTGTTTCCCACCCTGAGGTCTGCACACAACGGGCAGTGCAGGGTTTGGCTGCCAGCCCCCCGCCAGCCGTGGGGAGCCCCCTGCAGGGACAGAAACTGAGTCCTGAGGGGGAAACCGAGCACCTGCCTGCAGCGGCCTGAAAACCTGGGGACAGGGGAGGAGAATGAAGGTTACACTGAGCTCCAGACATGGTTCTGTTCCTAGCAGGGCTGCTAACGCCCTCAGAGACACTCAGGTCACTCTCTCCTGCTACTGCCCGAGTTTCCTCAGCTGTAAATATGAGAAGCTGCAGCAATGCCAGCTAGCTTGGGAGGTATCGCAAGGCTCAAGTGATCAATGAGCATCACATGTTGAAGATCTCACATGGAAGATGCTGTTGAGGTGCAAAGCTACAACTAATCGCAGACAGAAGTGGCTTTTACTCTTAGGTTGAGCCATCTTTCCAGAATACTTTGCACATGGCAGTCCCTGGCCTGCAAACAGCTCCGTGGAGACAGAGAAGTCTCATGGGACACCAGGAGTCCACTGGCAGAGAGCCACACGTGAGACCTGGGTTTACCTGCACACAGCAGCTTGGATGGCTGCGGTGCTCAGCGACATCACAGCAAATCCTGCCACAAAGCTGCCCTGGGATCTCTCAGGGTTGGGAATATAACCCCAATGGCACGGATCCCCCCTCAGCTGGAACGCTGCCCGGTTTGCAGTGCCTGGCTGAGCTGCCCATGTTGAAACCAGAGCCCGGCGGTGCCCGCACAGACCTGCAGCGGGGCAGGGCCTGGGGGGGCAGGGGGCACAGGCCGGCCTGGCTCTGGGGTCTTTCCCTGGAGAGAAGAGAATCACAGAATCAAAGAATCGTTTGGTTGGAAAAGATGCTTGAGATCGAGTCCAGCTGTACCTGTCCTCTGCTAATCCACATCTCTGAGCACCTCATCTACTCGGCTTTTATATCCCTCCAGGGATGGGGACTCCACCACTGCCCTGGGCAACCCCTTCCAATGCCTCAGAACCCTTTCAGCAAAGAAATTCTTCCTCACATCCCATCTCAACTGCCCTGGGCACAACTGGAGCCCATTTCCTCTTGTCCTGTCCCTTGGTCCTTGGTTGAACAGACCCATCCCCACCTCTCTGCACCCTCCTTTCAGGGACTTGGACAGAGCCAGAAGGTCTCCCCTCAGCCTCCTTTTCTCCAGGCTCAACACCCCCAGTTCCCTCAGCCGGGAACTCAGCACACTTGTGCTCCAGACCCTTCCCCAGCTCCAGTGCCCTTCTCTGGACACGCTCCAGCACCTCCAGGTCCTTCTTGGAGCAAGGGGCCCAAAGCTGGAGCTGTCCCCGCCAGGCGAGGGCAGAGCCAGGAGCGACACCACAGCAATGCCCCCACGGGGATCCGGTCTCCCCAAGGCTGTGGGTCCCTCCAGGGGTTCGGGGTCCCGCCGGGGACCGGCCCCTCACGGTCCCTCACGGCCCCGGCGCAGCCCCCGCCCCCCCAGGCCCCGCCCCCGGCCCCGCCCCGCGCTCGCCCCGCGGCATTGTGGGATGAAACAGGATGTAGGCAGAACAGCGCGGGCGGACGGGCCGGGGCGGCGGGCCGCGCCGCGGTACAGCCAATAGGAACGCTGCGTGCGGGGCGGTGCAGCCAATAGGAGAGCGAGGGGCCGCGCGCCGCAGCGGGCGGGGCGGTATTTGAGCGCGGCGCGGCGGCCAGGCGCAGAGCGCTCGGCGCGGCGCAGGGAGCGGAGCGGGCTGAGGCGAGCGGGTCCGGGCCTCCTCCCACCTCCTCCTCGGTGCCGTGCCTCGCCCTCCCGGGGTGGCCCTGTCACTGTGAAGGTGAGCGACACCCTCCGCCGGGTCGGGGCGGCGGGGACCTCCGGCCCTCGCCTAAGACGAGCCCCTCCGTGTGCGGGACCCGAGGGAGGGGGGTCGCGGCCCTGTGGCCGGTCAGCGGGCGGTTCCGGCCCGTCGGTAGCTCCCGGCGGCGCTCGGAGCACGCCCCCCGGCCTGCTGCCGCTGCGTTGCCGGCCTCACTCCGGGCAAGGTCACCGCTGCCTCGGGTGCCCCCGGGGCTCCCCCCGTGAAGGTCACGCAGGGCTCCGGCCTACACATGCGCCCGGCTCCTAGGAGCCGCCCGGCAGCGTTTCCCCGGCCCCCCTTCTGTGCTGGGGGGGAAGGGGCTGTGCCGCACCCCTTTCCAGGGCCCTCCCCTGCCGTGGCGGGGGGAGTGGTTGGTGGGTGCTGGGCTTGGGCCCATCCAGCTCCCCGGGCCCCATCCTGCCCAGGAAGGGAAGGGGTGAGTGTAGGGGCTTGTGTCTCATCCCCTTCCCAAGGCTGTGTCTTGTCCTGCTGAGGGACGGAGTGGGTGCTGAGCTGGAGCCTTATCCCCTCCCAAAGCCCCATCGTGTCTGGTGGGGGGAGTGGCTGGGTGCTGGGCTCGGGCCTCATGCTCTGTCCAGGATCTCATCCTGGCTTGGGGAGGGAAGGGTTGGGTGCTGGTTTGGGCCTCATCCCCCTCCCAAGGCCTCATTCTGCCCTGGTGTGGCTGCCAGGGCTGTGGCCTTTTCTTCCCTCAAGACCCCATCCTGCCCTGGGCAGGGGAGGGGGTGGGTGCTGGGGCTGTGCTGTTACCCCTTCCCAGGCCCATCCTGCCCTGTGCTGTGTTCTGGGGCTTTGTGATTTTCCTCAGAGAAAGCCAGACTGGGGTGGCAAGACCTTGAGGGCCAGCTGTGATCATGTGGGTCAGGGAGAAGGTAGATACGTGGTGCTGCTGGGCTGCCTTGCTGGGGGATGACTCTGTAACCCTATGGGGGAATGAGCTGAGACTGGGGCCGTGCTGGGTGGTGTTGAGGTGGGTGGATGGGGTGGCACTCAGAGCTGCTCCCTGCCCTGTGGTGGGTGCAGGGGACCCTCCCTCCAGCAGCCCCGTGGCTGCCAGCCCCTGTGTGCTTGGCCTGTGAAGGATGCGGTGCCCTGGTGTGGTGCTGGGGAGGGCAGGCTGCCTGGCCAGCACTCCCAGCTCTCCTGAGGGATCATAATGACTCTTTGCACGGTGCTGCTGGCCCTCAGCAGGGTGGGCCTGCACGGGATGCTCCTTGCCTAGACAATGAGGACGGGAGGTGCTTTTTGCAGGTCACTCGGTGGCTGGTTATGTAATGGCAAATGCCCTCTGAACCCGGCGTGCAGCGGGGGTGTGCCAGGGCCTGAAGCACCTGAGAGCCTGCTGGCCCTCTTCCCTTAAAGAAGCTTGCCTGGAAGAAAAGCCCCATGAGTTAATTTCTGCCTCTTCCCTTTTCCTGTGGGCTGGACCTCCAGAAGACTTCCTGGATTCCTGGATAGTGAATCCCAATCTACAGGCAGTGGGTTGAGCTGCTCTGAGCTGTGCCTTGTCCTGCCAGGGTTCCTGGCCCACAGGCTGACACCCCCTGACTGGCTTAAACCCCAGCATGGGGGCGAGCAAACTGCCTGGAAGTGGCTTTTCCAGAGCTGTGGCAGGGGCGTGTGCTCTCTGCTGGGCTTTGAGCTCAGCTCCTCTCACTTCCCCTGATGCTGGTGGTGGATGTTATAGCAGTGCTCTATTAAACATGTATCTAAAATGTATAAATTCAGGTTGCAATCGAAGTCTTCAAGTGGAGGCAGGGTGAAGAATTGAAGCATTGTAATCATCGGGCTGCAATTATGTAACTGGGTTCTCTTTCTCTCTGGGTAGCAGGCTCCTTTAATTGCTGTAACAAAGCTACTCCTTCAGTTTTCTGGGGCTGTTCCAGGAAGCGATCATTGCAGCAGATTTTCCTCACTCCCTAGTAGAGCTAAAATGTGTAGTTTCACTATTTCAAAACATACTTGATAGTATCACTGGGGACTCAGAATACTGGGAAAGGATTTAGGAAACTTAGCGGTGCTCTGCAGCCGCAATTGGAGGCACTCCTTGCTGGTAAGAAGCTTATTCCCACCAAGTTTTAATGTGCTGTGGTAAGAGCTGCTGCCAAGGTGAGCAGCTGTGGCCCTTCTCAGCCCAGACCTTTGCTTGAGCAGCCCCCAGATAACATGAGCCCCCTGAGCAGGCCTCGTGTGTGGCTGGGGAGTGAGGGGGCTGGTGCCTGGAGGGGTGTTGGGGGGTCCCAGCCTGCAGCAGGACTGCACAGGGCTCCTTCCCCAGGGTGTGTGTTGTAGCCTTTCTTCAAGCACAGGCCACAGGGCTGGGATTGCCAGATCCCTGTTTTCTGGGATAATATGAGCTGCCCTGGGAACTTCTCAAGGCTGAGTGCCTCCTTGGACAGGCCACAGCAGATCTGTGTGTAAATGGCTCCAGTGACTGGTGGGAAGCACCTGAACTACCTGACAGAGTGCAGGAGGCTGAGTGCTCAGCTCCAGTTCAATGCTTTGTAGTTTCTTGCAGCTCGTGGGCAGCACTAATGTGCTGGCTTCCAGCATCTGTGTTGTGGCTCACAGGTGGTGAGGGGGAAAAGGAGGCTGCTGTGCCAGGCCTGAGCTGTGCCAGCTCTGTGGGGGGTTTGCTTTCCCCTGCCCCTGTTCCTGGGCTGCTGCACGCTGTGAACCTGTGTCTGGCTCGTCAGACCGGCTCTGTCCCCTGGGAGCAGCTGCAGTCTGGGTTTCAGTGGCAAGGTGAGGGGATGGTGATAGCTGAATGTGGAACACCACTCCTCCCAGGCTGAACTAGCAGCAGGACTGTAGCTGCTGGCAGGGAGTGGAATCCAAGTGCTGCTGCAGTTCCCGTTTTCCTGGGCCTCCCTGCCCTGCTGCAGATGGGCAATCCAGGCTCTGTTGCTCGCAAGGCTCTGAGCAAATGATGCTCCAACCCCTGGAGCACCTGGAAGGCAAGCTTGGCTGTGGCCTAGTTGTGTATGGGAGGGCTGTGGCTCTATGCAGATCCCGTCTCCTCCCACACAGGAAGCTTTTTTGCCCGTGTTTAATGCAGGTGGTGATGTTGGACTGTCTCTGACCTCCAGGCTGTGCCTGTGCTCCAGCAAGGGGCTCCTCAGCCTGGGACTGCTCTAGGCTGCCCCGATAAACTGACCCTACCCCTAACAGGGGGTTGTAGCACTGGGTTGTGATGCACCTGCCATAGACAGGACAGCCCCTGGTGCACAGGAAGCTTCTCTTGGGCAGGGGCTAAAGGAATGTGTGCTCTGCCTTAGGTTCACGATGTCTGACAGAAAGGCCGTGATCAAGAATGCGGACATGTCCGAGGACATGCAGCAGGACGCTGTAGACTGTGCCACGCAGGCCATGGAGAAGTACAACATAGAGAAGGACATTGCAGCCTATATAAAGAAGGTAACTAAGGGATGGGGGGGCTGCTCTGGCTGAGACTTCCTGAAGCTCTTAAGTAGGTGTGTCTGTTGTGAGCCTGAGTGTCTGTCTGAGACTTCCTACTTGTGTGTTTGGAGGGAGACAGGATGCTTTCTTTGCTGCTTTCCTGCTATTCCCAAGAGGATGGAGTGACTTCTCCAAGGTCAGAGGAGGGCTGTGGCAGAGTGGAGCCTGGTCTGTTGCTCTGGCAAGCTCTGAGCAGACAGTGTGAGTGCTGTCCCTCTGGATTTGCCAGCCTAGAAAGAGCTGGCTGCAGTCTGTGTTGAGGACTTGCTCCACTGATGTTGCTGCTGCTTGACTTGCCCCAGCAGCGCAGGGTGGGATTACTCTGCTGCACTCCAAGTGGATGCTGTGCACGTGCAGTTCTGTCTGCGTGTCCCTGGGGTGGGTGGTGAGGAGGAGGATGGCAGAGTTGTGAAAAGTGCTGCTTCAAAAACGGTGCAGGCAGCTGCCCTGGCTTGCAGAGAGGGGTTTCCCCATTTGCAGGAGCCAAATTTACATCAGGCTGTCAGCTCCCTCTGTAGCCACTGGGAATGGTCAGGCAAAGTCCTTTTGAAGGAGGAGAGTTGTGACTTCATAGGCCATGCAGTCCTGGGCGAGTTCTTGGGCCTTGCTTGTAGTCTGAGCTTGGATGTAAAGGATTCAAAGGTGTCTCCTAACTTCTCAGATCACTTTGATGGGAGGCAAGACTTATCTCTAAGTGCTTGGGGCAATGCAGCCTGTAAAGTGAGGGAGTGCAGCAGAAGGCATCCAAAAAGAAGTTGGCCTTTATTTCCTGAGAGTGTTGGGAGGAGGGAAGCAATTTGATGCACCTTCATGCCCTGGCGAGAAAGCCTTTTCCTTACTTCAAAGGTTACCTGCAAAGAGCTCAAACTGCCTTGCTGCTGTCTGAGGACTAACACTGGCTTTAATCTTGAATGTTGAGGCTGTTCTTCTGGCTCTGTCTCAGGGGAGGGAAGGGTGTTCTTGAGAGTTGTGTATTAGAGGAAGGAAAATGGTCTTTAACCCTCTCTTACCTGCTGAGTAGAAGACTTGACTACTAAGCCAGCATTCAGCTTGCTCTCCTCTGACCTCTTAGGTCCCTGTGTGCTGTCTGGCCTGTGAATTTGTCTGCTCATTTTCAGTGTAGACTTTCTCCCCTGTGTGTGAAGAGTCCCAAGCAGCAGAAGTCAGACTTCTCCTTCCCTTTTCTTTAGGTGACCTTTAAGCTCAAATGCCTTGCTGGAGCAGACATGCCAAAACCTTTTATATTTTTTGTGAGTGGGTTTGGAATGGGAGAGGAGAAATATTCCCCCAAGCTAGCCTACACACAGGGCTTGAATAGCACTGTGCTCAGGAGAGCTCTTGTGTCTGCTCTTCCTGCCCAGGGCTGGTGGGTGCTCCACGTCTCAGGAGATGATTTGCTTGTGTTGGATCCTTCAAACAATCCAAGGCAGAGGTCTGGTTGTGTCAGTCAGTACCTTGCTGAAGAAAGCAGTGTCTTGCAGTGGGGAATGTAAAGATGCTGTAGGTGGGAGGAGAGGCAATAGCATGTGAACAGAACCAGCGAAGAATTTGTGCTTAGAACCATTTTCATGTGGGCTTTCTTGGCCTTAATGCCTCTCTTCTCTTTCTTCAGGAATTTGACAAGAAATACAACCCAACTTGGCACTGCATTGTTGGCAGAAACTTTGGCAGCTATGTAACACATGAGACAAAGCACTTCATCTATTTTTACTTGGGTCAGGTTGCAATTCTTCTCTTCAAGTCTGGGTAGGAAGTAGGAGCGAGTGAAATTTGGACTGTAATGCACTGATGGCTGAAGCCACGACTCCCTTTAACATGGCTGTGCCGCTGCATGGACTGTATACTGTATTTAATGTGTATATGTTGCAGTAAAAACAAATCTACTTCTCTTTAGTTGCCTGGGAAGAAGGCGGCATTTTTTTGTTACTGCTTTTTTTTTGGTTGTATTGCACTAGGAAACCTGTAAATGCTTAAAACAATGGCCTTTACGTGGGAAGAAATAAAAACTATTCCACAACAGCTCCCTCAGTGGTAACTCCTTCTTTGAGGCTGGGAAAAACTTCTCTGGGCAGGCCAAAAGCCCCTGACTTCCTTACTGAGTTCTATGAGACTGTTAATCTCGTTAACGAGGAGCAAAGCCAGTGTGAGCCTCTGTACCCACCCTGCAGACTGTAGAGAGCTGGCTCTCCCAGTAACCCCAGTGCAGGTACCTAGACCTCCCCTGAAAGCTGGTGGGGTGGCTCTTGATCCGTGGCTTTCCCACAGGAGTTTCCCTCCCCCTCGGACTGTGATAGCAGACTTGCAGCTGGCAGCCTCGGTGTCCCCTCTCAGCGCCCATCGCTGAGCTTTGGCTCTGCTGAAACGCTGACCCCAGACGTGTAAGCAACTCAGCCTGGTCTGGGAGGCTTCAGCAAACATCCCCCTGAGCTGCTGCTTGCTGCAGCAAGCCAGCATCCTGTGGCTGAAGTCTTTAGACCTTGATACTGAGACCTAAAGCCACGTGGCCTGTCCCCAAAATGGAGTAGGATATCAAATTGGTGACAACAGCTCTATTTGGCATGTTCTTAGCCAGTTGTCTCAACACTGCCTTAACTTGATGCTCTCCTTGAAGCAAGCTAGTCATGTGGAAGACTTGTAAGTGGCCACTGTCTCCTTTTTTTAATTTTAATTTTCTGTAGCTGATAAGCTATTTCTGGAGGACTGTCCTCCATGTTCTGATATCTGCTTTTGTTCTTAAAGCACAGTACCAAGAAGTTAAATTTACATGTGATGTTTGTGTGAAGGAAACTCATGTGACATCTGCTTCAAAGGCAGACGAATGTCTTGGTCTCCAATAGGTTCAGCAGTGATGTTGTCTTAGTATGTACTGACTGTGGGATTGCACTGCAGGAAGTTCTTTTTATCTGGGTGTGGAGAAATGCTGTGTGATGGCAAGTAAATACCTGGTGCTTGTCATAAGGTCTATTTATTGGTTTGCTAATTAATGCCTAGACAATTATCACTGGGCTGGTGAGCCTAACTTGTGTCTCTGAGATGAATTTGGTGTTGGTAATAAGTCACTGCTGGGGGTGGGAAAGGGCTGAGTTGAAGGGAGCTCCTAATTATGAAATGACTTGATGACCCAGGTTGACTACTTCCTGAAGTAAAAGTCCTTCTTGTCTCTGTGCAAAATCCAAAGTATGCCTGATTTTGTAATATTGATAGAACAATGTTGTAACTAGAAAGAATGTAGCTGTCATAACTTCATGTTGATGGAAATGTCTGCCCTGGGGTAATGTGCCTTGGGCTGTCTGGGGCACTTGTGTGGTCTTGTCTCTTCAGAACTCCACTCTGGACCTGAAAGGAGAATGTTTTGGGTTTGGGTTTTTTTTCCAAGCATGAGTCTAATGTGAACCTGTTCACGGTCTCTCGTGGAGCAAGATCTGTTCCCTTCATAACTGCAATGGCTCAAATACCATTTATTTTTTTCAGACATTAAAGGTGAATTGACACATTTAAACAGCCTCTAGTTTCTTTTTCATTGCCAACTGTTCCAAGGAAAAACTCTGCTTGTCCAGAGAGGTTGGGCAGCAAGTTCTGTGCCCTGGAAGATGCTGGTACAGGTCTGCAGGGGGAGAAACTCGACCCAAAGAGCATATGTGGCCCATCTGTGCTGGTGCTGACCTCCAGCCTGGCTCAAACACTGCGCCAGAAGGAGGGATCGAGGGGAGTGTGTCCTGCTGCAGCCCTGAGGGGATGCTTCTGTGCCAGGGAATCCAGATCTGAGGGCACTGGGGTAACCTCTTAATGACTTCAGACAAACTGGGGGTGGTGGAGCAGCCGGGGTCCTGGCTCCTGTATGCGCTCAGAGGTGTCTCCTGGCTTTGCAGGGCAGTGGGTTTCCCTCTCAGGCTTCCTCACACTGCAGGGACTGTGGGTTTGCCCTTAAACCACCCCTCAGCTCGCTGTGCTGCTCCTGGATGTTTTGGAGAAGCTGTGGGCCCTCACCAACCGCAGCAGTGTAGCAGCCACGCTGTGGGACAGGAACACCAGCATGAGAAATGAGGGGAAGTTGAGCTGAAGACAACTGTGACTCATGGTAAGCAGCTGTCAAATGAGCTGAGCCCCAGAGTCCCCAGCAAGCAGCGGGGTGGCTGTTACACCCAGGTGAGCTGCTGTCACCTACCCCAGCAGTGCTGAAAGGCAGAGGGGTTTCTGCTTTGGGGGGAGCTGGGAGTCATGCTCCTCCCTCACTTGTCCCAGCCTTTTAGCTCAAGGTTTTTTGTTTTGGTTTGGGTTTTTTTGCTGGGCTTAAGCTCCAGCTGTGCTGTGCTGGGGCTCTGTGCTCCTGGCCAGGGTTAACACCAAGAAAGCACTTGCAGCCTAGTGGGGCTGGGGTAGCTGAGCCCTCTTGGTGCACTGGGCTCTAAGTCAAAGCAAATGGCAGGACAAAAGCAGCAGAGGAACTGGCTCCTGAGTGCCAGCTGCAGCACAGGAGGCTGCTAATCCAAACCTGAGGTGAAATTTTCCAGCTGGAGTCCCATCCTTGGGAAAGTGCCCCTTCCAGCCATGTATCCAGGGGCTGTGGTGCTGTGTAAATCAGCCCCTGGTGAGGTGTGGAGGCCCTGCCAGGCCTGGAGCTAATGCACACAAGTAGAAAGTGGGTTTGGTGTTTCCTTGGATGTGTCACTGCAGCAGGAATCCTGCTTCAGGCTGAGGAAAAGAAGTTCCAGCTCATACCTTGAGCCGTTGGGCCTTGAAACTGAGCCCTGCTCCCCTCTGTGCAATGGGCATCAGCTCTGTGTGTCCTCAGGCTTCCCCCTAAACCATCTTTTGCCTGGTACCAGGGCTCTGGAAGATGCAAACTGCCTGGAGTTCAGCAGCGCTTCCCTCCATGGGCTGAGAGCAGGGTGAGGCTTTACCATGGAGCTTTCTCTCCCTGCTGCCTTCCCCTCCTGCTCCCCAGCAGCTGTCTGACACAGCTTTGGCTTTTTCCATTGCTGGGCTCCACTTTGTCTCCAGTTTCCCCCAGGCAGGTGTCCTGCACGATGTCGGAGCGTTAACTGTTTCCCTGCTGGAGAGGCCAACAGTGTCCCCCCCCCCGATGGCTGCTCAGTTTCTGCGGGGCCGTGGAGCTGTTTGGAAACATCTGGATCTGGGGCTCTGAGGGGAAGGTATGTGTGTGGGGGAAACATCTGGAGAAAGAAACTGCTTCCAGATGTGTTTGGGCAAAAATGCTGTTTAAATGTAAACTCAATACATGTTGCTGTCCTGCTTTCCAAGCACTCAGAGAACGTCTGGGGAGGCCGAGGCGCTGGCTGCCGCCTGTGGTGGAGGTCTGGGGGCAGGACGCTCTCCGCAGATGTGCCCGTGCGCTCGCTGTGGGTAACGGTGCGGTCTGTGGTTGGAGAGAGTGTCACATTATTTTCTCTGGTACAAGCCAAGTTATTCAATTCCTCATGTTGAATATTTCTTCCAGATGTGGCCTTACAAAAGCAAAGCCTTGTGGCACTGAAGAGCAGACAGGCTGGTTCTCGGGAGCGGTGCTCCATGTGTGCCAGCACTAGGCGTTATCTAGGATTCCCTCTGCGGAGGGAGCGTGGTGTAAAGCTGCAGGAGAAGGTGTGTGGCTCCATTAGCTGGTGAACCCTTCGATGTGTTCCTTCTCACAGCGCTTTCGTGGGAGGTTTGAGATGAAGAGGAAAAAAAAATGTGGAAATCATTTTTATCTCGCTTTCATTCTGACGGGTAAATCCTTTGGAGGCCAGTGCCACGCAGGGAGGGAAGCAGGGCTGTGCCATCCCTGCCCACCCAAGGCTTCCCTGCTTTGTTCTATTTATTGAGCAACGGTTCTGACACCCTTTCCCAGACTGTGACTCATAGCAGCAATGGCTGCACACAAGCCGTGTGTCTCGGAGCGCTTTATGGATACAGGAGCTGCAGGAGCCTCGCAGGAGCCAACTGTGTTTATTAAAAGATGATCAGATGTTTCCTCCCTTAAGGCAGTGTCTAGCTGAGGCTGAGTAATAACTCATTACCAACGAGACAAATAACTGCTTATCATCAGGTCAGTGCCTTCCCCAGCCCTCTGTTAGCGATGGCAGATGCCGTGCCGCTCCTGCGCTGAGCATGGGTGGGCTCAGCACCCAGCACCAGGGGTTCAGAGGGGAGCTGCCCTGACAGACCCTGCTCCCTTCCCCTGAGCAGGGGGCAACCCTGAGGTGTAACCCCAGGCTCTGCTCTGCTGCTCAGCAAGGTTTGGCCCTGGGTTAAGCTTGAGGCACAGTTTTATCCATCCCTGGTGTAGCTGGGTTCCCCCTGCCTGTGGAAGCAGGTTGTTGTAGGGGCTTCATGGTCCGTGTCTATCTGTCTGTCCTAGTGCTGGGGACTCAGAGCAGCTGCACCAGACCTTGCTGTGGCCTGGTGGAAAAGTCAATGGTGGGCCAGCTCAGTGAGCTGCAGAGGCACCCCGAGAGCGCTGCCAGGGCTGTGGGTGAGGCAGGACGTCACACTCCGCCGTAGAATCGTTTGGTTGGAAAAGACTTTTGAGATCGAGTCCAACCGTGCCTGTCCACTGCTGACCCATCTCTCTGAGCACCTCATCTCCCTGTCTTTTAAATCCCTCCAGGGATGGGGACTCCACCACTTCCCTGGGCAGCCCCTTCCAGTGCCCGAGAACCCTTTCAGTGCAGGAATTTTTTCCTGATATCCAATCTGAACCTCCCTTGGTGCAACTTGAGGCCGTTTCCTCTTGTCCCCCATCCCCATGTGCCCCTTGCTGCCCAGCGCAGCAGCGTTTGCTGTCAGGTCTCTGGAGGGCTGTGCTGGGACAGGCAGTGGAGAGTGGGGCCAGCTCTTGTCCCCTTGCAGGGCGTGGGGCTGGGACCCTCGCAGCTTGGTCAGAGGCTTTCCCAGACGCCATCCTCCGGCGCAGCCCTCCCCTGCCAGATGCCATGGCATCCCTCCATGTCCTTTGTTCCCTCCCCTATGCGTCTCTGTTGATTTATGGCTGTTGCGGAGCAGCCCGATGGCAGCAGCTTGCCCAGACCCCGGCCGGGCCGTGTGCCTTCACCCCGGCGTGCTGAGCAGGGAGGCTTTTGGGGAGATGGGCTTTAGGGTCCCTTCCAACCCAAACCGTTCTGTGATTCTAAGCCCCCCATGTAGGAGGCCCCCCCTGTATTTAAACATGTGCATGGCCTTTTCTTTCACCTCCTCCCAGGCTGGCTGTGAATGAAGTGCTTTCAGAGGGAGGAGGTTGCTGGGAGCTCCGCTCTCCCTGTGCATTGGTTACATCCCATAGAACCATCCCAGGAATTCGCCACGCCGATCCCCGTGCGGGTGAGCGCAGTGAAAGCCGCCCTTTGTTCCCGCAGCCCTGGCCACCGAGTCCCACACAGCAGCAGGGCTGGAATCTGCAGAGCTGGATGTGTGCTCCCAGCGGCACCTCGCCCTCGGCAGCCCCGCCGTGGGTGCCACGCGGCACCGGGGCCGTCGGAAGATAGTTTTCCCGTGTCTGACGCGAGCGGCGCTTGGCGCTGCCGGGGCTCGGTGACACCGGGGCTCAGTGACAGGATTCCCCCGGGGTTTGCTGGCAGGGCTGAGCACTCGGTGATACTCATGGTGTGACCTGAGCTTTAGCCCTGTGCTGCTCAAGCTGAGTCAGAGGAACAGAAATCCCTCCTCACACAGATATTTTTCCACAAGGTGTTTGATTTACAGGTTTGGGGTTTAAGCTCGCGCCCATCCCGCCCAGTTCCCCGCCTGGCTGTGCCGTTTGCTGCCTGCTGGGACCGCTCCGGCAGGAAAGGACGGAGGGTTGACAGGGAGCCAGGACGTGCCTCCGCTGCAGCCTGCACACAGGCAGCTGGCACCCAGCCCAGAACAGGGCTCTGGAAAAAAATAAATGCCTTTTTTGTTTTTAAGGAAAGCCCAGAACGCTTCGACAAGGACAAAACCTCTTCCTAAATCCGGTTTCAAAAGTCCTGTTTTCTCTAAGGGTTTAAAATGACCTGGCTGAAAGCAGCTGCTCCTCCATGGCCTGGGGGTCAGCTCGGACAGAGGTAGACCTGGACCCCCATTGCAAAGGCTCCCTCTGAAACCACAGCTTGCAGGGGGACTGAGGGGTGGCAATCATGTGGCCCCCTTCCAGCAGGGTCCCCACCCATGGGTGCTGCTGGTCCTGCTGGCAGGGGGTCCCTGGACCTTTTCTCTGTTGTAATTAGCAGAGGAAAACCATCGGGTGACTCAGCAAGCGTCGGGTGCCAGGCCAGGGCTTTGATGCTGCCACTGTCCTCCAGCAAGACTGAGGCGAGCGATGCAGGCAGAGCCCAGGCTGGCTACAGATACCGTGTGACTTAAATATTTTATAGAAAACCATTAAGCAATTAAATCTGGCAGATCTCACATCATAGAAAAAGCAGCTTGAAGTCAGTGCAGTAAACAGGGCAATGCTTCCTGGTCGTTTGGGATGTCTTTTTTGGAGTCTGAACTCCAATCCTTGCTTCAGAATAACTATAATTATCTCTTAATTGCCATTATTGTTTAACATTTTTAGCGTTTCCAAGTGCAAACTGTTGGAGTTTTCCACGCAGATACAATCAGTAGCCAGGGCTCACAATGACAGCAATTAAAATCCTCTGATTGTTACAAGCCTGTCTCTACGACAGCTTCACTCTGCGTAACTTGCCAAGACGTGGGCTGGAAACTCAGATAAATTTAGCATTTCTTTAGTAACCCAGCAAAGCTGCCACCTCTCGCTGCCGCCGGTGATGTGCATCCACCGCACTTTTTGGGAGGACGGGAGCGTGGAGGGGAAAGGGAAGAAAGCATTTTCTAGAATACATCCCTGGAGAATGTACAGCAAAGATAAAATGATGCACATGAATTATGCATACGAATTCTGACTCCACTCCTATTTTTGTTGGGATTAGCTCATGTTTGGTGTGCGTCCCTGGCAGGTTGCTGGCGGTTTGGCGGTCGGCACAGCGCTCTCTCCAACTCCCAGCAGGTCACTGCAGTTCTGTGTCCCGCATTCCCTGCTGCTCCGTGGGCTGCAGAGCTCCGTGGGGATCCAGCCCCTGCTCCTTCACCTCTCTCACCTCTGGGCAAGTAGTTTTTTCTGTGTTCATTTATGGCAGCTCTTGTGAAAACATGCAATGGATGAAACAGATTTAGGTGTAAAACTAAAAAAGCAAGTCTGTGCTGTTTTGTACAGAGGGGGAGGTGTTTGCAGGCTCTGCTGCCACCAGCCAGGCTTCACCGGTGTCCCCTGGGTCCCCACTACCTCCTGGGGAAGGCAGACTTGGAAACACCCCAGCCTCTGCCAGCTCTGGGGAGATAAATCCCCGGGTGAGGAGTGCAAGGGGGAGGCAGGAGCAGCGTTTCCAAAATCTCTGTGCCAGACTCGGCTGCAATCCCAGCACGCAGGTGATCAAAGCCACATTTAATAAAGCCAGCAGTCCTTCCAGGAGAGACAGCTTGGGAATCCTGAGCCCCATTTCCAGGAGGGCTGGTGACCCCAACCCATGGGTGTTTTCATGTGAAGGGAGGTTTGGTGGCCCTCACTGCAGGGGAGGAATTATCCTCATTAGCCAAATCACCAGGGCACCTGCACCCAGCACAGGGAGCAGGCTGGGCTGAGCAAGTGGGGCTCAGGGAACCAGGTTTGGGGGTCCAGGCTGGGGTGGGTGTGGGCATGGGCACCCTTCCCATGGTGGGACCACGTGGGGAGGCTCAGGGGGCTCGTGGATGCTCCCTGGCCTGGTCTTTCCTTTGCCATCCCACATGCCCTGTCCCATCCCCATGTCCCATTGCTGCTGCTGCCTTGGAGTAACAGCCCTGACAACCCAGCAGTTGTTTGCATGAGAAAATGAGATTAGGAAAGTATTTAAACTATTTGTGTCTGTCCTTCAGTGGTAAAGAATCCTGGAGCCAGGGCTGTTTGTCCCGTCAGCTGGCCCCCAGCTTGGGAAAACAGCTGGGAAGGCAGTGGGGGACACCTTTGGCACCAGAGGAGACAAATTTAAGTATGAGGCTGAATTTGCACGTGCCTTTGAGGAGTGGTAAAGGTGCAGGCAGGGGCACTCGCTAAATCCCCCTCCCAGGGATGGGGCACCTGTGCCTGCAGGTTTGCCAGCACCCCTCTGCAGCTGGGGGATCCCTGGGACAGCCCCTGCTCCTTCATCCATCTCAGGTCTGGGGTAAGTAGATTTTTCTGGTTCAGGAATTTTTCTAGGTTCAGGTGTTGGATCTGCTTTGAAATGCTGCTGATAGGAAGTGAAAAGTCAGTAAATTTGGACAATCCCAGGAAAGAGGACCAAAGGCAGGACTGATGGAAACAGCAGTGTCCAGGAAAGCCTGGGACTGAAACCCTCTGACATTCCCAGCTGAATTTGGGGCCAGTTTTTCTCCCAGGGCAGTAAGATTAAGATGAACTCTCTCCATTTTGCCTTTAACAGGAAGAGACAGAGCTGACAAATCTAAAAGGTGAGGAGGTGGCAACTGGCAGCAGCTCCCAGGTCATCACTTTGTCAGATCAGCAGGTATCTGCCGTGCCCTTAAGCTCTCAATCGTGGCTCCTCTTTAGTTTGGCTTCCCCATGGCAGCTGTCACCATCCGTGCATTATCAAACCACCTGCCTGAATTTCCAGGAACTCATCCATATATGCAACAGGAATATCAATTTCTGGGATCTCTTGGGGGCTTTGAGATCAGAGCAGCTAAACCGGGGGTTTCTGCTGAGCTGGGCTTAACCGCCTGAGCTGGAGTTTCTCTTGGGTGGGATGTCTGCAGGGAGGGGGGCTGCAGGGAGGTGGGGTTTTTGTTTAAGCTGGAACCAAACAGGGTTGGCAAAATGTTGCCTGGCCATCCTGGAGAAGCATGGATCCCACTGTGAGGGACAGGGAGGGGGTCAGCCTCCCCTGAGTCTGGCCAGGGCCACGGCACGGTGGCTGCTCTGCTCTCTTCTCCAAGCAGCGTCAGCGACTGGGAGGACCCAGCCCAAGTGCTGCGGCCCAGGGAGGACACTGTCTGTGCATGTTTTAAAGCTAAATGTGGCTCCTGAAACCAAGAGAGAAGAAGATTCCTCTGCAGCCTGGGGAACCCTCCTGTCCACATTCTTCCCTGCGACCTTCAAAGGAGCTGAGGAATCCAATTCCCACTAATTTGCTTTGAAAACACCAACCTGAAATTGTAACTGGGGCACGGTGTGACAGGGGAGGACAGAACCCACCAGACTGGAGCTACCTTGTTTTCCTAAGACAGGGGTTCTGATGATTTATTAAGAGTTAGGTTTTTAACAATATGATGTTGGTTATTGTTGGAAGATGTTCCTACAATTAATGAAAATTTCATAGACTGACTGGGGAAGAAAGAGGCCGTTTTATGTCCCCTACCAGATGGCCTAAACCAGCTGCTCACTTTTTTCTTTGAACTGTGATTCTAATGACTTCTCTGTCCTTTGAAGTCTGCTCCTGAGCTGCTGAACCAGATGTATTTGCATGATAGTAGCAGAGCACGTTTAACAGTCCTGGACTTGTGCTATTTTCCCTTGGCCACTGCTGGATACTGCGACGCTTGCTCTCGTTTGGGGGTTCTGAGGGGTGAGCAAATGCGAAGGCTTACCAGGCACTGCTAAAGTGTGTCTTGGTGTAACTTCATTGGAGTTACTCCCCAAACCCACGGTGTCTTTACCCAGCTCTTGTCTGGTTTTGTTGCTTTATAAACCCATGCAGCAGCCTCAGTCTGCTTCCAGTCACGGATTTTTTTAGGGCCTCACAAAAGCGGAGGCTGCTGTCAAAATGCACATTTCAGCACCATTTTCAAAAAGGAAGACAAGAAGAAAGGAAGAGCTTTAAATGTGTATTAAGGAGTTTTAAAAATAATAAATCACAAAAGAAAATGGTGACAGAAGGAACAATTGGGGGATTGGACTAGATGAACTTTCAAGGTCCCTTCCAATCCCTAATATTCTGTGATTCTGTGAACAAAACCAAAAAAGGTCCCTGAGTGGGGGTTTGGTGGAAATTTATGCCAAGCAGAGAAGTTAGTAAGGCAACACTGGCATTCCTGGCTTTGAGATTTCCAACCCAAAGCAGCTCTGCTTGAGCCTGTCCCAGATGCCGCAGTTGCAGAGTGGCAGTGGGTGTGTGCCCTAGCTCTGATGTGGCCACCCCATTGAACCCACTGAGGTTGCGGGCACCAGAAAGGCTTTCCAGGTTGGAGTGAAATGCCAGGCGGTGGGTGCTGGCATGTGGTGGGTGCCGAGGGTCTCCCCACTGCTCTGCCCCAGAGCTGGCTGGCGCGGTGGCAGGGTTCCAACCAGCCCGCGGGCAGTGGCTGCGTTACAACCAGCCCGGAGGGAGCAGCTCCTGGGCAGCGCTTACCCACCCCCCTGATGAGCCTTCCCACTAAAACCACATCTGCATTTCTTCTGACAGCGATGGAGACCCTCATGCAAAGGCTGTGCCATGGTGAGGGTGGCCACATGCTCCTCTTTTTATGTTGCCTCTCAGAGCACTTACAGGACATCACGGAGCTGCTCTCCCCAGAGCGATGGCTGGGCTGGGATGATGGAGAGCTCTTGAGAATCATCCTCACACAGTATTAACACGCTGGAGGCTGTCTCTTTGCTATGTATTTCACTGTGCCTGCCTCGGAGGCCTGCTAGGGACTTCTGGGGAACAAATAATAAAGAATAAATGGAACAATAAACGTAAGAAGCAGAGCAATTAGCCATAACCAGCCAGCCCAGGGCACGGAGGAAAGCCAAAGCACTGGTCCTGGTGGCACAGCACGTACTCCAGGTGCTCAGTCTGATAAGGAAATGAAGGGAAGGTAAAGCGAGGTGAACTGGAGGTAAGACGGTCCCTGGGGTGAGGTACCAGACTTTGGCTCTGCCTGGTTGTGACACGGAAGGAGAGGACACCGTGCCCCGACGCCGCAGCCCTCCCGCTCCTTTCTGCGTGATGCAGGTCCCATGTTGGCAGCTGTCCCTGTGCAGCCAGGCCGTAACGCTCAGCTCGTCCCCATCACGTGTATGTCCCCATCAACTGCGGCCTCTCAGTCCTTGGCCTCGCTCCTGGGATCCTGTGCACAAGGAAATGGCGGGAGACCCTCAGTTTATTTGGTGTTACCCATCAGCGAGGAATGAATTCTGGGCGAGGTGCAGATCCAGTCTGGAGCAATGTCCTCACGGCAGCAGGTTTCTCCTCCCAACTATCAGTCTTGGCCAAAAGACGGACAGGCAGTGCCACCTACCGCGGTCCTCCCCGCTGCCACCACCGCTCCGGCTCCTGCTCCTGCTCGGGGATGTGCCGGTTGGGAGGTGGCAGAGCCAGAGCTGTGGCCACTGGCCTGGGGTGGTGTTTGGGCTTCTCCTGCCATCACAAATCCTCCTTCCTGCCCAGCTGAGAGCTGTGTCAGCGTGTGACGGCAGTGAGTGTGTCATGGCTGAGTGACACGGTTGGAGCGTGACACAGCTGCGAGCATCTAATGGCTGCAAGCATGTCACGGCTGTGAGCCTGGCACACCTGTGAGTGTGTCACGACTGTGAGTGTGTCATGGTGGTGAGTGTGAGACAGCTGCAAGTGTGACATGGCTGTGAGTGTGTCAGGTCTGTGAGTGTGTCATGATTGTGAGTGTGTCATGGTGGTGAGTGTGAGACAGCTGCAAGTGTGACATGGCTGTGAGTGTGTCAGGTCTGTGAGTGTGTCACGGCTGTGAGTGTGTCATGGCAGCAAGTGTGAGACAGCTGCAAGTGTGTACATGTGTGAGTGACATGGCTGTGAGCGTGACATGGCTGCGAGCATGTCACATCTGTGAGTGTGTCACATCTGTGAGCGTGTCACGGTGCAGGCCCCTGCCCGCAGCCCCCGGGCCGTGCGCGGTGTTGCTCCCTGCGGACCCCCGAGGCCAGGCCGCGCCCCCCGCCCCGACAGCAGCGGGACACCCCGGTCCCCGCTCCCGATTCCCCTCGGTCCCCTCGGCGGGTGCTGGGGCGATCGCAGGCCCCGCCCCGGAACCGCTGCCCGTTGCCGTGGCGCCGCTGCCGGGAGGGCGGAAGATGGCGGCCGTGGCGGTGGCGGGGCCGGAGGAGCCGGAGCCGGGCGGTTCCTTCCGCCGTTACCTGGCGCGGTTGGGCGCCCTGCGGCCTCAGCCCGGCGCGGAGCGGCCCGACAGCGGCCGGCGCACCGAGCTTCACCTGCTCTTCGACCAGCTCATCTCCGAGAGCTGCGGGCCGGCGCTGGCGGCCGGGCCCAGCCCGCAGGTACCGCGGGGCCGGGCCGGGGAGCGGGGCCGGGAGATCCCGGCGCTCGTGTGCGGGACACGGTGTGCGTGTCCTTGGGGCGGAGCTGCCTCCAGGGGCGCAGCCTCACGGGTGTGTGCGGAGCGGCGTGGCCGTGCCTGCCGCCATCTCGCCGGTGCCCGCGGGCATCAGCCCCGCGTCCCGCCCCACCGCTCCCCGCGGGCCGTGCTGCGTGTCAGCCGCTCCGCTCCCCACGGCCACGCTCCCTCCTGCCTTCACCCAGCCCTGTGCCCTTCCCCACCGCCGCGGGTGCGCTGTGAGCGGGCTGCCCCGGGCCCACGCGTGGCCCGGCGGTGGGAGGGCTGGAGGGGACACGCGTGAGCGGGGAGTTCTGCAGGCACGAGGGCTCCTTCATCGTCTGCTCTTCAATTAAAAATGTTCTAATCCTAAAGGAAGCCCCTCAGGGCTGAGCGCTGCGGTTATGCGGTGTCGGTGCTGCTTCCCTGGGATCACGCTGGACTCCATTATTACACTGTCAGCAATGCCTATCAATTTTTCTTCATTTTATTTCCAGAGCAGCCTGACTTTGCACTTATAAATTGACTTTTTTGGACAATGTTCCTTTCCCCCCTTCTATTCCTTGATCTAACTTTGTATTTTTCTTCTGCTGTTATTATTAACTCTGATTTTGCCCCAGTGTTTAAGAGTTGGTGTTCCAGCAGCACCATGTGAATCTGTGTCAGCACATCCCTGCAGCGGGATGAAGGGTTGGGGGTAAACGAGGGGAAGCTCAGCAGCTGGAATGTCATTAATTTCGTTACATTATCCGTGTGTATTGATGTTAGTGATCACACAGATCTGGTTGTGTGATCAAAGTCTTCCCTGATTATGTGGTTTCCACCCTAGCTTTGTAGTCTCTAAATAATAAACTGAGGCTTTCTTTTCCAGGATGTTTGCGCTCTGCTTGTCCAAGCCTGTCAGCTGGTTCACCTTGATCAGGAACATCTTGTCAGCAAGCTTTGTCAGCTTATTCATCACTTACTTAACAGATTTCAGGTACAGAAAGTTTGACCTTGTCCCTCCTTTTCCTGTGTGCTGGCTCCCTGGTCCCCCACTATGCCAGGGAGATCTTCCATCTCTTTTTATGGAGCTAAGGAGCCATCTCCATGCAGAGTTTTCCTGGATTTTCACTGTATTGCTTATTTATTCCCAGCTGAGGTTCTGCTCTGTGGCTCTAGCGTGGTTCCTCATGTAAAACCAGCTCTCAGTCAGAAGTGATACACTGTGGGAAATACTCTTGGTTATAGGACACTTGTGTTGATTTATCCATTTCTTAATTGTCGGCTCATTCTATGATGGTGTGTAATTTTCACAGCCAGATCACCCAAGCCTGTAACCAATATATCTGAGTATGTTGACTCCAGCAGTACATGATGAAGTTTTCTTGATCACAGTCCTTTTCTGTTACGACAGGTGACAGTTGATGAACAGAACTTGAATTTTCTTCTCTCCTACTGCATCTCTGCTCTTAAGCAGTGCAGCTCTTGGACACATGTAGAAATTCTGCAAGCCTTAGCAGCTCTCGTTTACAACAATGGACCTAAATGTCAGAAGGTGAGTTTACAGGCCAAGAGAAAGTAACCACAAAAACATTTGCACCCTTTTACTGTTTCTACTTTCTTTTTTTCCCTAAAAGAAAGAATAAAAAATTATCATGTCCTCAAATTGCCACACCTTTTACGTTAAGAATAATCTCATTTAAATAGTGAGTGGTATTTGTGGGAATGTTGAATTCCAGGTGTGATGGATGTGTATACTGATAATCAATAGATAAAAGGTTCTTCCCATGCTGAATACCTCTATACCTGCAGGCTGCAGCTGCAGGGACCACCTATTACCTGGCTTGTGCCAAAGCCACGCTATGGAAGAAGGGCACCAGGCTTAGTCTGCAGACTGACTATGCAGGGGGAACGTGGGGAGCCTCAAATCACACATGACTGAGCAGGCTCCATTGAGGATCCTGAAACTTATCCCGTAACCAGATCAGGTCTTTAGTGGTCGGCCCGAAGCCGTTTCAGAGTGGGGACTATCGGGTATCAGTCCTGAGGCTTGTACAAAGCTCCTTGTTGCTGTGGTGTGACTGATAGCGTGTTGAATTCCCCTGCTGTCACCAGCTCTTGGCAGCTTGTGGAGCAGTTTCTGCTGTTGGCTGGTGATGCCAGCAGCTTTGGAGCTGCCAGCGTGCGTGGGTTTGTAGCCGATATAACTGCAGCCGTTTGGTGCAGCAGTTGTTACTAACTTAGCTCTGTGTCTGGGAAGAAAGCATAAGCTGGGACTCAGTCTGAACTGTGCTCGTGCTCCATACTTTTTAAATGCAAAATAAGATAACTTTGGAAAGGAATAGTTTCATGTCATTTTCTATAAACATAATCTGCCTGTGGAATCTGAAATGGCAGCTGACAAATCTTCTTTTCTAGCATAAATATGTGTTGTTATCAAACAGAAGAACCAGGAGGCTGAGGGAAGAGTGCTGACCTCTAATTGCTTTTGGTGGTTTGTTTTAGTATCTCCCAGATTTGCTGGGCAAGACTGGGCTCTTGGTGCAGTTCAGCGATCCTGCTCAGCCAGATGTGGAGCTCAGGAGGGCAGCGCTACGCAGCATGGCAAACCTGTGCCTCAGGTGTGTGCAAGCCTTTCCCAGTGGTGGAGTGGGTGCTTTAGAAGATGTACATCTGACAGCACGGCCAGCTGGTCTGTTTCTGCTAGGAACAGCAAATTTGGGACCAATAAGGTGTACATGTGTGAATTTGAAATTTAAAACTTTAGTCCTCCAAAGTATTGTATCATCTGTGAATAAAAGAGTAAACTCTTGGTCTTCCAGAAATAATGTTACAGGGATTAGTTTAGGGAATAAAATAAAAAGCTTAGTGCTGCCTGGTCCCTGCAGTGATTCTTTGGGTTAATTTTGCATAAAAAAATCAGTTACAAGGTGCTTAGGAATCCATTCAAAATAAATTGTTTGCTGACTCTAAATTCACTGCAATGATGGCCAGCAGTGATGGCCATCATGTACCAATGTAGGTACTCCAGGTAGCAAAGATGAAGTGGTGCAGTTGCCCTCTCTCTTAGTGCAGTAAGTCAAGTGGATGTTAAAATGTTTCAGCATGTGTTAAGGTTGCCCAGACTTCACGGAAGGTAGGGAAATGGCAAAAGTCATTCCAGGTCCTTTTCAATGCCAGAGTTTGTGTAACTTTATGAAGCTGTGGGACAGACTGTAAACCAACCATTTGTCTCCTCATGCTTTAATTTCAGTGTGCCTGGACAGCCATACTTGGAGGAGTCCTACAGAAGTGTCTGTTTTCAAACTTTCCTGAGTGTTCTGCAGTCCTCAAAAACTGCTGATGTAGATGACATCACTTTTTGCATGGTAAGTGTGAGTCTGATTGTCTAGAATAGTCTAATTAGGAGATTGTGCTGTTGGAATATTGGAATTTGGAATATATGAAATTTGGAATATTGTCAACTGAGATTTTGCTTAAATAGTCTATTTTTTTTTTTTTAATAAGTGTAAGTAACTGTCCCAGTAATTATGTTGAGCAAATCCATAATTCCCTGGAAGGTCACTTGAAAGATGTGAACCTTCAATGTTTTGGGAAGGAAAAGCAAGTCATTCTGTGTTTTGGTTTTCAGTTACTGCAGAATGCTTTGAAAGGTCTCCAGTCGCTTCTAAACGGTGGGAAGATGAAACTAATGCAAACTGACCAAATTGGATCTCTTCTTGCAGTATTAAAGGTAAATATTTCAATGCACCTTGAGAGGGAGGCAGATGTTGGAAGGTACATGTTCCAGGTGCTGGTTAAGTGGGGAGCAGTAGGAGAAGGTGAGAAAGAGGGAGCAGGGAAGCCTGAGCGTGGGGGGAAAGGTAGTGTGAGATAAAGAAAAAGACACTGAGTTTCTCTCACAGCATCTTAACTGCACTTCCCACAAAAGAATGTGAGAGAAAGTTGGGAGGCTCAGGTTTTTTAAACCTACTTAAAATCCTTCTAGAGACAGCTGAATTTAGATCTTGTGAAGCACGGGGAGAGACAAGACCTGGGGGAAGGATCACAAGCCCAAGGGAAAATGGATGGACACAAGTAAATTCACCATAAATCTGGGTGAATGCAGAGGGGCAGGTGTGCTAACGTTTCTGTTGCTGTTGTAGAAATGTATGTTCCATGGCCTGCCAGGACTGAGCATAGAAGTGCCAGCAGCCTTGTACCCGGCTCCCTTACCTCAGTACGATAAAAGGTCGCCCCTCAAACAGGAGCAGGCGGAACCAGGCGCCTTCAGGCAGCCAGGGGTAAGCTGAAGGGACGGGGGTGGTTCTGCACGCTCCTGTCTGTTACCTGGTGTGATCTCAGGGACCAGCAGGCCCGGTGTGCTCTGAGCCTGTGATAGGTTTCACAGCCTTTGCTTTAGAAGTGTGGATGATGAATCTGTGCACCGAGTAAAGCTGCTTTGTGAGCTCGGAGCCGAGAACAAGCGGCTCTGCAGAGGTTGGTTGTCCTGAGTTAAGCTGCATCCGTTACTCATCTACAGCCAAGAATTCTTGGCCTGCAGACGTGGGGTTGGCACGTGCAGAGCAGCCAGAGCTTTTTCTTTTATAAGTTACATTTTCTCTCCTAAGGCTTGCACAATTGTTTGGCTCTTTCTTAGGGAAGTCAGGTTCATCTAGAGACATTTCCTCTCCCCTCCCCATCTGTTCTGCTTAATCCTTCTGCAGGTTATTTTTTAACCCTGTAAATGTTTTGCATTACTGATTATCTGAAAAACATTAGAGAAAATAAAGTTGTGTAGTCATATTGACTTGTTTCTTTTTAGATGCTAAATACCTACTGTAAATCTGAAAGAACTACAGAAGTATTTACTGTTCTTCTTTAATCACTTCTGTGTGAAATATGATTTTTAACAAAAAGTTTTGTTGGAAATCTGTTGCTTTACTGATGAAGGGGCCAAAGCTTAATTTTTGAGGCTGTTCAGATATAAACTAACTGCTTACACTAAGGTATCACTACACTGATGGTACTGTTGCTACTAATTATCAGAGTTTGCAATCTCTCAGGTAATAAGAAGTGACTCTGTATGTACAGTATTGCACATACATACAATTGCACTTATGTACAGCATTGTTGTGTCAGAAGATGCTAAATAACTGTCATAATTCTTGGTTAAACTGTATCTCATGTAAAAACTCACTTAGAAACTTGTATAATTTGTTGATTACTATACAGAAGGCATGATTTATTATATTAAACTCTGCTTTTATTCTGTTTTAGCAGTTAGTTTTCAGATGAGACCTTCTTCCCTTAGTGAAAGATTTACAAACTATAAAATGTTTGCATATCTTTCTAGAAATTATTTCAAAATATATATTTAAAAAAAAAAAATCTATTCTTTGTCTTAAAGCAGAACCGAAGAAAAAAGGCCAAAGGGAAACAAAAGAAGGGAGAGCTTGGGGAAGAAGGAAGAGAAGATTCAGGTGATGCAGGGCATGAATCAGTCCTTGGAGCTGAGATGCTGAAATTACACCTGGGGGATGCGCAGAGCAGTCCTGGTTCGGCTCCTCGGACTCGTGTGTCAGATGTTGCATATGTGCCTGCTGGAAAGGATCCCTTGTCTTCACCTTCTTCTAGCTGGAAAAGAATCAGCAGCAGTGAGTCAGAATACTCTGATGCTGAAGGTGGAATACAGAGCAAAGTGAGGTGATTGTTGTTCCTGGACACAAAGCGTGGTAGCAGTGTACTGGTGTTCAGACCAGTTCAAGATTTCTTCCCGTAGATCTGGCACCAATTTTACATGTGTGCAGACTCTTTCACTTCCACAGGATCCCAGCACTTCGTTCTTAATCAAAACTGTTGGGGAAATCACTTTTCCTTTTGATTTATGCGGTGATACAAGAAAATTGGAAGGCAGTAATATGTATTGGCTTGGAAGTAAATTCATTCTTTCTCTTCCTCTTAGTCTAAAAAATGTCTTCCCACGGTTAACCTCTTTCACTTATATTGGTGGCTGAGTCCATTACCTTTCACTGCTGCTATTTCATTAATCTTTCTGTTTGTTTTTAAGATCTTACCAAGCCAATGTCCGTCAGGGGGCTCTGGCCTGTTTCCTCTCTGCTATAAAATCAATAGAAAAAAGGGTTCTTTATGGCTACTGGTCAGCGTTTGTTCCTGATGCACCTGGTATTGGCAGCCCCCAGTCAGTGACCTTGATGACTATTGCTTTAAAGGACCCTTCTCCAAAGGTGAGGCAGTTCTGAGTAGAAAAATACATTGTTTTTTTCCCATTTTTATCTTAATTGTCTTCTCTGGCCTTCAGTGAGTACTTTGGCTGCTGTATGTGTGTTGCTTGGTCACTGTACTGCAAGAAATAAAGGAGGATGCGTTGGTTAAGGGAACAAAGGATTGGTTGGATACTGCTTGAAGTTACAAGATAAGATAGTTGGAGTTGAATTTTCTCTTGCTGGAGAAAGACACTTTCATACATTTTGAAGTTTTTTATCAGCTCAAAGGAGGTGTTAGATGTGCTTAACAGAAATGTTTTGTCATTTCAGACCCGTGCCTGTGCTCTTCAAGTTCTCTCAGCCATCCTGGAAGGCTCAAAGCAGTTTCTCTCTGTTGCTGAAGATGCTAATGATCACAAGAGAGCTTTTACTCCCTTCTCTGTGACTGTTGCTTCTAGTGTCCGGGAGCTGCACCGCTGCCTGCTGCTAGCCCTGGTGGCAGAATCCTCTTCTCAAACACTGACACAAATAATCAAGGTAACTGTGCTGTAAATATTTCAAATGCTTCCCAAGAGATATTACTTGTCTCTACATTAAATCTTGAAGAAAGATTGCACAGAAATTATTGTAACTGTTGAGGACTAAGGTGGTGGTGGGAAATAGACTGTTGTTATCTCATAAGGCTTCGCTGACATTCCTGCAGAGCCCTAAGGTTTCTTTTCAGCACAATTCTCTTGTTCCTGCATTTCTTTCACATAGTCTTTTTGGAGCTGAATGAACCTATGAAATGATTCTGAAGACTCACATTGGCTTTAAAAATGGAATCCAAATTGTCAGAAAAAGCTTTGCATGGGCTACTGAAATTTCTTGGTCTTTATGCTGGGTCACAGTCGTTAAATACTTGTTGTGAGGAGCCAAGTTTGTAACCAGTTTTCAAACAGGAGAGGATTGGGGCATTTGTTTTCAGATGCCCTCAGACAGTTAGCTCAGTTGCAAATGTAAAAACAAATCTGTTGGAGGCCAGGCTGACACTGTAACCACCACTCCATGGATGTTCTTTTGTGTGTTTCAGTGCCTTGCAAATTTGGTTTCAAATGCACCATACAGCCGTTTAAAACCCGGGTTGCTGACGAGAGTCTGGAACCAGATAAAGCCGTACATCTGTCATAAAGGTTTGCATTCTGTTTGGCTGGAGCCTCTTGGTGTGTGTTGTACCTTAATTCAGCATTGGTTGTTACAAAACAGTTGTGGATTTTTGCCACATAAATACATAAACATATTTATTGCTGTTGAGTTCTGTGTTCTGATCTGTCTTGTCTGAAGGCTGCTGAGGAAGGGTGCTGGTGTGCCAGGGAGATGTTAACAGCTTGGCTTCTTCTTCCCCCTCCCTGTTCTTTATTGCAGATGTCAACGTTCGAGTTTCTAGTCTCACGTTGCTAGGGGCTATAGTATCTGTCCAAGCCCCTTTACCAGAGGTGCAGTTGCTTTTGCAGCAGCCCAGTTCTTCAGGGCTAAATAACAGTGGCAGTGCAACCCCGCACCGCTTCGGTGCTGAGCAGTGGAGGAGAGCGCTGCCCTCGGAAGGGGAGGCTCCGGGTAACCCAGCGGGATGTGCGTCTGCAGAACCGTGCTGGCTCCTCCGCCTCTGCGTGTCCATCATCGTTGTGCCCAGGGAGGATTCCTGTTCTGACAGTGATGCCAACTTCCCAGCGTTTCCCAGCGTTTATGAGCCGTGTCCCCTTCGCCTGGAGTCCCTGCAGGTGGGGATGAACAGCTAGCTCCTAAAATTAACAGCTCGGTACCACATCAGATCACTTGCTGTCAGCCAGGCTTCAGTCCTGGGTTGCATTTGCTCCCAGCTCTGCTGGTGAGCAGCATGTGACTGAGAGAGCACTAGCATTTTGATCCCATGTGGCCATGGCATAACTGCCCCATGGTCAACCCGCTGCAGTAAGCTCATCTACCTGTGATTTTTGTTATCCTTTGTTGTTTTGAAATATTTGGTTGTGTGTGCTGGCATCTGGTGAAGGCTGTGAGTATTCCCCTTGCAAACTCCTCCATGGAGAATCTAAATTAAAGTTTTGCTAGAAAACTTTAAACAGTGGGGAAGAAGCTTGCAGTCAAAGAACAGTCTGCGAGGAACCACGGAGCGGTGCAGGTGTGACTGAAGGAGGGCCTGTGAACACTGAGACTTGGCCTTGTTTTTCCCCATGTAACCACAGAAAATAGTTAAGACTCTGCAATATGCATCCCAAGGAGTCCCCTCTTTTTCTGTAACAATGAATATTTGTTAAATCTGGCTTCCCAGAACATGGCAGTGGTGTTACAGGAGATGCAGAATGTGTTGCTCTTACAGACACTCTTGCTTAGTTTTTTTAGCTACAGGAAACCTCACAGTAAATAATTCATTGTGTTGTTACCTGATAGTGCTTTTGTGGCCCTTTTTTGAACAAGATAATGAATAGGGAGGGTTTTAATTAGCTCTACTATTCTAGAAGTTGTGCTGCAAAGTATATCTGTTACATGAGAGTTTAGTATGTGGTCCCAGTGTTAATTAACCCATTAACATCCTCTCTGTGTGTATTTGGGGCATTTTGGTTTAATAGAAGGCAAAAACGCTGAATGGAGTTTCTTGTGTTTGTGTTTAGGTGTTGGCTCTTCTTGTAAAAGGTTATTTCTGTATGGCTCAGAGCTATTTCCTGGAGCTTGGAGAAGTGGCTTGCAGATGCATGGAAGAAATGGATCCATCCATTCAGCTCCATGGAGCCAAAGTAAGAGCATGAGGAAACATCAATGTTGTTTTATTTAAGTCAATTTTATCTAGTAGTGTGCTTTGCACATACAGATGAGTAGTGATTAATATTCAGAGCATCTATGTGTGTGTGATGTAGCACTGTAGAGAGCTGGTGCCTGCTGTGGCTCTTTGGGAAGGGCAGTACCCTGACACTTTGAGAAATGCACCTTCTGCTTCCAATCTAATTCTTAGCAGAATTTTGTTGCTCTGGTGAGTCACCAGGAAGCTTGGGAAATGCAAGGACTATAACTGACCATTCCCTGATTTAGCATCAGCTGGTGCAGGAAATGTAGTCTGTCACCCAGAGGAAAGCTCAGAGAGATTTCCTCTTTGTGTGGCAGTTTGTGCTGCTGTTCTAGCTGGAGACTTTATGGAAGAAAGGCTTTTTCTCAAATTTCTTCACTAGTGTGGACATAATAGAGTCCAAAACAATAATGAAGCTTTTATTTTGGTTCCCTAGGTAAGTATAGTCCTAGGTAAAGGTTGCTGTAGTTCCCTGATACTTGAGTCATCCCTGATAAAGTCTGAGTTGCTTTTTGTTTCCTTGCAGCTCCTGGAGGAGCTGGGCACAGGGGTGCTACAGCAGTACAAACCCGAGTCAGCCCTTGCCCCTGAGCAGAGAGTCCCGGTCAGCGTGGTAAGTGTGTTGGCTCCCTCTGAGATTCCACCTCACTGAGCTTCCTTTCTTAACTCTCACAAAGCTCCAGGCATGGATATAGGTAAAGCAATCACAGGAAAGCAGAAAGGGACTCAGCACCCTGCAGCTTTACAGGGTCTGATATGTACAAGTTGTGTAGATTTCCTGCATTATTTTGGTATCTGTTTTTGTCTGTAGGCAGGTGTGGTGGTGGGTTTTTTTCCTTTTACATGATGTTGACACTGCCTCTCTCTGCCTTTTCTCATCCTCTTCCTGCTTGCTGTAAGTCAGAAGGCTGGAAGAACAGTGCAGATTTTGCACACATCATTACTGCTGCATAAAATCTAGACGTATACTTCTACAGTTTCAGTGAATTTGCATTATTACAAGAGCCAGTCTCCATGTTCTGGCTGCTCACAAGTGCAGAGGGAGTGGCCAGAACCATAAGAGATGTGATTTCAGAAAAAGTCATTGTTTGACACTGGGTAAGTTAGTGGAAGCTGAGGAACTGGCATTCTAGTAGTGAGGTTGAAGTCTTGCTTCTGTGAACAGAAGGCAAGTTTAAAAAAGTCTTTGGCATATGCTAAGTTTTGAGCTGCTTACCAGTGACCCTACAAGATAGGAAACGTGTCCTGCAGCACTGGGTTCCTGTGACTTGATAGGAATTTAAATTGTCAAGCAAATGAAAATACCCAGCTGTGTGGATTCAAGAATGGGGTCGTAATTGTACCTAAAGCAATCTAATCTTGAGAAGGAAACAAACAGAACTCGGTGAGTAAGTAGTTGATAGCAGTACTAAAAATGTCTTTAAAATGTTTCTGAATGCCAAGTATTTTAGGCTTCCAAACAGTTGTAATCACTTTCACCTGTGATTATGCTCCCTGCTGTAAGTAGGTCATAAAGATAATCATAGAAAAAGATAATCTGTTAGAGAACTGAGGCACAAGTGCTGAGTTTAAGTAGGTAACCCTGGCTGCTCCTTCTGCAGGTTGTAACTTTCTGGACTATGATGTTAAATGGCCCTTTACCTGGCATTCTTCAGAACTCCCCACATGCAACTCTTCAGACAAGTGCCTGTGATGCCCTGTCCTCTATCTTGCCAGAAGCTTTCAGCAGTCTGCAGGTAAGGGAGTGCTCCTTTCAGCGTGGCCTTTTTACCTGCTGAGGTTTTATTCCCTCAGTCTCCCAGAGTGCAGTAAAATCTTTTAAAATTTATATGGAGAGGGTAGAGGAATCTTCCAGAATTTTTTTTTTTTTTAACATTCTGAGCAAGTTGTGACTGTTGAAGCCTGAGAAGGCAGTGTTGGGAGTAACCAGTCTGTCAGAACAGTTAAGCTGTGGGTCACAGAAGCTGTCTGGCCATGCCATGAGTGCCGAGCCTTGGCGATGATGCACGGGAGATGGAGGGCAAGAGCTTCATGGCATGAGGAGGGGTGAAGGGTTGTTATTTTGCTGGTGAAGTGTTGGAAGAGACAGCTGAGCTAACAGCCACGGACTGACGTTGTTCATCAATTTGCATGCATGTTTTTTTCTTTTTGGCTGGCTTTTAAAACACTAAACCACGGTGACTGCCCTGGCAGAAACAAACGAGTGTGCTGGCCTTGCTCTCCTTTTGCAACATGAAATATGCTTTTAAACATGAAAGCCTTGGCAGTGTATCACCGCTGCATTGTGCAGCTCCTTTTATGTCACTGTGCCCTTCTTGATGGGCAGTGCTCTGCCAGATCTCATTTGCCCAAGAATTGCCAGTGCAGCAGTATCTCTGGAATTCTCTGTCCGGTTTCTCCAAGTACAGCGTGTACTTCAGCACCCTGTACTTTGATCCCATACACTCTCGTCCCTGTGGCCATGTGGGGTCAAGTCAGTGCCCACTCTGACCCTTTGCTCTGATGAAACAAAGATCTTTGTCATGGGTTGGTGAACTGACAATCTGTCCAGGATGAACTTCGTCTGCCTGGCTGTCCTTGTTAATGAAGGGGAAAGAGTGAAGTGGGACAGGAAAAAGCGACCGATCCCGTCTGTTTTACCTCTGATGGGCCATGCCTTCTCATTTGGTTTCCTTTGTGGTCTTACCTAACAGCAACAAGATCGTGTTTGCTGGAAGCATTCCCATTTCCTGTGTGGCATCATGAAATGCCAGTCAATTTACTTGAAAGGAAAGAGTATGCTCTGGGTGGTGGTTTCTGTAGCTTCCACATGTTTGGGTCTTTCAGAGTGTTTGCCAGTTGTCTTTGTGGGACAGAGCCCTTGTTGGTTTCTCTCTGTTGCCATGACTGCTTATCATTGCAGAATGACCAGCAGATCCTGTGTGTCACTCTGCTGCTTGGCCTGAACCACAGTGAAAATCCTCTGGTAAAAGCTGCTGCCGCGCGTGCGCTTGGAGTCTACGTCCTCTTCTCGTGCCTTCGGCAGGTCAGGACCGGCCCATTTCTCTCATTTTGAGCCATTTTATAAGAGGTTTAATGAACCATAAGATGTGGGACATGAGTTCTTTTGGAACAACTGGCCAGAATGCATCTGTTCACTGAAGAGATCACCTGAGTTCTGAAAACTTCCTCACTTTGCATCAGGTTTTCACTCTTGCAGGACGTGCTGTTCGTGGCAGACACAGCGAACGCGATTCTGAACTCCCTCTGTGACAAATCTCCCAACGTCCGTGCCAAAGCAGCCTGGTCCCTGGGCAACCTCACAGACACTCTGATCATCAACATGTACGTAAGCACCCCTGGGCCTGCAGAGCTCCCCTCTGTCCGTGCTCCCAGCGTGTCAGACACACGGTGCTCAGCTACTCAGTACCCAAAAAAGCCCAAATTTGGCTTGGATTCTTCTTTTTACCCACTCTTCAGCCTGTGTGTCTCCAGTGTGTGACACTGGTATCCCATCTGGGGTTGAGTCCTACTCAGCTGCTTGGGTTTGGATCTTTCTAATCATTAGTCCTGAAGTATACTCTGAGTTTACTCTTCAGTTCTCTATTTTTTGCACGTTGCTTTGTGTAGTTGCATGTTCCCTGGTTACTTTACTTTCAAAATAACACAGGAGTAAGATTAATAAATATTTAACACTTCCTCAAATCACAGACTGAAGGAAGTCTAACCTACTGTTATATTTTTAACAGGAGAAATGGTTATCATATATTCCTGCTAAGGAATTGCCTCTGAGCAATTGCCCTCTGTTTTTTATTACAGACTTAATGCCTTGCTAACTGGCTTTCTTGCATTGATAGTTGGGTTTTAAATTAATAAACATAGTGGTCACATGTAGTAAGGTCTGCCTTACATATTAGCCCTCTGAAGAGTGAAGGTTGTTCCTACGCCTCTGTAAAGGGCTGTGTCACATCTGTGGGGATGGGTTCTCTGAGCTGGCCTCTCACAGTGGGATTCTCCTGCCAGGGAAACCATGGGACAGAGTTTTCAAGAGGAATTTTCTGATCTCCTGCTGTTGAAAATGTTACGGTCTGCGACTGAAGCATCCAAGGACAGAGACAAGGTATGGCTGAGGGGAGGGAGGGTGGAGTTAGAGGGTAGGTAACTCTTGTGTTTTTGTTTAGAAGAAAAAGAGAAAAAAGGAAAACAGGCACCAGTTACTTAAGGGTGTTTTACCCCAGCAGAGGGGGAGCTGCAGCTCAGCATCCTCTCGTGAGGGCCGGTGTTTGGAGGTTTCCCACGTTGTTTCACCTGCAGGGCATTGATTGTTTTTCCACAGTGCAGGGGTTTTGGTTTTTTTTTGGTTGTGGTATTTTATTTTTTTCCCAGGGTGACTATTTGCAGAGAATCATCTTTCTGGTGGCGTTTAGGAAGTTACCATCTGATAAGATGCCAGTCTGATTCCTGATTCTGAGCTCCTTGTTGGCTCTGAGCAGGATTCTGTAGCAAAAGCTTTGCCTTTAAGCTGAGAGCTGGAGTGGTTTTATGTTTGTGGTGTGTGTGTGTTCCAGGTGAAGAGCAACGCGGTCCGGGCCCTCGGCAACGTCCTTCATTTCCTCCAGCCCTACCACGTAGCGAACCCCAGGTTCAGGGAAGCCATTGAGGAATCTCTCCAGGCCCTTATTTCTACCGTTGAGAGCGAGGCCACTATGAAAGTGCGCTGGAATGCTTGCTACGCGCTGGGGAATGTGTTCAAGAACCCTGCCTTGCCCCTCGGTGAGTGACTTGTCCCGCTGGCTTCGGCTCTGCACAGCAGGTTGTGGTTTTGATAAGGTCTCTGTTACCAATGTGCTGGGGGGGAAAGGGGAGAAAGCACAGTGAGCTGAATCTTGCTGTCATAGCTGTCCCAGAGCTCTTGCCAGTGGAACAGGCTGAGATCCTGCGAATGCTGGTGCAGGTGTCACTGTGCTGTAGTCAGCTGGGTCTGCCCCGTTAGACAAGAGCGTGAGGGTGGGATATAGCTGTGAACAGATGCAAAATGTCACTTTTCCTCTTACAAAAGTTCAGAAGATTAACTTTTTTTTAACTAATTTTTCGTTTCATAACCCCTGATTCTCTCACTTGAGCTAGAATAAATAGATGAAGTGTCAGCCCGTTAAATATTTAGGAGATACATTTACAGTTTTGGGTATTTTGACAGATTGAAAAGGGGTTTTGTTTTTTTGGGGTTCTTGTAGGAGAGGCTCCTTGGACCACACAAGCATACAGTGCCCTTTCCTCAGTAGTGAAGTCCTGCAAGAATTTTAAAGTGCGAATCAAATCAGCCATGGCCCTCTCCATCCCCGGCACGAGGGAGTGCTACGGCTCCACGGAGCAGTTCTGCCAAGTCTGGAGTGCCTTGGTGGTGGCCTTGCAGAAGAGCGAAGACACCGAGGACTTTCTGGAATTCAAGTACAGTGCCAGCCTGAGGGCACAGATCTGCCAGGCCCTGCTGCATTTGTTGAGCCTGGCAAAGGGCACGGACCTGCCAGTGATTGGGGAGACGCTGAGGGGAAGCGGGGATGCGATCAAACCCTATCTCTTGCAGTACCTGAAATGTGGAGCTGAAGAGAACGAGGCGGGAACGCACACGGACCTGTGTGAGAGGGAGGGAGCGTTAAAGGGAGCTGTTGCACACCTCGGTGGGATCGAGAGCCAGCTGGGGGGCAAAGCTCGGGTGAGGGTGTCTGCTTTTCTGGAGGGTGTCCTGACAAGCCACGCCAGCGCCGCTGACTTAGCGCAGGCTTAGCAAGAGCCGCTTGTTTCGTTGACCAATAACTTCTGGGCACAGAGAGGAGACGCTGCTTCCACTGACACAGGGCATCCTGAAGAAAAGTTTCTTGTTACTGGTTTTAAACAATTTATTTCAAACTTATTAAACCCATTCATGATGCCTGAGGAAAACATCTGTGGAACTTTGTTTTATTTTTGTGTTTAATGAATGTTTACTCGTCCTCAGTTTGTACACTGAGCCGTTCGGTGTTACCATTTGGAAAACAAATGTCCTTTCCTTCTTTGTGTGTTTTATAAAACCAGCCTGTTCTCCCAGCTTATCTGAAGCATTTTGTTACTCTTGCTGCTGTATTCAGAACCATGTTTGTAAAGGAGGGGTCTAGAAGAATTTTGTTTTTCTGAGCAGTGCAAATGTTGTCACTCTTGTGTTCCTGCAATAAACCCAAATATGCCAATATTTGAATATTAGCTTAGAGCAAACACGCTTTGCCTTTACCTGTCTGCGTTCCTGGTGTCCTACACCTGGCCTGTGCCTCCCTGCTGCCTTCACTCATCCTGTCTTCCAAAAACTCGGAATTCCTCCTTTCCAGGGGGCTGGGACTCTGCTGCATAAGCCCGAACGTTCAGAGGAGATCCTCTGAGGCTGGAATTCTGACTCTTCAAGCAATGCTACCCTGGTGCTCTGTCCCCTTTCTGAGGAGGTGCAGCGATGTTCTGAGCCGTGTGTGGGTTTGTTTCTGTTTCTGAAGTTCTTTCCCTTCCCCTTCCTTGTGGTGCTGTTACTGTTTGCTGTGTGCTCACTGCGCTGAGAGCCAGTGGGGGACTGAGCTCTCTGATGTTGCTGGGGACAAATCAACACCTCCAGGAATGAGCTGGTCTGTGGGGCGCTTTGAGAGTTAAGTGTTTGTGTCCTAACCTCGGGGTGGATGTTTGAACAGAGCTCAGCACAAGCCCTTGGCTGTCATAAAAGCTCTTTGGGATACAAAATCTATCTGCTTTGTTTTTCCATCCTGACCGCCGGTTTCAGTGAGCTTCAAGGGGTGTGAGTGTCTGAAACCCCTTCAGAGCCACGGAGTTGTCTTCGCTGGTCGTAGGGGGCCAGTTCCATGCTGAGAGTGACTTCTCCCATGGGAACAGCCCACAGCAGGAGCAGCTCTGCCAACGTCTGGGGACGGTCAGGCCTGGCCGAGTGCTTTGGAAAGCTGAGCAGCTGCTGGGGACAGAGGCTGGGAGCAGCAGAGCTGAGCATCGCTGCTGGGCCCCAGCACCACCCCTGCCCTTGCTGGTCCCTGGTGGGGTGTGAGCCCCATCCTGGCTCAGGAGCAGCCCTGGCTGTGCTTCAAGTTCCAGATTTGCACTTAAGCTGACACTTGCTCCTTTTTGGCTGCTGCAATTGTGCCTGTGCCCATCTGTGGGTTTCCACCATCTGAAACAAGGCTGCGTTTTACAGCTGTGTTCTGCCTCTGGGAGACATCTGCCCTGGTGCCACTGACAACACAACTCTGCCTGGATTTCTTGCCCAGGTTTGCTGAGATCTCTGGAGTTGTTCACATACTGTACCAGCTGAAAAATGCTGTCAGTGAGGCACACGGTGTGTGCACAGGGAAGAGTGGACAGGCAGGAGCTGGTTTTCACTCTGGCTGCTGGAACTCCATCCAACATCTTCTGAAGATGAAACAAACATATTGTCACCCCTGCCTCCTGTCAGGGACACTGAGGAGGGCCAAGCCTGGCCAGCACGTGGATTTTGCTGAGACACATGGGTTATGGGAGGGTGGAGGGGGCAATGACAGAGATTTAGGCCTAATTTCTGGGCAACAATTAAAAAGCAGCTGGGTGTTGACCTGGGTCAGTGATGGGGATCAGCTGTGCCTGGCCCCAGCCCTGTGGGGTATTTCTGCTGCTGGTGGTTGCACCTGGGTGTAGTCTTGAGGGGGCTGGAGCAGAGCTGGGATGGGTTCTCCTGCTTGATACCAAGGTCAGTGATGGTTTTATTCTCATTTTTGGTGTCTGGTGGAGCAGTATGAGCTGCATGTGCCCTGTGCTGCCTGCTCATTGGGAGCAGGCACAGCCTCTGTCCTCGGCTGGGGACTGGTGAAGCACGAGGTGCTCGGGGCCAGCAAAAGGCAGCACCTTCCCCACCCCAGCCAAAGTTTTATTGTCCTGCCTCTTTATTGTTGTGTTTACAAGCCAGGCGCTTTATAGGTTTTGCTATGAACAGTTTCAAGGAGAAGGTAATTACCTTATCACATGCCGGGTGATTTATAGCCAAGGTGGCAAGGGACATTCGAGCTCCACATCGGCTCCGTTTGAAAGCCAATCTGCCCGTTCTTCCACGCGGGGCCACTGGGTGGGTGACAACAAAAGGGCTTCAGTGCCTGGTCCCAGCACTGGGACATCTCCTGCGGCCGAGCCCCGTTGGGAGCATCTCCGTGCGCTGTGCCCACCCGCATCCCGGTGGGTTTCCCACCTGCCGTGGTGGGCTCTGCTTGGAGGAACCCACCGAGGAGCAGCCCAGCAGGGTCAAAGCTCGGGTTGTGGAGCTGTTTTTACTTGGCTGTGTTACCTGGATCAGTGAAGGGGCAGTGTGCTGCCCAAGGGGACACGTGGCTGCGTGTGGCAGTGACGTCCTCTCGGCGGGACCCGGCTGGTGTCTGTGGTGATGTCGTGGTGAACTGAAGCAATTAGTTCATTCCTTACTGGTGGCACCAGAGCCGGCTTGTGGCGAGTGTTGCACATCTCCCCTGGCCTTCACGTTGCAATTTTTATTTATTTATTTTTATTTAACTTCTCCCTCCAGTACCTGTCTCTTTGTGGACTCCAGCAACGACAATAATTCATTAATTATCTCGTGGCTCTCGTGCTCGCACCATCCCGGTGTAGCTGCTCTGGGGTGGGAATGGCCACGGTCTGGTAGCCCCAGGGGAGAGAAGGGACCGGGTGGCCCCTGCATCGGCTCGTGGTCGCTGGGCCACGAGGTGGCACCGTGTCCCCGGTCACCGGCCACCGCTCGCCACAACGGGGCTGCTGCTGGCCCGTGTCCCCTTGCGAGGGTTCCCCTTGCAGGGGTCCTCGGTGTCCCCCTTGCAGGGGTCATGGGTTATCTCCCTGGTAGGGTGCATAGCGTGTGTTGAGGTCCCCTTTTCAGGGGTGATGGGGGTCCTGGGGGTCCCCTTACAGGGTGCACAGGTGTCCCCTTGCAGACCGTGGGTGTCACCTGCCTGTGCACCCACCAATGGTTCCCCTAGGGCCGTGGCACCCACAGCCCTCGCCGAGGAGCTGCCCTTGAATCGCAGAATCGTTTGGTTGGAAAAGACCTTTGAGATCATTGAGTCCAACCATACCTGTCCACTGCTGAACTACATCCCTGAACACCTCATCTACCTGTCTGTTCAGTCCCTCCAGGGATGGGGACTCGAGCAGTGCGACCCCAGTGGGACGCTGGTACAAGGGCGCAGGCGCGATTCTCCTTGTAACAAACCCAACCTTTCCTCCCCCGGCTCTGGGGACAGTGGCTGTGCAGATGTCCCTTGAGAGCACAGGGGCTCTGTGCAGCCCCTGGGGACCCAGGGAGGGAAGGGGGTTCCTCACTCAGCCCTTCCCTGGGACCCTGGGTGGTGTGGGGGGGTCACAGCAGCAGTGCCAAGCTCCGCGGGGCCGCAGCTCCGGTGGCATCAGCAGCAGCACGTGGGTACATGAGCGATGGGGTGGCGAAGGCAGGGGTGACTTCCAGTGGCGGGGTCGGGGGGAAGAGGCTGATCCTCAGTTCATGCCTGCTGTCTCCCCTGTAAAAAATGGCTCGGCGCTATCTCCCAGGCTGTCCCTCCCTCGGACCTGCTAATCCGGTGATTTTTATCCTGTCTGTTTTCCTTTTCTCCCCTCTGCCCCGCTGCAACCTCCCGTCACTCCTTCTCGGGGCGGCTCCGGGGTCGTCGCTGATGGATGGCCCCCGGCAGTGCCGCACGGAGGAGGGATGGCTGGCGAGGGGGCTTTTGGCACGGCCTGACCCCCTCCGATGGGTCTGACCCGGCCGTTGTGCCACCTCTGCTCCGAGGCCGTGCTCTTCCCTGCGGCTGGAAGCCCATTGTGGGAAGGATCACAGCAGGAAGGGTGCAGGTGATGGGGGGAAGGAGTGCAGAAGAAAACCAGGAGACACCCCTGGGCATGATGGTGATGGAGTCAGCAAAGGGGCTTGGAGATCCCCAAGGAGCAGGGGTGTCCCTGGCGTCATGCCTTCCTGTGCCACCCCCAGGAAAACAGAGCCCACGCTACCCCGGGGGTTCCTGCAGCTCCCCAGGAGCCCAGACTGGTATTTCAGTCTAGACGTGCTGGTATTTTTTCAGTCCAGCAAATTTCCTTGATGGCCCAGCAGTGAGGCACGAGCGCGCCCGACGCGTTGGCACCGGCGGCTGCCGGGGGTGGGGGGGTTCCCGTGGGGACACGGGGGACAGAAACGCACCCAATGCCGGCTCCTGGGGAAAGTGAGGAACATTTGCCCTGGAATGGGAGGGAAAACTATGTGAAACTTGACATTTGCTCATAAAACCAGGCTCACCGGGTGGAAAACCTGCCGCGTCTTGCTCGAGCGCTGGCCCAGTCCGCAGCGGGCTGCGACGGGCTCGCGTGGAAAGCTTGGTTCAACCGTCACCGGCGTTCCCACCCGGTCCCGTGTGCCTGCCAGGGTGGGGCTGGGGAAATAATTTGGGGGGTGACTGGCTCGGCGCTGCCAGAGACATCGCAGTGACTCTGGGGTCAGTCCCTTCCCCTCGATGCTGTTGGCATTGGGCTGGTGCTTTTCCAGCCTTCCCGCCCTGGCAATGCTCCTCCTCACACCCCCTGCCCTGAGGGACCCCCCGACACCCACCCAGGGACAAAGGCGGCTTTCAGGGTCCCGGCGGGCTTGGCCGTGCTTGGGCAGCCTCCGGGATGTGTGAACTCCAGCTTTCGCCCGGCTCCTTCCTGGAGCGGAACTGTTCTCAGCGAAACCGGCCCCGCCGCCCGCCCTAATGGCTTTTCTCTGTGCGCCTGCATTAATGACCGCGAGGCCCGGCCTCATCGGGGGGAAACCATGCAAGTAATTGCTTGAATTTTTAATTCGGGGTTATGATAGGGGAATCAAAGTCACACGGCGGCCGCTGAGGCCGCCCGCGGCTCCGCGCCATTGACTCCCGCAATTTGCTTTTGATTTTTGCCCTCCCGGCTCCCCCCAGAGACCCCGCTGGGGCTGGGGCTGGACCCTCCCAGGGAGGGCACCCAACGGAGAAATGCATTTGGGGTGGGGGTCCCAGCAGTGGCAGGGGCTGCGGTGCTCGTGGCCGGTGGGGCTGTGCCCGTGGGGGTCCTTGCCACAGGTGTGAAGCCATTTGCAAAGCTCCAATGGGGTTTGCTTGTCTCCAAAATCCCGCTCCCAGCCACACCGGCACCAGATTGCAGGGAGTTGGGGTTTATTTTTCTTTTTCCTTTATGGCAGCTCTTCCCTCAGCCCAGGGAGCTGCCAGCCCTCACCCCCTGCCCGGTACCACCATCCTTGCATGAAGGGGCAAGTGATGCAGATAGGCACCAGTACCCACGGGGTGAGACCTGGGATGGTGGTGGAGCTGCCCAGGGTTTGGATTGGGGTACCTGGGCCAGGGGCTCACATCGAGACCATCCCAGGGACAGGACCCCAGGGCCGCGGGGGCCTCCTCCTGCCCCGAGCACCCCCAGGGCCGCGGGGGCTCCTCCAGCCCTGAGCACCCCCACACTGCTTTTGTTTTCCCAGCAAACAGCCCCCCCCCGTGCTGGTTCCAGCTCGCTTCCCTCCTCTTTGTCTTAAACTGAACAAGGAGTCGGAGGACGCGGCTGCTCGGCAAAGCAGAATGGCATCTGCGAAATGTCCACCCCGCGTGGTGACTCCGCGGCTGGCGAGGCGGCCCCGGCCACCCTGCCCAGCACCGCTGATGGGGACGGGGTTTTGGGAACTGGGTGCACTGGGAAGAGCCAGGCGGGTGCGGTTGGGCACGGCCACACGTGGGATGGACCTCGCGTGCGCGGGGCAGGCTGGCTCCTCTCGGGGAGCTGCTGGCCGGGCAGCTCTGCCCCGTGAGCCCGTGTTTGGGGTTCGGGCCGCTGTTGTGGTGTTCTTTGTGCCGCGATTCCTGGGCAGATAGCATTGTTTGCCCTGACACGTAAGCCGGTGACAATCTGCAAGAGCTCTGGCATGGATTCCGCCGGCGCGGCTCCCAGCCTGCCTCGCTTCCAGGGCCTTTTTATAGCCCAGCAGAACTTGTTTTTGCTGTGGCAGCGAAGCAGAACCCGAGTGTGGGCTGGGAGCTGCAGGGGGACACGCGTGGGGCTGAGGGTGGGTGCTGGGTCGTGTTCGCACCTCCCTACCCCCAAACACCCCACGGCAGGACCCTGCTCCCCCATTGTCGCTCAATGGCAGTGCTCGCTCAAGACTTGGGGAGATGGAGGGAAGCCAACATGGGGGGTCTGGGGACATGGAGGGGTCCCAGAAGGGGCTGGGAGCACACTGCCGGGGAGGGGACGCGGTGGCCAGGCCACCAGCGCTGAAGGGCAGGGTGCTATGGCCATGGGAACACACCAAGGCGGTGCTGAGCCCACCGCCTGTCCCCCCGCGGAGCATGGGGACACCGAGCAGCCCTGGAGGGGTCCCACATGTGAGTGAGGGGCTGCCCGCCCCCCTGTGCCCCCCCAGAGCAGCAGAGCCCCAGCAAAGGACAGGAGGTGAAGCCGGATTATGAAAGTGTTTCTTTGCTTTGCTTTTGAGAAAGGAGAACTTCAAAGGGGCCATTTATCACCAGACAAAGAGAGTCGCGAGTTATTTGCAAAGTGTAAGGGAGAAGCATTAATTATGGGAGTGACAGACAAACGCCGCTGCTGGGTGTCCTCCTGCCCGTCCCAGCAGCTCCTGTCCCTCCTGCCACCCCGTCCCCAGCTCCTGCCTCATCTCCCCTCCATCCAGGCCTCAGCTTGTGCCAGGACCTGCCTGGCTCTGGGTGATGGGACTGGGGTAATGGATGTCCCCAAGGTGGGTACACTTGTGCTGCTGCTGCATCCAGAGGGACAACGTGGGGGGTTCCCTGTGGTGTCCCCAGAACCGATGCTCTGCTGAAGGGCTGGGAGAAGCACTGCCAGCAGAGCCCAGTGGGTGCCCCAGCCCTGCCCCAGTGCTCCTCTTGGGTGAGACAAGACCATGGTGGAAACCAGGAGAGGAGAACTCTGACCCCAGAGCACCTGGGGAGCATCTCTTGTCCTGTGGCAGCCCAACCTGCCCCAGCTGCCTGCAGATCTGGAAGCTGAGGACAGGGACACAGGGGTGGGAGCCCTTTCTTCACCCCTGCCTCACTCTGTGTCCCTGGGACCCCTCAGCATGTCCCTTCTCCAGGAGCCCCTGCCAGGCTCAGTGTCATGTCAAGCCAGTTTTAGAGTGTGGCTGGTGACGGGACATCCACAGGGTGTTGGTGCCAGTGGGATCTCTGTGCTGGGGACCACAGGTGACAGCTGATGGCTGTGGCCAGCAGCCAGGCTGGGGGACAGGGACAGCAGGGCTCAGCCTGGAGCTGGGGCACCAGACCCCCACCACTGAGCCCCATCCCAAAAAAGCTCCGTGGGGCAGAGCCATGGCTCTGTCCATCACCTGGGCGGGAGAACACGAGGAGCGAGAGCATTTACACCCCAAACCAAGGTGCCAACAGACCCGGCCACCCTTGGACGGTGCAAGGGGCATCCATGCCACCATCCCCACCACTCTGCAGGGTTTCAGGGCTGCAAGTATTGGGGTGGCTGGGACACGAGGGCTCCCCGTGGCCCCACTGAACAAGCCCCACGCGGGGCGGGCAGCTCTGCCTTTCATGTCTGATCCCTCCCGAAACCACAGCTTCCCTTCGCCCGGCGCGGGGATCAACCGCGGGTCATATTTAATAAAGGTGGGGATGGGAGAAGGCTTCAAAACATTACGTCACCGCGGTGTGGGGGAGGCGGAGGCAGGCAGGGAATGCGAACATCTCGCTGCAAGTGGGGGCAGAGGAGAGAAAATATCAGCGAGGGGATTTAATGGTCCTGTTTTGGTGGGAACTCTCTTGCCCGCTGCCCGCGAGGTCAGAGGCGGGGTGTCTGCGCGCGCTCGGGCGTTAAATGAAACTGTGAGGAGCAAAATGAGAGGCACACACGAAACGCGTAAGCGCGGCCGCGGCAGAAATCCCCCGGCGCTGCGTGAGTCACGGCGCGGCCAGCCCGCCATGGTGGCTCGCGGGCAAAATCCCCGCCGGTCCCCAGCTCCCGTGTCCCCACACTGCCTGCTGGGGACGTTGGGGTGCCCAGGTAGGGTGTCCCCACCTGCCCCAAGGCTGCCTCTGCCTGAGATGGAGCCGCGCGGTGCCAGGAGCAAAGTCCCTCGTGGTGCCGCAGCCTTGCCCGTGCCCGACCCTGTGGCCATGGTGGCTGTGTCCAGCACAGGTGGCTTCGCTGAGAGCTGCTGCCCGCGCTCCAGCAGACGCTGCCGGTCCCTCGGGGGGTGATGGAGGAGGCTGTGATGCAGTGAGGGGTTGCCTGGCCAAGGCCATCGTGTCGGGACAGTTGTTCCCTTGCAGTGACGGTGAGGGATGAGATCTCATTTGGTACCAGGGAGCCTTTCTGGTGCTGTGAGTGATGGGGGAGCAGGAGATGAGGCCACCACCAGCCATGGGAGCTGGTGGCCACCACTAGGCACCCAGACCCTCTTGTGACACGTGTGGGCTGGCTGCAAACAGAGTGGCTTCAGAGGGGCTGGGGTGCAGAGCACAGCATGTTCAGCTTAAAAAAACCCCAAACCAACCCAACCCTGTGCAGCCATCCTGCGTTCCCAGCCGCGGTCACCTCCTGGTGAAAGCTCAGGCTGATGCTCACGCTGGACTGGTGCCTTCCCCCGGCTGGGAAACTATGTGCTCCCAGCCCCGCAGGGCACCCATCGGCCCCCCGAGCCGTAATGACCACGCTCTTCTGCTGGGAAGAGTTAATGAGCTGTGCCGGACAACGATGGGAAAGGGCCGATTGCAGAGAGGTTCCTGACACCGCTGGAGGAGCTGGGTGTGGAGGAAGGGGGAAGAGCAAGAGGGTGAGAGAGATGGACCAGAAAACGATATCCACTTCATTAGCCAGGTGGCTCCAAATGTGTGGAAACAGGACAAGGTCCAGGTCACCCACTGTGACAGAACATGATTATCATGCGATGCCATGAAGCCTGTGCAAAGACCAAGTCAAAGCTCACCGGCCCACTTGAAAGGGAGAAGGGACCTTCTCGGAGCAAGAGCCAGGCTGTTCCCAGGCTGGTGGCGGGGCGGGGGGTATCCGTGCCGGGGGGTCTGGGAGCCTCCCCCACGGGCAGCTGTGGGAGAGCAGCCCGAGGTGCACAGTGGGTGTCAGCCCATGTCCCGGCAGCAGTGGGTGTTGCTCAGGGATGGTGGCAGCTCTGCATTGTCCCCCAGCCCCAAAGGTGGGCGGGTGGTTTGGTGTCTCACTGGAGATCAGGGGAGCTTTGGGGTGATCAGGGACCCACTGTGGTGTGAAGGATGAGAGCACCCCTGGGTGCAAGGGCCCTGGCAGACACATACCACTCGCTTCCCTCAGATGGGAAAGTTGGGCACAGGGCTGGACAGTCACCCAGCAGCCTGGTCCCTGCACCCTGAGTGCTGAGCTCCTTTGGAGGCAGGGACCTGCCTTCACCTCCCGGCTGTGCAGCCCTGAGCGTGTTGGAAGATGCTCGGCTGGGCTGGGGGCTCCAGGCTGGGAGCTGGGGAGGGGCTTTTGGGGATTTTTCAGTCTTGTCTTCTATAGGTTATGCCCATAAAAAACCCTGCACGGCCGTTGCGTGCTCAGCCACAAACTCCCTCCCAAGCACGCAGCGAGGTTTCTGCTCCCTTTGGGGTACCTTTGACCCCCAGTCCTCCTGTTCCCAGCTGTGGTTCTGCCCCCCAACCCCCCAAAGGGCAGGGGGGCTCTGAGGGCCCTGCGCTGCCATCCTGACCCCGTGCTGCTCTGTGGAGCAGGAATGCTTCCACCTGACTTTGCACCAGTGTGTTCAACCCAGCAGCTCCTAACTCACAGGCTGTTCCCAGCCGGGCTGTGGGGCTTTTCCCTTTGCTCTGCTCCCAGGAGCGGTTTGCAGGGAGGGGGACACATGGCCAGCAGCAGGAGAGATCCACAGTTGAGCTCCCGTGGGGCTCCGGGAGCTGCAAAGCACTTGGGATCTGCCAGGGGTGCTGGGAGGATTTTCTGGGGGCTTTTGAGATGGGCAAGTGGCTACAACTTTGGGCGCCCTGTAAAGGTCCAAATCTGGGCTGGAAACGCTGAGTTTAAGGCATTGTCCTGTGCCAGGGCTGGCGTCCAGGTGCCAGCCAAAAGCAGCAGGGAACGGGGCTATCAAACTGGAGGTGCTCTGGGAAGCTGGGGGGCCATGACTGGAGATTTGGGACACTGGTGCTGTGCTCCCCTCTGGGGTCCCAGGTCCCTCTGTGCTGTGCTCTGGGGGTGCTGGTGTCTCCCGTGTCCTGCCCGCTGTGATTTAAGTGAATTTATTCATCTTTGGGACTTGGTGCACTCACAGCGTTAGGAAAAGCAGGATTTGCTCTGACCCCAGAGCCTGGCTTGGGTCTCCTGCCCATTCCCTGCACCAAGCTCCACGGCTGCCAGGGGTCAACGGGGTTTCGTGTCCCCTGAGCACCCCTGCCCCATGGGCCGAGAGTCCTTCCACAGACTCAACTTTACAGCGCTAACTTTTGGCGAGTTTGTGCTGCTCCTGTCCCCAGAGCTGCCCCAAAGCAGGGACCAAGACCTGCCCTGGTTTGGGGGTGCTCTCCTGGCACCATCACCCACCCGGTGCTGGGTGTTTGGGCAGCGGGACCCGCAGGGTGGGGAATGCCAGAGTGGGGGGACACAACTCCCTTGGGGGGTCTTGGGGGGAGTTTTCTCACGTCGGCCACTCCCAGTGTGGGGAAGGAGCCGAACCCACGGGGGATGGGATGCTGTGGGGGGGAGAGCCTTGGGAGCACCGGGACCCCCCTATGCCTGCTCCGACGGCCACCGGGGCTGGGCTGGGGTCTGCGGTGCTGGGAGCCATCAGGGCTGGGGACTGCGGTGCTGGGGCCACCGTCCCGTCCCGTCCCGCTGCCCCCGCCGCTCCTCCCGTCGATCGCGGGCAAAGTCCGTGGCAGGGCGGGCGATAAGGGCCGGGCCGGGGCGGGGGCCCGGGCGGAGGAGAGGCCTGCCGGCGCTGATTTGCATGCGGTATATTGCCTAATGGAGGCGGTCATGGCTTGGTAGAGGGCGGCCCGTGGCCCGCAGCAGCCCGCCGGCCGGGGCGGAGCGGCAGGAGGCGGGCGAGCGGGCGGGCGAGCGGCGGGGCGCGCCGGTAGCCCTGGGAGGATGGTGTCCCAGCTGAGCGCCCTGCAACGGGAGCTGCTGGGTGCCCTGCTCAGCTCCGGGGCCACCAAGGAGGGGTTGATCCGTGCTCTGGAGGACATGGTACCCGCCACCGGTTTTGGGGTGAAGCTGGAGAATCTGCCGCTTTCCCCCGGGGGACCCCCCGACGGCAAAGCCGCCTTCCCGCCGCTAGCCAACGGGCACGGCAAGGGCAAGCTGTCGGGCGACGAGGGCTCGGAGGATGGCGACGACTTCGACACGCCGCAGATCCTGCGTGAGCTGCAGGCACTCAACACCGAGGAGGCCGTGGAGCAGCGGGCTGAGGTGGACAGGATGATCAGGTACCGGCGGGGACTGGGACTGGGATTAGGATTGGGATCGGGATGGGGACGGGGTACGCTCCGCAGCGCCCTGGGGTCGGTCTGTAGGCGCTCGGTCCGACGGCTCCGGCACCAAGCACCCGGCCCTGTGGCAGGTCCCGGTGCTCCCTACCCAGTTTTTCTCACCCGGTGGTGGGTCCCGGTGTGTCCTTCCTGAACCGTGGTCAATCCTGGTGGCGGATCCCGGTGCTCCCTGCCTGCCCCGTGCTTAGTCCCGGTACTCCCTGCCCGGTGTGTCCCACCCAGTAGCAGGTCCCGGTGCTCCCTGTCCATCCCGGTGACCGTTCCTGGTGCTCCCTGCCCTGGGGAGCTGTGTCGCGGTCCCCACGGTGGTGAAGAGGCGAGTGGGCTGAGGACCCGCTGCGGAGGAGAGAGAAGGGCCGGGCAGGGGCAGGACCGGCTGGAGCCCCCCGACCGCGCCGTCAGGTGCCCCTACTCCGCCCGTGCCGGGGATACCGGGGGTACGGGACTCGGACCGGCCGCCGGCTCCATCCCTCCGCCCCGGGACATAAAACATAAACGGCAGCACGTGGAGCCCGGGGTGTTATTAATTTATTTCTATAAATCATCAACAGAAAGATACACAACGGGCCGCGGTGAGGGCGAGTGGCGCGGCGGGTTATTCATTGCCGAACCTGTAAAGCGAATGGGGAGGGGGGAAGGAGGAAACCCCCCAAGGCAGCGGGCTGGGATCCCGCCCGGCCCGGGGCTGCGGCTCCGGGATCCGGTCCGGTCCGTTCCGGGCCGTGCTGCGGGGCCGCCGTCGGGGCGCGGCCGGGCAGCCCCGGGCTCGGTGGGCACTGTCTGCCTCGGACCGGGTGGCACTGGCTCCTCTCGGTGCCCCGGGGCCAGGGCAGCCACCGCTTCTCCCGCACCGGGGGCAGCGGGGGTGGTCGGTCGCTCCCCCAACAGGGTGGGCAGAGGCGGTTCGAGAGCCCGGCGGGGCTGTCGGTGGGTACAGCGGGGGCTCCTCTGTGTCCCCCTCCCCTGGCACTGCGGTTTCGTACCTGCCTGGATGCCTCAGCAGCACCTGAGCTCAGCACCGACCCTGCCCGCCGCGCTCAGCCCCTCCGTGCCAGCCCACGGATCCCGGGGTCAGCCCCAGCTCTTGTCCCCGGACAGCCCCGGTGCCTTGGCAGTGAGGTGCCAGGGCCTGGATGGGGACAGGGACAGTGCTACGGTGAGTACAGTGTGGGCAGCACATGTCCCCACGCTTGTCCCAGCACTGGCAGGACAGACGGTGCATTTTGGGGCCGGGGCTGGGCAGTGGCACCCATTCCTGCCGAGGGGCTCAGCTGGGACACGCTGGGTGCTCAAGAGGCTCTGTGTGAAGGAGAAATAACTGCAGGGCTTTTCAGCTGGGTTCCCACCCCTCCTGCCCAGCACCCGGCACCCCTGGGTGCTCCTGCCTCTCCCCATTCCCCCCCTCTTGCTGCCTGCACCCGTCCCTGGGGTGCTGGGGGTGGCTATGGGGTGCAGGGGAGGCTCAGCCCCGGGACGGCCGCGCTCCCACAGGTGTTTCTGTGCAAAGTTTGCCTTTGGTGCAAACAAGAGCAGGCACATGTCCCCGAGGAGCCTTTGCAAAGAGCTGGTGTTTGCTCTAAGAGGCCTTTGTACTTGGAGAGGCAGCCGGGTTGGGGAGTCGGGAGCCATTGATTGTGCCGCGCGCGGGGCTGAACCCCCTGAACCCCCTTTGCTCCCACTGCCCCAGCCTCAGCGGCCTGACCCCAGCGCTGGCTCGGTCTTGGACTATTCCTGTGTCCCTGGGGGGGTGCTCAGCCCCACAGCTCTGTTTTGGGGACAGCAGAGCAGGCTTGGCTGCCCACCCACGCCGCGGGTACAGACCAGAGTGGCCCATCGCGGTGCCGTGGTCCCAAGCGGTTCACCCTGGCCACAGCCCCTTGGCAAGTGGCACCCAAAGGGCTTTGGCTGATGTGGGTGGGAGTGGGGTGAGGTCTGCACTGTGGGCAGGCTGGTCCCAGTGCTGGAATGGCGGCTGCTGAGGGGTGCTGGTGGCACACAGAGCCCAGCGCCGGGGCGAGACGCCCTGCGGGTCCCTCCCTGCCCTGTCCCACCTTGCCAGGGCTCACCCAGACCCTGCTCAGGCAAATAATAAATCCCAGGAGCACCCAGATCCTGGGGACCATGGGAGAGCCACCCACCCATGGGGACCCAGCCAGAGACGCCCCAAAGCCGCTCAGGAGCGTGCGGGGAGCGCGGGCACAGCACATGTCCCCACACCCGTCCCGCGTGCCCGCAGAGATCATTTCTGCAGGGAGCCGGGTTTATAATCCATCTGTATAAATTCTTGGCATATTTCTCCAAGGATGTGGAGAGTATTTACCTGGTTTTAGGGCTGACAAAGGGGTCTGGGAATCCCTGGGGAGAGGGATGGGCTTTGTCCCCTGCCTGTGCGTGAGGCTGGGGTGGGAAATGCCTCTGTCTCGGTCAGCGTTGGCGGCCGGGCTTCATCGGGGTTAATTTTGTGCAAGGAAAAAACCCACCTTGCCTTGATTCCAGTGGCGAAGGACAGCAGAGCCAGGGCTATAAACTGGTTTTCCAGTATTACAAAGCACTCCTGGGTTGGGTTGGGTTTTTGCTTTTTTTTTTTACCTGTAAAGTCCTGGTGAAGATTGGACAATTAATGGTTTTTTGGGTTTTTTTTTTTGGTGACAGAACCAAAAAAAAATGAGCTTGTGTTGAATCAAAAGGTTTTCCTCTCTGGCTTTTTAGGTTAACCAAAAAAGAAAAAAAAAAAAAAAAAAGGCCAAACAAACACTCAAAGGTTTCATTTTGGGTCAAGTCCAAACATTTTGTTTAACATGAAACAAAATGTTTGGGTTTGGTTTCAGGTTGTTTAACCCTTTTGAATACGGTCAAGTTGATTTGTAAAGAAAAATCACTGCTCAGAAATTAAGACCTGAATAATTGTTTTGAAAGTGTAAGTGTGAAACACGCTGGGAATATCAAGGTGAAGCCTTTCTGAAAATAGTAAAATGGAGGGAAAGTCAGGGACATTTTTCCTAATTCTCATATATATTTTTCCAGCCAAAACACTGCTGAATTTTATTTAAATTCAGAAATAATGTCTGTAACGCCCGAGTCACTTACTTGACATTTTAAGTGTGCTCTGTTGCACTGGCTCGTGATTTAACTCTGGGAAAACAATGCCCTTGGCTCAGTGGTGAACCAAAAGGCTATTAGAAATGATAATGAGCTCTGTTCCATTAACTTATTATTAATCAGTAATTAGTAGGATCAGTTGGGTGACATGAACCGCTCATGACAAAAGTCCGTGCGAGCCCCTCGGCTTGGGCACGGCGGCCGGCGCGGCTTTGCCCCGCTTCGCTGGGACGGAGCGTACGGAGGAAGCACATCTTCTTCACATCCTTCTTGTTGGCTCCCACCTTCTCCTGTGAAGAGACACCCCAAAAGAAGACCCTAAAACCCCCAAACACCCTTTTCCGCGGCTGTCCCTGATGGCTCCCAGCCCCGACCAGCAGCGAGCCCCCGGGAGATACGAGTTGCCGCTGCTGTGGCACCCAGGTTTGTGGCAGGGGCTGTGGCACTGATGGCCGTGCCACACGGTGCCATGCATTCTGGGGACAGAAATGGGCTTTTCTGTTAGTGCCGTGCTAAACCGAGTGCGGGGTCCTGGCTGTTGGGGACACCGGAGGCGGCGTGTCCGTGTGTCCGTACAGCTCCGCAGGTCGGCAGCGCCATGCGGCCATCGCCCGATCGAGGACACCGGGTACCGGGTGGGTTCCTCCGCTCAGCGGTGCAGGGTTGGGCACAGGGACATCATCCCTGGAAGGGCTCTGTCCTCTCCTGCCCGGGGTCTGACCGAGCCGGCCCTGACCAGGTACTTTTCCTTTGGATCCAACCGGCTTTTTTGTTTCCACGCTGCATTCAAGACAAAAAGTAGGAAATCTACCTGTTGGGTTGGGTTTTTTGGGTTTTTTTGTTTTTGTTTTTGTGTTTTTTTTTCCTGTGAGAAATTGAAGGATCCAAAATCAGCAATGACTTGGGAAAGCAGCCGGGCGGTTACTCCAGGCTCAGCGTTCGGGTGTCCCATTATTTGAGTGCGTGACTGTGACCAGGTTCGGGCTCCACACGGATTTTCCCCCGTTAAAGCATTTCCTTTTGGTCCAACACCCTCCTGTAGTGCGGAGCGAATCCAGAGGGCTCGGCCGCTCCTCTGCCCTCGCCTTGTGCTTTCCCTAGGGCTAAAGAACGCGGATTTGGATTTTTGGCTGTAATTTGGTTTATTCCCTGGACTGGTGTCAGTCACCCCAAGGACACTGAAATAATGTGGATTTAGGAAAAAGTCATTTTCCACCTGGATCTTGCAGGATGCCAATTCAAGTGTTTAAAAATATTCAAGAAATAATTGTAATTTTTTAATGACTTAAAATAATTGCGGAGTGGGGATTGGTTTGGGTTTTCCATTCGGGGACTTGCCGGGGTTCACGCTCTTGGTTTGACCTTCTGTGTCTCAGCCTCTTGCCTCTGGCCCGTGCGTGCGCTCCGCTGTGGTGGGAGGGTGGAAATAGGGTTTCTTTGAGAGGAATATTGAGATTTTTAGGCGATTACCCCGTGGGAACGGGAGAAGATAAAGCACAAGCGTGGCAGATGGCGTTTGGTGGCCGCATGGGGGTCTCGGGTGGCAAACCTGGGGCACAGTGCAGCTACCACACTGGAAGCCAGGGCAGGAAAAACATCCCCAGCACTTCCAAAGTACAAGTTTCTCTTTTTTTCAGAGAAATATCCCTGTGGGTCTCCCGTATCCATGCCTATGTGTGCGCATCCCGCTGTGTGTGCATCTTCAGGGGGAGAATTAGTGAACACAAGCCAGCACTGTTAATGCACAGGCTGTGCTTCTCCTTGAAGGATCTGGAGGTGCTTTACCAGCATTAACAAGACCTTGAGGTGTCCCATAAGGACACTGGGATCCTCTTCACTTCCCCTTCCCTGGGCAAACAGCCTCCTGGGGCAGGATGGGGCTGTTTTGAGAGGCTGGGGTGGCAGTCGGGGAAGGACGCACACTCAAGGGACCTTGTGTCCTTCTGACAGGGGCGTCAGAATAATAACCATGAGTTTCCATCATGGGAAGATGCAAATACAGGGTGCTTCCCCCCGTTCCAGGAGAGATTAACCCTTTGTTGCGTTCCCCCCGCAGCGAGGACCCGTGGCGGGCAGCGAAGATGATCAAGGGGTACATGCAGCAGCACAACATCCCGCAGCGGGAGGTGGTGGACGTCACCGGCCTCAACCAGTCGCACCTCTCCCAGCACCTCAACAAGGGCACCCCCATGAAGACGCAGAAGAGAGCTGCCCTCTACACGTGGTACGTCCGCAAGCAGCGGGAGATCCTCCGGCGTAAGTACCTGCACCAGCGCTCGGGGGGCTGCCGGGGGGGAGAGGGGGTCCCCGCGTCCCCATCCTGCCCGTGGGTACCTGGCACACCCAGAGCTGAGCCCAGAGCAGCTCCCTGTGCCCGCTGTGTCTGCCCAGGGATCATCCCTGGCTTTGCCCCTGGACCCAGGCTGCTTAGCATCCTCCCCAAAATATTTTTAGGAGTAAAATGAATTTAAGGTGAAGGAAAATGGGGTGGGAGCCCCACTTGGTCACAGTGATGCTGTGTGAGTTCCCCCAATCCACACAGCTGAGTTTCTGTATGTTTATATTCGTTAGAGGTGGAAAAACAATTAGTAATTGCACACAAATAGGAGCCTTTCCTACCTCTGCCCCTATTTCCTCCCTGTTTCTTGAGGCTGCTCATTTTCTGCAACTACTTGCAAAAAAAGTAGAGAGAGAAATAAGAACAAACCTGTAAATTGCTCCTACCTGTCCCGTGGTCTCGGCAGTCTGTGCTATTTAAAACACAGCTGATTTTGAGCAGTCACACAGACTATTGTTTTTGTGCCCCTCTCCCACCCAGCCCTGTTCCTGGGTTGGTTTCATATCACTCCAGGCAGCCCCATTTTTGGCCAAGGTGCAGGTTGGGGCGCTGACACCCCCTTAAAAGGGCTCTGCCTCCCTCCTCCAGAAGGATGCAACATCCAGGGGACGGGGAGCACAGAAAAGGCTTTAGCACCAAATACCATCGCTTTGAAAACACACCTTGAGACGTTAGAGCAAACAGAGCCTGCTCCAGCCTTGCCCTGCGCTTCCCCCTCGTCACGGGGGGAAAAGCCATTATAAAACCGGGGAGAATTCCCCTGCAAAACTGGGCATAATAAAACCCTCCCATTAATCTCCCTTTACTGCCGCGGTGACAAGCGCCGTGTCTGAGGCGAGGTGCTGGTTGGAAGGTCACCTCTGGTGCCTGCCTGCCCCGAGCATGAGGCTGGTGTCCCACTGCGCTGGGACAGGAGCTGGAGGGGAGCTGAGGGTGAGGCACCTTCTCAGGGGGCTTTGCAATCGTCCTGCCTGGCTCCTACCTTGCAAAAATCCTCCTGAAACAAGAGCACGCCGGCAGAGACACAACCCATGAATATGGATGCCCTGAGCATGTTTTCCCATTAAACACCCGTCCTGGAGGGATGACAATAAGTTCCCTGCCAGCGTGCAAGGCTGGTCCCTTCCCTGGGTGGGTGGCAGGGAGCACCCACCTTGCTCCAGAGGGTGCTGGGGCCGTGGGGTGCTGCAGGAGGGGACGCGGGACGGTGACTCCGAGCAGCGGCTATAGGCCAGCTCACGTCTGCTCCTTTCTCTTTCAGAATTCAACCAGACAGTCCAGGGTTGTGGAAATATGACAGACAAAAGCAGTCAGGATCAGCTGCTGTTTCTCTTTCCAGAGTTCAATCAGCAGAACCAAGGGGCTGCCCAGCTCGATGACGCCTGCTCCGAAACCCCCAGCAAGAAGATGCGTCGCAATCGGTTCAAGTGGGGGCCGGCCTCCCAGCAAATCTTGTACCAAGCCTACGACCGCCAAAAGAACCCCAGCAAGGAGGAGCGCGAGGCGCTGGTGGAGGAATGCAACAGGTACCGCCTGCCCCGCGCCGCCGCCGCGCCTGCTCCGCAGCCTTCCTTCCCAAACCGCACGCGATGCCGGGACCTTGGATTGTGGTCCTGGTCCCCCGCTCGTGGCACAGCTTTGCCAAGCTGCCTGGCCTCTTTTTGCCTTATTTTTGCCCATTTGGGCAGCAGTCGGGGCCAAGGAAGATCCGTGTCAGGGCAGGGATGCTGTGGGGATGCCACAGGGGTGCCAGAGAGATGCCACGGGGATGCCGCAGCATTGCAGCAATATTGGAGGGAGTGGGGATGACTTTCATGGCATGGATGTAGTTGGGAAGAGCAGGCAGGCTTGTAGAAAAGGCTTAAACACCCCCAAATGTGTGTGTGTGTCCCCCTCAGCAGCACCCTTGTTCCAACGTGTCCCCTTGCACACGCAGGGCCGAGTGTCTGCAGCGAGGGGTGTCTCCCTCCAAGGCGCACGGGCTCGGCTCCAACCTGGTGACAGAGGTCCGCGTCTACAACTGGTTTGCCAACCGGCGCAAGGAGGAGGCTTTCCGCCAGAAGTTGGCCATGGATGCCTACAGCTCGGGCCAGCCCCCACACAGCATGAACCTGCTGCTGTCCCACAGCTCCCCCCACCACAACCAGCCCAGCGCCTCGCCTCCCAGCAAGATGCCAGGTAAGCCCTTGCTGAGAGTGCTGGGGTGATGGCAGTGCAGCAATTGCAGTGCTGGTGCCCATTTCCTGAGCCCTTGGGTCCAGGTAGGGGTCATCTCAGGGAGAAAGTGGTCACCGTGGTCCCTGCTGCAGTTTCAGGTGGTAGTGGGGATATGGAGAAGAGCAAGCATTGTTGTTGTGGTGTTATGGCCAGGTGAGGCATGTGGCTGGGGCTGAATTTCTGTCCTGTTGAGGATAATGTGAGAGGATAAGGTGAGAGACTGGCCCAGCTTGCCCAGAGAAGCTGTGGCTGCTCCTCCCTGGAAGTGTTCTCGGCCAGGTTGGATGAGGCTTTGAGCAACCTGGTCTAGTGGAAGGTGTCCCTGCTGATGGTAGGGGAGGTGGAACTAAATGAGCTTCAAGGTCTCTTCCAACCCAAACCATTCCACGATTCCATGATAATACAAGTGCTTGCTGGTTGGTTTAATTCACCAGAGTCCCCGTGTGGGCTGGGCTGTGTAGGGGAAGGCTGTGCCCAGCAAGGTGGGATGCTCTGCCTGACGTATCGTGCTGGGGCGGTGGGATGCAGCCCACTGGTGAGCACTGGTTTCAGGGGTGGGATGCACAGACAATGCTGCAGAGCCCACAGGATGATGTGGCAGCGTGTCCTGGCCTTGCTGCAGGGCTGGAGCTGGCTCAGACTGGGTGCGTGGTGCTGCACCATCCCAATCGTGGAGCAGAAGGAGGGAGATGAAGGAAGCAGCTCAGGGGGTGCAGGGCTCACCCCAACCTCCACCCCTCCACACCAGGGTCCAGCCCTGTTGTGTGTTGTGATCGGGAGCAGACCCACCAAAAACTCCCGGGGGATTTAAGCAGGAGATAGCGTGGCTGGGGAGGGGGCTGCGCACCTGGGGACGCTAACCAGGGTGGGCGGGGGCGGCACGGCGCGGGGCGAGAGGCATTGTTGGGAGAACAATCCCCATTGTCCCCCAACCTGCCCTCTGCAGCCCACACCAGCCCCTGGCAGGCTGGGGGTCGGCACCCCAACTGCCCCATGTCCCCCTTGGCCACGGCACTGTCACCAGCACAGCCCAGCCGGGGAGGCTGAAACCAGCCACCTCTTGGAAATGACCCTGCCCGGCTCGTTCCGCACACCCAGCTCGTTACAAAGGCAAATTAAAAGAAACCCGTGTGGTGGAGAGTCCCTGCGGGAAGGGCACGGTCCCTGCGGAGAGGAGGCTGGGAGCTGGGGACGGTGCCAGTCTGTGGCTGGACACAGGTCCTGGGGCATTAGCAAGCGGTGGCAGCACCCAAAGTGGTACCCAGGGGATGCGCCAGCCCCGGGTGGGTGCACAGCACCCGACCCAGCTCCCACCCACTGGAGGGATAGGCAGCATCCGTCCCCGCTCCCGGGCACCGCTCTCCCGGTAGGGCCGGCCGGCGGTGACCAAAATGTGACCCTGCCCCAGGAATGCCCCGCACAATGGTGGGGACAGGGAGGACGTTTGCCCTCCTGTCACCGCCTGATTGCTTACAAGGTGCCCTACAAGCACATTGTCAGCAAAATCAGCTGTTTTCAGTGTCGGCCGGCGGGTTTGACAATACCCCACCAGCATGCAGCCCCGCGTTGTCATGGCGTTGGCCCCCCCATGCACGCTTAATTGACAATTAAGCCGGGGCTTTGAACGAACCCCGCTGCCTTTGATGTGTCCCTGTCCTGCCAGCGCGCATGCCGGCACCCCGCGAGAGCCTTTGTCTTCTTCTATTAGGGGACAGCAATTACTGTAACCACGGGCATTTATCTCGGGACCGGAGAGGCCGTTAAGCCCCAACCTTTATTTTCCCGTCGGAGCAGTGGCCAGCAGGAGCTGGCTGTGGCTATAGGGCTGGTGACAGCCCATTCGGAGGGGCTTTTGAGCCGGGCAGGAGTGATGGCTGCAGTGGCGGTGAAGGGCCCCTCTGGAAGGGTCAGGAGGGCTTGGCCGTGGGGGTTTGTTGGCCACCGGTGCTCGTATCCATCAACCTCACTGAGGAGGAGGAGGAGATGGGCATGGCAAGGGCCACCATGGGGTTTTAGGGCTGGTTTGGGGGTGATGGGCAGCTCAGCTGTGACTGCTTTGGGGTCAATTGGACCAGGCTGGGTCCAGCAGTTTTACAGCTCCCAAAATATCACTGGGTCCATCGCTGCTTAAATCTCCACCAGGAGATGTTTGGGGACCTGCTGCCTTGGTGGGGCAGTGCCAATGGGGCTGGCCCCACTGCCTGGCTGACCCCGTCTGGACTGGCCATGCTGGGATTTGAACTGTCCTTGCACCGCGTGCGGCGGCGGCTGGAGCGCTCAATGCCTTAACAGCTTAATGACAGCGCTGGGACACTGCCCGTGTCCTACCCCTGCGTGTCCCTGTCCGCCCCGTGACATCCCCCAGCAGGAAATGGTGGAGTTGGTGGCATGGGGCAGCTGGAGAATCCGTGTCCATGGACAAAGAGGGATCTCCTGCTCCTCCGGACGCCAACGGGGTCTTGCGAAAGGGCGGAATGGCAGCCGGGCAGGGATAAGAGCTGTAAAAGTCAAACATCCTCCCGGCCTCTTCTTGGGGACCCATCTGTCAGGCCTCAAGCCATCGTTTTTGACTATTTGGAGGTAAATCCTTAAAGCCCATCTACCTCAGAGGCTTCTCTCAGACTCTGGACTTTTCCCTTCCTAGGGGGTATTATCAGCGATCTTGGTTCCCTGTTTGATTTGAAGGTCACTCGGGGCTTTATCTCGGTGCCATGCCGTAGACTCTGCCTTATGCCATTTTTATCTTCAAGAGCCCCGAAGACAATCAGCGCATTGATGAGATTAGGTGACGCACCGCCCCGCTCCCCAGCCACCCCCTGCCTCCCACCCTGCATACAAAGGGCCGGCCGGCGCCCGTCGGACCCCGCCAAGCCCCCTCCCCTCGGCTGGGGGTCACAGCATTGCCTCCAGCCTGGCTCAGGATGTCCTGCACCGAAGGGTGGTCGTGGTGACCATCCATTCATCCATCCATCCATCCATCCATCCATCCATCCATCCATCCAGCAGTGCCTCCTCTGCAAATATCAGAATAGCAGAGCAATATCAGAGCAATCATCTATGCATATATATATATATAATATTTATATATATATAAATTTACATTATTTTTAGATATCTCTACCAATGGAGATAACAAACATTAAAAATAACTCAGTACAACTCCTGAGATTATTCCTCAACCCAAAGGGCAATTTAAACGGTTTAATTTTTCTTAAAGAAAAGCTCATCAATAAATGACCAGAGGTCCTTGGGTTTGTATCTGGATCCTACACGTTGTTTCTCGGGGTATGTGCTGGTACTGAGCGCGGACCCGGTGCCAGCGGTTGTAATGTTTTACTGTTGGGCGCATTGTGGGGCTCTGTGGGTACAGGGCGCTGTTAGGAGCTTTTTCCCTGTTTTATGGGGGGTAATTAGGACTTTATGACAGCAGCGAAAGGGGAGGGTCCAGTCCCCATAAACAGGTTTATAATGGATATAAACTATGCACCTCTGTAACTTAGCAAGATTAACACTTTAGGGACAATTTGAGTGGCAGCCCAAAAGTCAGAGCTGCCCTGGGGGCTGCCTGGACCTGCCTTGGGGAGGGTGAAAAGGTCCCGTCACCAACCCAGCTGCTTCCGCGGTGTCAGTAGCAGCATCGCTGAGCCCCCAGATCCCCCCAAAACCCCACGGGTGCTTTGCCGTTCCGGGTCCCCAGCCCCCGGGTCGGGGCAGAGCCGCGGCTGAGCCCCTGCTACTGCCCGAGGCGCCGGGGCCGGAGCGGAGCGCGGCCGGGAGCGCTTTGGCGTCGGGCATCGCTGGGGATTTGCTCGGTGTTTGCGAAGCGCCGGGTGAAAGCGCAGCCGGTGCCGGGGCGAGCGGCGGGAGCTGCTGCCGGAGGAGGTCCGGACCTGCCGTGCGGTGACAGGGGCTGCCGCTGCACGGGAAAGACATGGAAAAGCACAGTGGGTTCTTAAAAAGTACAATTTAATCGTATCAATATGACTTAAAGCAGAGGAGAACCAAGCTGCTTCCTTAGTTTTGCTTCCCAGAGACACAAGACTGAAACTGAGGGATTTCAAGGCAGAAACTGGGAGGGATTTTTTCCGATTTTCTCTTTTTTTTTTTTTTTTCTGATTTTTTAACACTCTCATCCACCACAGCAAAAACCAGTTTATGCCTAGAAAATAGTGTAAGCTTGCAATGAAAGCAGCAAAGTTATTGATCGCTGCCCTAAACCCTCCAATTGCTTTTTTTTCCCCAAAAAGCTGTGTTGGGGGAATGTGTCTGGCAATGAGCTGTAGGTGTGTGGGACCCCCCTGCCAGCCAGGCTGGGGTGTGGGGGCCGTGGGGTCTGGGGGCTGTCACGTTGCCCGTCCCCCTTGGCTGAAACACAGGGTTAAGGCTACGGGAGCCCGACCCCGCAGCTCGTCTGGGAACATGGGAAAGCAGTAAAACATTTCACGGGCAGTGCAGCTCGGGGGCCGCACAATAGCCGGGTCCCATAAACAGACTTTTATATTATGGCTGTTGCTCCAGTGAACTAAAAAAAACCTTAAAGAGGGCAGACTCCATGGCCAGGCCCATTCCTGGTGATCCCCATCCCAGGGAGAGGCTGAGGAGGAGTAAATCTCATTGTGTGGGGGCTGCTTCCAGCTGTGGAGATGCAGGAGGGTGACGGAAGGACAGTCGTGTTGGGCTTTGATGGCCATTGGAGCTCCTGCTCCTCAACTCAGGACCCCAAAGCCCCTCACTCGCTGCAGGAGGAAACCTTCATGTCCTGGTGCACATGGCTGGAGCTGTCCCCAGGCTTTCACCTTGGCTGTTGGGGGGCTGGGGAGGGGTCCCATGGGGGGTCCCAGTGGTTGTGCTGCCAGGGGACAGGTAGCTGTTGCCCAGGCAGATGGTTTAGGCTGGGCTGGAGCTTGCTGGGAACAGGGAGCTTGGAGGAAAGGTTCCCGATGTCATCAGGGAGCTCTGTGACAACAGCAATAACACCCTGTGCTGGTTTCCAACATTAATTATCTAATCTATCCAAATCCAACCCAACCCTGGGGGTGTGTAAGGAACAATAATGCTCGTCCCATTGTAGGAATGGGAAAAACCCAAAGCCAGGATAGTTGGTGGGGGCTGCAAGGTAGCCATGGCCAAAGAGCTTTTACCTTGGCAGACCCAGGTGCCCGTGGGCTTTGGGGACAGAGAAGCCCCCCACCAGCACAGCCCCTGCCTCCGTGGGAGTGGGGCCCTTGTGGGGTGACGATGGTGGCACCTCTGCCACTGACCTCGCACTCCTGGGGAGAGTTAATCTCCATCGAGACTCAAAGTCTTCAGCAGTTTTATCTAGAGACCCAAAATCTCGGTCACCAGATTATCTGAAAATCTCAGCATTGGTTATTGTCTCTCAAACAATTAAAGTCTTGTCCTTGGGATTGCAGGGAAAAGCTTGAAAATCAGCTTTTAACCTCTCATATGTTCTTAAAGACAGAACTCCAGGCATCTTGGCTCACGAGTTACAACCATCCTCAGCCGGGTACAGCATGATTTTGGGGATTCTTCTTCTTTTTTTTCTTACTGAAAGCTTCGCCAAACCCCAAAGAGATTGAAGATTGAGCAGAAACTCTGATTTTCTTTCCAAGAGGAGCCTCCTGCGCTCCTCATCTCTCCTTAAGATCACGATCAGAAGAAAGGGCTTTATTTTATCTCCCTTCCCATTGTTTGAGCAGCGCTGCAGGGTCCCGGGGCGGCAGCGGCCGGGGCGCACACACTCTGCACGAGGCCGGGGCCGCGGGGAAGAATGTGTGTGACAGTGCCCCGGTTGAGTAATGTTTACCCTGTTCACGGCAGGGACGTCCACTCGGGCCGGCAAATATCCACCTGCCAGAGGACATTCTTTTATTATCAGGGATAAAAGGGGTTTGCTGGGAAATGATCAGGAACCAGACATGGCGGGGAGATTCCTATCTGCGGGACGTGTTTAACCAGCTGATGGGGAAAATTCGGAGGCGATTGCAGAGCGACTTTGCCGTGGTTTTGGTGGAGGGCATGGGTAGATGTCTGCACTTTGGCAGGTGCTTTTGGCTCTTGTGGAAAACTCCTGGACTCAAATGATTGTTTGTTTCCTTTTCCTTGATGCAGAGATTTTGAGAGCAGCCCTTAGAGCATCCTCTGCTGAGCCAGCCGGCATCGGCTCTTCCCCTTGGGTGTCTGGGAGTAGGAGATCCTGAAATCCCAGGAGGAAGATCCTTTCCCTGGGTGGGTTTGGTACCTGGGGATGTCCATGTTGTGCTGGGATAGCTGAGAAGCTGCCAGCATCCTCCGCAGGCTCAGCCTCTCTGGCTGTGGGCATTCTGGGGAGCTGTCCCCAGTGCCACTGTGTGGTGGCCGGGGGTCACAGGCAGATGATGCTCTTGGTGGTCTCAGTCAGGAGGGTGGGCTTTGCTGCTGTGGTTGTCTTTCCCAGGAGAGCTGTGGCTGTCTGTCCATCCAGCGCTTCGATCCCAGGGCAGTTCAGTGAACCTGGCCGGGAGCACAGGGCCGGACTCCTCGTAATAAATGGCTTTTCGCCGTAGTCGTCAAGGCAGCCTTGTAAAAGACGCTTTTGTTTCCCGTGGGTTTTCCTCAGTTAATTATTTGTGATCTGTAGATGCCTTTCCATGACACATGGCTGATCATATGGTTATCAGTGCAGAGCGTTTTAGCCAAATTAAATATATTTATACAGAAGACCCGAGCTCGAGCCAGTTCTCCCTCCTTGGCCGTGGTGGGCTGCGGAATGGTTTGGAGGTTTGCGTGTGTCTGGTCCTTCCATCTTTCTGCAGGAATCTGTTAATCATGCACTTGTTGGGAGGGCAATTGGATGCAGAAAGGCCTGAGAGAAAAAAAGTGAGAGTTGTTACTGGGCAGCACTGGGCAGCACTGGGCTGGCCGGGGGCTGTGAGGAGCTGGGTGAACCTCGCGGAGGGGAGAGCTGGAGGATGTGGAGTCACTCCCCGCGGCTCAGGGTCCCCAGGCCGGTGTCTGAGAGCGGCAGGGATGTCACAGGAGTTTGCACAACAGATGCACACGGTGCAAATGAAAGCACGAGGGGTGCAGATGGGTGTTGAGGGCTGGACCGGGCTCCCTTCCTTCCCCACAGCATTGGGGTGGCGCAGGGGGGAGCTCAGCATCCCTTGCCACAATTTTACAATTATAATTCCAGGAGATGGGGTTGGGGAGAAGCTGGGAAGTGGCACTGGAGGAAGGGACACCTTATCCCGTGCCATCCCTCCTGCTTATCATTCAAAGGTGTCACTTAAGAGCTTGCACGTCAGTTTGCATCCTTGTGCCGCGCACACCGAGGGAGCTGGGGAGGGCTGGGGGCTTTTCCCCTTGGCAGGGTCACTTTCAGGGGGGTTGGCACAGCCAGGACACCCATGGGTGATGCCAACGCCTGGTGCTGTTTTGCAGGGGTGCGGTACAGCCAGGCAGCGAGCGGCGAGGCGGCATCGTCTGGGGCCATCAGCCACCACGGCAGCGGTGCCATGGTGACCACCAGCCAGGCGGTCCTGCAGCAGGTCTCCCCAGCCAGTTTGGACCCGGGCCACGGTTTGCTCTCTCCCGACGGTAAAATGGTGAGTACACCTGGTCTATTGTGGCGGCGGCGCTGATAAGAGAGCCCAGCGGGCAGAGCAAACACGCTTTCCCCGGGTTTCACACGCGGCCCGCGCCGAACAATGGGGCATTGTGGGGCTGGGACCGCGGCGCGGGCGCGCGACCGTCCCCACCGCCCGCCGCGAAGGCGAGGCTCGGCCCCGCGCTCCCCACGGGCAGGGGGGGGTTTCTGAGCATGGCCCATCACCCTGACAGAGCCCCGCTCCGGTTTTATCGATTGCGTGCCGCGCGGATGGAGCGCGCGCTGGGTGGATCGCTGTTTGTTTTCTCCTGCCGGTGACATGGGTGTTGATAAAATGCTCATTCATTATTTTTTCCCCAAGTCCTCCCTGGTTTGGAGTTTCACTGGGGAAGTGTTTTCCTTGCAGGTAGGGATCTCCTTGTCGCAGGGCATCACCCCAGGTATCTAACCTGCTAGTGCCAGCTCTGACCTCGCAGCTCCCCCCTTTCCCTGTCCCATTCCCACGTGCTCCAGGCTCTGCTGTGAGGGATTTGCTGGGCAGAGCTGCAAATTCCCGCAGTGACAGGCAGCAGAGATGGGACATCAGCATCCCCACCGTGTGCCCAGTGCCTCCCTGTGCTGGGTGCTGCACGGCCACTACAAAACAAATGGTTGTCCATACAGGGCTGGGTGTCCAGTGCCCGAGCGCTCGGGCTGCTCCTCTCTGCACTTGCCTGGCTGGTGCAAAGCCCTTCGGAGGAGCACGGGAAGGAGCAGGGCAAGGAGGGGACACAGGGGGATGGGGCAGGACAGGACAGGACAGCACAGCCCTGCCCCGGAGCAGGCTGGCAGAGGTTTGCGTGTGGCCGCTGCTCTTCCGGGAGGAGGTTGGGTTTTTTTCCTCACTGAAATCGAAAGTCAAACATGGCACTGGGTGGCGGGGCCAAGCTCTCGCTCTTCTCCAGTTTTCACTTCCATTTTCGGAGGGTTGGCTGTCCTGGGCCATCACATCAGTGTCCCTGTGAAGCTGGGTGGCTGTGGAGGGGCTGGGTGGCTGTGGAGGGGCTCATCCTCCCCTCCCTCAGCTATGGCACGGTTTAATTTTGCCTTTCCTTCTGCCACACTCTGGCTCCTGATGGTCATTGTGCGGCCCCTCAGGCTCAAACGCTGACCCTGCAAAGCCAAACATCCCCTGCCAAGCAGGGGGGGGATATTGGAGGGCAAAACCCCAGCCCTCAAACACGCTCCCTCCGCCCCGAACGCGCCCATATCTCCCCAGGGGTGTGTTGAGCCTTATAACCCTGAGCCTCCAAGTCATAAAATGAGTCAGGAATAAAGGCAGCAGCAGCAGGAGGCACCGAGTGCCCGGGGCGGGGGTCTGTGAGGACGAAGGGACACTGAGCTGGGTGGCAGAGGCTGCCAGCACCCTCCTGCCAGCTGCTTTTGCAGAGTTTGTGTCTGAGGGGTGGGTTTGGGGGAGCAGAGGGACCCTCGGATGGGGCAGAGGGAGCTCACAGGCTGCATGGCAGAAAGCTGCCTGGAAACACAATGGATTGAACTGGGAAAAGCAAGGTACTGAGTGCAGTCAGCAGCGGTGTGCAGCTGCAGAAGCTGAATTGTCCCACTGCACAGCACCGTCTGGGACCGCTTGGGTCCTCTGCCAGCTTATCTCTGATCTTTAAGAAGGACTAGCTAGTGCTTGCAAGTGATTTAATAAAAATATGCTGTAGGCTGTGGTTTCTAGTAAGTAAACATGTGCCTTTAATACCCCACACGAAACCAAAAGTTGCCAAGGAAGTTGCTGCATCTGAAGGCAATCGATTTTTTTCAGGGAGGAGCATTACTGAGGCTGCAGAAAGCTTTGGAGGTTCGCTCTTTCGTGCTCCGGTGTTGCCTTGAGCTGTGGTAGTGCCAGAGGGTCTCCCCTGAGTGTCCAGTGTCTGGAGGGTCTTTTCCAGTCACCCCATCTCCAGAGGATTTTTTTTTGGGTGCAGGGCTTTGGGTCTAAGCCCTGCCGTGAAATGATCCCGGGGTTCAGGCGAGTGCACTTGCCGTGAGCTGTTTGACTTGTGCACCCAAGTGTGGTGTAACCTGGCCTTGAAGAGACTTTGAAAGTGGAAAATACCGGATCAGGAAATATGAGTCACTCCCGGGCTTTGGAATTTATTGATGGATTTGTTTCAGTTGCAGCCAGGCTATCTCCAACCCACATGTGCAAAATAAACAAGGTGCTGGAGCGGTGTCCAGAAATGTCACACGCAGAGCCAGAGGGATGGCTCTGCCTCGGGGTGGAGGTTGCTCAGTGCAAGAGGTCTCATTAGAGGGATTAGGAGAATGTGCAGCAATTAAAGAAATCAGGCACTTAGTCCAGGGGAGCAGCTCCAGTCCTGGCACACTCCGAGTGCCTTTGTGTGTCTGATCCCTAAACACTGACCTGAAATCCCAGGAAGTGGCTCTGGCTGAGCACACCCAGTTCACCTCACCAGTGTCCTGCCTGTCTGCAAAGTGGTGACTCAGATCATCACCGTGAGGCCCTTTTTATCTGCTTTCTGTCCTTTTTTTCTTTACTGCCCAACTTTGTGTTTCCCACTTTTCCTCTACACCCATGACAGGTAGAAGTTAATGAGCATTGAGAGTCCCTGACAGCAGGAGCTTGGATGTGAGGGACAAAATGGCAAAGACTCGGGACGTGCCGTGTCCCGGTGCCGTGCTCTGGTGGAGCTGGAAGCCAGTGCCAGCAAAATCCTGCACAGCTGCTGCTTTGCTGTGTGTTAACCCGATGTTCAGGGGTCCCAGAGGGGTCTGCAGCCCGGGGCGGTGGCAGCTCGCCTCTCGGGATGGGGGTTTTGCTGATCCCAAACAGATCTCCCCCATGAAGCGCGCGGGCGCCTCGGCTGTGTCTCTGATGGTGACTGTCCCACCTTGCTCCCTGGCAGATCTCCGTTTCGGGAGGTGGACTGCCCCCGGTGAGCACCCTGACCAACATCCACAGCTTGTCCCACCACAACCCACAGCAGTCCCAGAACCTCATCATGACGCCGCTCTCAGGAGTCATGGCCATCGCACAGAGTAAGCGCGCGCCCCGAGCTCACCTCCGCACCCCGAGCTCACCGCTGTGCCCCGAGCTCACCTCCGCACCCCGAGCTCACCCCCGCGCCCTGAGCTCACCCCCGCACCCCGAGCTCACCTCCGCGCCCCGAGCTCACCCCCACACCCCGAGCTCACCCCCACACCCCGAGCTCACCCCCGCGCCCCGAGCTCACCCCCGTGCCCTGAGCTCACCTCTGCGCCCCGCATGGACCCCTTGTCCTGCAGCGGGCAGGAGGACACCTTGCTCGCTCGCACTGGCCCTGATGTCCCCGTTCTGCTCTGTCCCTCATCCCAGGTCTGAACACCTCGCAGGCGCAGAGTGTACCCGTTATCAACAGCGTTGCTGGCAGCTTGGCAGCTCTGCAGCCGGTCCAGTTCTCCCAGCAGCTCCACAGCCCGCACCAGCAGCCGCTGATGCAGCAGTCGCCCAGCCATATGACACAGCAGCCTTTTATGGCCACCGTGACTCAGCTGCAGAACTCACACAGTAAGGGTCTGGGTGGGAGCTATGAAGGGAAGGGACCACAAAATGAGTTGAGATGGAAAATAAGCTCCTGCCCTCGCCTGCCACCTCTCTCCCATGGGTACCAGCCAGAGCGGGGCTGTGAGCGGGGTGCGTGGCGACGCGGGATGGCCACATCCCACCCCATCCTGTCCTTCTCCAGTGCCACCCACCGTGTCGCATCACCCATCACTGATGCCCTGTGGGTGGGATACAGCCCCCCCACCAGCATTTGGTACAAACTTTTATTTTCCCTTCCATGTTCTTATCGCTAAAGCACGTGCTGTGCCAAAGGAGGCAGCTGGGTCTGTTCCATCCCTGCAAAGCAAACGCTTCCCTGCTGTGCCCCAAAGGGATCCAGCTTCACCCCTCAGGCTCATCCATCATCCTGGCCCCATTCTTTCTCCAGCACTGGTCTCTGCAGAGCTACTGGTGTCTGGTTCAGCCCCTTAGTCCCCACTGATTTCCCTGGGGGAGCTGGTAGCTGAGAAATCAGTGGCTTAGAGGTGGTTTCTTTCCGTGGCTTGTTTTACCTCATTCATGTCCCCGTGATGCTCGTTCCAACCCAGCTTGTCTCCCTCCCCTCCGCAGTGTATGCACACAAACAGGAGCCTCCCCAGTATTCCCACACCTCCCGCTTCCCCTCGGCGATGGTGGTGACGGACACCAGCAGCATCAGCACGCTGACCAACATGTCTTCCAGTAAGCAGGTAACGGACGTGGCTGAGGGGCTGTTTCTCCCCTGGAAATGGGGCTGGAGGAGGGTGTAGCAGAAACCCCATCCCGCTGCCTGTGCTGTGCCCATGTGGGCAGCTGAAGATGAGCCTCAGGGTGCTGAGAGCCCCGTCCCAGCCCCTTCACAGGCACCCAAAAACCTGCTTGCAGATGGCAAACAGGATGGGGATTTGGGTGATGGTCTGGCTGTGCTGGCAGAGGACTTGTCTAAGTCCTGGTGATACCAGCCAGGCCATGCTCATCCCTGGGACAACTTCATCAGAGTGGGAGCATCCTACTGGGGTTCAGATTGGGCTGAGGAGGTCAGGACCAAGCAGGCTCTGCTGCCTTTGTGTCCTGGTTGGAGTCAGGTGGAGGAGCTGGACTCTGATGTGCCCTGACCTCCCTTCAGCCCATAAACCTTCATCATCTGCCCGGTGCAGGTGTCAGACGGGACTTATCCTGGTTCAAATCAGGTGTACGGGGCCTTACTCAGACAATGGTCCCTTTCTAAAAGCCAGCTCTGGGGACTGTGGGAAATATGTGGCCCTTATTGATTGTTAGATAAATAAGAGAGAGCCTTGAACTTGCATTCAGATAAACTTTCTTACTGAGGTTTGACAGGGGAGAGGAAAAAAATGTCTGCAATGACCACAGAGTAAATACAGCGTGGGATTGCTGTGAGACCCCCCCGTGAGCGCCCGGCGGGGGCAAAGGAAGAGGAGAGGTTGGGACAGGGGCTGCCCAGGGGGGTTGGGGTCCCTGGGAAGGGGTGATGAATGCCACCACCCCCAGCTCAGGCTCCCACGCTTTGCAGCGCTGGGGGTGAGCATCCATCTGCGCCCCCCGTGGCGGGCGGGGAGCGGTCAGGCGCGGCCGCGCTCCTCGGCAGCACCATTTCCTCCGCGCGGCTTTATCGGCCCATCTGGTGTGCGCTCAGCCCGAACCGCCCCTGATTAATGCTGCCCTCCCGCCATGGGCTGCCTTTGATGCTGGGCTGGCCCAAAGGAGCCCTGGGCACACAGGAAATGTCCCTGGCAGGGAGATAGCGCCCGGCCATCCCCGCTGCGATCAGCCTACCTTGACCAGCACTGCCCGGGGTGCTGGGAGCTGGCTGCCTCGGTTTTCCTCCTCCATCACGCTTTTGCACTTTAATTAAAGCAGGAAGAGGCTTCACAGCTCAGGAGGGGGGTGATGGGGCCGGGTCCCCACGGCAAATGGGTGCAGAATGCCAAAGGGGCACCCACCCATCCCGTTAGCCCCCTGTACGTGATGAATGAGCTGGTTCAGCAAGCGCCGGGGGCAGGATCTGGCCCCTGTCCCCTCGCACTGGGCTGGAGCAGACACTGGGGTCACATTCCCCCAGTATAGCCCCCAGCCCCTGGGGCCTCTTTTCCTTCCAACCGCTCGACTTTCAAACTAAAAGTGGAAAAATTTCTCTTTGCACGTTGATTTTTTTCTCAGTGGTCACCCAGGTGATCAGCGAGGGGTGAATGAAGTGCTACAGGGGCAGCACCAGAGCCCCATAAATGCTGCTCACCCCCCAAATGCCTGAATATTTTTGGTGATTTGGGTTTTTGTCACTGCCTGGGGCCATCCCTTGGCTCCTCCACGCTTTGCCTTGGCTGGCACAAGGTTGCCTGGCAGAGATGGGCTCCCCTGAGGCGGGCAGAGAGGGCAGGAGGGTCCCTGGGTCCCCAGGGAAGTTGTAGCTTTTGGGGCACAGTTTGCTGGGCGTGGGCTGGGTGCTGCTGGTGGGAGCACGTGGATAAACCCAGGGGGTGCAGAGCCCACCTGAAACCCCAGTTCTGGGGGGGCTGCACTGCTGCCGTTCCTGCTGGTGGGGATGGAGGGTGCAGGGATGTCCCCTGTCCCCCCCAGCTGTCCCCTTGCACCCGCTGCTGCAGGTCACTTATCAGATGTTGTTGTTTAGACCTGGAAGGGGCAAATACCTCCCGGTTCCTTTGACAACGCTTGAGGCCGAGCCACCATTTTTATTACGTTAGCAAACACCTGATAGCCGCGGCCCGTCCCTAATGACATGTCACAGGAGGCTCCTGGCGTCTCCTTATCTCCCCGTTACGATGTTTGCTGTGTGCTCCAGCCCACAAGGTCACTCGCAGCTCCTGGCCACCCCCCACCAGTGACTGAGGGGACCCACCCAGGGTGGGGGACCCATCCCCAGGGATGGAGATGTGGCTGCTGTGGTGGGACTGATGCGGTGGTGACAGCTGCTCGGCTCCTTCCCCAGAGGTGACAGCAACACTGGGGGACAGTGATGAGCTGGTCCCCAGCCCCGCTCCCACCCTGAGCACAAGCTCCTCACGCCTGGCTGCTCTTGGCAGCGCTGCTTGGCTGCGTGGCACAATCTGCAGCAGGCTGGGCACAAACAGACCCTTTTAAAATTATTATTATTTTTGGGAGGGGGTGGCAATATCTGGCTCAGAAAGTATTTTCCCATGGCCTCCCTTTCAGGGGACGGCTCAGAGCCAAGCAGGGCTTGGATGACACCACCAAGGTCTCAGGGTCGTGCGGGAGGTGATGCCTCCAGATGCTTTGCAATGTCCCCAGAGAGTCCCCCGCGGTGCTGCCTTCACCTCCTGCCCGCCGGTCACTGTGCTGCTCTCTCCCTCCCCAGTGTCCCCTGCAAGCCTGGTGATGCTCCACACCTCGCTGCTTTTGCACATAGCAACGGGATCTTATTTTCCACAACACCCCGCCGGTGACCCGCGCGCCGAGCCCGGGGAGTTGCCAGAGCGACGCCCGACGCCGCAGCGAGGAGCCCATCAACCAGAAACGGAGCCGGGGGCTGGAGCCTCCCCGCCGCCCATCCGCGCCCCTCCGGGGACGAGCCCGGGTTCGCAGGACCGTGCCTCTCCTTCCCTCCATGCAGTATTTCCAAGATGTATCTTGGGGATTTTTTTTCTGAAGTATTTGCCTTCCAAGAGGCCGTTGGCTCTCCCGAGGATCCAGGAACAAGCTGTCCTGGGAACTGGCAGAAGGGGAAGATGGATCATATTTAAGTTATACTCCTCCACCGGATAGACTGAGAGGGACTTGGGTCTGTTACTTGGTGTTTGGAAGGAGGAATTGCATGTGCTGTTGAACTGAGCCAATTAAACTGTAAATATAGGTACAGTCTGCTCCATCCTCCCCCTTCCCTGCTCCTATACATAGAGATTTATATAAAAGAAGTAAATTTTGTCTAATGGCTGTAAAATACTGTAATTAAGTGCAATTCCCCTATCTGTATATATTGTTCCCAAATCTTTCCTCTTTCTCCCTTTTCTTTTTTTTTGGTAAAGGTCAGAGCTGAACATGGTTTTGGTTTTGTATTTGTGTTCTTCATTTAAACAAGTTAATTCACGAGGAAAGAGCCGGGCCTATGCAAGGACACCAGTCAGGCAGCACCAGTCTCTGCTCTGCCAGAGGACAGGCACATGCGTGTCCTCTGCACGGTGACATCCCAGGAGAAGGAAGGGCACAGGGTGAGATGAACAGAGCCCCAGCAGGACCTGGACAATCCATGTGGGGACAACTGCCGCTACAGAGAGCTCAAGGGACTCTTCTGCCTTTGGGGACTCTGAGATGGACTGTTTTGGGGTGGGGAGTGCTCAGCACCCCAGTCAACACATCTAGACTGCTGGGAAGCGTGCAGTGTCAGCAGTTTTCAGGTGAGCCTGTAGCATCTGCTGATACAGAGATGATTGAGGCTGCAGGAAACTCTGGTGGGATCTTCCTCAAATGGGGTTCAGAGACCGTCTCCCTTTTCTGCTCTCCTTGGGGTGTGGAAGGGACTGGGTGTCCAGTTACTGCCTCGTCTCCTGCCCAGTAAATGGCCAGTACAGGTGGCTTTTTTTCTGCCTTTAGCTGGTTGTTGGCTCCACCCTTATCAATAAACACGGTGCTCTTGTCCTCGTGGTGTCACCTCTGAGCCACAGCCGGACAGACAGGCACTGGGCTGTGATGTGAACATGCTGTGAACCAGCCCCCCCAGCTACCTGCCTTGTCTTGCCCGGCAGCGGCTCTTGGAGGAAAAGCTTCACAGCAACATCTCCAGCTTGTGATGAGCCCACCTCTGTGGTGAGGGCACATCCTGGCTGGGCACCCACTGAGGACACCAGGCTCCACACCCTCCAGAGCCCTGAGGGGGTTTAGGTGCCCAAGTCCTACCTCCCAACGCTGTGCGAGCTGTAAGAGGCATCGTCTCCTCTCCCACGAGACACGAGCTGCTCCATCCCCGGTCCCCTTTGGAAATGGATCCAGTGCTCCCCAGCTGTGTATGCTTTTCCCTAAACTGCAGTGTGTGCCAGCTGCTGAGGGTGGTTTAGAGAGGCAGAGAGCAGTAGAGGTGCCCGTGGATGGATGACACTGCTAAAAAGAAAAAACACTGGACACTTTCTTGGGGCAGGAAAAGTCTTTTGCTCTGTTTGTATAAGGTCAAGCACAAGTGGGACCCTGGCCCTTGCTGGGACTGACAGGGGTTGCCCTACAGTGAATAAGTCATCACGAATTGGAGGCCAATATCAGAATGACATTTAATTTAATGTATACCATAATTAAACACCATTTCTTCTGACTTATTGCTGCTGTGTGGTCTGTAAAGTCCCCAGTCATCGTCTGCTGTAGTTTGGCAGATGCTGGTCCAGCAGGAGGCAGGGACACAGACTGGTGGCAGTGACGTGTCCCTCCTGCTGTCCCTTGCGATGATGATCTAGGTTTCTACCTGTCTGGACGTGGTGAGTCAATTATTTCAGATGAAGCCCAGGGTATTCTGTGATTCTGTATGAGCCAACAATAACAAGAGGCCCTAGGAGGTTGGGAAACCGGTGTCCTCACCCTCCTAATGATGCACTAATGATGTTGCCTGTAGTCCAGCACGGTTTATTCCTCGTCCTCTGCCAACTTTAGCAGCCGAGTGTTAAGCAAACCAATTAGGAGGTGAGTGCCAGACAAAGCCAAACCCATCTTCTTTGGATACTGAGCCTGCAGGTCAGTAAAGCGCGAGGGGGAGGCAGGAGGGCGTGCTGCCCTCACTGTAAAGCTTGTGAAGATCTTTGATTGCAAAGAGCTACCAGAGCTGAGTGACTCAGGGCACATCAGTCGGAAAGGGAGGCCCTTCTGAAGATGCAGTGCAGGGCTTTGGTTTTAAGCACCCTCAAAAATCCCTGTTTTTGCTTTCACACCCTTTTTTTTTTCTTGTAAGTTAGGTGTGTTATGTGGATTCTTCTACTTATGCCAACTACATTTTGCTCCTTGAGTGGCTTGTGAAGCAAAGTGGGCTGAGCTTTCCCCAGCTGATGCATATCCAGCATCAGGTTAAATGGGTCCTGCAGAGGAACCAAGCAGGAAGGAGGGGGAGAAAGAGGCAGGAGATAATCTGCTGTAGATGAGCTGGTGCTCCAAGGGGAGTGGTACATTTTGGGGGTGATTTCTGCACCAGCTTTTAAGGCAGACGCAGATGGGGAGGTGTGGGGTTTAGAGTGTGAAATTGATGTGTAAAGCACTGTTTGGTGAGTGAGTGGCCTGATATCAGTGCTGCTCTCTGGAAATCCTCGCAGAGAAGGTAAGTAAAAACCTTGGGGGATGGAGATTCTGAGATGCAACCCCAGCAGAGAGGGACCTGGTGAGGGAAGGGGGATCAAACCAAAAGAAAAGCGGGTAAAAAAGCTTTCCAAAGAAAGACTCTGATGGAGAAGGTGACTACCATGGACCAAAGAGCGTGTGATAAAGTAGGCAGGATAAAGTCAATAATACGAATAGCACAAATGATTAAGAACAGATAGTATTTACCCAAGAGGTGTGAATTTCTGGAGGTGCCAAACAGCTCTCTGTGTGCCGTCACCCACCCCTGGGTAGCAGGAGATGGGAAGGTAGAAAGCATGATGGGTTGCTAAAGGATGCTGTGGATTCTACACATAGAAAGGTTCCCTTGCTTTGGATTTCACCTCTGACTGAGGAAACCTTTCTGCCCTGGGAAATACCACCCAAAACTGCTTCCCCTGAGCAGCCTCTGAGGCTGCTGGGTTGGGGCTGTCCCTGCCCAGACCTCACCTTGTGCTGGAGAAGCACTGGGTGGGGTGTTTGCTCCAGCAAACTCCCTGCCTGCCTCATTAAATTGCTGGAAAATACGATGTAATGTTAAATGAGGCTTCTGGAAGACTTTATTTTTTCTTTTCCCGTTGCTGTTGGGCACGTTGTGTTTGTCCGTGATGCAGTTGTTATGGAGCAGAGAAACTAGCAGAAACACGACCAAGTTCGTTTATGACCAGTAGAGTTTTACAGGGCTGGGTGATTATTTTACAGTTCAAAGCTGTTCACAAGGGAATTCCTTACACATGGGGATCTGCAGGCTGCCACGAGGCTTTATATGTTCATATCAGCCTGCAGCCTCCTTCATTGCAGGGCACAGGGACAGCGCTGTGGTTCATTTGAAATGCAGATGTGGGTGCAAAGGAAAAATCCCCTAAATTTCAGCGTTACCAAGACCAAGGAGTAACACCCAGGGTCAGGGCTGCCGTGGCTTCTGCAGTGCCAGGACCTGCTCTCTCCAGGGAGGCATCGCCCAAAGCTCGCTGTGTGTCGGTGCTCCTTCTCCAGCCGGGACAGGCTGTGGGGCAGGGAAAGAGCACGGACGGGCACGGGGGAGCTCTGAGAGGTGCAGAGGTGGGATGTGGGAGGGCTGGGCAGGAGCGTGACCTCTCCTTTACCTCCAGAGGAGAGCGCAGCCCGGTGACACCTGCCCCGACGGGTAAATCCCATGCCCCGACCGCCTCCTGTTTGCGCAGCAGCAGGGGCGATGCTGCTGGCGGAGTCACTGGGTCACAACCAGGTTAGCGCCGCCCTCGCCTGCCCCAGAGCCGCGATAGGGCTTTATCAGACCGCGAGCATGAGCCCTCGGCGTGGGGCTGCCGCGGAGCCGGGCTCCCTGGCGGTTATCACCTGCGTAATTGTGGGGAGGAACACAGCCAGGGAAACCCCATGCAGGGCCAGACCTGTGTGCTGGCTGCTGGAGAGAGGGCTGGGGCACGCTGGTGCTGGGTTCCCTGTCCCCAGGTGTGTGACAGCAGAGCGGTGGCGGTGCAGACCTCGCTGCAGGGGCTGGAGCAGTGCCAGGGCTCACCAGCCATCCCCAGTGCTCCAGTGTGACCGGTCCAGCTTGCATCGACTGTCACCAAGCACATGGATTGCTAAGGAAGGCCCAGGTCATTCCCATGGAGGAGCAGGTGTCTTGCTGGCTGTGAAGGCAACGGCCTCTCCAGGGACACCGAAATACAGCCGAGCTATGTCAGCAACTTTAAAAATGCCGTTTGGCGCGCGCGGAAACGTAACGTGGTTACACAACAGCACCCGGCTCCAAACGCGCCGCGTTTCCAGACTGGTTCTGCCAGTCCAGCCAGGTGGCCGGATCTGCTGGAAATTTCGGCAGGAAAAGCAGCAGCAGCAGCAGCGTGGGGCTGTGCTGGGGCTGTGCTGGGGCTGTGCTGGGGCTGTGATCCCCACGGCTGCAGCCTGCGCCCCGCACACCGCTGCCCGGCCGGTCCAGCGCTGCCTCCCTGCGCGACGGGTCAGAAGGGAAAGCATTGTCAGTCCCCTGCGGCCAGCAAACACGCTCTGCCCTTTGAAGCCTCTGAGTGGATTTGGTTGGGCTGGTGGCAGCGTTTGAGGAGCACACAGAGAGGAATGCTGAAAGTGCTTGTGTCGGGAGGCCGGGCTGTTTGCAGACGCTGCCAGCTCCCCGCTGCGCCGCGGTCTGGCTGCGGGAGCAGGTATAGGGAGCCGGAGAGTCCCTGTGCCAGCTGGGTGGCAGCTTCAGGCAGTGTGCATTGATCCCATCTCCTGCCGACATGGGGTTTCCATGATGCATTTGCAGAAAGTCTTCACAGGTCTGTGAAAAATCTGAAAAGCTTTGATGGATTAAAGAGATGTGACTCATGAAGACCAGCAGCAGCAAAGAGCACCATAACCGTTTGCTGTCCTCAACCAAAGCACTGCTGCACGCTCCCAGCAGCCAGAGAAAACCTCGCTCTGCCTGCTCCAGTGCATCTCCAATTGCTCCTGCAGCTCCAGGTGCTCTGACCTCCCTCCCCACCCACTGCTGTGCTGCCCTGCACCAGCCTCCCCCCACCAGCCAAGGGACCAGCAAATCTGGGGGCTCAATGGTCTGCAAAGATTTCAGGAAGCCTTGATATCCCACCATCCTCCTACCAAGACAGGCCAACACAGGCGATGCTCTGCATCCCACAGCGGAGCAGCCAGGGCTGCCTCTCCCGCTGCAAGCACAGCAGGTCCATCCCTGCAGCCCTGCACGTCAGCTGCAGCAGAGTCTGGCCAGCAAACCTCATGAGATGCTCCACACCGTTTGCTCTGCAAAGGTCCTTCATGGTCAGATGCTCAAGTCGCTCGCTTGCCTTCTCACTGTGAGTGCTACGAGATCTCCTGCACAGATGAGATGGGAGAGACACCGCCCTGGGTCCTCCGGGGACAAAGGACAGATGCTTTGTAGAAGGAGTCTGGTTGCACCATTTCATTTAATCCTGGAGGGTCTTCTTCCCCCTCTGTGGATGGTGGATGGCCAACAGGTCCTGCAGCAGCAGCCAGGCAAAGGAGTGATGTGTGTGGCCACAAGCCAGTGATGGGAGCCCCGTGGGGGCCACTGGCATTGGGGCAGGGGGAGAGGTCTCTGACCCCCCCAGACTTTATTTCTCTGATCCAGGGATAAAACTTAAAAGTCAAAAAACTCAAATGTGCACTAAAGAGTTGTCCCATCCCAGCATGGGTGTAATGCAGAGCCACAGAAAAACTAACATCAGACCTTTTATGTTATCTTCTAATCCAAGGAACATTTTGATTTAACTTTTATATTCAGCAACATTAATTCTCCTCTCTGTAATTAATATGCTGCTCAAATGGATTCTTAATCACAGATAAATCACAAATCTACACACTCAACTGTTATGCTTTTCGAGTAATAAAAGAGATCATTTGTCTTCCTCAGATGAACAGAGACCGACTAGCACACCATTTCCCCCTTTATGAAGAATTCATTTGCCTTAGAAAGAAAGCCTTTAAAAAAAAAAACCACATTGCAAGGATTTCTTGAATAGGGGATCAAAGCTCCCACACTGCTGGAAACCATTTTTGCTAAATAAGATGTGGGTAAAGGAAAAAAAAGTAAAAGTTTTCTGGTAGCGGTTGGGATTACGACACCCTTGGGAGGGACGAGGATGTGGGGTCAAGAAGTTGTGACCAGGTTAGCAACACAGGGAACAGAAGGGGAGGACAAAGGAACAGAAAGTGGAAATGGACAGATGAAGGAGGAAGCATGTTTCTTTGCCGAAAGAGAATGGATGCTACATCAATTCATACTGAGAGCTAAAGGGTGAGGGCCTGTTAATGGATTGGGGGACACAGCAGGGATCAGAGGTCACGAGAGCACTCAGCCAGGCTAATTGACTGTTATGTGCATATTAGTGATGATAATGCAGTGGGGTGGTGGGACGTGGGGAGCAGATATGCAAAAGTTCCACTGACAAGCGCCCTAATTCCCGTCTTCCACCTGCTAAACAATGCACACACACACATACAAAGGGTATTTGCCTTGGCTGTCTCTCTCCAGGAGGGAGCCCGTGGCTACAGGTATCTCTGACCTGATTGTTCATGGGATGAAACAAACTTGCTCACCAGATTTGCTTTGCAACCTTAGGGGTTTTTATTTCAGCCTGACATGCATGACCCGAGGATCTGACCACCACATCTCACCTGAGCTGCTTCTGCACCGTCACAGAGGTCCTCGGAGCATCCCTGTGGGATGAGGGGCTGCTTTGGGGTCAGGAGTGACCCTGCTATTAATCACCTGACTGTTCCTGCTGCGGTCCCAGGGTCTGTCTGCAAGAATAACAAATGAAAGGGGAGAACCACACAGCCTGGGCTCTCCCCCACGTCCCAGTCCAGTCCTCGGGCGTCCTGCCAGCAGCTCCAGGCAGAACAAGGTGAGCACTTACCCTCCTCTGCTATAACTTCATGCCAGCCCTGGTGTGCTGGAAGCACCGTGTTCCCTGGCACATACAAGCAGGTGCAAGGGGGTTAATGTAAAGACCACAAGATGGTCCTATAACTGCTGCATTCACCCCATCAGAGTGTGGCTGTGAGGTGTTGATGCCCCCTTGGCTGGCACAGGCAGCTGCCTCCTCCTTGCTGTGGTGTGGATAGAGTGAGAATTCCCTGGCAGGAGATATTTTGCTTTCTCTTTACAAGTTTGGAAAATTATAGGGAACAAAGCATGTCATCCTTTGCCTTGTGATGTTTCTGCAGCACGCACCTAAGAGTGGTCCTTTGCTGGGAGGCTTTAGGTCACCTTGCTCAGCAAAGAAGGAGCAACACAGAAAAAGAGTGAAAACAGCTCTGGTTGCTCCAGATCCAGGATCAGTTTTGAAGGTCAGGTGCAGTTTTGATCAGACTTTGGTGGAATCGAGCTCCAGCCTGGCAAGCACTGCTAATAAAACAGGATTGTCCAGGTGACATCGGGCTGCTGGAGCATTAATCACCGCATCCGGGGCTGGGCTGGGCTGAACTGCCCGTGCTCGGGCACCACACTGGCAAAGGCCTCGCTGGTCATCTGATGTCAGCGCTGATTGGCAATTAGTGACGAGTAATTGAGAGAGCAGCACTGGGGAAGCAAAGCTGAACCCGATGCCGCGACAAGAGCAGGTTTGCTTTGCATTCGCTTCAGTTGCTCCATTTTTGTCCTTCTTGGACTTCTCCCTTTCACCCCCTGACACCCAACGTGACCCCTTGGAGCCCGAGTCCCAGTGCTGGCCCCTCCAACTGCTCCAGGGCAGATGATCTGGGAGGAAGGCAGCTTGTCTGCACGTGCTGGAAGGTGGAAGCGTGCTGCCAGGGCTGCTCCTGCCAGAGGATCCCCGCTCCTGGCACCCAGCCGGTGCCCAGCGCTGTCACCTCGGGAGCAGAGCTCCTTGCTCCTTACACAAAGGGATTTCCCAGTCAATGGATGGACAGGATTTTTCCCATTTCCTCACTCTTGAATGTGCTGACAGCATCTCTCGGTGAGTGATGGATATTGGAGATGATTTATAGTTCTTTGTTATACAAATGCCTCCACATTCTTCCCCATCCTCTCACAGCAACCATTAGTCACTTTTCCCAGTGGAAAAGCAAGAGCCTCAGCCTGGGAATGGCCCGAAGGATGTGGCACCGAGTCTCTGTCCCGCGCTGGCTCTATTCGCGGTCAATGTGCCATCGGCAACGGCGCGGTGACACCTCCGAGGGAAGCAGCGTCAGTGCCGTGGTGCTCTGCACCCACCCGGGGCTCCGTGGGGCTGTTTCCAGTTGTCTGCCAGGAAGTCAAAAGGTTGGCAAAGAAAAAGCGCTATAAATCAGGCAGATGGAAGCTGCGGGGAGGGGCACATTTGTGCCATTTTTCATCTCCAAGTTTGTAATTAAAGCAGTGACCGCTACGGCAGGAACAGCCACTGCCTTGTCTCTCTTAGGGCTCTCGGGTTTCGGCAGTGTAAAGGTTTAGTCCTTGAGATTTTTTTTATTATATAAAATTGTTTTTGCAATGCTGTTGTTACTTCATTGGATTTCTGTTTGTTTTACTTCAAGAACACCAGGAAAAATATCTGTATTGTTTGATCTGATCTAGGGTAGTAGGAAACTTACCTGTACTATTGGGTCTCACAGTTTATCAGAATGAATAAATACATTAATTAAATAAATTCTGATCTTAATCTATGCAAAGTTTCTTGATTGCCCTGAGCAGCTGAGCCAGTTGCTGGGTTGCTCCTGCCATTGCCTCCAGCGTTTCTTTCTTCAAGCACAGTTGTGAGGTTGGATTGTATCAGTGGAAATCAAGGATTAAACAAATTAACCGAGCACATTCCTGACTTTAATTTGGGTGTCAGTGGGGCTGCTAACTGGCTCGATGTCAAACGCAGGCTGAAATGCTCTGTCGATGTGGGTCTTAAAGTCGGGAGGGTAATACAGGACTGAGCCCTAAATATTTTTTAAGAAAAATAGGTTTGAATCAAACCAAGGGAGAATATTCCTCTGTTTTCACTTGTTGCAGATCATAAAGGAAATTCCCAATCGATCGAGAAACGAAGAGAATATAAACCAAGGGATGATCCAGGCAATGAAAAGTGCTAATTTTGCTTCCTCAGAAATATCTAGAGCACAAGGTTACATCTTTAAGAAGCAGAGTGGTGGTGCCCAGCGGAGATGATCATCTCTACATGCCAGCGCTGTGATGGATAGAAGCTTGTCCCTTTGAAACCAGCTCACAAACCACCAAAGCCCGGACATGTACCAACAAAAAACTTCCCACAAAAGCCTTTTTTGTCCTTTTCTTCAGCCGAGCCCTTCGTGAAGAAATCAACGAAGCAATCAACGCAATTAACCTGCCCTCAGGAAGAGACCAGAGGACAAAACGCTGCCACGGGTTTATAAAGGTGTAGAACAGTTTTATGGCTCATATGTTGGATATGATATTGCTGATTAGAACTCTTGGAGGTGATTAAAAGATTTAAGATAAAAAGGGAAATAGGGCAACAAACACTCTGCTCCCGACCGGGCCCCTTCCCTGCAGTAACGGGGTCCGGAAGGGGCCCGGTCGGGAGGGACCCACAGCTGCACCGCTGGCCTGGAGCACCCGGGGCTGGGCCCGACCTCTGCAGCAGGGAATGGGCCGCTGCTTCCCGCCCTCGGGGTGGTTCCTCCCGGTGCCCCGGGCCTGGTGCGGCCTATAGCAGAATACAACCCGGGGGAGCCTAACTGCGCGGTTGCCATAGCAACGCGGCGCCATGACACCCCCCTCCCCACCCCGCCGCGTGGTTGCCCCTACGCTCCCGGAAGTAGTCGCTACTTCCGGGAGGCAGCATGGAGGCGCAGGAGCTGTTTCGGCGCTTGGGTGCCGGTGCTCGGTTTGACGTTCGGCGCTTCGGGGAAGATGCGCGGCGCTTCGGGGTGCGGTGACACCGGAGGAGGCTGGGACCGGCGTGGGCCCCGTCCCCTGCGAGTCACGGGCCCCTGGGTTTGATGTGTTCCACGCGGAGAGACCCCCCCCCCTCCCCGGGCCTACGTCGGGGCGGCGCGGGGGTCTGGCCAGGGCGTCTCACCCTTTCGCCCGCTCTCTCCCCCAGGTGATAAAGGGGAGCGGTGGCAGCGTCTCGCTGGAGAACCTCGACTTCTTCGGGCGCAAGGAGGAAACCCCCCAGGGGTCTGCTGAGGCGGGCTGGGGGCTCCCAGGGGCTGAAGAGGAGGTGAAGGGTGGAAAGCAGCAGAAGGATGGAGCAGGGAAAAACGACAGAGAGATGGCAGGAAAGAGAAAAAGAACTTCAGAAAGCAGCGAAGGGAAAAGGAAAAAGAAAAAGACACGAGGTATTTATATGCACGTGGCAGGATACCTGAAGTTCATGCTTCTTGCTTCTTTCAGTTTACTTTAAATCTCCAGGTTCTGTAGGTCGTTTTGCCAGAATAAAGGGTTTCTGGGTCCTTTCGCTGGTCTGTGTCAGAGCTGATAAACTAATTGGGCCAAGATTTGGTGTTAAGGCCTGGGGATGTGGTTGCTGTCCTTTTGGAGTCTTCACTAACTTTAATGAGAATTAGAGGGAAAAAAAGGTTTTGAAATGTCCTTTTTTACCAAATAATTTTAGTCTGGATTTTACTAATGGAAATTCAATTTTCTTGAAACTTCCACAAACAGCATCAATGCCAGAGTTGTCAGCAAATAATGGAATAAAGTGGATGTCCTCTCTGGAAGCAAAAGTTGAAGATGCAAAAGACAAAAAACCTACTGCAGAAAAGCTTGAACGCTTGAGAAGAGAAAAGGTGGGACCACAGCGCTCTAACGTGGTAACAGATAACTGGGTTTCTGTGGATGGCTCATCCAAAAGCTGAGGTTCATTTATAGTGATTTCTCTTGGGAGGAGGGTGGCTGAGGATGGGGAAGGTAACCAGAAGATGAATCCATATGTGTTTAGTTTCATGCTGTCAAAGACAGAAAGAGATTGTCTTTTGCCTTGTAGATAAACCGCTTCAGGAACAGACACAGGATCAGTGTTCAGGGCACAGATCTTCCCGACCCGATTGCCACGTTTGATCAGCTTCAGAAGGAATACAAAATCCACCCTAAAATCATGGAGAACATTCAGGCTGCTGGCTTCCAGGTGCCAACACCCATCCAGATGCAGGCCATTCCCGTCATGCTTCATGTAAGTTTTCTGGTATTACATTTTATTTGCATTTTATTACAGGGAATACGGGAAGATTTGGAGCGTGGCTGCTCTTTAGCGTTAAGACACTGTGTGGTTAGTTGCACAGCTTTAGAGATGGATCAGCTGCATCAGAGTTCAAAACTTGGCCATTATAATGGGTGTTTTGGGTTAGTTTGTGGTTTTTAATGTGATTTTGTTTTTTTGGGGTTTTTTTTCTTGTAAAATATAACACCCTTCTTGTTTTCCTTACAGGGTCGGGAGCTTCTAGCTTCAGCTCCTACTGGGTCTGGGAAAACCCTGGCATTTTGTATTCCTCTCTTAGCACACCTGAAACAGCCTCGGAACCAAGGATTCAGAGCTCTGATCATATCGCCTACGCGAGAGCTCGCTAGCCAGGTGTGTGCTGAGGGAAAAGAGGGTGTGGGCATGTTGATGTACTTCAGAGTTTTCACTCTGAATCAGTAAAATAGCAGCTTAGTAAACAGTTTTTTCCTTTATTATTCTCAGATATCAGAAAAAGCTAATTGAAGCATTTGGTTTAAGTCTTTTGTCTTTTATGACATGGTGACATATCAAGCATCTCAGTCTAATCTAGGTGATCAGATCAGAGGCTCAAGATTCTTTCATCATATTCTAAAACTGCCCAATCCTTAGGTGCTCTAATATCTACCTTTATACTTGAGGTTCCTACAAGAGATATCTCTGTTTGTCCCAAACACAGAATTTCAAGGAATAACTTTATATTGAAGCTTTGTTATTAAAATGAAATAAAAAGTATGACTTTGGGCAGAGTTCCTTTTTTTATTTTCCAAATAGGAGAGGGGACTTAGAGGAGCTGCATTGTTAGGGTCCAAATACGATAGTCAGACCTGTGAGAACTTCCAAGTGAACAACACATGTTAGAAAGCTGCATTTTATTATGCTAAGAAAACTGGGCAGCTTTCTCTTCACATGGAAGTCGAGGTGGTGTTTGAAGCTCAGTCTTCAGGACTCTGCAGTTTTTCTGGTTAGAGAAGCTAATCATCTCAGTTTGGAAATCAAAGCTCTTGCTGCCTTTGCAGACACACCGGGAGCTGGTGAAGTTGGCCGAGGGGACAGGCTTCAGGATACACATGATCCACAAGGCAGCTGATGCAGCAAAGAAGTTTGGGCCCAAGTCTTCTAAAAAATTTGGTAATTGTTTTAACTACTGAAGGGATTCTAAAAATTTAAAAAATGTCACTGACCTTCCTGTTCTGGCCTGTGTGGTTTTAAGGAGATTGGTTAATAGCACTCAAGAGGTGCAGCCTATTGCTCAACACTCAAAAAGTAGCTGGTGTGGAAGAAAGAGGAAGCGAGTCTGAGAGTGGACCTTGCTGATTGTACCTCTGGGAGATCAGACTGGAGCTTGTGTTTCTCAGGGCTCTGATAATGATTTGGGTTTGGTTTTGTTTTGTTTTTTCCCCATAGATATACTCGTTACTACTCCAAACAGACTCATTTATTTGCTGAAACAAGATCCTCCAGCAATAGACTTGACCAGGTACCCAGAGTCTCTATCAGATCTGGCTTTGCCACTGACAAGCAGATGCGTGCGTACTCCTTGCATCTGCGATGGTCTGGTGGAATTTTTGCCTTCTCCACAAGTGACTCTTACTGAAAAGACAACTCCTCTGTTCCCAGTGTGGAGTGGCTGGTGGTGGATGAGTCAGACAAACTGTTTGAAGAGGGGAAGTCAGGGTTCCGTGACCAGCTGGCCTCCATCTTCCTGGCATGCACATCCCACCTGGTGCGAAGAGCCTTGTTCAGCGCGACCTTTGCACGAGACGTAGAGGAGTGGTGCAAACTGACCCTTGACAGCGTTGTTCTGGTGTCTGTTGGAGCAAGGTAGGTGTGCAGGTGTACTCTGACTGTCTCATGGCTTGGTTTTTTCCCTTTCCTGGGCAAATTACTTGCTTTCTTTGCATCTTCAGTCTGCTTGGCTCTATGTCTCTGTTGTTAATCTCATTACTGCAGGGTGGTTGTCTCCAGAAATCATTGTGTAGGCACCGAAATCTTTCTCACATATTGGGGAAAGTGCTGTTTTCCTTTACCCATTGCTTTACCATCAAATACACATTAATCTTAGAAGCATGCATTGGTGAAATAAGTTTGTTGTGCAATGTTTCTCATTCACCAGGTGATGTTTTGTGGTTTTTAGTGTTTATAAGTAAACTCTTAACAGTAGCACACCTCTACTGGAATTTCTGGTTTCAGAAACTCTGCGGCCGAGACAGTAGAACAAGAACTATTGTTTGTTGGATCTGAGACAGGAAAACTAACAGCAATGAGAGAGCTTGTTAAGAAGGTATTTTGGAGAGATTATGTTCTGTTTACTGCTGAGCTGTGTGTTCTGTCAGAGACTCATCATTTCCCAGGGCAGAGACTTCTCTGTGACACGTGTTAAACCATTGTCCAAATCTGCTGTACAGGAGGAAGGACCCCAGCTGTGAGGACTGAGAGGGTTCCCTGCTCTTGGTGATGTGTTTGAGTCTTGCTTGGGAGCAGTTAACAGCCTGTTTAATTTTACTTGGCAGTGTGAGTGGGTTCTTCACATTGGGTGGGAAAAATAAATCTCTTTGTTTCTGTGGATTAAAATGCAGCCTGATGGTTAAGTTAGGAACCTTCCATCAGAGGTAATAGAACTGAACTTGCTCAGTTCTGATTCCCAAAGATTTGGCTAGTCAAAAAAACCCAACAAACCAAAAACCTATGCTCTGAGATGTAAAACACTGGGGCTGGTTAAGTCTCTTTAGTAGCTCAGTGTCTGTAATCAATACTGGTGGGAAAAGGACTTGGACCTTAGACAGGCTTATTCTTTTGCAGGGTTTTGCTCCCCCAGTCCTTGTTTTTGTACAGTCTATTGAGAGGGCTAAAGAGCTTTTCCATGAACTGATTTATGAAGGCATCAATGTGGATGTCATCCATGCAGACAAAACTCAGCAACAGGTAGGAGGACAGACTTTCTTGTCAAGAAACACTTTACAACACTCTTGCTTTTATGTTTCTTTCTAATGTAGCTTCAGGTAACTGTGACAGTAAATCACTGCAGGTTTTTGTTTAGAGGTTTAGTTTTATTCGTTAGCATCATGGCAGCTGTCAGGAAACAAGTTTCCCTCCCTTCTCAAAGCCCTGTTTCCATGTACTTTTCTTTTTCTAGAGAGATAACGTAGTACGCAGTTTCAGAGCTGGGAAGATCTGGGTGCTCATCTGCTCAGCCTTACTAGCTCGAGGGATTGACTTCAAAGGTGTGAATATGGTCATTAATTACGATTTGCCCACGAGTGCAGTGGAATACATCCACAGGATAGGTGAGTGACTGCTCACAAAATGTGTTCTTTTTCAAATTTCTTAGATCTTTAATGTAGGTGCTTTTGTGCATGAGCCAAAATCCTGAAACCAAGTCGTCTCTGTTGCTGCAGCGCTGGCTCCCACATCGCTTGGGCCAGTTTATATCTGGGCTGGACTGTCAGTAAAACTGTGTTACTTCTTGTCAGTCTTGTATGAACTCTGAATATTCAGGTGCTTCTGACATACCTGTGTTTTCATTCAATAGGAACAATCTTTGGGCACTGGCAGCTTGGTGGTATGCTTAGTGTACTGCCACACATCAGGAGGCTGGGGCTGTGAAGAAGAATAGAATAAAGGGAGATATTTAAATTAAAATCTCTACTCTTTGCAAAATTTGTGTTTGACAGGTCGTACTGGAAGAGCAGGGCACACAGGAAGAGCTGTCACTTTCTTTACAGAAGATGATAAACCTTTGTTACGGAGGTAAATTGGAAACATGATGAACCACACTTGGTTTTGGTTTTGTATAGCATACTGCTGACCCAGGGGTGTGTCTGGTACCACAGACCTCGTGAGCACAGCACTGCTGTGCTCTGGAACTCCACACTGCTGGAAACAGAGCTTGCAAATAGAGAACATGGTGGAACTGTGAGGTGGTACCACAGGATGGGAAAAACAAGCATCCTTTCACTTTTCAGTCACGTTGGCAGTAATGACAACACAAGAGCTTACTTGGTAGCACCTTTCAGTGAAACTCAGTTATTTTGATGGGAACCTCTCCAAAGGACAGGTCCAACAGTCTTTCCAACTAACTTTGCTCTTGTTCTGGTTTTCCTGAGTCATTTGCCACATAGAAAGTATGACTACCTCATGCTGTGCTTCAGGTTTTTTAATCCACTTCAACTTCCTTGTGTGCAAATTTACTTGGTACAATTCTCTGTTTTGGCTTATTGCTTTTTCTTTGTCTCCTTCAAGCCTGTACCCATGTCTAGAGTTTTAGTCTGTTTGAGCTATCCAAATGGAGTCACTCATTTAATTTAAACCTTTTATGTCTTTTTGTTTCTTCCTCACTTTACTTCAGACTCACATAAGTATTTCTTGCTTTAAAAAACCCACAACAAAACAGCCATTTGTTAGGGAGTGCTGTTTTCCACAGAAGCAGCTTATCTATTGTCCAAGCACTCACTGCCAGAGTTAATCTCTTCCCTCCTCTCCTTTCCAGTATAGCCAGTGTTATTCAGCGAGCTGGCTGTCCTGTGCCAGACTACCTCAAGCACTTGCCCAAACTGCAAAGGTATGTTCATTTGAATAGTTTACCAATTGGTTTCCTATTTTAAAAGCCAGTGTGAGTGGTGCTGGGTGTGTAAGGGTTACAAAAGATCTTGTTGTTTGCAATATAGTTGCAGTTTAGCTGCAAAAAGAACTTTAGACAGGGCGGTTGTGACAGTTTTTTACTCAGAAATGGAAACAAAAAGAATTCTCAAGGCAGGGTTTTCCTGGAGTTCACTATTTTTCTGTGAGTCCCCTGAAATCTGCTTTAGACTTGCTAGGCCCATACTCATTAATTGGGCTTCTGATACATGAAAGAAAGTCCTTTACTCTTTTGAGTTACCTTTAGAAAAATCAGTATTGAGGTGTATGCCTATAGATAAAGAGGTTTTTAATTCATGCTTTTTTATGCTTTTAAATAACTTCTAATAGTTTCTAAAACTAGAAATCCATATATATATATATATATATATATATATACACACACACACACATATTGGACTTGTATGTTCAAATAAAGATTGTTTGAATGTCTGGGAGATAACGTGGCTGGAACAAACCTTGGAATAAACAACACTGAAAATATATTCAGGCCCATAAATCCCTACCAACTAGTAAAGGATTTAGTTACCTGTTTTATTTACTTTGAGTATTAATTTTTGCCCTTTAACATCATTTAATCCTTCTTCACTAAATGTTCTCAGCAAACAAAAGAAGAAATTCATTAAGAAACCACTGACAAGAGAATCCATTTGTACCACCCCTCAGTGCTTCTTAAAAAAAGCCAAAAGAAAAATGTAAGTAGATTTTCTCAAGAGGAGGTAAGAGATGCCCTTTATCCAGAAAAGGTCCAGGACACTTCCTCCAAAATAACCAATAACTTGTTTGGATGGACCACCCAGTCATAATGATTTTAGTGATGGTGAAGTTTTAGTGTCAATATCTGTCTACTGGAAATTGGGTTAATGCCACCAGTTTGTTTCACTTGGTGCTATGGATCAGGTGAGAAGCCATCATTTGACAGAACCTGTCTGCTGCTCTTCTGGCAAAGGGCTGCCTTTGCTTTTAATGCATGGAGTATTAATACAAGAAGCAGAACTTGAGTTGTAGTGGCTAGAGCTCACAGAAACTGGTGTGTAGCTGTTTGGAATAATAGAACAGGTGATAAAGAACACTTTATTTATTACCTATGCTTTGGAGCGTGGCTACTGCAGGATTTATGTTCAGCTGGACTAATATAATATAAATTAACTACTGTCCCTGTCACTGCTCTATACTTCATATGTTATATTCAGATGTCTTATCTCCAACGTGTTTCTTGTAGGAAAACTACAAAGGAAAATATTAAGGAAAAAAAGAAAGTTAAAGAAGGTAAAAGTGGCAGTAAATTACAGACTGTTTCAGAAAGCTGAACAGCAACAGACTGCTTGTGAGCTGGGGCCGACACCTGTGTCCACGCTGAAGAACGAAGATGGCAGCAAAGGTGAAGGGAGAAGAATATTTCTGAGGTTTCCTTCTGGGTGAAGATGGATGCAAGAAAGTCTCTACTGAAATATCAGTTGCAGATTCCTGAATGCTTCTCATAGAAGCTGAAGAGTGTGCTCTTGCAGTAAATGCCTTGTGTTTTTGAGCAGTAGTTCAAAAATAGCATCTGTTTGTGTAACTATAACACAGTTTTGTATTAATTCATCGAAATACTGTCAGTTCTGTGTTCACATCATCCCTAATATGTTTGTCAGACTTTCAGAAAACACACAAAGCTTACTGTTAGGCTTGATAAATGCAGCTGTCAAAGACTTCCCTGGACACTTTAAAAACCAAACCAAACCCACTTGTATGTGAAAGTAAAGCCTTGCTCCTCCTACTTTTTTGCTTGTATGAAAATCACTTTGAAATAACTAATATTTTGTGTGTCTGTAAACTCTAGTAACTTTGTACTGTTTCATATTTAAGCTTCAACCCAGAATAAACAAGATCATAAAAGATTGTAATATAGAGACCTGCCTGTCTATACAGCTGTGCCAGAACAGGTCTCCAGGTGTTGTTCTTTAGCTTGTTCCACTAAAAAGCCGGGTTCCACACATTTTCCACCTCCCCATCTAGGTGTGTTCTCAGTCCCCTGTTGGGTCAGAATTCTGGTAATGCAGGAAGGGCTTCTCCTTTGCAACTATAATCCTTCTTAAGCAAGCGTGCCTGCACAGGATTCTCTTCTTGCTTTGTCATACTTAAAGCCATTTGGAAAAGGATCCCAGGTCTGTATAACTCGTTTACAGCAGAGCACTGTTAATGGCCCAAGTGACACTGAAGTTTTGTGAGCAGCTGTTGGAAGATGTTCTGCATCCTGTTTTTCTTACTGAGTAGTTTTTGCTTTGTTTGCAATATATTGATGACAAATTGTGGAATATGTTTAACAATTTGAATGAGAAATTAGCAATATTCACCTTTAAAGGCACTGCTCACACACAGCATAGATGTGCTTATAACAGCAGAGAAAACAGGTTTTGCTCAGGAGCAGCTTTGTGCAATTCTAATTCTGCAGAAGAAGGTGCCCTAGTTCTCTTTTTTTGAGGGACTTAGTTTTAAAATGAGAGCTTAAATTTCTCTAAGCCTGGGTTTGATGTTAATGTGATTTCTAACACTGATCATAGCTTATAAAGAAGTTTAAGCAGTGGCCTTTCTCAGGATTTACTCCCTTGTGAAGTGCTGAAAAGCTGCCCCCCTGAACCCCCTCTTTGCCAAGGATACAGAACAGCTCCAGGACTTCCACGCTTTGTGTCTATTTTAGCCAATTTTCTTGACTTTATGAAGAGAAAGGAGCTGCTTGCGCACAACTACACAATGACCATCTAGTAAATCGTACCGCACCTCGCTATTTTCCAATCCTGCTGAGGTTTTTGGCTGGTACAATTACCAGGTAATGAGGTAATTAATTCCCAGTGCCCTCGGCTGTGGGGGGAGAGCGGGGCGGGACTCGGGTCAGCCCGGGGGAGGTTTCCCCGCCTTCCCTTGGCGTTCGGGCGGAAGGGCGGCCCCTCCTCACGGAGCAGAGCTCTGGTTTTACCTGCCTCCAGCTGACTTTCGCAGCGTAAAACCTCTATTTTTAGCAGCCTTGGTGAGGAGAAGGCAGAGCCGCTCCTCTCCTCTCGGCCGCTGTCGGCCCGACGCGCGTCCCCGGCCGCCCGGCTGTGTGTTCCCGCTCCCCGCGGGGCTGAGGGCGGGCTGCGGCTGGGCCCGGCCCCGGAAGCCGCCGCCGCTCAGCTGACAGCCGGGGCCGGAGCGGGAAGATGGCGATGCGGCCGGGACCCGGCGCGGGGGGCGCCGGCGGGGCGGCGGGAGGCGGCGGAGCCGGGGCTGCCAGGTCGGTGGTGGCGAAGGCGGCCGGGCCGGGGAGCGGGGCTGGGGGGCTGCGGGCAGCGGGGGTGAGGGGGCGGAGGTGAGGAGGACGGATGGGGCGGAGATGGGGGGGCGAGGGCAGAGGCTGAGGGGCGCGGGCGGGCGATGGGGGCGGCTGAGGGGGACGTGTTGGGGGGGGGCAGAGATAGGGGGAACTGGTGGGCAATGAAGGGACAGAGGTGAGGGGGGGACTCGTGGGGTGGGGGCTTGGGGTACAGGAGGGATGTGGGGACAGAGGGGTCAGAGCCCAGGCAGGGAGTGTGGGGGTCCCAGGCAGTGTGAAGGGGTCCCAAGTGGGGTATGTGGGGTCCCAAGTGGGATATGGAGGGTCTCAGGGGGGGTCTGTGGGGTCCCGGGTGGGCTGTGGGGGTCCCAGCCGGTGTGTGGGTGACGCAGCCATGGTGGCTCCACTGTTTTCTGGGATGTGTTTGCATTTTGGGAGCCCACCCACCATATCCCCCCGGCTCGTCTGGGCTTGGGCTCTTGTAGCCCACTTGCCATCAGGCTCGGCAGCCACGATCTCCAGTATCGGGGCAGGAAGGGGTTTTGGGATGTCGCCAGCCCTGCTTGGGTGCCACTGGTGTCGGCAGCGATCAGTGTCGCCTATGGCCAGCTGGCAGGGTTGTGGGGGCTGCGGGACGGGGTCTCTGCTCGCCTGCGGCTGCCCTGGGGGGTTTCTTTTCCCCCTTCATCCCACAAAGAAGAGGGAGGACTGAGGAATGGAGTCAGGAGAAAGAAAGAGTGGTAAATGAGATGTGTGCACATGGGGTTTTGTAAAGGTTAGCAAACTATTTCATTGCCTTTGAAGACTTAGTAATTTGATTTTTTTTATGTAGGCTGCTGTGTGCTGTTTATCTGTTGTCCTGCTTCTAGGGAGGCTGGGTAAATTTTGTGTTTGACAAAGAGAATTTAAGTTCATGGAGTTGTCTTGGATATCTGAAGCCTGCGGTTTTGTCGGTATTATTGGAACATGAGGAGGGCAGGGGAGGTCTGCACCGGGGCAACCCTCACCCATGGGGCCGGGGTGTCCCCAGAGCAGGGTCAGTGCTCTGTGGTGGGGAAGAGGCATCCCAGGGGCTCTGGGATACTTAGGAAGAGGTAAATTGAAGCATTGATGTCTTCTTGTGCGTGCTGTGGAAAGGATGGGACACTATCTTTGTGTTTCCCCATATATATAAATCTGAAACAATGCTTTCAAGGAGCTGGATAAACCATCAAACCTCTTAGAGCAACGCTGCCTGCTCAGCAATTTAATAGGAAAGCCACAAAAATATTGTCAGTGGACTATAGGTTTTGAAAAAGAAAATGATTTAAAAATCATTGTTTCCCATTGTTAGTATTTTGGTTTCTTTGAGAATAAAGTCTGGAATTAGAGGAAAAGTCATCCTCTGTGTGTGGGTTCTTTGCCTTGTTTCACCTTAATTTTTGTGGATTTCTGCCATTGAAAAATACTGTGACAGTCTATGTTGTGTTGATAGAGTTGTACTGTTGTGAGTTAAGGGATTTAAAAATCCACTCATACAAAGGAAAATGTTATGTGTAGTTTGGAGCTTTTACAGTGAAGCATGAATAGATAAAAGGAGTTGTTTCTCCCCACACACCTGCATTTTGACTGAAGCTGTTGGTCAGGTTTTTTAGGTTTTTTGAAGCTCTATATTTAAAATACTTATCTGATAGGAATTTACAGATTTATGCTACTACTTTAAGAGTTCTATTGCAGAGTGGATTGCTTAATTTTCCTCATATTTATTTTATTTTGTGTGGTGTGTCACATAAATTACACTTCCTTACTGTGTTACTCGAGGCACTATGGCTAGTTGCACGAACCTAGGTGATAAAGTCCTGCTGCTGAGAACAACAGAAATGTCTGCAGGTGCATTTAAATCCACTGTGGAAATAAAAAGGAATAAGGAACTATATTAAAATAGCATGTGTAATAGAAATCAACAAATCTATGTATTTTAAATATCTGGGGTCAGACTTTCATTGTCTAGAAAGTGCAGTTGGCCACTTTGGAGTGTACAGTCAGCTGGCTAGAAATGTTCTTTTAGCCCCCAATAAGTATATTGGTCCTGACAGACTGCTTAATTTATCATGTCTATCTTGGTTTTTGTTGGGTTTTTTTTCTAAATTAGAACTTTTTTTTAAATGAGAAAAAAAAAAAATAATACTGTTCTAATTTTGTCTGCTTATTCTTAATTCTCCTGTCAGTGTTATTTTGAGATAACTGGAATTAGACTGTTTTCTTTAAAAGAAAGTTTAACTGGAATTAGACTGTTTTCTTTAAAAGAAAGTTTAATTGGAATTAAACTGTTTTCTTTAAAAGAAAGTTTAACTGGAATTAGACTGTTTTCTTTAAAAGAAAGTTACTTCTGACACTGCTTCTCCTTCGGTCACCGTGTGGTTTATCGAGCTCGGTGCTATTCTGCAGCGCTTCGGTTAATCTCACTCTGCCGTGGCTTGCTTTCTCCACGGTGAGGTTCAGCTGCTTTGACTGGACTCGTGTGGGCATTTCTGCTGTCCTTTGAAAAGCAGTTTAGAAACTGAGTTCGTGTAGCTGGGCTGGAGGAGCCGGTGGGGTTTGTGGGCCTGATGTTGGCCATGGAACAGCGAAATCCTGGAGCGAGGTCCGTGCTCAACCCCAGCCGCACGCACAGGGCAGGGTGCTGAGCTGCAGGAGCTTGCTTTGCCACTTCTAACTGGCTCTTCTTCCAGTGCCCTCTAATTAGCTGCAGGGTTTTTTGTTGATTGTTTTGGGGTTTGTTTTTTGTTTCTTTTTTTTTTTTTTTTCAACAGAGACTTATGAATAAATCAGGAGCTCTGTAGGAAGGGATAAATATTTAATAGTTTGGCCTTTATTTGCTTCCAACAGGCAGTGGTACCTTGCTATGCTTGTTCAGTTTACATTACATTTGCTGATTTGGAAGAATTCTTGTTGACTGGATTCCCCAATAAGAAGGGAAAACATAGAGCTGTGAACACTCTTTCATACTTATGGGCTTTTAAAAAAATAACTCTGAATATTTCATCATTCTGACTAAACTAAGGATGGTGTATTTTTATGATGCCTAACACTGCTGCCCTGACAGATGTGGTTTATGACATCTGAACTTGCACACGTTTTAAGAGGGCATATTGCTGAGGAGACACCCTGCAGTGTCAGCTGTTTCCATAGGTGAAACCAAATGCAGGCAAGACCCAGTTAATCCGCTGGGCTTCAGCCCCTGAGTGGAGAAAACAGCTTTTCTGACCAGCACCAGAGTTCAGTCATGGATCCCTCTGATTTCTGTCAGCTGTTAGTTGTCGTGATGATCATATTTGTGTGCTAAATGGGTTAAAAATGCCCAAACTGAACACCAGTCAGTTGAACAGACCTTGGCCATGAGGTGGGTGAACTGAAGCCCAGTGTCTGTGTGTCTGCACAGAGCTTCAAAGAGAGAAACTAAACACTGCTCTGATTGAGGATGGTAAGACCTGAACCTGGTGGAAGGTGTAGGTGTGTGTTAATTGTGAAATGAAAAATTAGCACATGGTGGTCAGGGGAAAAGAAGTTTCAGTATTAAGAAGATTCAGAGTTAGAGGGTGAAATGAAGAGTAATACGGGTTGTCTTGGTGACTGTGTAACCTGCTGTCTGTCTAGTGGGTAGGTGCAATTTGCTCCTGGATAAATGCATAATTTAAACTCCTTATTTTATCTTAGTACTCATATTACACAGCTCTTTTATATTTATAAGGCAGGTTGGCTTTCAGTACTTCCTGCAGGTTTTGAAAACCTGTCTGCAGTCGGTTTTGATAACATTTTCTCCTTTACTCTGAGGCAGCTTCTTTTACATCCACCCTCGTGCTGAGGAATATTGAATATCTATAAGTGTGTTTCTCTTTCATGGTATTTTGATGTAATAGCTGCCTGGGACATTTGTTTGGTAAATTAGTGCTGACATGGGTTTCTGAGAGTTGCTTGCAAATGAAGGTTTTTTAAACTAGGTCTTTTTTTGCTGTTTGGCACCGCAGCACGTGCTTCTGTTTGAAAGTGAGGGCTAGCCATTTCCATTGTCATTTCAGTGGAAATTTTAACAGTTCTTCCTCCAGGTGCACTTGGCACCTGAATTTTGTTTTTTTGTTTTTCCAAGGCACTATTTTTCTTGGAATTAGCTGTAATTGAGGCAGTAGAAACGCCGTTATTTTGCCATACGTCGTGTTTCAAAGCGGGGGGACGTGCAGGAGCGGTGGGGTTTCACGGAGAGTTTGTGTCTCTGCAGAAAGCTGTTGGGAAGCAGCTGAGAACTGTTGTCTGGGGCAGTTAAAGCTCTTGCTGAATCAGATGCTTCCCACAGGAGATGCTTGTTCATTCTGTGGTGCTGGGAGGCCTGGCCCACACTCACAAACTGACCTGGCACCGACCTGCGTGGGTGCCGAAACTCTCGTGGGTGATGCCGATGAGTCAAAGCCATTTTAGTGCTGCTGTGGAGGATAAAATCTATTTCTTCCTGGCTTTGCAGCCTGTGCCAGCGCTGGGGGTGCTGGTGGGACTCTCCAGTGCTTTGGGGGATCCCTGGGAGGGGTGGCCTTTTCCCCAGGGTGGGATTGGGTGCTGCAAGACCTGTGGGAGCAGATGAATGCGCTGACCCGAAGGTGGGAGGCTTTGGGTGGTGGTGCTGACGTGCAAATTGAAGTTGCTTTATCATTCTTTTATATTTGCACTAAAATTAGAGACTTTCATGTACTCTTTTTTTTCCCTCCTCCAGCTTCATGTTTCCTGTCGCAGGCGGTTTAGGCCCCCCTCAAGGTACGTATGAGCTTAACATTTTGAGCACAAAGTTCTTTGCATTGTTTGGATACATTAAACAGCTCAAAACAGTTCTGCACTGATGCTCAGAAGCCTGCTGATTAATTGAACTCTGTAGCTGTTTTTCCTCTCACAAGCCTATTTATAACACTTTTTGTATGACGTGTTGCAGAAGCAGCGTTATCACAATGCTGGATGAAAGATCTACGAACACTATCTCTCCCTTTTTAACCTGAATTTGCCTTTAAGATTTTTGTGTTGTTTTGAGTGTGGTATTTAACCTCTTTATGCTTCATCTACCAGCTGTGTCTACCCATATTGTGTGGGTGTTGCAAGACCTGGTAAATATTTACAAAGCACAGCAAGACCCTGGGACAAGAGTCACAACCTGTGTGGAAAGTATTAATACAATAGGAGAGCCTCAGCCTTAAATTACCTTTATTCTCATTCCACTTGCAGTGCTGTTTAATTAATGGAAAATACAGAGAGAACTTGTAGGGGAAGTGGAGAGTTTCCTTATAAAAAGTCTCAGGGACTGATTTGTGGATTATTCCCGAGTGTCAGGTCCCTCCTGGAGTGCTTCTGCATGGGATGTTCAGTTATGCACAGTTATAATTATCTCATGGTGTGCTGGTAACAAATATATGTTAGTGTGTGCCTCCTAAGACAGCAAAATATGAGATATGAAAATGCTGAAACATCATCCCCTTGGCTTTATTCATCAATTTAATACAGTCCAGCTTGATTTGTCTAATTTTGTTCAAGTTTAGCTTTTACTGACAAATACTGTAACTACTCTAATATATGTAGTGGCCTAATTAACCTACAGACAAGCTATGCAGCCAGATCAGAGTGTGAAGTTTCATTGTTAAATGATGAGTTTATTTCCCAAGACTTATCTTTAAAAGTTGCCAATTTGTAAGTTGGCCCTTTCAAGAGAAGCAGACAATTATCAGCACCAGTCAACCTGGTTAATTAAATCTTGTTAATTGGAAATGACCCTTTCAAAAATCATAGGGGAAGAAACCCACAGAGAATCCTTAGGATTGTGGGGAGAATTCATCAGCTTAATTATTGGGAAAGGCCCATAACACTTCTTCCCTTAGACTGAACAATAACTAAACTGAGGAAATTCTGTGGCTGCCTGTACTGTACTGGAGCATATTTGTATTTTTTTAAGACAAGGCAGAAATACTGAGAGGTTTTTTCCCTTTCCTTTGCTGGTTTAATGTTTAAAAAAACAAAAAAAAAGAACTTTAACACTAACTGGGAGCTTACTGTGTTTAATGTTTCACTGTAGGGATGATCCCTATGCAGCAGCAAGGATTTCCAATGGTTCCTGTCATGCAGTCCAATATGCCAGGCATGATGGGAATGAATTATGGCTCTCAGATGCCTCCTGGACCCATGGCCATGCAGGTGTGTGACAATGAAATGTGGATTGAAATGGGATATTGGTGCTTGTCTGAAAGGTGGCAGCTGATGCCACAGCCCCCTCACAACTGCAGTGGGGTAAGAGGGTGGAATTTGGCTGAAAGCTGAAGTGTGTGTGTTAGTCCATAGTGGGACATCATGTTTTATAGTGTTCTCTTTGAAAATATTTCTGATAATTTAAAGAATTCTCCGAGTTTGGTTGGGATCTGGGTAGGGAGAGTGGGAGAGTTTGACAGACTGTTGTAGAGTGGAGGGAAACGAGGGGGTGGTGCAAGGGCAGCACCAGTGATATTTAGAGTAACTTGGGCGTTATAGCCCACTCAAAATGTCAGAACCTGAACTTTCATTTCCTTATACTTGTGATGACACCAAAGTGTGATAGGAGAGGGGTGGTCTCTGATCAGGAAAGGAAACAAAAGCAGCAGCAAGATGTTGAAAAGCAACCAGATGCCACCTCCTCCAGAACATGGTTAGCAATAGTATTACATTAAGTAGCTGGAATTCAAAACTCCTGCAGCCTGCCTCTTCTGTCTCTTTAATTTTGCTTTGTGCCTTTTCTCCCTTTGCTCTGGTTTCAGGTACTTACTGTTGAGGTGGCATGTTGCCTAGTATTTTAAATTTCAGAGACCTTTACAAGCTGATAAGCAGTGACTGTGTACACACACTGATTGATCATCACCAGCTCACTGAATTGTTTTATCCCTTTGTAACTCAAATGCTGGAGTTAATAGAATTAAGTTTCCTGACTGTAGATGGCAATTAGTAAACTTTCTTTTTAAATACCTTGTTCTAGGGTATCTCTTAAATGTGCTGTATTTTCTGACATGGCTGGTTTTCCCATTTGTCCTAATTCCTGTGTTTCATTGTCATTCTTTTTCTTGCTTAAAGTAACTTTGTCTTTAACTCTGCTGTTGCTAATTGAGGCATAAGAATGAAATATGAGTAGCTAATATTATGCTGCCTCTCCTTTAATCTTTTGTTTTCTGTTTAGCACCATATGTGCTTATGTATAAATGTGTGCTTTGCTGAAATATACTATTTTGGCATGGCTTTGTAGTCAAATTGCTATGTGACAAATTGAATTTATTGTATCTTCTTTATCCTTATGCTCCCTTCCCACCCCCACCTGGAATTTATTAGATTAATTTTATAAAATTTATAGTAGGAAGATGTTTTTATGGGAGCTGTTTTAAAAATAATAAACAGCATTTGTTTTGTTCTCTTCCTACGTGTTCTGATACTTAATACAAAATGCATGGTAAGAAAAGTAAATTATTTTCTGGCCTCTTTTATTAGGCAAGCTTTGCTGCTGTTCCTGCACCAGAATGTATTTATCAGCAAATGTTTCTGATACAGATGCAATGCACTCAGACAAATCTCTTGGCTGTTGTCACATCCTGTCTCCCTCCCCTGGACCCCCTGGATAAGCAGTTTGCAAAATGTCTAGACCACATTTTGCCAGCATCCATCGTTGTTGTTTGTTAGGAGTGTGCACCTCCAGCATGGCATTCAAAAATATCATGCAGTCAGGTAGAATAGGAAACAAAAAACCCAAGAAAACCCCAAAGTATGGTTCTGAGCCACGTGCAGCCCCGCAGGATGCCTGTAAGCTCCCTGCCCTCCAGGGAGGCTGTGTGGATTTGAAGTCTTGGTTTGTACCTTTGCCCAAAGACCATCCTGTCTTCTAAAATCCTGTAAGAACTGGAGCTCGTTGTTGAGGGGGAAGAGTGCCATCTGCTGAAGAGCAGGGCTTTGTTCTCCAGCAGCTCCTCTGTGCTCAGAGACTGCTCATCCAGCTCTGCTTAACGCTCTTAATTTTACAAGATCTACCTGATTGGCAATTTGGCAGGGTGTAACTGCCAGTGGTTTGGGTTTTTTTTCCTGTGGAGAAGAAGAAGACTCTTGGGAGTTGTGTTATTTCTGTTGTTGCAGGGTGGCATGCCCCTGGGGCCGATGCCAGCCGCGGGAATGCCCTACATGGGACAAGCTTCTTTCCTGGGAATGCGCCCGGCCGCCCCGCAGTACAGCCCTGACATGCAGAAGCAGTTTGCAGAGGAGCAGCAGTAAGTGATGCTCTACTGACTCTTGGGAAACTCCTTTTTAAGGGGAAGATGTAGTCTGGAGAGATGGTCCACAGAGTGAAAATATTTATAGTTTCTTTAGAAAAGTAGTGCCTTTAGGGCTGTAGAGTGTTGTTGAGATCATTCCGTTGCATTTGAAGGCCATCTATGAAGTTAGTAGCAGCTGTCCTACAGCTTTGAGAAGTAGAAGTGTGCACAACAAGCCACCTGAATTTGAGACAGAAGAAATGGAAAAAATCAAGCAGAAGCTTGCCATGAAAATTGCAATGAAAAATTCTATTTAGATTTTTTTTTTTTAATCATTTTGCTTCAGGAAGAGGTTTGAACACCAGCAGAAATTCTTGGAAGAAGAAAGAAAACGGCGACAGTTCGAAGAGCAGAAACAAAAGCTGAGACTCCTAAGCAGTGTGAAACCTAAGGTATGTCCTAAATAACAAGTGGAGTGTTTCTTTCTTCAGTTTTTTTAATGGCTTATTAAGGGGATGGTCTCTTTTAGCGAGCAGATAAGTGGGGAACTTATAGGAGACATCAGATTGCATCTTGAAAAGCACCTGGAGTAGTCTGGGTAAGGTTTGTATGTTGTTCCTGTGCATAAAGCTATGTCTGAAGACTGAGAAACACTGTTATGGTGTGGTCTGCAAAATAAATGCTTTCTAAATATGGGAGTTATTGCTGATATGCTTCAGGAAGGCACTGCTGGAGAAAGAAGGGTTTAGTCTAACAGTCTTTGCTAATTTTTGTCCTGAAGAAGTGTGGATATTGAAAGAAAACTGAGCTGTTTTGTGAATTTTTCAAACTGTGTTCTGTGGTGTTTCAGACAGGTGAAAAAAGCAGGGATGATGCTTTGGAAGCCATTAAAGGAAATTTAGATGGTTTTTCTAGAGATGCTAAAATGCACCCAACACCAGCATCCCATCCAAAAAAGCCAGGTTTGTCATTTTTCTCATCTTCCAACTGAAAATAAAACTCTAATGTTTGAAATCCTCAGCAGGGGGAACTAATTCAAAGAAGTACTTTTATTTGCTGGTACAAAGTGAGTGGATTAAGTGTTTTGTAAAATAAAATGTCATTCTAGCAACTGTTTGCTTGGTTAAGTTATGAGGGTGAAATATTAAATACCAGCTTTTATTAGAAACTTAATGTGCTGTGCCCCATGAAATATGGAAATTGATAATGCATTTGTTCTTTTTTGGTCAAAGCATTAATGAATGTTTTGCAGGGTGCTTTTGAAGCTGAGAAGTGCTATGCAAGGGCTAAGAATGATCAAAGCATGGTATAATGACTTCAGTGTACTGTGACAGCTCACTTGTGTACCATTGCCTGGGCATGGCCAAACCAAAGCCTTCTGTATTCTCTTCTCAGTAATTACTACACTTGTAACAATTGCTACTGATTATTTCCTATGGGTTGTACTATAGTTTCTTCTGTGTCTAGCCTTAAACAAAGCTTTTCTAGACAAGTTTTTTTTTCCTGTATAAAATCTTTATCTCTACTGTGGATTTGCTGTTTGATAATTTTGAAGGTACAGGTGATTTCTGACAATTTTCCACTGTCTGTAGATTTGCCAATCCTGTGTTCTGTTAAAACTGATAACTGTGCAAGGGATCAAACAGCAGGTTGTCTAAACAAGGACACATTTCTTACATATCTTATGATGTATTATTGAGCTTTTGAGGATAAAACACTCCTTTGAGGGAGAATGTCCCCACGTGCACACCCCCGTCGTGCCTAGTTTGAAATATTACTTCTTGATTTGTTTTGGCCCAGTCTGTTTAAAGCAAATAGAATACTGCCATAGCCAGTGCTTAGAATCAAGTTTCAATCAAAGTGTTTCCACTGTGAAAGTCTGGGAGAGAAGATGCAGGGTTGGAAGTGGCTGCTCAGTTTTACCTCATGTGTTTGTTGTGCTGACAATAACAACGCTGCACACCCCTGGCAAATAATGCATCTGCTGCTGATTCCCCTCACCCCTTTGCTCCATGTCCCTAGTATTTGCCACTTTTCCTACCTTGCCACCCATGAACCTTTTTCCTCATCACTTTGCATTGTGTGTTCATTCCATTTTACAGATCATCCCACATCATCCCATTCTGCTGTGTCTGTTTCCCACTCTGCTTTTCTCAATGATGAAGAATTTAGTGACTTTATACAAGGTCCTGTTGAAATCCCCAAACTGGTGCCTCAACCCACCTCTCAGCCTTTTCAGCCTTTCCATTCTGCTACTGAGGCTGGGCAGCTGCTTTCAGAAAAAGCTGTGGTCCAACCTCTCCCTCCAGCCCAGACTCCAGTGTTATCCATCCTGCATGGTACAACTGGGCAGGTTCCTTATTTTCCTACCTCTGCATCTTCACCCAGTATCCATAAAACAGGTAACTATCTTTTTTTACATGTCACCTTCCATCATAGAGCTGCACAGAGTCTTTCCTTATTTTGTTGGGGTTTTTTTTCAGTCTGTCTGAAAGAAGTAATACAGAGACAATGAAGTAGAAACCTGCTGATCCATGGGAAAAGGTGCTTTAACTCCCCTTCTTCCTTCCCTTGGAACTGTGCTGTAAAAGCAAGTCACATGTGGATCCACAGATTGCTCAATATTAAGTGAATTAAGTCTTGTGTGCTAGCATCTCTGTAAGACTGGAGTAAAAAAAAAAGATACCATTGAGATGGTGGTATAAAAACCCCTGTTATGCTAATGTGGAGCACTTGTGTGCTTCCTCTCTTGGGGGCTAAATGGCTGCTGGGGAGATTAATGTGAATCATTTTGCAGATGTAAGTAGAAATTGGACACTTCTACTCCTGATGCCTAGATGATTATGCAGTGGTAATCCTAATACAGGAAATAATTTAATATATTCCTTTTCCTACTTGTTGTTTTTTGTTTGTTGAAGTTGTTGTGTGTGCATGGTAAGTAAAGGGCAGAACCAGGCTATAAAAGTGTTTGAATAGGGTTGGTCTGAGCTGGGATGGGTTCTCCTCTTGGGAACTCATCAGTGGTACCAATAATGCTTTTCCTTTGAAAGTGTGGAATTGTGATCTGGGTGGTTAATAATAAAATACAAATAATTCCTCCTGCTGTTTATTCAGGCTCTTCCTTGGAGGAGAAAGTCTTAGATAATGGCTCAAATGAATCTGAACAAGAGCAAACCAAACTTAAAACATCTGAAGTTGGGCACAAAGCCTCGGCTGCGAGCCAAGTTCATCCCAGTCTAACCAGCAATGACTGGGATGTTGTAGGTGGACATGAAAGTGGTACCACTGCTGCAGAGGTGCACAAGGCTTCAGAACAAAACATAGCAGTTGAAGAGTGTGGTGAGCAAATGCAAAGTTTGACAGAATTTACACCTAATGAGATGCTGCTTGAATGCTAACACTGTACACTAATTCTGAGGCCAGTCCTGCGTCATTTTGCTCTGAACGCCTGCTTGAATAATACGTCAGTGCCTCCTGCTCCTTGCTGAAAGTGCAATGTGATTTTGCTCTGAACTTCTCCCACGTGAATTTGCTGCTGTGATCACTTTTAACGTGTTTGTTTAATCAGGTCTGCTGTTTTAAAATATTCTGTCCTCTTTCTTGGGGGAAAACAAGATGTGCTCTCTAAAGATTTTTTAATTATTATGATTTAGGGAAACTTATTACTAAAGATGGTCAGTGTCATGTGGGTTTTCATCTTTTGAGGGGATAAAGTCTTGTTAGATTAAAACTCTTAGCTAGTTAATACGTGTTTCCCAGATAATTTGCCACTCGTATGTGTTATGTCTAAAACTGTCTTTGCTTTAGGGATCAAAAGCTGGACTAGATGAAAACTTTAAGCAAGCTTTAGTTCAAATTTGGATTTAATTAATGCTGACTATTGACTATTTGGGTTTGTTTTATTCCAATCAAAATAGATGTGAGGTCTCCAGTGCACTTTGATTAGTGCTCTGATGTTGTACTCGAGGGTTACATGAAGTGTGGATTCCACTGTAGTAAGGTGTGATAGAAATACACGTAGTGCTTCGTGTCACCTCACTCAGTGGGGGTGAGAGGCCATGGAGAAGGGGGAGAAAGCTCCTGGACTGTAGATAATGGGATTGTGCATTTTCTCAAGCAGTTATTTCTTTCCTAGAAGTACCATAACTTTGTATTAATAAACTCATCTGTTCCTCTCCTCAGTCATTGGATATGTTGCTTTCAAGTGTTTTCATATCCAATGGATTTAAAAAACATTATTGGGTGAAATTAAATGGTCTGAATGGACACCTAAAAAAATGGAGGGGCTTTGTAATAAACAGTAAATTGCTAAAAAATGACTTAAATGTAAAGAATATACAGTGTGATATAGGAGCTGTTCATTTATTCATAGTTCAGTCAACTGCATTGCTCATTTTTTACAAATTCAACACAATCTGATGTCTGATTTAAAAAAAAAATAGAGGAGGGAGGGGACAGTGACGGAGGGAGGTAGAAAATTACCCTGGTTTGAAAGTGTGAGACAGAGTGAGTTTAACTGCAGCCTACAGATGAAGGTGGTGTTGGAAGTGATTGTGAAGAGCAACAACAGTTAAAAATAGTTCCAAATGTTGCTAAGGGTGGTTTGAAGGATGAGCTGAAGTACTTTTTGAGGAACAGAAGTTTAGTTAAGTGATAGTGCTGAAAAATGGACCCTTAGCCACCTGATCTTGCTGAGATTCAGTCTGATAGGCTGTTTGTGCGTTGCCCTGGTAAGGATGTTCAGGTGGAACGTTGTGCTGCTTCTGGTAGGTATGAATTTCCTTATTCCACAGGTGGCCCTAATAGCATATAGTTAGTGAGAAGAGTAAATTTGGTAAGGCATGGAACTGCTGCTATGAAACTTTAAGAGACAATGAGACTTGAGCTTCTGTACAACTAGAAATGAAGAGGGAGGGAAATGAGGAGCTCCTTATTTCATTCTGTATGTAACTTCACTCTTGCTGTTACTGCCAAATCGTTCTAGTTCTTATTTTGAAATGCATATTCCTGCAGTAGCTGTTTTTTCCTCTGAGCACAGTGATTCCTGTCTGAAATCTTTGCCTGAAATGCTAAATGATACTGACCAACTCTGAGCTAGTCTCCAAGACCTTTATACTCTGAACCTGTCTATCCTAATACTGTCTTTCTTTTTCTTACTGAATGGAATGCATCTAGGAGTTGGAGTATTCCCTTCCCAGGACCCAATCCAGCAAATGATGCCTCCTTGGATCTACAACGATAGCTTGGTCCCAGGTGAGTGAGGAAGTGGGAATTTAGCCAAGTGGGCAGTGCAAGGTGTGAATGTTCTTGTGCTTACACTGCTGTTCATGGATCCAAGCATTATTCCTCAGTCATCAAATGAATCCTGTATCTTTGATACCTTACATGTTGAGGGTGGCTTTGTTTGCATTTGAAGAAGTATGGAGTTTATTAAGACATGTTTAATGTTTAATCTAGAATATATTAGGACAGCAGATTATGCTGGTAGAGGTTGTGTTGCTGATAATACTGCTTTCATGAGTAGTCTGGTTTTTGGCATGTCTTGTAATTAAGCAGGCTCACTTCTTAAGGCTATTTATCTTACATATGCAAATAACATAGTAAATGGAAAATTAAATACTGCAGTAAATACTGATTGCATTGCAGTTTAGATACAGAAAGCTGTTATAACTATCTTTATATGGATTATGCTGCAATTTCATTAAAGAAATATGTTTTGAAGTAGAGCACTAACTATATTTTGTATAAAATATTTCTTTGCTTGGTTTAAATGTGTCTGTAAAGACCACCCAATAACACATTTACATGAAAGGTGATGATGCAGTACAATGCCAGAATGCTGCTGCCTTACCTTACACTTCTGGGTGTTACTAATTTGGTATTGTGTTGAGTTTGAGACCAAGTAGAAAAGCGATCTTAAATTCACTTGAAAACAGAAGTTGTCACTGTCTAATGCTGACTCCCTCTTAACAGAGTTGTATAAGAAAATTTTAGAAACCACTTTGACTCCTGCTGGAATAGATACAGCTAAACTGTACCCCATCCTGATGTCATCTGGGCTGCCCAGAGAGACCCTTGGGCAGATCTGGGCTTTGGCCAACCGTACTACTCCTGGGAAGCTGACGAAAGAAGAGCTCTACGCTGTCCTGGCTATGATAGCAGTAACTCAGGTATGACCAACACGACAGAGATTTAGTGCAAAAAGGCAGTTGGCTTAATCTGCCACAGACTGCATGCTGGCACATGTGGCTGGTACACCACTCCTGTAGTACAATACTTCTGCTGAAAAACAGAGGAGAAACTCCCCTTGTAACTTCAGTGGGATTATATTTTCATCTCCTGTGTTTACATTTCAGTTACTCCCTTCTTGAGTGTCAGTTGAAGATAGTTCTTAGATAAATCTACCAAGCACACATATATGTATTTCTAGTATAAAATACTGTCTGTTTTTCTTCTATTGTATACACATCTCTTGTTTTCCTCAGACTGTATGGTTCCTGTGAATAGCTAGACTTGCTACCTCTCTCCTGAACCAGTGGAGTGTTAATTTCAGGTTTCTGTTCTTTGTCAGTGTAGTGTCATCTCTTAGCAGTTTATTTCTAAATATGAAATTTCCCTGTATGAGAACTTACACAAGAGCATCTAGAGTGACACAGATCGAAGCTGAGGTGCCTCGTGGGAGGGGTGTGTAGGAAAGATGCCATGGCACACGCCAGGTTCAGCATGGCTTTGCTTGCCAGTGTTCACTAGATTGGCTTAGTAAAAGGCAAAGAAGGATGCTGTCAAATGGCCCTGCCCAGCCAGGCGGGGTCGTTACCCTCTGTGTAACTCCAGCAGCAGGGTGTTGAATATGGGACATGGGTTATTCAGGGACTTGTCAGTGTTGGGTTAAGGATTGGGCTCGTTGAGCTTTAAGTCTTTTCCAATCTAACCAATTCTGTGATATTATTTCTGTGGTGTGATTCACTTACATGGGCTCTTGCCAGCCTGTTTTGATTTGGAAGGTTTACTTGAAGCTTGACCAGTACCCTGCTCTTTATGATTGCAGTAATGCAAGCCAGAAACTGGAACTGAGAACGCAGCATGCCTGTCTTTGGTGTGCACATGTGTATTGCTTGTCTGCTTTTCTGTGTCTGCAGAGAGGAATACCTGCAGTGAGTCCTGATGTGTTAAACCAGTTTCCAGCTGCCCCTGTTCCTACTTTAACTGGGTTTCCAATGCCGCTCCCCGCTGCAGTGAGCCAGCAGCCTCTGATGCCCCCCGCACCGCCCGTCTCCGTGCCGCTCAGCATCGGCCCGGCCGTGCTGGGTATGAACATCCCAGCACCAGCTGGCGGAGCTGCAGCTCAGCCTTCGGGAGGGTTCCTGCCGTCCTACCCGCCCAGCCAGGTCAGCTCGCTCTCGGTGCGTGGCAGATCTCCGTCGGGCTGGACAGAGAATTAGCCTGACTCTGTCAGAGAGGAAATGACAGCACTTAAAGTCAACAGCAAAAAACGCAGCTGAGGTCTGGCATGTGATGTCTGAAAATGTGAGGGTGGTGAAACCCTGGCCCAGGGTGCCCAGAGAGGTGGGAGAAGCCCCATCCCTGGAAACATTCAGGGTCAGGTTGGACAAGGCTCTGAGCAACATCTTCTAGGTGAAGATGTCCCTGCTCACTGCAGGGGCTTGGACTAGGTGGCCTTGAAAGGTCCCTCCCAGCCCAAGCCATTCTATGAAGTCATGCCACTAAAGATGTTCTTTTATTTTTTCCATTTAATTCTGGTGGCATTAGAAGAGGTACAAAAGCATTCTCCATTACAAACCAAGAGGATTGTAGCTGTAGTTAGGATTTTGTAATACACATAAAGTGGAATTTTATATTAAACTACACAGCAGACCCTAGCTGGTGAAATAAGTCAGAGTTTTCAGGAGAAGCTGAGAACGCTGAAAACCTTTGGTTTACAACACTAAATCATGGGGGATAAATTTTGCTGTTTGCAAATATTGCTCATCCTTCTTTGGAAAATATTTCTTCTCATGCTTTTGCTGTGTGTATTGATTTTTAAATTATTGATTGATTTAAGTTATTAATATTTGTCCTGTGTTAAAAGAATGCATGGCTATAATCAATAATACATTTAATGTGAACGGAGTTGAGTTCCTTGTTCACCTGTTCTTCATGAATACTACTTGTAATCTTGTACACCCTGTGTGTTTTGAGTTGGGTGAGGTGCAGGTGAAGTGGAAACACTGACCATGTTATTTTGTGTGCTAATGTTGAAACATTTTTTTTCCTTCTTTTGCCTTTTTTTCCTTCTTAAGGAAGATCAATCTAAGTCAATCACACTGCTCTCAACTGCTTTCATGCTGTATGACAATTTGAAAAGACAACAGTATAGCAATTTACATGTTGTTTGTAATTCAGGTAGTAAAACCAGAAGATGATGACTTCCAGGAGTTTCAAGATGCTTCAAAGTCTGGCTCACTAGATGACTCTTTCTCTGATTTCCAGGGGGATGTAGCTGGCTCCTCCAAAGCAGCCAGTTCACAGCACCGGAGCAGGTAGTAGATCTTTGATTTCCATCCCTTTCGGTATTTTAGAACTCTTTTAAGAAATGAAATATTTTTCCTCTTTTGTGGGTAGCTTTCTAGCCTGTAATTTTCTTCTGTCACCTGACTTTTACTCTGATGATTTCTTTTGAAGGTTGTTACAACTACAATTAGGCTTTCTGAATCAAAAATGGCATTTGATGTGCCATAGGCGGTTGGCCGTTCTTTAGCACTCTAGTCATCCTGCTGAGGTAAATTGCATTTACAAGGTGTGGGGACAGGCTCTCAAGCGTTTGTACCGCTGCACAGGCAATTGGAGGGCACTTCACACTGTGCATCAGGCAAAAATCTTTCATAAAGCTATTCAGAAAAACACACTGGGACAGAGGAGTTCTGCATGTAGTGCTGTGTGCTTCCTTTGAAAGTGTGACCCCGTGTTTGTTGGAGCTGATAGAAACCATTTGCTGTCATCAAGGTCCTTCGTCAGGCCCTGAAGATGGATGCCAGAATTCATGCAAAGAGCACAGCATCCTGCTTTGGAATGACTGAGAGCTCCAGTGGGCAGGGTTATTGTTATTTCTATTGCTTCTCTGGCCAGTGCTTAAACTTCTGATAACTGACTCTAAATCTCAACTGAAATCTCATTCAGGCTTCAGCAATCCTGGCTTTTCATGTGGGAGACTGCCAAAATGTAATTCCAGATCAGGCAAATTTTGTATAACAAAAAAACAAAACCAAAACCCCAAACCATGTTTACTCCCTTGGACAGTTCACAATTAATCTTTCAAAGTCCTATGATTACAAAATTTCCGTGTTGTTTCCTTTTATGCACATGGCAAACTTTTATGTACCTCCCTCCCAGGCAGACACACACATTTTCAGTGTCTTGAACTGGCTGTTCCTAGTTGCACATAACTGGTGCTTTCCAGGTAAGCAGTGATCACCAGTTGCTTCCTCAGCAGTGATGTCAGATGGGGATGGTGCAGTGGATTGTTCTGTTACACCGTGCCTACAGCCTTCTGTGGAAGAGATTTAATTCTGCTGCTGTCAGTCAATGTTACGTGCATCTGAAGATGCTCTATTTTAAGTACATCTTAATTTGTGTTAGACATCATTTTGCAGTTAAAGCTGAAAGTTTTAACAGAAACATTGTAAATTCCACAACGGGAAGTAGATGATCATAAAAAAAAAAATTAAAATAAAGATTTTTCTTTTTCACTGTAGCAATTCTTTATTCCCCAGTACAAGCATGCAGTTTTGAACAGAATGTTACAATAAGCTATAATCTAATTGCTTATGGAGCTTTATTTAAAAAAAAAAGCCATCTGTAGAGCACAGATGATTAACCATTACATTTGCCAAGATTGCAGCTCTAATAGCCTGGTTTGCAGTGATGTGAAATTTAATTATATTACCATAAGCTATTTTTTTTTCTTTGACATTGCACTGTCTGCCTGCAAGCCACAGACCATCAGTGGCACGAGTGTGCAAGTGCTCTGTGTGCCAGTGCTGGTTTGTGTGTTGCTTGTAGGCTGCTGATAAGGAGATTTAAATGGCTCTGGAAAGATTCTTGCTTCAGGCCAAAGAATGCCATAGAAACTCATTCAGGTTTGCAATGTGCATAGTGGTGAATGACATAAACTAGAGGTAAAATGCAGCATTCATATGTAAAGGGTGTTCTGGAGAGCTGCCAAGGTCTGATAAGGGGGCTGGTGTGGAGGGCAAGCAAAACTCCAGCAGAATGTCTTCTCAATCTGTTATTATGGCAGTTTTACTGTATAGAGTATGTTTATGTGCAAAAAGATTTGCTTGTGTAACTGTGGCCTGAACCTTATTTTGCTGATTAGATAGCTACCAGCACTGACAGAAATTCAAAGTTATCCTTTCCTTCCTTTATTCTCTATGGTTCCACTTTATTCTCTTAATATTGCAGTAGGTAATGAAATACAATCAAAAGCAGATAAGCTGTAAGTATGAAGCTGGCAGAATCTCATGTAGTTTTAACTCTTTATCTAATTCTATCAGGGAAAATTGTCCTTGCACTGCCCTGGGCAAAGTGGTAAATTAGAGAGCAGTGATTCCTGGGGTGTGTCTGTGGGCTTGTTCTCTCCTGGGCTAAGAATTCATGTGGTGTAAAGTTCTGGAGCGTTTTGGACATGTTTTGTTACAAATTAAAATCAAGAAGGGTGAAAATTGACTTCTGGCCTAAAGAAATACAATTAGGTGAGATAAAGTGTGAATTCACCCATCAGTTACCCAGCTGCCTGTTTACATGTTCTTATTCTTAATAGATATTGATGTGGTTTACATCTGGTTCTTGATTAAGAGCCCTTTAGGGTACAAGCTTAGCTTTAGTGATGCAAACTGTGTAGTTATTACAAGAGGCTCCCTTAAATAAAACTTGGAAATGTAGATTTCTTATGGATAAATTAAGGAACTTTACTTTTATCTCTTTTTTTTTGTTTGTTTGTTTTTAGTGTTCCTTCTTTACTAATGCCACTCCCAGGTAATAAGACACTCTCATCAGCTGATAAGTATGCTGTGTTTAAAGGAATTACAGCTGAGAAGCCTTCAGAAAGTACAGCTACTTTTGGAGGTAAAAGGAAAAATATATAACCACTACGAGCAATTTTTTGGCAGTATTTCATAAATCTTGTTTTTGGCATTGATAAAATATTAATATTTAAACTACAGAGCAATTATGTAAATATAAAATTTATTATCTGAATTCCTAATATATTTATGCAGATGTATTCCTTTTCTCATGCTCACTAGATTGTGGAGACAAGTACAGTGCTTTCCGTGAATTAGAGCCGCCAGCAGAGAGCAAATACCTAGGTAAGCAGTATGGTTTTTTAAAGCTGTTTTAACATGTTTGCATTATTATTTTTGAGCTGCAGAATTTCTGTTGCTAGAATTCTAAAATGATTGTGCTTCTGCTCCTCTGAACAACTTAGCAGGAAGTATCCTGAAAAAATAGTGTAATACTCTATTGGGACAGTCTACAAATTGTGTTTCTAGGTGATTGGCATCTCTTTTGGGTGCTTCTGAGTTTTATTTTTATAAATACCCATATGGCTGGGATTTTTTCATTTTCACTAGGAAGTCATGTATTCTTAGAAGACAAAAGAAGATGCTTCTGGACAAATGAGATTTTTTTTAGGGCATAATTTAAACTTTTCATGATCTCTGGTGTTCTAAGAATAAATCCAATCATTTATTTTGAAACTTGTGTGTAACTGGTTTTGATTGGGAAGAGTAAAACCTAGATGGCATCTGAGGTGCAATGTCTGTGTAATTCCAAAAGCAGAGTCTCCCTGAGCCTTTTCCAGAGCTGCCTATATATAACTCATTTATGCAATATACATGCTAATCTCATCTTTTTAATCAGATGGGGAAAGGTTTGTGTATTACCAGTAGACAGATGAGCAGATAAACACATGACTAACTGACCCTGACTGTCCAAGAGTTCTGTTGTACCCTGTGTTTTGTTTCATTATTAGAGGACAGCTTTAGGTCCTGGGATAGAACTGCTTACCTGAGTTCACTCCTACTCCTTCTTCTTCAAAAACATAATTATTTTTTTCACACCCTGAGTTTCTGAAACTCCTGAAGTGTTTTGTGAGATTTTCCTGCTCTTCAGGATTAAATGCATGCAATGAAATGAAAGAACACTTTATCTCTTTCTGTACATGTTCTAAAATACAGAATATTACTATATTTGTGTGCTATCTAGATCTGACCACTCTTAACCCTTTCACCAGCTTACATTTCTAATGGAAGAGTTTGCAATTCACCAGTAAGTTTAGTTTGCTGTGGTGTTGTAGTTTTGATGGATGAATAGCAATTTCACAAATATTTGTACTGTTGCTGGGACCAGTGAATTGGTTTGGAGGGGAGGGAGGATGGAAGAATATGTCAGGGATAGTCATGGTCCTTTACTATCATTATTCTGTTAAATCTTGGTTAAACTAATATAAAGGATTACACTGTGTGGTAGCTTAAGAATTAAATGTTGGTGGTGTACTTCTAAAATGGAACAAAATCTGTTTATTGGACACTTGTCTAAGTAGTCTAAGAGCGTACATGCTGGTGAAGGGGTTAAACAACTCAACATTTTTCATGTTCAGAAGGAATTGCTTTATTAAAAAAAAATTGTGTATGAACAGGAAGAAACTTATAAAATTAGTACACCAAAATATTTAATGTAAATTCAATGAAAACGTTGTTACCTAACATTTAACCAGGTTTAAAATCAGATTAAAATGAAAGCTTACAAATACTCTAAAAGAACACATTAGGATCACTGCCTTGTGTTCTTTTTTCTTTGGGGCTTTGTCTCTTCTACCCACTGGGCTCCCCACTATGCCCAGTTGCAAAGGCTTGATGTCCATCTGCCTTCTTTTGAGTGGGGTTTCTTCAGAAACACATTCAGCCACCAGGCAGGTCCAGTTGGTCTCTCCCGTGTTCCCCTTGCAGCTTATCAGCAGGGTTGCTTTTGTCTCAGCACTCTGCTGATGCCCTGTGAATAAACTGTATTTAGGCAATATTTTGAAGGGAGAGAGGAGGAGAATTGCTTCTGTGAGAAAGCAACTACTCTATTGGTATAAGTGAAATTCAAGATTACATCCATTGCTTGGCAAAAATATGGGAAGGTTGAGGTGGCAAAAAGAACTTAGGTGGAAGCTGAATGAGACAGTACTGATCACCTCTGGAATCTATTGATCGTGGTGTGTTTTGATATTAACTCAGTGTAAAGGGAATTTAATGTGACTTTGAGGCTATTTGAAAGACTTTAAGTGTTTGCTGGAATGAATATTGGAATTGGTGACCTTGAAACTCGTGTGGTTCATAGAGGTTGAGTTTGCAGTTCTACGTGCATCCCGAGGTCTTCATTTAAATAGTTTGTATACAGGCTTCTGACACTGCATGAAGCAATTTGCTTGCTTGCATGGTGTGAGTGTGATGCATTTGTTGTTACTGCAGTGTCTTCTTACTGTTTTTTTTCTTGGTTTTATTCCCAGGAGATAACCTTACAGAATTCAAGCCTGCAGGAACCGACGATGGCTTCACAGATTTTAAAACCGCTGACAGTATCTCACCACTAGAGCCGCCTACGAAAGACAAAACTTTCCCCACCTCCTTCCCCTCTCTGCCTGTTCAGTCAAAGCAGCAAACACAAGCAAAGACCTCTTTGAACCTTGCAGACTTGGATCTCTTTTCCTCTACTGGAGAAAACAAGCAGCCATCCTTTCCACCTGCTTTTAATACATCAAAATCGGGCTCCTTTCCTCCACCACCCCTTCCATCTACCACTGCCCAACCAGCACCCAGCAAAAGTTCAAGCCTAGCTGATGAGTTTGGAGAGTTCAACCTTTTTGGGGAGTTTTCTAATTGCACATCAGCCAGTGGACAAGATGACTTTGCAGATTTTATGGCTTTCAACAACAGCAGTGGATTTCCCGAACAAAAACCAGATGACAAATACAACGCACTTAAGCTGGAGGCCGGCCCTGTCCCTCAGCCTGGCCCATCTGCTGGTGCAGTGAAGAGTGGGCAGAGTTCTACCACAGCAGTGACACCCACCAAATACGACATCTTCAAGCAGCTTTCTCTGGAGGGCTCTGGAGCAGGCTTTGAGGAGGCGAAGGACAACACAACTTCTTCAGTGAAGAGCGATGATGATTTCGCCGACTTTCACTCTAACAAGTTTTCTTCCACGTGCAACAGTGCAGATAAGTCCCTGGTGGACAAAGTCACAGCTTTCAAGCAGGCCAAAGAAGACTCCGCTTCGGTGAAGTCTCTGGATCTCCCCTCTATCGGCGGCAGCAGTGTCGGCAAGGAGGATTCTGAAGACGCGTTGTCTGTTCAGTTTGACATGAAACTGGCTGATGTGGGAGGAGATCTTAAGCATGTCATGTCTGATAGCTCTTTGGATTTGCCAACAGTTAGTGGCCAGCATCCACCAGCAGCAGGTGAGGAACTGGTTAGATTGCTCTGGTAACGTAGGTGATGGAGATTTTGGTGTTGTTCTGTGTGCTAAATTTCAGTATTATGCACGAGTCTTTCGGCAGTGAAAGACTTCTAAACCTGTGCACCCGTTAGCCAACAGCCCCTCAGCAGGGCAGTGCTTATGTTTTGTCCTAGAAGACTATAAATAGATTGAACAGTTTGAACTCCATGCCAGTTTGTTTTTGAGATCAGACAACGTCGCATTACTGGTACCTGTGAGCTATTGTCACTTGAGGGATTCCAGTGGAAAATTTCCCAATGCAAACAGTGTCGTTCCATTTCTGTTAGCAAGAGGAATGGCAGAGTCTCCCTTTAATCCCTTGGTTTCCACAAAGCATTTGGCTTGGGGATTTAACCTGCTCTGTGCTTTAAAAGGGTAGGCAGAGCACTGATTTGTGCTGTTAATGAAGAGCTGTCTGATCACCACCACCGGCGTGTCCCCGCTGCGGTGGGCCCTGCTCTGTGCAGCCAGGATTTTGCAGGACTGCAGTAGAAGCATTGTGTGTACTTTTTAGAGTTAGAACCCTCCTTGGAATGATTGAGCAAAGGGCCTGTGAGTGCTAGTCTCATGATGATAGCTTTTGGATGGAAATGTAAAACCACAGGACTTTTATCAGGTTTTCACTTCCTTTAATTTCCCTTTCTGCAAGCACTCCTGAGGGAGTGAGCTGGCATCTCCGACCTGATCACCCATCGTAACACACATTTCCCAAGTGTCCTGCTTTTTCTTTCCATGTGTACACAGGCAGATAAGATGCAGTGAAATGTTCTGTGGCCTTCAACAATACAGAAACCATTACTGTGTTCTAGTGACCAGTATTATGCAGTCAAAGGCTTTTCTGAGCAGGGGGGAGCATACAAACTGTAACTGTAAAAGCTGATGCTGCAAGAATTGGTTATTTCCATATGAAATATTTATTCCATTTTTTGCAGCTATGGGTAGAGAAAATATACAGTACTGTAATTTTGCATTATATGATATTTTTAAGTAGGGGAGAGAATTAAGTTGGCAACTTTGACATGGAAGATGCTCTATAACAGGGTACAAAATATCAGGAATAATTTATTAGCAAAGACATTTAATTTTCATATTACTGCTTGGTAAAATTCCAAGTTGAGTGAGTTGTCAAAAACGTAGCACCTACAGTGTGTTCTTGAATGTTTACTTTGGTTTTAAAAGCACTTTTTCCTAATATTTTTCTAGCCTCTTTTGGTGGTAGTTTGACTAATGTAGCTCTTCTACAGGACGTGAGCTTTTGCCACAGAAATCAATGATTAATAATTGCCATTTGTGGCAGGAAAGACTTTTTTGGTTTGTTTAAAGGGGTTAGCTGATCATGTGCTTGTTGCTAAACTTTTGAACTCTGAAGTATTAATTAGAAGCTATTTTTATTAAACTTAAACAAGTCTGTGTTCTCCTATGGTGCCAAGCGAGGTGTTTTTCCACAGGGAGAGTTTTACTCCGTTTAACTCTGTTTGGATCTCGTAGCGGAGCGTGCCCTGGACGATCTGTTACGAATACTTCTGTGCTCATGTGTTCCTCTTTGTATGTTTGATGCATTTCAGGCTGTGAACTGCTGATGTTAAAGTCCTTTTTTTTTCAGTTTACAGACATTTAAAAAGCAGATATTTTTTTTTTCCTCTTAATTTTCTTCGATCTGTAAATCTAATGTAAAAAAAGGGACAGTATCCCTTTGCCATCATCTCTGCTGAGAAATGGGAGACTAGTCGTTGGGACCGTGTGTTTGTGAGCACTGTGTAACATCTCCAGTGAAACAGCAGCAGGACAGAGGTGCTGAGAAGTGATTTCACTTTTCTGACACGCCGATACAGAGGTCTTTATCCTTTGGCTGTTGAGATTTCACGTTGCATAGCTTCCAGGTATGGGCAGGTAGGTTGCTTATGCTGGGAATTAGAAAGAAATTGAGTTACTTCCCATACAACAACAGACTTTGGTCTCTGAGGGGAAAAAAGGATTTCAGTTTTGCTCTCTCCACAGGGGATACTGTCTCTTTAAACTTTGCTATAACTCTTTGTGTGGAAGGTAGATTATACTAATGTTGCCTGATTTCTCTTGCATTTACTTCGTATAACCCTTTGAGCACTGGCTGCATGCTGTTAGTTTTAACCAGGCTGCTTCTTTTAAACCAAATTCATGTTTTGCTCCAAGACAAAAGCATTTTAATTAGCACCTAGTTGTGTTAAATGAGTCTTAATTTCTGCTGCATCCTGCCAAACACTGCAGCGAGAGCGTACCCTCGCCCGGGTATTCTCAAAGGGTTATCCATCTGCTGCACTTACCAACCTGTAAAGTACCTTTTTCTTTGGCATTATTGGAGATCTCTGTATATTTTAATCAACTTCAGGTATTTTGCTGCTTTTCTAATGTCTAATTTCAACTAAACATTTCCTGTGTGAATGTGCCTTCTCAGATCTGCTTTGATATCCCTCTTCTGCAAGTATTGACCTGCATGCTTTATTCTGATAACGCCCTTACGAGCTCCTGTGTATCACTATCTTTTGTGATCTGTAAGTCCTGCTGTGTTAATAAATATTATCTTGGCATATTTTGAAAACGTTGGGGATGTGTGTGATTTGTTGCAAACCAGCAGTTTTTCCTGAAAAATACAAAGTTTAAAGTTATAGTATCCCCTTAAAGCTGGCGGGTGCCTTTCCCTTGCAGAGCAGCGTGTGGGTGAGCTTCTTTCTTCTCTTCCAACGCTTTGACCTCGCTCCCTGTGCAATTCTGAAACTTTACATATTTTTTTTTTAATATTTATTTATTATTTTTATTTTAAAATATTTTTTAAAATATTTAAAAATATTTACAGTATTTTTTTTTTAAAAGAGCAGTTTTTTGAGAGGGATCGAGGACAGGAGATGTGTGGATGGCAGGGTGGTTTCTGTGAGCTGGATTTGAGGTATGGTGGTAGTTCAGACTGAAGACAGAAATGCTGTTTTCTCTGTCCCGTTGTCTCCTCACCTGGATTTCCCTGCTGCCAGCCAAGGTTATGACACACCTTTGTGAAGGGGACCAGCTGGAAAATGTGTTGCTATCTAGGCCTTTATGAGCAGGAGCCCATTAAACAATATTCTGATATTTATTTAGCTAATCTAGAGTGAGTTAATCAGTGCCCCAAAGTAAAGGGCCCTGCTTCCTTTTTCTGTTCAGGAACTCCTGGCTTGCTAAGTACTGAAGCTCTCAAACGTGAATAACAGCTGCAAATTTGTGTCATGTCATTACATCACTTTGAATTCCTCCAAATCCCGGGCCACTAACAGGTTAGAATTAAAGTCAAATTAGCAGACAAGGTAAAAAACTAAAAATAATTGAGAGGTGGAATGAAGTTAAAGCGTTACACCAGCCCAAACTGGGTATTTTGTACTTCCTTGCTGAGCGAGAAACCAGAGTGTGTGTTTTCTTCTTTACACCAATCTTGAGAGACTTTAAAGGGGGAAAAAAAAAAGGGGGGAGCGAGTGAAAAAGCCAAAACACCACCCCTTTTTCATTCTGGAGAACCAGTAGGTTCTGCCCAGCCCTAAAGCTTTTTAAACTGAAGGCTTGGACGTAAACCTGAGAGCCCTAGTTCTGCAGGGCTCGTGCTGTTGGTATTTGTTCAGTTAATCATACCTGCAGCAGGGAGAGAAATGCTCATGGCTCTGTACTTTATTACATTTTTGTCCAGAGTTGGCAGTCAGATTCACTCACTTGCTCTCATTTAGTATAATTCTGCAAACAGAAGAGCTTAACAACACTTATTTATCCCGTGAGGGCCTCGAACAGCCGAGGTGTGTACGTGTGTCCTGAACGCCTTCCAAGCTGAGCCGAAGGGTGCAGAGACGCAGCAGCTCCTTGGGCTTCTGCAGGACCGAGCTGAGCCGCCTCTCCGCGTCCTCCGCCAGCTCAGGGGGCCTTCATTCTGCTGTGGAGCCTCACTCATTGTGATAGTTTAAAAATAATTAGCAAATTCTTTAATTCCACAGGGTTTGAAGGCTTTTCTCTCCTTTTTCCTTCATTTTAATTTATCTTACAGTCAGCATTCTGGATGGTTGCTGCCTTAGCAGTGCTAGGTACTGCCATTCTTTAGAGAAAATAAATTGGAGTAACTCCCTTATCATTAACACTGTTCTAGGCTTCACCAGCTGAGAAATGGGCTTTGCCATGGGCCTGACACAGATAGCAGCAGCACATGCAAGCCTCTGTGTTCTTCCTGTTTCCCCTCTGCCTTTATCAGGTGAAGCCCCACTGGAAGTGGTGAGGAGGTGGAGCTGGTCCCCATCCAGTCTCTGGATTTCTTGCTCAGACTGCTGGTGTTGTTCCCAGTATAACAGCTCTGGTTTTGGTGCACAGATGCTGTTCCACTGGGAACAGAACTACCTCCCACCTGCGTCACCCTAACAACCAAAAAATGACACAAGAGTTCTATTTATTCGTCACAATTTAATACAAACTGAAATATAAAACCTTGGAAGTCTCCTATGTTGGTTAAAATCACTAAATCCATTGTAATCTTCTGAATTGTCTTTTTCAGTTTTCTTTAGAATATCATGAACGCTGTCAAGGGTTTTCCTTAAATGATTAAACTGTTGACGTTGAAGGCTCCAGCTTGTAAGTTGCCTCCAGCCATAACTTAATCCTTGGTAGTTGAAATGAATTGTTACAGTTGGCTCCAATGAAGGATGTCAGGGTTTTCTGCAGATGAGGTAACGCTGGGAAGCAGTGTTTTAGCTGAATTTCACCCTCTGTCGATAGTCTCCTGTACGCTCCTGGGCAGCTCTTGCTCTGCTCTCTCTGGCTGCTGTGTGGCTGACTCGTAGCTGTCCCCAGGTGATGATCAGGCAGGTTGGACTCTGGTTTTGGTAGTTCAAAGTGGATGGAAAGTAAATGGTAAATATTTCAACCTTTTTGCTTTGGAAGAATTACAAATGGGTTTGGTTTCTAAAGCTTTCGGCATCTTGCAGCACTCGGCGTGACACTGACAGGATCGCTTCTTCCATTCTTGTTTCACTAGAAATATTTTTAAGGAAAAAAAAAATGTGTCATTATATGATATTGGAATGGATCTGACTTTGATTTTTACAGCCACACACACATCCATCCCACCCTGCCCCTGTCTGTAAGTGATCTGAGAATCTGACCCTTTGTATTTAATCTGGGATGTCCTTTGTGGGCTCACCAGCGCAGAGTGACAGTGCCAGTGACCCGTGGTCTTAAGTCTATTGGGAGTAAGAGTTTATGGATTTATATACCAAAACTAAGCTCAAATCTCTGTCATTTCTGAAAGACAGCACAGAATTGCTACTGAGGTTACTGAGGAATACAGGTTTGTGATGATACATTGCACTGAAATCTGTTGCTGTATCTCTTGTGGTAGGACGAGCAGGTTCCTAACGCATCATCAGTTTCAAGATTTGCCCTGAGGGACAGGGACCTTGCTGTGCGCTCTCCAAAAATGCTAACTGAGGAATCACTTTTAACTTACAAAGAAAGATTGTGTGTCTCAAAACAAATAATTTTCCATAGAATTTTGAATGGATTTAGTCTTTGCTCATTCTTTTTTCTTTTTTTGGATAGAATTTGATGCTTCTCATGGGTTCAGATCCTGTTCTTACTAACAGTGTCCTCCAGAAGGAAGTGGCAGTCGCTCCGCAGCATCCGTCTCCACTGTGGTGCTAACTTAGAAGTAATTCATTTATTTTTTTCCACTTAATCATCTCTTGATTTGAAAAAAATATTACTGGCACATGTGCATCTTAAATTTTGAAGTGCTATAACAGCAGAATGCAGCTTTTATTGCAGCAGAGGCTAGAACAGCCACATTTTAACTGGAGCTTTTTATTCGTTCAACCTCTCTGTGGCCTTTAAGGAAAAGGCTGTTGGAGGGGCAGTTCTTAATGCTGCTTAATAAAACAGTCTTTCTGCCAATAATAGAGACCCCCACATCATGAGGAGTTCTCTAGGGCCAACCCAGAAGTGCTTTTCACATGTAAACTGCTTCTTCACTTATTAGTCTGGTGGCAAGTCGCTCTGCTACCTGCCAGGGGGGAAAATGCTCCTCTTAATTACGCAGCAGATGTGCTAAGAGCTCTGAAAAGCCTTTGGCTTTGCCCTAGCTGTGACAAAGGTGATGATTTTACCTCCTCTATGCAAAACCAGCTCACCTGTGGCAAAGGAGTCTGTGAAATGCAGTGCAGGGCACAGCAATGGGTTGGGTTTTTTTGCAATAGAATAAAAATTCGTATAAAAGCTCGTTTTCCTCGGATCACGGACAGTTACACATACATTCTTATTTTTCATACTTTTCAATAAATTATTTTAGAACTGCTTTAGCTGGAAACACTTTCTCTCTGCACACAGTATTTTTCCTGTGATAAAACTGAAGGAAAAGTATACTCTGAGGAAAGTTTATTCACCAGAGTAATATCTTCTTAACTATCCAAATAAATAAAATGTACAGAATTGAACTATTATGTTTCATCTCGGCTCTTACACCTGTGCAGATGGGTTTCACATCTGCATGAATACAGACAGAGATTCTTGAATCTTAGTTTGTGGATAATTAAAATATTGATCTGCCTTCCCTGCCATGAGCTATTGATTGTGGGGGCGAAGCGGGGGGAGTTCAGGGTTCCCCCCCATGCCAGGATCAGAGCAGGTGGAGAACGCTGACCTGGTCCTTTAGGATGTGTTTTCAGCTCAAACTTTTACCAGTTATCAAAGAAATCATTCACAATAGATTGTGCAGATCCTCACAGGAGGCTCATCACTCTTTCTTTTAATTTCCTGGTGAACACTGAAACAACAGCAGTGGTTAAATCTTTGCTGGGTTTTGGAGTCAACACAAATTCAAGACGAAAAAGAGGTTGCCTAGTAGGCTGGGGGATTTTCAAGCTCCCAGGATTAATTACCGCTGGCTAACACTCTGGAGGTTATCCTGGCACTCTCTTTAGTGCTAGCAAAGCTTTCATTGAACTCCTTTGAACAAAACTGTATATTTGAGAGGGCAAGGTGTGGTTTCTTGTGATAAATGACTGATCCCTTGCAAGTCAGCTCCTTGTCACCCCGCAGCCTTCTCGCTGTTCAGTTTTGCCGTAAACAGGTGATTTCATCTCTCGTCTGTTTGCCCTTCTCTAAACTGCTTGCTCTATGAATTTCATGTTGGAATAGCACTTTGAAATTTTGCTGTTTGTGTGTGAGGTGCTGAGGGTCGTGGTTGAGATGCTGTCGTGTGCAAATGCAGCAGCTGCAGGGGGACTGTCCCTTAGGAAGAGCTGAGAGGTGACACGCCGTGCCTCGCTGACCCACTGCAAAGGGCCTTTTACTGTGGTAGCCATTAAACTCTATGGCTGTATCATATATTTATTGGCCTTTTAATTACCTATGTATGTGGGTCATGCCTGGACAGCAGCCTAAAGCGTAGCATGCTCTCCTCTTACAGTAAAATGAATAAATGAAGGCAGAAATGTTTTGTTAAAATGGTTTAATCCTCAGGCTGCTGTGGCCAGATTGAATCCAGAGGGCAGCTGGAAAGTCAGCGTGTTCCCACCCTGGCTGTATTCAACCAAGTTGCCAGGACTGCGTGCCAGCCAGCCAAGACCACGGTGTTTATCAGAAGAGTCTTGGCTGAAGCGATGCAAACAGAACATATTTCCTGGTTTGGGTTTGCTTTACCTCGAGACAGTTTGACCTTCGGCACCGAGCCGCGGCCGGACGTCTAATCCAAACTGACAACTGTTAATGCTGGAAAACAAATGCCAAATGTAGTATAGTAGGGCTTTTTTTTTTTTCTTTTTTTTCAAATGTTTTAATGAAAACTGCCCAGCCCCTGGCTCTCTGTGCCTTCACTGTGGATCAGTCTCAGTCTGAACGTGAGAGATCAGTTGAGTGAGTAGCGGACAAAGCCCAGCAGACCCTGGTCGCTGTGCAGCTCCTTTGCTGGCTCTGATGTAAGCAGCCAGGTTATATCTCACACCTGCTCATGGCAGTGAGAAGAACCTATTGGCCTGTATAATTGCTGGGTGAGTATGAATGTTTGGAGCTTTCTGCAAAATAATTGGATTTTCTCTAGCCTTAACTGAATAAATAGTTTGTAAAAACTAAACCAAGGTCTTCGTAATGTTCGTGTCGTTTCTGGAACCTCTGAGTTTGAAGAGTCGGCTGTGGGGCACTGTGGCAACTGGGATAAGCTTAAACAGGATTTCTGTTCTTTAAAAGTTCTTGCAGCACGTTTTTATATGTTATTTGTATGGAAACATAAATATAAAGTTAAAATGTATTAGTATTTCATTGGGCTAACTTGCCCATTTCCTCCAATCTTCTGTGTGGTTGGTTTTGATAAGGTGAAATAACGTGATAAGATGTTGCAGTTGCTAATGTTTACATTTGGGTTGTAGATTCTGCAGCCAGCATCAGAAAACTGAACTGGTGATCTCTGCAGCCCACACTACCTGGAAACATTTATTTATTTATTTATTTATTAGTGTTTCTTCACTACCCATAGTGGGATGGTGACTTCCAGCTTCCAATATAAGATCATACTCAATGGTCAAGGCTTGCATTTATTAAATGGAGAAAATTTTGTGTTAAATGCTGACATATTTTTCAGATTATTTTTGTGCAAACTCCAGTGTAAGCCTCGTTGAAACAACAATTCACTGTGTCTGTTCTTGCAGTCCTTTAAGACTCTTAGCAAGTTGCTGTTGTTTGTATACAGTGTAGAGAGATTAACGTTGGAACTTCAGCTTCTAATGGCAGGGGTTTGTTTTTCTCAGATATAGATGACTTAAAATGTGCCCCATTTGGAAGCTATAACAGTGGGTCTGCAGTCAGCAGCCTGGCAAGCTATGACTGGTCTGACAAAGAAGACATTCATCAGGGCAAGAAGCTCTCCTCCTCTGGTGTCCAGCCTTCAGGAAGTGGATCCTCTGCGGCTACTTCTGTCCTTCAGAAGAAGGAGACCTTGTTTGGCAGTTCAGAAAACATTACCATGACAACAGTTTCCAAAGTGACAACCTTTTCTAGTGAGGATGCTTTACAGGATGTTTCCTTTGCTGCCTTTGCAAACTTCAAAGACTCTGGACCGATATCCAGTGCTCCAAGTGACGATGATATTGGAGACTTTGGTGATTTTGCCAGACCTGCATCAGAAGCACAGGATGCAGCAGCAGCTGACACAAACCAAGAGGCAGATTTCCTTGATAGTGGAATCTCTTCTGAACTGCAAAGAGAGTCCACAGATGACTTTGGAGAATTCCAAAGTGAAAAGCCAAAAATCAGCAAATTTGACTTCTTGGTGGCCACTTCCCAAGGCAAGGTGAAATCTAGTGAAGAAATGATCAGGAGTGAGCTGGCCACCTTTGACCTGTCTGTTCAAGGTAAGCCTGCTCAGGGTGGAGGAACCCAGAATGCATGTGCTTATCAAAGGCTTCTTTTTCTAATCAAATTATAAATTAGCCAATGGGGATTGTTCCAAAGGCTAATGGAAACAAGCTGAGTCTACTCACTGATTTCTGTTCCACTTGGAGCAAGTGTCTTTCTAGAAGAAAATATTTCTGTGCCACAAAATTGTGATAATTGAGGAACTGGGGAAATTTGCACCAGTCGCTGAGCAGACAGAGGGCTTTGTTCTTCTGGAGTAGGAGTGCATCCTGTGTTACTGCTTTACTCATTTTAAATACTCTGTGACTTTATGCATAAGTGACTAACTTGTTTATATCCTAACTTTTCAGGGTCTCATAAAAGGAGTTTAAGCCTAGGTGACCGGGAAATAAGTCGCTCTTCACCTTTACCAGCTTTGGAACAGCCGTTCAGAGATCGTTCCAACACTCTGAGTGAGAAACCTGCTTTGCCTGTTATCAGAGACAAATACAAGGACTTGACTGGGGAAGTTGAGGTAAGGAATTACCTGCAATACAAGTAAATTGGCAATGACTTTCACCAGAGTGATATCAAGGGTGTTCTGTATCCCAGCTCTTGGAGATTTTAGCTGTTGGAATTTAGGGTGTGATTCTAAGATGGCATCTGGGTAAGGGTAGATGTTTTGATTGGAAACTGCTTATAAAGGAAGTTTCTTCTTTCCTATCTCTGAAGTGTTGTGAAGTGAGGAAAAAAAATGTTGTCAGTGAGAATCACTTGACCTTGCAGTCTAAGCTTGTAACTGGAAATTAGTTACCTCTTAAATCTGATCCCAGCTTTGGCACTGAGACCACTGGCTTTGGGAAATGGCTGAACTTTTTTGGCTGTGTGGTAATTATTTCTCTTGCTCATCTTGAGAATAAAAGGACTCAGATTAAATTAAGTAAAAGGACTCAGATTAAATGCTGCTAACCCCCATTTCTAGAACATCAGATCTCTAACAAATGTGTTGGGAGGAGGATGTGCAATGCAAACTTTTTACCCATTCATATCTGTTCTTCTTTTTGAAACTCGTTCTGTCTCCCAGAAATCAACTTTAAGAGTTCAGATGCAAAGAGAATATTTAAAGAATGGGTGAAAAGTTAGGAATAGGTACATTAAAAGTTTCCATAGCTAATCTGCAAATAGTCTCTTAAAATACCTGTCTACTGGGTGTGTATTGTGAGCAGGGGAGGGGAGTGTGTGCAGGAACGAGCTTCAGACCCTCCTTTCCTTTCAAACAGGAGAGCGAGAGGTACGCGTACGAGTGGCAAAGGTGCCTGGAGAGCGCCCTGCAGGTAGGTGCACGGTCCCTTCCCTGTCCTCCTCCCTGAGGTACCACCTCATGCAGTGTTGAAGACCACACAGGCACAGAAAGGGTGTGAATCAGCCCAACTGGATGATGATTTGTAAACCAAAAGCTGTCACACAGCAGAAGCATTATCTCCTCAGCTAAAGATCCTGTCCTAATCTCCCTCTCATTCGTGATTAGTTTGGCTTTTCCCTAAATTTTCAAGTTAAGGAGTTGATGTGGTGTTGCTGTGTTTTGGGTGCCCAGGAAGGCATGTTGTTCAGGGCACTGGTACCAGCTGGCTCTCCAGCAATTGTTGAGAAATGGGCTTGTTTAATGTGCTGTGTGGAGAGGCCATTAATTTCCTGGTAATGGGTGTCAGCTCCTTCACAGCTAGATTAGTCTTTTGAGCATTAGACAGTCAAAACTGTGAACGCTGTTATTAAGCTAGATAGCAAAGCATGCACACTCTTAAAGCTTATTTTGGTAATGAAAATATTTAGGGGAATACATTAAGGTTTTAAATGTTGATAGTTTTCCCCCTGATCTACTTACAGTTACAGCATGAATGTATAAAAACATGTGATGGAGTAGGGCAATTATTTCTTATTTAATTTGCCCCCTTTTTTGTATAATAGTTTCTGTTGGGGACAATCTTGTTCATAATAATTATTTTAAGGAAGATAACATCATCATTTCATGAAATTCATTTCCACCAGGTCATAAAGAAAGCAAATGATACCTTAAATGGAATAAGTAGTTCATCTGTTTGCACTGAAGTGATCCAGTCTGCTCAAGGCATGGAATATTTACTAGGTATGTTTTAATTTAACATGTCTCTTACACTGAAAGTTCTTCTCTGAAAAACAGTGATATATAATCACTCTTTCCAAAATGGTATTATTTTTTAGCTTAAACTTTGCCTGCACCAAAATGATGAAAAACTCTTCTGCTAAATAAGCACAACTGCTACTTTGAAATAGCCACCCATGACCTCCTTCCGTGTGCCCTGCATATTTTGTGCTATTTCTGAGTTAAAGTTTCAGCAATCTGTGCCTACAGTGAGTTCTCTGCAATCCTCCACTGTGTTTCCTATCAACAGGGGTTGTTGAAGTCTACAGGGTAACAAAGAGAGTCGAACTGGGTATCAAAGCAACCGCTGTCTGTAGTGAGAAACTCCAACAGCTGCTGAAGGATATTGATAAAGTGTGGAACAACCTCATCAGCTTCATGTCACTTGCTGCTCTAACGGTAAGACCAGAAATAAGCTATGTCTTTACCAAAATAAATGTCATAATTATATGTAAAGTGACCTCACAGGCTGTCCTAACTTTATAGCTTGTATTTTTCTCTTGCAAAAGGGAAATGCACTTATTTGTGATACCCAGGATAAAGCTCCCTGTGAGAAAACTGTTATTTATGTGCAAACAAGATATCTTACTTAGTGTCTTCATGATTTAGCTTATATCCTATGTGTCTGTGGACCTCTCCAACAAGGGAAATGTAGTGAAATTTAAATAAATTATTTTATGCATCCAGAATAGTGTGGACATGCCTTGTCTTTGTAATAGCCCTTGGTAATTGTGAGCTTTAATACTCACAATATGGGAGTATGCAATGTGGCAACTCAGGAATAACTAAACTCTTTTCCTTCTCTCTGCATTTGGAAATGCCTAAGCTTTTTTTGGTTCCTGCTGCAGAATAAATAGCTTTTCCTTCTCTGAACAGAACTGCCAGCAAAAGCTCCATTGCTCTGAGACAGTCAGGGGGAGCTCAAGAGAATGCACACAATTAGAAGGGAAAAAATCACCTTGCCATTAAACACTGCACTTTTGTGTGTGTGCATGTTGCAGGAAATACAAAGTGCAAAATTGCTTCCTTTAACCATGGTAAAACTCATGTTTTTAGGGAAGTATCCATCTGTGAGTGCTTGATATCGTCTTGCATAATGGATCTCCTTAACTCAGTATATACCTCAGGGTTCCTTAGCTCTTAGTCCCAGTACATCACATCAAGCATCAATAAGGAGATCAATTACCACAGTGATGTTTTCACTGAACATTTTAATTTGTGGCTTCCTTCTTGCAATGCAACTATGGCCACTAAAGGTTTTTGCTCTCCCATAAACACTTGTTTATAAATAAGGCCCAGGGTACTTGGTTTCTGCTTGAAATACCCATCTTCATCTCATTGTTGTTCCCTGCAAAACAGGTATTATAAATGATCAGTCCCTTTTTCCACACTTTTTCCACATTTTACACCTCTCCAGTACAAGCAGGTGTCCTTGGTGATGTCCTGTGTTGCAACATCATAATCTGAAACTTGTACTTTCAATATTTTACTTCTGGGCAGATGAAGTTGATAGGCTGGTATTCATCTGTTGGAATTCTGGCATTGTTGATAGTGACAATCTAAAAAGCTATCAGGATCCTCTCCTGATTTGAGCAAGTGGATTAAAATTTAGTTGTTAAAGTGCTTTTCCTTGGAAGATGACAGGGGTTACCTTGAAGTCCAAAGCTTGGCTACATATTCTCTGAGCTGCAGCCGTCCAGGTAGATTTTAAACATAGTGGGAGTGGTGAATAATGAGTTCTCATGCACACACTGCACCTCTGAAATTATCTAAGAGACAGGGACTCCAGTAGCTCTCAGAATCATCCCTTTCTGTTTCTCCTCTCCACCTGGGTCACTGGAAGGTGTGGAACCAGTATCTTCTTCCCCAGTCACGGATCCCAAATGATGCAGAAGTGCCAATTAAGTAGAGAGAAGTATTCTAGCTCAGAGGCATGTGCTTGGAAAGGTTAATTTTATCTCTTAAAGGATTTTGTTACAAGGTAATTTTATGCACAGCCTTGTGGTTTTTCACTGCAAATTACAGGATGACCTTCTCATTTGCTTCACTCATGCATTTGGTAAACAAATATTAGAGTGCCTTTATTAATTTGATTGATCTACTTAAAGATTAGAGGGTGTTTTTTTCAGGATTCCAATTATTCTCCAGCTATTCAGCGGGGAGCGTGATCAGCATACCCAGAGTGGGGATTAAGAGTGCACGTGTTCTGGGGTCACACCAGTTTCTTTCAGCTTCCTGCATTTCTAGTTGTTGTTTTTATTTTCCTGCATTTCTAGTTGTTGTTTTTATTTTCCTGCATTTCTAGTTGTTGTTTTTATTTGCTCTGCTATCTTCAAGCAGAACTGAAGCAGTTCCACACCAGCCTTATGCAAAGTTTTAAGTTATCATTTCTCTTGGGGCTGAAATGTAAGATTGTGTACCGGAAAAGTGACTGGATTAATTCATTACTGATTTGCAAGCTCATTCTCCCAACCTTTGCCTCTCCTGAACCTGAACTTGTGTATGGGTGGTGACCTTAATTCTTCTCTGGTTTCATTAACCTCCATATCCCATTTGGTACTGCTCTGCCATATTCTACCTTCAGAAAAACCTGCAGAAAGAATAACAGCCGCCTTTTTTCAGCAGGCAACAATAAGGAATTCAGGGCAATAAACACTGAGACAGACACCACTTCAGATGTGAGCCAGTGGAGGCTGTGCTGGCCCGTGCCTCCTCTCCCCACAGCTGCACAAACAGTTGTTGCATGCCTCTGTTTATCTTCGTCCAGTTCTCCACACGCGGCAGTTGAAACGGAGCAGCCGCCGCCTGGGCTCTCTCCTCAGAAGTTTCTTCCCCTTTTGATGTGGGAACGTGGAACTGAAGAATTCTTTCCTTTGTAGTCTAAGCCTTTTTCAAGAGCCTGAGTGTTATAAATTAATGCTGATGGAGATTGCCTAGCAGGATTGCAAATACATGCTAATGGCTTTGATTAAATCACACATCAGTCCCTGAGAAAATGCGATCTGTCATCCCTGCCACGCTGCCGCCGTGGTGCCGTGGCTCTCGGTAGCAACCAGATCGATAACTTTTGTCCTGATGTCTGAAACTTTTTCAGTCACTGAAAATGCCTAAATTTTATTGTCTTGTTTCTTCAGCCAGATGAAAACTCACTGGATTTCTCTTCCTGTATGCTGCGTCCAGGGATTAAAAATGCCCAAGATCTCGCCTGTGGAGTGTGTCTCCTAAATGTAGACTCAAGAAGTAAAGTGAGTATAATGGCCTCTCCTGTTAAACTCATTGTTAATTTGCAGTTTGGACTTTCTTTTACACCTGGGGTGTATTTAAACAAAATTTATGGCTATAATCTATAATTGGAAGTAGCAAAATCTGACCTATAGGTGGGACTGAGATAGTCAATGTCCAACGTTCATTGGGCTTTGGGTATGACACGGATGTGGATAAAGGGGTGAGGAGTTAAATTGTTCATAATAGGGAAGAAATTGGGATACTAAGATTTGAAAAGTATATATATACTTAAAAAAATAAAAATCTGTTAATGACTTTTCTGCATGAAATGCATCTCTGAGAATCACCACGAGGGGACTATTGCACTTGGCAGAGCTGGGAGGGAATCCCAGGATCCGTACAGAGTAATGCCAACCCCGTAACAGCTACTGGCAGTTTTGCTGACTTTTTGGTTTCAACGTTATTTCAGAATGAAGAGAAACCTGTGGAAGAGCTTCCTAGAAAAGTATGAATCTGTAAAAAACATATTCCTTATAGAATCATTCTGAGTCGAGTGTGGAAGGCTGAGGTGCTGACTGGCTCTCAGCTGTCATTCTCAATTGTACCAATCATGCACCCTTTTCTTCTAGTCATCTTTTGTGACTGTTAACACTTGATCTGATCAACTAACTCGCTCTAGAGCCTCCCCTCTGTCTTGTCTGCATGCTTGTATCTTGTGAATAACTTTCTGGTTTTGTGCTCCTTCTGTTGTGTGGTGGGAAATTCACTGCAGTGAGTTTCTGAATCTGTAGCTGCCTGTGTGTCTGTTGCAGGAGAGGGGCTTTTTCTGTTACAAATACTGACTTTGGGCTATATGTAGTAGGCAGTGGCATTTTTAGAAATCTCTGCAGGAAATCCAGGGTGTGGGGAACAGGGTTAGAGTATTTTTTTTAAATAGGTAGCTGTGAAGCATTGGAAAGTATCTCCTAGCAACAAACAAGGAGATGTTTAAAGCTTGTTCATGGCTTTGCACACTCTGTTCAGAAGCTCCTATTGTGAAGCAGATGCAATTAACAGAAGAAAGTAGACCAAATTCAACACAAAATAACACTAATACCAAGGATTGCACCTGCCTAAATCACAGCAACATTTGAGCCAGTGAAATAAATGCAGTAGCTATCTCCTGGCTGGCAGAACAAGCATTTATCTTGCAGGGACACATAGCAGAAGATGCATGAAAGAAGGTGAGTTAGCTGCCAGGTGTCAGCTCAGACAGCATGCTCATCAGATGGCTCCTTTCATACAGGGTGTGACAGGCAAAGCGTGCAGCAGGGGTGGTGGCTGCAGCTTTTGTCCACCTGCAAGCACTAAAATCAAGTATTTTTTACTGGGTGGTCTGTTCAGAGTGAGAGGGTCCTACTGTGCTGTGCCAGTCTGGGGTCAGGGCTGTGCAGTATCCATTTCCCACTCTAGTTGTCAGTCCTGGAGCTGATGAGACTGTCACACTTGTTTCAACTCTTGTTCTTTTAGGCCTTTAATTCGGAAACGGATAACTTCAAGCTGGCGTATGGAGGGCACCAGTACCATGCAAGCTGTGCAAATTTCTGGATCAACTGTGTGGAGCCAAAGCCTCCAGGTCTTATTTTGCCAGACCTGCTCTGAAAGCAGCTGCACTGGAGGTGGAGTGTCAAGTGTACGGGACACTTGGGGTGAATGGTGTGATAGAGCAAGAGGAAAGGCTTGAGGAGGGGTTGGTGTTGGAAATGGTTTGATTTTTGTATCGTAGTGGGTAAAAGCCACTGTCAGCTGCAAACTGCTCATGAAGGAGTTCACTGGAAATGGCCAGGGGTTTAGAAATAACCAGAAAAAATGGTAGCATGGCAAAAGCTGCAGCATTTCAGTCTTTCTCAAGGTGAAAGTGGGTCAGTCTGTAACAAACCAGTCTGATAACCAAGTGCTTAAATCTGAGAGAAGCCAGAGTACCTGGCTTCTGAGAAATTCTGAAATGCTGGGCTGGTTTGCATAGAAGTGATCACTTAAATACTTGAAGTATGTATTTGTGAACAAATATTTTCTGTAATGTTTTTGGCATATGGACCATGATGTTTTTCTTTAAACATTTGCTGCTATGCTATTCCAGTGCACGAGTCACAGTAACTGTCAAAACAAAATGAATTATTGACTCAGAAGGAATGAGGCTGCTGGGAGCTGCTGTGTATTTATACTTCCACTGGTCTGTATTGTGAATTATTCTGTGTTCCTGTGCATAGCTGCTTAGTACTGGGGCATAAGGACTTGGAGAAACAGTTGAAATTCTCTCTGTCAGGTCTGGATTCTTTAGCACAGGCAGCTGGATTTTACAAGGTGTAGCCTTTGCTGCGCTGTTTAAGTACAGCCATGCTCCTGCCTTGGACTTGGCCTGAGCTACAGGTATGGTTTGTTGTGTTCCACCTGACCCTCTGGTTGTTGTGTGGCTGCATCACTGTGGAAAACTGGACTCTGCTGATACAGCCTGTCTGCTCCTCGATATCTATTACCTTTTTTTTGTACATTAATATGCTTTTCTTGATGGGATGCCTGTGTGTCACCTGTGCAGTCCAGTGCTGTCTGTAACACCGTGTTTCTCTGGCTCAGAACCCTGAGCTCCTGCTAAGGGGGGTGTGATTTACCACTGGCAGTCACGGTTTTGAAGCAGGGTGTTGCACACCTGCTGTTTCGTTGCCTGTGGAGGGCACAGCTCTCTGGACAGAGGGAGGTTAGTGAAGAGACTGTCACAAAGTGTTACCCAGAGAGCTGAAGTACCCAATTCTCTCTTCAGATACAACACCCAGACGACGGTGCAATCAGGAATGCTAGTCACAGCATTTTAAACCCAGTGGGAGCTTCATGGCATTATTTTAAGGGCTTCACCACTAGCCAGTCTCACTCGGGCTGCAGTGGATGAAGTGGGGTCTGTATCCATCAGGTACAACTTGCTTCTTAATTCCTGGACTTCAGTTTCTCAGTTCTCTAGAAAATCTCCCTTCTCTCCAAAGATTATCAACAGCTTTTCCAAGTTAATCTTGACTCTGTTGTCAGCAGCTGACACTGACTGCTGGTTATTTGCTGAAATAGAAGTTACAGTGAGGAAAAGTGATGCTTCATATTTAAAAAAAAAAGGGGGGACTTAGTTATACTAAACTATTAATTATACCAAATGAAAGAATCTTGGCTAATAGGAGTGCTAGGTGTCTGGCTTCTTATTTACACAAATTAAAATGAATCTTCCTGCTGCCTGAAATTAGCTCGTTCATAAAATAGCAACTTGTGCCGCCAGCCGCAAGCTCGGGCTGATCGAGTGGCGGTGTGACAGCGACTGCCTGCCTTCTGCTGCCCACTAATTAGCAAAAACACAGGGCAGTCACTCACTGCTGGCTCTCTATTTCATTTATGAGGTATGAAATTTGAGTTGCACACTCGGCACCGTAGCTTTTGACTGCACACGTCGCTTTCCATCGTAGCGAGGGGCTGCTGCGCGCGTCACCAGGGCAGTGTCCCCCGTGATGGTTGGGTCTGCTCGGCACAGTGAGCCAGGGCTCACTCCTGCACCCTGAATCGCAGGAGCACTTCAGCATTGTCTGACTCCAAGCACATGCCTCGTCTGGCTGCTAGCGAGGGGACTTCTCAAGTGGTTCTGAGTGTCTGGCTGACGCAGAGGCTGTTGCTTATGAAATGCTATATTGGGAAAAGGGAGTTTATTGGTAGCCTGGGTTCCCACCACGGGTCCTGAACACTGAGCTAGATAGGATTTATTATTTTTTTCTAATTATAAGAGAATGCCACAAATAAAAGAGGCTCAAGCAACCAGCACCTCAAATACAGTACCAGCTGTATTGTGGGAAAAGCGTTTTTCAGTGCTGTTTTTCCCTGTGCTTGTTCCCTCTCTGAGATGTACCCAGCGTGTCTTTTGGCCCATAAAAATCAGGAGTCGCCATTTACAATTCTAATGGCAGCAGAGCTCCCTGGAGGATGACACCGCTGCTCGCCTGCTCCCTGCAGAGGGGAGAGCAGCGGCGGCATCGCCGTGTCTGCGCCGCGCACCTCTGCGTCACGGGAACACACCGGGTGTTTTGCGTGCAGATACCCTCGGTAAAAGCACTGCCCAGCGAGGATCATCCCGCTCACACACCCTGGCCCTCCACATGACTCTCTGTTGCATTCAGCATCGTCTCAGCTGTGACATCGCCAGCCAGGCCCCGCTGTCCTTGCCATCCGTATCCAAGGTTACGGTGTTTTCTACAGTGCACTGTAGCAGAGCACGTTCCCCCGCTCCCTTTGCACGCAGGCTGATGGACAGGCTGCCTCTCCCTTCGGCTGGGTTGAGTTCCAGCAGTGCAACTCCTTTCTCTGCACGCATCTTCCGCTAGAAAAAAGTGAGGAACAGAAGGCTTTGTTTTATTTAATGTGTGTTCTCTGGAGCTGCCCTGGGGTTACCTATGGAAAGTGATTTTTCTATATATTTATTTGGAATTTTAAGAGATTATTTGCTTTATTTAATGTATATATCATTTTGCCCTGTTGTGTTCCTGATGCTTCTGTGCCCTCTCCATGTGTCACGGTTCCTCCTCGGCGGTAGGAGCTCTGGGGAGCGCCCAGGCTGCTCCAGCCCGTCCCTGCCCAGCCGTTGCCGTGTCGTGGTTCCCGTTTCTCCCCAGATTTGCTGGCCCGTGCTGGCTGTACCTGCTGGGAGGTTATTCATGGTGTGGGAATCGTTACACTCTGCACTTGACCATTCCTCTGACTTTTCCTCTCTGACAGCAGCTTCTCTTCAGCTGGGTTTGTTTTGAGCAGCTCCTTGAAATTCACGCGGTATCTATGAAGTGATGGTGAAGCTCAAGGTGAGGTGGAGAAGCAGCTCATGAAAACCCAAAGAATGCTCCAATTTCCAGTTAGCTACATGTGAGATTCATTAAACTTGAAACAAAAACTGCCTTTTCAATAAAAGCTGCTACTGTACAAACCACTTCTTCTGAAAGATTTTTCTTTTTTCTCTCTCTGGACCTGTATTTAATTCCAGTTCTCAATATTAAAATATAAATGTCGTAACTGTATGACAAAAAGTGGTCAGAAAACTGTTCTTTATATTGTGATTCTTTCTTCTGCCCTCCAGGCAAATGTTATTTCTCTTCTAGAAGTGGTTTTGCAATTAGTAGCTGGAGCTGTTGGGGTTTGTGCTGTGCTGGAGTCACTGCTGATATCTGAAATCCAGTGAGAATAAGCGTTATTAATTGACTGTAGTGCATTGTTTACTCCCTTAGTTCTTGCAATGATTTATAAAACCTTTGTTGAGATTCAAACCTTGTATTCAATAAAGAGCTCATTTCCTATCTGACCAGCCTGTGAAGTGGCTTGTTCCAGGATGCAGCCAGAAAAAACCAAACCCATTGCTTTTGCTGCTTGCTGGTACCCAAAGGTTGTCACCTCTGGTCGGAGCTCTGCGGGCGCTGGCCTGGGGGCTCCTCCTCGGCAATGCAGGGCAGGGTGAAACCTTGGGGGGGGACTCGGGAAAAGCCTTTGGAAGGTTGACAAAAAGGAGCCTTAAACATAATGAAACTGTAGAAGCAAATCCTTATTCGTGGCTGGTGTTTGAAAGATGTCTCACCCAATAACATGTGAAATATTCTTGGAGCAGTGAAGGTATCGAGCATTTGGAAAAGCCTGCGGGGAGCAGGGAGCAGGGAGAGCATCTTCCCCCGGTTCCAGGCGCTGTGCTTACAGCAGCGCGGAGCTCAACTGTGCTCCGGATCCTCTTTGGTTTCTGGAGGTTTGAGGATGCACAGAAATGGGATTTTGAGGGGAAAAGCCACTGATGTCCAATATCTTGTGTTGGAATGAACACAAGAGGAACTCCTGCAAAGAAATACCTGCAAGTATGAATACCGGTGCACTTCGTAACGGGATCTCGGCTGGGGAATTTCGGGGGAATTCTTTATTACTGAATGTGCTTTATTAGGCAATTACATTTTTTATAAGTTTAAATTTCCTTTTTGTTTAAAAGTCAGTCTTGATGCTTTCCTGGCTGAACATTACAGCATCCTCCCATCCTCCCCTCCCCTCAGTACTAGGGCAGTGTGTGCATGAAGTATGTATAATTACTCAAAATGGAGAGATTTCACCTCCCAGTTTTATGCAGAAGGTACTGTTCGATTATACACAGACCACTTGGTAGGTAAAGTTTAATTTCCAAAGGAGATTTCAGTTTCTAGTACTTTTTTTCCCCTTTGAAATGTCATGCTTTCAGAGTATCTCCAGACTAATGATTAGTCCTGATTTTGAATCCCTCCTTCCTTTCCTTACCATGTCCCTGGTTGCCGTTTAACTCATGATAAAAACAGGGAGATGAGTAAATGTATTTTTTTTAAAGGCCAGTCAGTCTCCTGTGTCCATTTGTCAGTGACACCAGGACACAGCCACGAAACCTGAACTGCCAGCAGCTGATGGCAAAACTGACTTTCATTTCAGCGGGCCAAAACTTCATCCTTGCTCATCTGCAAGAGCAGGAGGAGACCTCGCCCTGCCACCGAAGGACACACCGATCCATCTGCTGATACTGGGAAAAACCAGTGTTGGAGTGCTTTGGGTTTTTCATGGGTGGTTTTGTCCAGGTGGATCCTGTGTAAAGGGATAAAAGAATTTGCAGGGGCAATGGGCTCTGTCCCTGTACACGCAGGAAACCTTTCCACGTCGGGGAGCTGGCAGTGACCCCGTGCACAGGTCTGACCTCCACACCGCCCGCTGACCCTGCGGCCCAGCTCGTGACTTCCGTGCCCGCGGGGGTTCAGAGCGCGCCTCCGTCCCTGCCTGCCACCAACCCCCCCTGCTGACCTGTGAGCAGAGCCTAGAAACTCCAGAGCACCGTTTCCTTCCCCTGGTGAGTAACTTCCAGCAAGTGGCATTTGCCCAGGCTGGTAACACTCTTGTCTCTGCAGTAAATTTGAAACCTGATTTCTGGGTTGGAACTGATCAAAGCCTCTGATCTAAAGTTCTGTGCCAGCCAGGTCTGGTTTTACTCCCCATCCAAACGAGGTGGAGGCACGTGCAGTTTTGTGTCGGTGATAACTGTGTTTCAGCCCTGGCAGCTGGGGAACCCAGAAGCCTTCTTGTGCAGCAGCCCTCAGGCTGTGGTTCAGCTCAGAGAAAACATCTGACCCTGTCCACTGTTCCTTAAAGCCTCAGCTGGGGCTTCAGAAGAGAAAAATGTTTAAATACCCAAATGAATTGCCTGTCTGTTGTGATGAGGATCAGGAACTGCAGGACACCTGGATGGACTGTAAACGGATCAGCCACGTGCCAGGAACAGATCGTGGTATTTCTCACAAGCCTGAGGTCCAGATCTGTTTCAAGCCACTGCTCAGCGTTGCACCGCGCTCTCGCTGTTGCTGGTTCTGGACAGGAAACAACACGGGCTCTTGTGTCATCTTTATTGATTTTTTTATTTTTTATTTTTTACAAGTATAGAATCTCGTTTAAATCAGGTATCGCATCTACCTCGGCATCCAGCAGTCAGCAGAGAATTCCTCCTTCAGAGATGCAACAGAGGACACAAACGTCTCGTGGAGGAGCGGACTTGCCTGGCTCTCCTGGGGCTCCAGTTATGCTCCAGTCCCTTCCCGTCGCAGGGAGGGGAGCGACGTCCCGGAGGCAGCGGCGACGCCACGGGAAGGCTTCTCCCACCTCTCGGGCTGGAATCGTTCTCGTCACGCACAGGACAAGGCAGAGCCTCCTCCTGAAGCCATCCTTGTCCGGGAGGTTGAGCTGGTGCCATTCTGCTGCAGCGGAACCTTGAGGGCGTGACGGAGTGACGCAGAAATGGGCTAAGGCAGGCGATGGCCACGCCTGGGGCTCAGGAATGGAGCGGTTTTACGTACATCCGATTTCCTGGTGGAGTGGGCATTGGAACCCCAGCACAGCCCGGGAAGGAGGTGGCCCTGCACACGCAGCTTCCTAAATGTTTCTTTGGCTGCTCAGTGCCAGGGGCAGGGTCGGGGGGGGTTTAACCTCTCACTTCTGTCCTGAGCCACATTTGGACAAGATCTCTGTCCACTTTCCACCCACAAAACACACCAGCGTTTTCCAGCAGTGTAAGTGTATTCCAGGACTATTGCCCTGGCATGGAATGAGTGAAAAAGGATCTTGTATTTATTTGATTTGAATAATTCAAATTTTATTTACTTGTGGCTGACATGGACTGACTTCACTCTTTTTTTTTTTTTCTTTTTTTTCTGACTTTTAATACAGATTAAGAACTGACTAAAGATCTCAAACACTATATACTGAGAGTCACTACAGATGGTAAAGAAAACACCAGCACTAGCACCACAACCCTGCATGCCTGCCTTCCTGGCTCTCAGCAGAACCCACTGCCCCGTGCTAGCGCCGCTCCCCAGCCACTACAGGATTTTGCAAGGAAGCAAACAAGCTATTAAGGAAATACCCAGGCTGCCGCATCACAAAGCGCGCTTTGTTCATTAACTCTGCCCAATGCCTCGTAGGCCTTTCCTCGTAGGGTACTAATAAACTGACTAAAAAAGGGAGGGAGGCTTTATGAAAGGAATAAACTTATAAGGAGACCTCATTCTGCTAAATCAGAGAAATGCGGGTGGGGGAGTCCCTGCAGAGAGAAATGCTTTGAAGGGAATCGTTGGCCTTGCAGGTTAGAGAGGTGAGAATTGAGGTTCTGCTGTATGGTAAAGAACCAAAGCTGGCTGTAGAAGGAGAAGGGAATGTCTCCAGTCTGGTTGACTCAGAACAGCGTGTCCCTTCTGTTGTGCTTCCTGTCTGCAGTCACATTAAATTCCCCAGTAAGGCATCAGGGGTCTCCTCTCTCTCTCGTAAACGTCTGGGATGATGCCATATGGTGTCTGTACCATTTTAACCGTCGTCTTCCCAAAGAGCTTCCTCTCGTAGTCTATCAGTTGCCTCCAGAAGCCCACGTTGGGGCGGATAACGGGGCGTCTCGATTTGACCCAGTTGTATGCCTCAAAGAGGGACACCTTGTGGTACTTCATCAGGTAGGCGATGCAGAGGGTGGCCGACCTGCTCACGCCAGCGGCACAATGGACTAAGGTGGCCCCGTGCTTCCGCGCCACGCTGTTGATCTTGTCGGCGACGCTGTCGAAGTACAGGGAGATGGGGGCGTTGGGCATGTCAGCCAAAGGCACTTTCACGTATTCAAACTGGGGCCAGTTAAAATTGGGAATCTCGATGGTGGCGTTGATGATGCAGGTGATTCCCCGGGACAGGAGCAGGTGCCGGTTGGAGGCGACGCTGCCCCGGCTCAGGTACAGCGAGGGGGTGATTTGGGCGATGCCCCCCAGGGCACCTTCAGAAAGCATTCGTGGAGCCATCAGAGTTCTCGGTAAGGAGTTGTGGCTTCTGGAGGTCATGGAGGATCTTGGCACTCACGCTTCCATTATGGGAAGAGATCAAATGGGATCTTCAGCCAAGGGAAGGGTTGTCTGGCCTGGTGGTGCTAGGACAGCAAAAGCTTCCTCCGCTTAATCACTGCAAAACACAAGCAAGGCCAGGTGAGCGGGGCAGCTGTCCGACGAGACCGCGGCTGTGCGCGAGAACAGGCAAACCCAGCTCGCCCTGCTGTGGCCTGGACAGCCTCCTGCTGGCAAACCTCCGTGGGGTCAGGTGGTTCGGGGTTTGCACAGTGCTTATTACCACGGGGCCCCCAGGCGTTGCCTGGACAGATAGGAACAAAAAAAATCTCCCAGCCTAATTAGCTCCAATTACTGGTCGAGGTTTAAGCAGCCTACCTGTGGGCCTGGACAGCAGTTCAGGCGGATCAGCACGTGGGAGATGAGCTACGCCTTCTCCGCGCTCCAAAGCAGCAACTTCACAACTGGCCACAGTCCAAGGGGATGGTGAGAAACAGCTCACTGGGGCTGGATGGAGATGCCAGCAGTTTACATTCCCCTGCCCTCTCCCCAATGCCACCCTCCTCCTTTTTTAGGTGTATGAAAGGCCCCGCCAAAGTACATAAACAGAGGAAAGTTGCTCATGAGAAGAGGCAGTGAGTCATGTCCAGCCAGATCAGCAATCGGCTCTCATCTCGGCTGGGGAAGTGTGGAAAGAGTGACCTGGTTATGTCAGAAGCTGCGAGTAAAACCGAAGCAGAGGCTGGGACAGGGGAGGCTCTTTCCCTGCTGCTTTAATGACTGAGTAATGCTCTGGAGCAGGACGCGCTCTGCAAAGGCCTGGGCTCGCCTGCGAGAGCCACGTAGCCCCAGCTGCCTCTGCTCTGGCCCCCAGGAAGGACCCCGCTTTTATTTCCCCTCCTCTTTTAGGGCTTCTCCAAAGCCAGTGGAGAAGCTGCAAGCCAGGGGATGAGCCGTGGACTGTTAATTTTCGAGTCCTGTTTGGTGGTGCTGTCTCCAGCCAGAGGTGGGCTGTGAGGGGGGCTCCGGCCAGCGCAGGCTGGGCAGTCCCTGCTCTGCCCAGGTACTGCTGAGCCCACCAAAGTGCCACCGGCCTTCACATGGAGGGGATCTGGGGGGTGCTCACCACCCTGGGTGAGGGGGTGTCTGTCCCTCCAGCAGTTAACTCTCCAGGTCAGAGACAGTCCTTGAGGGACTGAGGGACCCCGACTGCGGCTTCCCCAGCCCCAAACGACGGCGCAGGCGTCTGCCCGCACCCCGCGCTCCGGGAGACACCGGCAGGTCTCAGCAGCAGCTGGTGACGCTGCCAGGGATTTTTGGCATGGCTTTGTGGTTCTGGCAACTTAACGAGCATAACACGGTCTCCTCTGTGGCTTGTTCCCTGCTGGCAGCTACTTGAGCAGCTCCTGCAACCATGGGCCCAAAGTGCCGGCACTGCAAGAGTTCATGCCCTGACAAGAAGATTTTTGCTGCAGCTGTGAGCGCTCGGCTTCCCCCGCGGACACCCCCACCGCAGCCACCCCCACCGCAGCCACCCCCACCGCAGCCACCCCCACCGCAGCCACCCAGCTGGAGCAGTGATGGCAGGCAGGGGTTTTTCAAAAGAATCAAGTCCTCTGAGCAGGGGAAATCCCTGCTCTCAAATCGCTGTTACTGACAAGGCCAAGGGTTTGGGCACTTACATTCAGCAATGAACTGTCCTCCTCCAAATCACCGAGCGGCACAGGGACACTGGGAGCTGCTGGAGCTGGGGTGTCTCACAGAGCGTGTCCAACGCTGTGCTGGGGAGAGAAGAGAGCGTGGGGTTTATTGGATCTGTGCTGGACCCAAAGAGAACACCAAGCAGCCCCCTCTGCTCAAGTTTGTTTAAGCCACCTGATTTAGGACTGGGAGGAAGGACCACAGCTTCCCTGCCCGCTCCCTGGGGAGGAACAGAGGCCACTTGCTGCCCCAACAGTGTAATGTCACCATTGGTGCCAACAGAGCATTCCAAACCTCGGCAGGGCCAGGGGAACCTGTGGCTGCCACAAAATTCATGACTCAAAACAAGAAAATCAGTTTAAGTAATTCAATTGCTCCGATGTCTCCTTTAGCAGTCGCCAAGACTCTTCCCTAACCCCAGACAGCCAGGGAAACGCCGCTGGACTGTGGGAGGGTGAGAGCAACACCTGCCCCCAAACCAGCCCTGACCCTCCCCACTTCGACACAGCTCCTCTGCCAGCCACAGCGGGGCTGGTGGCAAGGGGCTGGCGGCTGCTCCGTGCCCCCTCCCTGGGACAGGGAAAGGACTCGGTTTCACTGTGTGTGGCCTTAAAATGATGAAGGAACCTGCACGGTGAGCTCCGGAGCGGGGGCGAGGGGGTAACGGGCTGGCTTAGCTCTGGAGCCAGGGCTGGAGAAGGGAGAGCTGCTGTGCCTGCCACGTCGCGGTGCTTCGGGAGGTGGCTGCCCCGGGAGGCCCATGCCACGGCCACAGCGCTGAGACAAACCTGACAGAGGCCAAATGACAAATGCAAATGGATTTTTCCCACATGGGAAACGTTAGCAGAGGGTGACCCGCGAGCGTGCTGGGGGAGGGCAGGAGAGGCCGGCGGGTGCTGCCACGGCACCTCGCCCTGCTCGCCTGCCAAGGGCCCACTGGTGCCTCAACACCTTTGGGAGCGGGTGGCAGTGTCCCTGCCCTGCTCCCACGGACCAGGGGACCCAAATCTCTGCCCCAGCGTGGGGCTGAGCAGGCTCCTGCCACCCCACATTCACACCACTGCACCTGGGCTGCTCCCCTGGGGCACTCGCAACACTCCTGGGGCGGTTTGGGAAGGGCTTTGCTGCTGCTTTCCATAAAGTGGTTCCTGTTTGAAGGCAGCAACTTATCCAGACATTTGCATGTGACAGGCTGGGCTCGCTCTGCAAACTCTGCCGGGCTGGCAGCAAACTGCCTGGGCACGGTGCACGGTGCACGGTGTGCAGCCCCAGCAGCCGCCCCGGCCGCGTCGCGTGGCGGCCAAGATGGGCGGTCAGTCGGACGAGCAACTTCGTGCTACAGGCCACGAGGAGTCTGTCTGTCTGTCTGTCTGTCCCACCTCTGCTTGCAGGGGAACATGGTGGATTTTGGGGCCAGCTGGGAAGGCAGGAGGGTGCCCACAGTCCCATGTCCTGGTTCCACGCCACTGCCCTGGGGCTCTAAATGGCTGAAGCAGGCAGCGCTGCCTCTGCTCGAACCACAACCGCTCCCTTCCACAAAGAGTTAATGTTTTGGAGAGGAGTTCATTACATAAATGAGAGATATGGCTACTGTGCTCCCTCAGACCCAGTGCCTGGTAGCCCAGGGCACTGCCCAGCTGGCCAGGGCAGGAGCAGATGCTGGGGGAAAGGTGCTAAGGGAGAGGGGCAGGTGCCAGCGCCCCGTCCCACGTCTCTCGCAGCAGGAGCTGGCTGGGATGGCACCGACTGCGCCGTGCTGTCTCAGGCATGTGACAAAGCCACGTCCTCCTGCCCACACACACCAGGCTGAGCAGCTGCTGGCTCGCAGGGAGCCTGAAAATGAAAGGGGCCTCAGATGGCAGAGGCTGCACGCTGGGGGCTGAGCCTTCGGCTGAGGATGAGGAGCTACTGCCAGGCTCGCAGGTGTGAGCCCTCATCTGTCCTGCACCTTCTTGCAACCCTCCTGCCAGGCCCCTGCCAGCTTCAGACAAAGGCTTGCCTAAAACCTGCCAGTTTGTTCCTGTGAAACTCCATTTGCCTTTCTCAACACACCCGATTTCTCCTGCCGTGTCCCCGCTGTGATCCAGCCCTGTTGCTCTTCATGCAGTAGTTCCTGCCATTGTGCTGGGGCAGAGAGAGAGAGAAGAATGAAAAGCCTCTTCCCAGCCGTTGTTGTGTGTGAAACCAAAGAGGAAAAGAGCTGAAGATGAACTGAAGAACACACACAGCCCAGCCTGGCTGTGCCACCTGTGGAACCTGCCAAGGACAGTGGCCCAAGAGGCCAGCACAGCAGCAGACAGGCTCCTCACACCGGCTGCGGGTCCAGCTCTGCCTCGTTCAGCCTCTACACAGAGGGAGCTGCCCCAATACAACCACTTTGCACAACCTCATGGGATAAAAAACTCCACATCTGCTCGTGTTTCTTCTTGGTTTGAGTTTTGCAGTGGTTGTGTAGGCTGGGGTGGTCACACAAGCCTGAAGTTGGTGTCCCCAGGGTGCTGGAGCCTGTTGTCACCAAGTGTCACCCTGCAAAGGGGCAGTGGGTGCTCCCAGGCTGGTGGTGGGCTGGTAGCAACCAGGTCCTCCTGCTACCACATCCTGGTTTGCTGAGCTGCCTCCAGTTAATGGATTAATTAATCCCACAGCAAACCCCTTTCTAGAGTCCACCCTGGTCCTCCCTCTGCACAGAGACCAGCTGCAGCTGTGTCCTCACCCCACTGGGCTACTGGGGAGGGCTGGGGCTCCCCAGGGTGGCAGGGGGTCCCTAGGGACCCTGGTGACACAGGGTGGGACCAGTGCAGCCCCCTCCCTCCCCAGCAGATTGGTGGGTTCTGCCAATTTCTCTCATCTGCATAATGAGGGGTGGGGGAGGCAAGTGGGTAATTACAGCCTGGAGATAACTCCAGTCTTCAAAGCCTTCAGGTCCTTTCCACACAGCTCCTGGTCAGTACTGTCCTTAGCTGTGAGTTTATGGTGAAGGGACACTTCTCCAGCACCCAGAGCAGCCAGGACCTCATCCTGCACCCGCCAGCTCTCCGCTGACCCGCTGCTCCCAGCTCAGGTAAGTCCATCTGGCTCATATCAGGCACAGTGTGTGGTTCATCTGCGGCTGGGTCTGCTGGGAGAAGGGGCAGGTGCTTTGCCCGGGGTAGCTGCTCCCAGGAAGCCTGGTGGTGTGTGTGTGCCTTTCCAGGGCTGACCAGTTTGACACTGGGTTGTATCCCACCTGGACTGGCTTTCTGGGCATCAGGGTCCTCTCCAGGCAAGGGGGTTTCACAAGGAACACAACAGCAGTGGTGTAGTAGTTTGTGCATCAAGTGGTTCGGTTCCTCAGGGAGGTTGCTGCTGGCAGTGCTTATGGTGCTGCTCTTCCCTATCTTGTGAGTTTGCTTCTCTTGCTTTTGTTCCTGGGAATGCAGTCCTGCTAACAAAGGCTGAAATTCCCATTGGAAGGCATTCCTGGTTCCTGGACTTCCTCAGAAATGCTTGAAAACACCTCTGAAAGCTCAAAAGCCAAGAGGCAAACAGGCAGATGTTAGTTAAACATGCTGTGATCCCTAGGACAGGAGGGGAGAGCCTTGTGTGTTGGTCTCTAGACAATGAGTTGGCAAGCCTGAGCTTCTGGTTTCTCATTCTGGTGTTGCTGGGTGGTTTTCTCTGATTTTGGGGGAGGGGGTTTATTTATTTATTTGTTTTCAAGATCTCTTCTGCTTGAGAGCACAGGCTGTGACTTGTTCCTGAGGGACTTGAGTAAGACTTGGAGTTGGTGTCGGGCTGTGTGTCGGTAACATGGCAATGTGGCTGGTACCTGGCAGAGGTGAGAGCATCTCCCAGGCTCTTCTCCCCCTGGACTGTCTGAAATTCTGCAGCTGTGGGACTCGGTAACCAGCTCACGGGGTGGGTGGGGATGGCTGCTCCTGCTCTGGCTTTGCTCCTGCCCTTGGCTTTCTGGCTGCGGTTCTCCTCCTCCTGCCCCACCGCTGCCGGGAGGGCTGAGCAGGGCATCCTTGGTGGGGTGCAGAGGGCAGGGCCCAGAGCTCCTCAGCAGGCTCAGTGTGGAGAGGACTGGGTGAGCCAACAGCTCCGCTCTGCTGATAGAGCAAAGAACTGAAGCCCCTGGTTTCTTTCCCACAGCATCATCCAGGATTCGAAGCAGGTTTGTGGGCTGGGTGTGTGAAATGTCAGTACCAAAGCAAGCCTTCTCCCCCTTCCCAGGAGAGGAGAAGTTATTCATTTGAGAGATGACAAATGTTCTCTAATGCTGCAGTAAAGAGAAGAGTCAATATTGCAGGTGCTGAATGAACGAGCCTGCTCAGGGCTCTTCCTAGCCAGGCTGAACAGCAAATTGCTTCAGAAATGGTCCTGGAGAACAGCATTTAAAATAAACTTCAGCAGAGAGCACAAACTACAGCTGTTCTCAGAGTCAGGTCTTGCTCATGCTGAGTCCATGGGAGGCTGAAGTGGGCTTGAGGCCATCAGCTGTCCTGCCTCTCCTGAGAGCTCTCTGCTCTGCTGGGGTCTTTGCTTTCCTGCCTTTGGTGGATGTGCTCCTGAAGCTCTTATGGACTCCTCTTGGGCGTGCGGTTCAGAGCCATCAGCACGTCCTCGTGGTGGAAGGGATGAGCAGTTCGGGTTTTGAAGTGGAAAAGAAGGAAGGGGAAGCAGGAGGGGACGGTGGGGTGATTTGGGCTGTGACAGAGCATGCCTCGACTGAACCCTGATTGATTCCTGCTTGCAGCCTGCGTTCCCCTCTCAGGCAAGCACAGGATGGAAGCTGTCAGATGTTAAATCAAGATAATAATCTGTCTACCCAGAGCTCTGAGCAGGCCTGGCTGCTCCTGCTGCACAACACAACCGGGTCTCCTGCGCTTGCAAGAACAGACTGGTACCATCCCAAAGGTTTTTGTGGTAGTTTCAGGCACGGCTCCTCTCGGCACAGGGAACTCACAGGGCAGGGCTGCACAGCATCCCGGGCTTCTCCTTGCTCAACAGCCCCCATCAAACACGTCTGGTTTAGCACAAAGTCTTGTCTCCCTGGTGCAGCGCTGCCTCCTCCACACACCTGGAATCCAGGCTGTGCCATGACCCCAGCCAGCTCTCTGGGCTGACAAACCCTCATTAGCCTGTCCCAGCCTGCTGTGACACTGCCTTTGGAGAGGTGACAGCAGACGCTCCTGCGTCACCGCTTGTCTCCCTTCCCCGGGCAGCGATGGTGTGGCTGGTGCTCTGGCAGGGTTGGGTAAGGCCAGGACTCTGTAATCCTCAGCAGCTGCGTCCCACAGCCCGGGAGCAGGCTCTGCTCGGCTCCCACAGCCCGGGAGCAGGCTCTGCTCGGCTCCCACAGCCCGGGAGCAGGCTCTGTTCGGCGGCAGGCACATCCCGCCCCCCGCCCGTCACCAGCCCGCTGAGGGTAACACAGCGAGCAAACTTAGGCGGGGTGAAGGAGCGATTGCAGAACGCACGGGTGCGTGGTGAGCCCCTACAGACCATCAGGGCACGCCTGGAAATCAGCCCCAGCGGGTGAGCTCCTGCGTGTGCTCTGCCAGCCCCTCCTCACGCTGCCAGCCAAAGCCTGGCTCCCCGATTTGCCATTCTCCCAGAACCAAGGGAGCAGAAAAAATGGGTGGTGAGGTTTGTGAAGGATCTGTCTGAGGGTGGTGCCTGGCCAGGGTCCCTGCCCCCCTCTCCCAGGCAGGGGGAAGCAGCCCCACGGCCACTCGCTGCCACGGTTTCCTCAGCCAGGCAGCAGAGCAGAGCCTGCCCACGGGCACCCTACGCCACGCAGCCGCCCCCTCCTCGCTGCCGTGGAGTGGGAACAGGCAGAGCTGCTTCCTCCCCGCTTGGCAGCTGGATCCCACCAGCTGTGAGCAAAACCTCTGGCCACAGGGAGAGCTCTGGGCTGGCGAGGGACGGAGCGAGACGAGGAGCAGGCGCGGGTGCAACCCGGAGCACGCTGGTATTTATAAACTCCTGCGTGATCCGGCCGCTCCGCTCCGGGGACGAGGGACGAGCTTCCCTCGGCAACCAGCGAGAGGGTTTGTGCAAGAAAAACAAACCATTTTTCTTTTTAAAGCCCTGGCTGCTATTTTGGAGCCGCTGGCTCCAACACACCACACTCTGTGTGGCAGTTGCTTGGGGAAAGCAGTGAGGGTCCAGTATAAGCCAGTAGCGTGGCCATCCAGGTCTTACTTAAAAACTGTGATCAAATGCTCTTTAAAATCCCAGAACTGAGCCTTGAGGAGGCATGAACGGGATCCTACAGCTGTGTGCAGTGTCAGTTCTGTCCTCAGCTGAACACCAAGGGCTGGCTTTGGACCCCTGAGTGGAGATATCATTTGTTTGGAAGTGCTACAGCTGATTTCAGTGCCAGTATCTGGATTGCAGGTGGAGTTTAGAAAGCTCCCCTGCTCCATCCCCTGCTCCTTGTGGCCCTGGGGGGCTGTGGATGGAGAGGGGCTGGGGCACGCTCAGGGAGCAGACCTGTGCCTGGCTCTGGCTCCCAGGGTGCTGCAAGATGGAGCCTTGTTTTTTCCTGGGGACGTGCCCTGCGCAGTCACAGCTGACAGGAGGGAGACAATCTCTTCCTTATTAGTTGAACAAAACACAGGGACCTGGTGTGTTTGCTCGTGTGTGACCCTGCTGGGACCAGGGCTGGCACTGCAGGGCTCGCCCAGGTCTGTGCCTCTTGCTTCTGCCCTGTCCCTGCAGCCCACCTCAAAACCCCTAAAACTGAAGGCAGCTGCAAATTCACTGCAACGTGCCCTGGAAACTGTCTGGTGCCTCCACGCTGGCGCTCACTCGGACCTTTCCTAGGGCTGCTGCCAACTGGTGCACGCTCTGAACTCAGCCCCACTTCTCCAGGGGGTCTCAAAGCCTGGCACCCCAATAAACCCGGCTGTGCTGCCCGTGCTTCCCAAGGCTGGGCAGCGTTTTGGCACAGGGCAGTAAAATCAGGAAGCAAGAGCTGGAGGGAGAGCAGCAAGAAAACAGGATGGGAAGGGGCTGGTTGGCTGCGCCCGGCCGCTCGCCCGCAGCAGCTGTAAGGAATGAGGTCACCTTCTGAGCACATCGATGGGGTTGCTTAGGGTAACGGGAAGGGAGGGCGATTTTAATCAATTAGCTGGAAATCAAGTTTACATGCAGTAGCAAACACTTCCCATGTAAGCAGCACAGGGCCAGCGCCCCTCGCCTCCAGTGCGCAGCTCTGCTCAAGGCTGGGTGAAATTGTATTTTGCTCAGCAGAAGGGACACGGAGCAAATTCAGATTTCCTTTGTGAACTGGGACTCCTGCCCCTGTGAGCCTCCCCCCAAGGGAAGGGACCCACAGCTGCTCTCTGCTGTGGGGTGGGATATTGACAGAGCAGAAAATTAAGTGTCCTCAGCCCAGGTACCCGAACCCACCCAGCTATGGGTGCAGGGCTGGAGCGAGCACAGTGGCACCTGTTGAGCCATCCTGCTGGGAAATCAAAACCTGCCTGATTATTATTATTTATTTTTTTTAAAGCGAGGGAGTAGCTGTGTGAGACACCCACGAGCTGTAGCGCTGGCACAGGGAGTGCTCTGCGAGCACCATCGCTGGGCCAGCCAGCCCTGCCGTGCCCAAGGACGGGTGGGCAGCGTGTTTGCCTTCCAGTTTAAGGCTTTATTTCTGGGGAGCTGGGGCTGCTGTTCAGAGATTCCTCGGCTATTTCCAAACGCCAGAGCCCTATCTGCTAGATGTTCACATTTCTCTTTGCATTATGGTTGCTCAGTGTCTTTTTAAAGCGATAAATCACTGTGTGTGGCGAGGGATGTGTACCTGGAGAGGAAAGGGGCTGGGAGAAGCTCCTGTACCTGGTTGGAGGCATCACCCCTACCTTCTAGGGAAAGCCCCCCTGGAAGGAAGGTCCTGCAGCTGTGGTGGGAAGCCTGGAAGGCTTCTTCTCTGCTGTGCTGAACAGCCTCGTGTAGATGGCTCTACCAGGGCCAGCGCGTGGTGAGCGGGAGCGAAGCTGCTCCCAGTACCCACTGCCGTGCCCGGATGCTTTTCCCCTCTCCTCATTCCTGACTCCTGCCTGGACACCCAGATGTGCCACGTGGCCGTTCCCTGGGACAAAGCTGGTACCAGCTCTCAAAACAGAGGTCTGTTCGAGACTCTCTTCTGCATTTCTTCCCTCCCTCCCATAACGTCTGGTTCAGACAGATGATTTTTTTCCCCCACCCCCTGTACATTTCTAGCTCTAGGGCAGTGTGAGCTCTGCCTTTCCAGCTCCGAGATCCCAGCTGGGATCAGGTATTGAATTAAGCCACGCCAATTTCAATATTCCCCTGACCTGCAAGGAAGCAGTGACAGAGCAGAGCAGCAAAGGCTTGGGTGAAATCCCTGGGATTTCACCTGTGTTTCTGGAGGAAGGATGGGATGTGCAAGCCCCTGTCCAGCACCCAGGCAAGCCCTGGGGGGCAGGGAGGACAGGCAGTGCTGCACGTTCGCTCCTTCTGGGCGTAAATCAATTAAAACCTGCTGCATTACTGCTCCCCTCCTGACGCTCACCAGGGTCGCCTTAGCCAAGTGACGGCAGCAGGTCTCTGCCGGTGGGGAACGGCAGGAGCTCTCCAAACTGGGGACTCTTGTTTTTCATTGCTTGGGAAGTGGAGTGCTACAGAGCCTGTGCTGGTCACCAGGAACGTGGGAAGGTGGATGGAGAGGCCTGGGGGAGGAACGTGCTCCCTGCCAGCGCAGGGAGAGCTGAGCCGGTGTATCATAAAGGAAAAACAGTGCTTTGTCCGTGCTAATCCCTCCACCATTCCTGTGGCAGTGGCATTAGGGATAAACTGAACTTGCAACATGATATTAGGACATCTGTCAATACTCGGAGCTTCAGAATAAAAGACTCATTTGCTGCCCAGTCGAACAGGTTATAATCCTTCCCCATCTCCCTGCAGCCAAACGCTGCTCATTGATTACTGGCATTGCTCAAAGCAGCTACTCCGGAGCTGAGTCAAGGCCCGCGCAACGCAACCGGTTTGGTTTGGAGGGTGACCAGCCGCCGGCACGCGCCGGGACCGGGGTGCCCTGACAGCCAGGGTGCTGAGGGTGCCCAGCACCCCGATGGGTGGGCAGGAGCCGAGGCTGGGGGCTCTGCTCCAGCACTGCCCGCAGCCAGGAGCACAGCGTGGGCTGAGGCTTGTTTCCACGTCGAGGAAACACCCGACCTCCACACTTGGCTGTTCTGGTGTGAATCTGGAGTGACTCCCCTTTCTCCAGCCAGGCTTCCTTGAGGTTCAACCACCCCCGAGCAGGTTTTTCCTTGTCCTATTCTTTTTGGGCACCTTCTGGCAGAGCTGCCTTGGTGATCTGCGCTGTCCCACCACAGCCAGCACCATCTCCGGGTGCGCGGGACCATCCTGACCACAGCAGTGACCATGGCACGGGCAGTGGGGCCACATCCCGCCCCTCAGCACCGGGGGGCTGATCCCCCCACCCAGCAGCTCAGCCCGAGGAACCCGGGCTGGTGGGGGGCATCTCCTCACACCCCCGCCACCCCGGGCTAGGGGAGTGGTGCTGCCCGGCCTGTACGGCCTGAGGCCGCGGTGAGGGGCTGCGGGAGGCCGGTGCTCTCGCCGGCGGAGCTGCCCTGCTCCTGGGAGGACGCTCTGAGGGACATTCACCCGGGTGAACCGAACATCGCGCGACAGCGGGGAACGAACGGCAGCGGCAAGTCCGAGCCCCGCGCTCCCCTCCGCCCCCGCGGCGGCCTCCCTCCCCGGCCGAGCGCCTCTCCCGGGCCCCGGCCCGCTGTCCCCCCACGCCAGGCCCGCTGTCCCCCCCGGCCCCGTCCCGCTCTCACCATGGCGGCTCCTCAGCGGCAGCTCCCCGCTCCCTCGCTGGCGGCGGGGCAGGACTTTTATCGGGCGGCAGCCGCGCTCCGGCTCCGGAGCTGCCACCTGACCGCGGCGCTGCCGGGGCCGCCCTCCGCCCGCCGAGCGGCGGTTACCAGGCTACGGCGGGGCCCGGCCCGCCCGGCCCTGCCCGCGGGCGGAGGCAGCTGGCGGCCGGCCCAGCCTTAAAGGCGCCGCTGCCCCAAGGGGCCGGGGCCGGGGGCCGAGTGGGGACCGTGTCCCGCGGTGGGAGGGAGGCGACGGCGCTTCCCTGCGCCCGGGCCCTCTCCCCGGGGTCCCTGAGGGGACAAATGGGGGTCCCTGAGGGGATACAACAGTGTGTGAGGAGAAGTGGGGTGCCCTGAGGGGCTGGGGACAAATGAGGGTCCCTGTGGGGACGTTGCAGAGTCTTTGTGGGGATATGACAGTGTGTGGGGACAAGTAGGGGTCTCTGAGGGGACATGGCAGCATCCCAGTGGGGCTGTGGACAAGGAGTCCCTGAGGGGCAATAGGAGGGTCCCTGTGGGGATACAACGGCGTGTGGGTACAAGTGGGGGTCCCTGTGGGGACATGGCAGGGCCCCTGTGGGGATACAGCAGTGTGTGGGGACATGGTGGGGTCCTTGTTGGGCTGGGGACAAGTGAGGGTCCCTGAGGGGACTTGGCAGGGGCCCTGTAGGGATGGGGATGTATCAAAGTCAATGAAGGGATGTGGCAGAGCCCCTCTGGGGACATGATGGGGTCCCTGTGGATGTGACAGTGTGTGGGGATGTGTCTGGGTCCATGAAGGGACTTGGTGGGGTCCCTGTTATGGATGGGACATGTCACATCTTCATGGGGACCCTGGCAGATTGTGTGGGGACAAGGTGGGGTCCCTGTGAGGACGGGGACAGCCCCAGGGGAGGGAGCTGAGCCCATTTTTTGTGGACTTGGGACATCCTGGAGTCACAGCGCTCTCCTCCCATGCTGGGATCCGAGGGAGAGGAAGGAGGGTGGCCTGGGGGGCCCCTCGCTCTCATGGCTCCTCGTGGGTGCCATGCTGGGGCCAGGCTGGTCCCTTGCCGGTGACAGGGTGGGCTGGGGTCCCCGTGGAGGGACAGCATGGGCAGGGGGATCCACACAGCACAGAGGAGAGTTTGGCTTCAGCTGGTAACCGTGGGGCTGAGGTGGAAGGGTCTGCTCCCACCCTCCTCACCACCACACCAGGGCTGGGAGAGGCTGCCTGGCACTGGGGAGAGGAGGAGGAGGAGGAAGGCAGCCTCCACTTTAACCCCCCAGCTGCTGGAGCGAAGCATTGCCACCCCTGCCTGCTTTTGCTCAGTTTCTGGTTTTATTGTCGCACGTTCAGCCCAAAATAGCAAAAATCCCTAATAGGAAGCTTCCCCTAGCCCGAGCCCTCTGGCTCGTATCTCACCTCCGCAGGTTTCATGACTCAGCAGCCCAGATGGAGCCATCCCTCGCAGCCCTCAGCACCAAATCTGTTTGTTGCTCCAGAGGCTGTTTTTTCCAAGAGCCTGGCTGCTTTGTAACAGCCAGCGCTCTTCCTTAAAACCCTGCCTCTCCAGCGAAGGCTCTCGTCACACTCGGCACGGAGGTGGGCGAGGAACAAAAATAGACAAATTAAGAAAACCTCAAAAGGCCAAAAAATGAAAATGTAAGGATTTTGGCTCTGTGAGCTGGAGGTTTGCTTTGCCTCCGAGTTGCATCAGCTCTGCTCTTCCTCTGCTGCCTTCTTTGGAGCTGCACCATCCGAGGGGCAGAGCTGAATCCCTGGGCGATCTCAAGCCTAGTGAGAAGCTGAGAGACAGCTGAACCCCTGGAGATGTCCCCTGGGGGGCTGGGGTCAAGGGACCATGCCCTTGGCTGGGGGCTCTGAGCCCTTCCAGTACAAGCCTGGGTGGCACTGGCCATAGTCAGTGTAGGGACTGATGAGGATGAGTTTTGGGGTGGCAGTCTCAATAACCTGTGGGTTCCCTCCCCAGACATCTAAACCCCTCATTTCCCCCTCATTTGACTGTCATTAAATGAGAAATGGACTCTTGCACAGCCCCAGCCACTCGTCCTGGGCAGTTCTTAACTCCTGGCACAGCTCTGCTCGGGTGTTTTTAATGCTGGTGTAACTTGTGCTTTTAACCTTCACCCTGCCGGGAGCTTTCCATGTTTTTAGTGTGGCTTAGAGGACATAAAAAGGGAAACTTGGGGAGCCCTTTGACCCCAAGGACGCAGCAAATGCAGCGGGTACCAGAGCTAAGAGGAAATGTCAGCTCCTCCCTGCACTCAGCCCTGGCAAAGGGTCACCTGTGGGTGGCGGGGAGCGGGGAAGGGGGGAGCTGGGGGCGCTGGGTGGGCAGGCTGGGCGCTGCTGGGAGGCTGGTGTCCTCCTGTAAAGAGCCACTTTGGCCAGAACGGATGCGCAGAGGGGCAGGTGGGACCGAGAGGGTTTGCTCTTGAGCGCAGAGAGGTGTTGGGCAGCGTGGGCTTTCTCAAGTGCTTGTTCAACCTCTACCCTGGCACGGGGTCCAGCAGCCCTCCTGTATGGCAGCCATGGATTGTGGGCAGGTTCCTTCCCTTTCCATCGGAACCTGCACATCTCTTGGAGGAGATACAAAGATGGTGTTGGGGAAAAGATGCTTGAGGTGGGACCAGACCCTCTGAATTATGCACTGCTGTGCCTTTGGGGACAGTGGCATTGGAGGGGCTCAAACCCAGCTGGCAGATACACAGGGGCCGTGCCGGTGAGCGTGCCATGCTGGGCTGAGTGTGGTGAGTGCTGTCCCGGGCACATTCCCGAAGGGTGCGTCTGGCCCGCGGTCCATCAGCTGGTCATTAGGGCTATTAGCTTAATCACCAGGGTGTTTTCCTGCCACGTCTATGATCGGGTGTGCGATCAGCAGCCGCAGGGTCAGGCAGGCCAGCTGAGTGGGGAGCAGATGGCTGCTTTCCATGGCACGCGTGTGCAGGGACCCGCCGCCATCCATCCATCTTCTCCAGTTTCCATGGCTACGCAGAGTTTACTCTTCCCCGCCTTCGGCCGCCTGCACGAGTGTGATGCAAAGAAAGGTCCCTGTGTCATGCAAAAAGCCCAGGGGTGTAGGACCTCCTGGTTTTTTTGGTAGCAACAGCTGCATCCCAGGGTGGTCAAACCATAGAGCAACAAGCACCAACCGCCCTGGCAGCACTCGTGTCCCAGCCAAACGGCGCCTTTCCGGCACTCGGGAGATCCCTGGAATGGTTTTGGGGTGCTGCCTTCTCCTCCTCACCCCCCTGATGGCTGCAGGGACCCAGGAGAGGCAGCGAGTGATCTCCCAGGGATAAATCCAACCACGGAGCCATCGGGCGCCTCTTGTTCAATGCGAGGTGACAGCGCGGAGCAGAGATCCCTGAGCAGGCGCTCAGGCTGTGGCTTGTTACCGGGGGAAAACAGAACCTGAGCTTTAGGTCACCGCCTGCGATTTAAGCGGCCGAATGTGGGTCACCAGGGGCCTCTCTGGGGAGCAAGGGGGTGTCAAAGCACCGCAGGAGGCTTGTTTGCTTTCCAGTGACAGGAGGAGCAGAGGGGGTAGCACATCTCTGACCCAGGGGCTGAGTCCCCTGGGGCACATTCTGTCTTAGGGACCCCTGGGATGTCACTGGGGCGCAGTCGGCCGTGAGGATGTGTGACCGTTTCCAAATCCACGGGGTGCTCTGATTCACAGGGCTGGTGGGTGAAGCGGGAAGTGCTTCCATGGCCCAGGTGTGCTGCACCCAGCCGAGTTCTGCTGTGGGGAGTCACGCGTGCCAGAGGCTTAGTCACTGCCAGGGCAATCCTCGTGCCTCGCCCCGGCAGCCCGGCCACCCCTGCCTGCTCCAGGCTGCCCGGCCAGGCTGGCTGTGCCCTGCTGTCCCCTGAGGCCGGTCTTCCCTCTGCTCTCCTGCCTGATGGGCTGGAGGTGACTGTGGACTCTACAGGGTCATGGGAAGCAGCTCTGCTGAGGGTGTTTGTTTAATTGAGGGGTCCACTGGTGGCATTGACCAGCCCCTCGTTAGACAGCGAGGGTGCAGAGATGGTGCCTTGTGCAGGGACCCCACAGTACTGGCTGTGTTTCAGCAGCTCTCTTGGTGAGATGCCGGGTGCAGAGGGGTGCTGGGGTGCTCTTTGGTTTTGGGAGGGTGGAGTGAGCCTCATCCGGGTGCTTACCTGTGAGTCACGGGGCCGTGCAGCCGCACGAGCTGGATTCATGGCGTGCGTGCCTCCGGCCCGGCTGGTGGGCGATGCTCCGTGTCCTTCCTCGACCCCTGTCCCTGTGCCCCGGGGAAAGGCTCTGTGGCCAGGCAGGGAAGCTGGGGCTGACCGACTGACATGGCCTGGCAGCTCAGCCTCCCCAAAGGGGCTCGCTGCTCCTTGCACCTCTCCCACCACAGCTCCATCCCTCCCTGCACATCTCTGCCCAAGGACCTCGGGCATCTCCTGGAAGCCCAGTCCACAGCGTGCTCCGCCAGTGCCACGCAGGGCTGCTCCCAGCCCCTGTCCCCATCACATTTATGGGAAGGGTTGGGGAATGCTGGTGCCTGCAGATGCTGGTTCATGAAACATGGACTTTCCAGACAGGCTTTGCAAAAGAACTGAGATGTTGGTGACTGTGCAGAAAGCTCGAGGGGTGCCAGGTTGATTTCTGTGGTGCAAAAGGCCCTTGCTTAGGGCTGGTGAGGAGCCTGTGCTGGAGCTGCCTTTGCCCAACAGCTTCTGCACCATAGAGACCCACAATGCTGGGCACCCCGCGTGGTCCCAGCCTGTGCTTGACCCTGCATTTGGGTTTCTTCATGCTCTTTCCTACTCTGTTGTTGCCCGTTGGGTTCCCACATGGTCCTGCCCTGGTGCTGGGATGTGTGGTCTGGCCTGTGGTTTCTTCATGGAAGCACTTTTGGCTCCATGGGGAGCAGCCAGGTGGGATGGGGGGGCACAGCAGGATGGGAGGGCACAGCAGGGTGGGGGGCTGCAGGCATTTGTGTGTGTGAGGCTGCTGGCAGATTTGTTCCCTGGACCCCCACTGGCTCAAAGGGAGCGGGGTGGGAATGCATTTGCTTTCCCTGTGCCCCTGTGTGCACTGTCCCTGCGTTCACTCGTAAATCCACACTGGTTTTCCCTGGAACTGGGTTGTTGGAAGAGCAGAGGAGATCACGATGGGGAATTGAGATTTTCCCCTTTTTCGTGTCACACTGGCCAGGAGGGCAGCTCTGGTGTTTCTTTCACAGCAGCTGAAAAGCTGCTCTTCCAGCCCGGTGGTGTTTGTCTCCAAAAGGAGGTGGTTTAGGTTTCACCGGCCCCACCTGACAGGAATTTGAGCAGGCACTAAAACTGGGGCTGCCTGTGCCTTCGTTATCGGCGTTACCGGCTCGGCTGCAGCAGCCGTGGGGAGCAGGGAGCCTGGTGCTGTGTGGGGGACGGCGTGAGCCCCCAGGATCTGCTCCAGGCAGCTCCCACCTCCTGGCTGAGTCACCAGCGGGCTGAGTGCGTTTGCTGCTGGTGTGACGGCAGCTGTCAGACCCAAAAAAACCCCCAGCACTGATGCTTTTAATGGCAGGTGAATAACAGGGCCCTGAAGGAGGTTCAGGCCGTGCGCGCCTCGTGCGAGGGCTGTTAGCGGTGACTAAGGCCGTGCTGGGATGGAGCAGCCACGGCCTCCCCGCATCGCCCCAGCCCTGGTGTCATTAATTCTGCAGGTCCCCAGATCGGCACATGAACCCGAACTGGCCGCCTTCCCGCCTGTCCCCAGCCTTGTTCCATATTTAATCTTTCATGTTCACCTGAGTCTCTAATTAAGCCGACTGCAATCCTTAGCAGAGAGCCCGCAGTGTTCTAACGAGGTTTGGCGTTCCCGGAGCGCTGTGCACGCGAGATCCCCACCGCAGCCCACCAGAACCAACCCTGGGCTGATGTTTTTTCCTGTTTTCTTTTTTTTTTCCTTTTTTTTTTTTTTTTCCCTGAAGAACTAACACTGGTCCCAAAGCAGGCTCTGAAGTGAGGGCCCATTAGCAGCAAAGTTCTCAAAACCAGCGTGTGGGGACCTTCTTTTTTATTTTTTCTTTTTTTTTATTTTTAGAGCAAATTCATGACCAGTTAGTTTGAGGTATCTGAAAAGTGCTTTTATTGGGTTTCTTTTCACTGGCAGCTCGTGTCTGGGTGAGGCAGGGCAGTGAGGAAACCCCATGTGCTGCTTCCCAACCTCAGCCCGAGCAGCCGGCGGTGGCAGGGGCAGCCGCTGTCCTGCCCCGATGTCCCTCCTGGCTCCCTTCCTACGACAGCATCCCGGTTAAAAATAAAACCACTGCCAAGGCAGTGAATGGGGTTCTGATTTCCCTGCGAAGGTCTGGGTGATGGGGAGAGATGCACGTTGTAAATAGAACAGCATATCCATGGCAACCCCAACTTTTCATTATTGTTAATTACTTGCAGGGTGCCAGAGCCGCGCATGGCGCTTCCCGGCGCGGATAAAGATAGATTCCCCCTTTGAAAGCCTCTCCCAATGACATGGAGGCGACAGTGAGCTCCTGGGAGGCTGGAGCCGGGTCTGGCAGGCAGCGACGGAGACATTTTGTGAGGAGTCAGAGAGGAGCTGGGATTTAAAGGAGGAGGGACTGGTGTGGCAGAGGCAGCCAGGAGCTCAGAGGCGGCTTTTCTCCCAAAAAACACCTTCCCTGAGTGTCGGGAAATGGTTCAGAGGGGCCATAACAGCACACACCCAGCTGGGAGGAGGGGGATGAAGTGATGGGGAGAGGGGCTGCCCTGTGCCGAGCTTTCCTCTCTGGTGCTCAAGGGAGCATGGAGGGGAGGACACGGCAGAGGTGGTTGTCACCGAAGGGGCAGGGATCTGTTGGTGCTGGCTGGAGCCCTTGTGCCCTGCAGGAACCTCCTGCCAACAGCCTGCTCTGTTTTAAACCCAGCGCAGCTGAGCTCATGTCTGAGCAGAGCTCAGCCTCAGCTGGCACCGCTTGGCTGGGTTTTGCTTGTCTCTTCATTGGGTTTTATTTTATTGGCAGTGGTTTGGAAGCTCTGGGGTGCAGAGGTCCCCATCCTGCCTCCCCCCATCAGTCGCTCTGGCCCCAGCTGGTGCTACAAGCCGTTCAGATTTGTACCCAAACCCCTGCAACATCCCAGCCCCGCTTCCCACTGCCTCGCGCCTTCCCACTCCCCTTGGAAGAGTCTCTTTTCCGGTTCCTCTCCCGGGCAGTTGAAGGATTCGTGGTTCTTGCCTTTCCAGAGATCTCTTCTCCCTGACATTTTCCAGATGGCCAAATGACTTAGCGCTGCCCAAAGCACAGGGCTTGGCAGCAGCTGGGCTTTGAGCAGTTCTGTGTTTGGTTAAAGCAGGTCACGCTCCCAGTCCTGTCTGGGTCCCTCTGGGGCAAAGGAAGGTCCCTGGAGTTAGCTGGGAGGGGATGTCACCGATCTCGGGATGGTCACAGCCGGTACCAGTGCCTGGCTGCTGGCACACTGCTGCTTGTACGTGTCATGGCACAGGAGATGGGGCGAGAGGCAAGGTAGTTTGGCTGTTTGTTTAATGGTAAAAGACAACTGGGAAAAACATTCCTGAGGATTTACAGCTTACTTTGTCCCTTCCCTTGGCATTCCTAGTCTATACAGTCTCAATTTCTACAGACTTTAATCTTCAACATGTGGTTTATTCCTGCTGCTTTTCTTTAAATGGCATTATTTTCTAGCTAATGTAGTGGTCACACCCATAGAGCCACCGCTGTGCATTTATCTCTTGGCTCTCATGAGGAGAAGCTGATGGATACAGATACAGGCAGTTGCATGACCTTTACAGTCTGACTCGGAGCCCAGGAACACAGATCTAAGATTGCTTCAAGTCATTTTGATTTTATTACAAACCAAAATACTTCACATTCAAGGGCACCTCAGGTACATTTAGGGAAAAATAAAACCCAAAACCCAAACCCTGTAAATTGGTATCAGGATGATTGTAGCTCAGTTAGGCTTTTCCACACGAGATCCCAAACTTGAGAGCACCCACCATCCCACCTGCTTTGGCTGTTGTGTTGCTTATGGGATGTTATTTCAGCCTTATACATTAGCAGTACAAGCTGTCTGATAAAGACTGTGGCTGAAAAGAACCATCTTCATCATCCAATTGTATTTTCCAATCCAAATGTGTTGTACTGAAGTCGTACAATGGATCCTCTGGCGTGATGGGGCTCTGGGTGTGTGCAGTAACTTGTTGCACCTCATCACTGCTTTGTTGGTCAGCTGGGTTTGTCGGTGCTGATGCGATGAGCTGAGAGAATAAGGCCCCAGGAAGAGGAGGGCAGGAAGGGCTGAAGTGTGTGCTCTGGGCAGTTTGTCATGCTCTTTGCTTGTTATCTTTTGTGAGAGAACATTGGGGTTTTCAGTGTCTTTTTAATTACATTCCAAAAGGCTGCTCTGGTTGTAACACCCAGCCCCTGCAACAAAGACCTGAACTGGGGGATTATCTATAACCTGACAATCACAAATGAAGTAGCCAGCAGATGAAGCTTATTGGTTTGTACAGTGCTCTCATGCTGTGATATGTGCTAATATCACATAAAAGTAACAACTGTTGAGGAGCTTCCCTGCGATGTCCTTTCCCATCCTTTATCACAATTAAGTTGAAAAGACTGGACCACTGCAAGCTCTATTTTTATACCTTCAGGCATGAGCTATCTCCTTTGAAAGCTGACACTGTTTTAGGAGGAGTACGAGAAGGGAGGGGACTGAACTCCTATGCCCCTGTACTCACACAAAGTGTGACTCTCATTATGTGCTGCTCTTCTGTCCTTATTCTGTGTCACTGTCAGAATAAAAGTACCACGATTCTCTTTAGTTACAAGAGGAGTTAGAAGTGAGTGGCTGCTCACATTTAAGATTAGCTTATATGGCTCATGATTCTTTCCAGCGCTACGTGGCAGCGTAACTCTGACAACAGCCGTGTGAAACAGCAGTCGAAAGGAAACCAGACAAAGAAATGTCAGTATTTGCACAATTTAACAAAGCTCCCTACTTCTTTTGGGGCTTTTTTTTTTTAAAAACATTTTAAACAAAAGGAAATGTCCTTCATTCAACACTGTTAAAATCTTTCAGCGCTGTCAAAGTGACTTCAAAGCTTCTCCACATCTGCCTGCTCCAGCCACAGGGCTGATGTCTGTCCTCAGGCTTTCGTGATGTACCCTTCTCTGATAAGGAAGTCATAGATTTTCCTGGTCTTGTTCACATCGATCTTGATGAGTGCTCTGGCCTGCGCGAGTCTCAGGCCTCCTTGTTTGTTACACTCGTTCACTAAAGCAGCTTTATATTCCAAATAGGCTCCAGGGACCAACCTCACCATCTGACAGAGCTGGAAGACAAAAGGTGAAGTTAATAAACACTAATACTTGTCATGCTCTTCCATTCTGTGATCCCTGCTGGGGGAGGAACATTGTGAATATTTTCCTGAAAACATTTCCAATGTGTTTTTAGAAGGGGGGGGAGGCACACAGGAATGGCGTTATGAGCTGTTTCGATCCACAGGTAGGGAGGGGAAGGGAGGAGCTTGCTGGCTGCTGCCTTCAAAAACATTCCTGACTTAAAAAATAAAGCAGGAGGATGAAAGCGAGCTCTGGGCTCACAGGAGCGTAGCGATGAGTGTGTCCTGTGTGGGCGTTGTTCTTCACAGACTGAGGGAAGCACACATGCCAGAGAGGCTTGCAACCAGCAATTCGGCGCGCTGGACGGCAGCCAGGGAGGGCATCTGTCTATTAATCCCCTGCAGACTCAGTCTTTAATACCTGTCTACAAAAGCAGCTCTGCACACAAGGCTTGCCCCCTCCTGAAGTCTAGGATGGAATCTGGGCAGGGAGGACACTATGTGTTTGGAAGGAAGTTTGGTAAAAGGAATTGCTTCCAAAAACCCCTGTGCTCTGCTGTTGGGTTGCAACGCTCCCATTTAGCTTCCAAACACCAGCTGCCTTCGAGATGGTGCACTGTATTGTTCCCAGCGGAGATGCTGGCTGTCTCCTCCTTTTAATAAGGAAATGCTTAATGATTGTTCCTCATTAATAGGAAATTGCAGAATTCAGAGGAACTCAGACTTTATGTCTCAGCTGACGAGGAAATCAGATTGCCCATATACACTAATGTCCTAGTCACCATTATTTATATGCTGAATGGAGCCAGAAATGCCATGTTCCGTGGTGAACCTGTGATCTGACTTTCAATGCTGCCATCTCCAGTGAAGGGGAAACAGCTTCCACACAGAGGGAGAAGTGTGAAATACATCTGTGTTTCACATGCACTGAGGTCTGCCTTGCAGACAACCTGAGGACAGATTATGACTTTTATTTAAAAAAAACAAACCCAACCAAACCCCCTTTTTATTTCAGTAGCTTTGCAGTGTTGCCTTTTGCTGAAGCAGAGGATAGGCCTATTTACAGCCCAACTGAGCTGTAAATACACAGCAGGCCCCTTCCTGCGCTGTGTACCCCTCCTGGGGGCTGCCACGTGGGTTGTGGCCCCATTTCTGGCTGCTCTGTTGATCTTGCCTGTGCCTCTGAGTGCCTGAGGTGACTGTGCAAGAGCACTCTACATGGGACTGCAAACTGCAACGCCAGGCCAAGCTAAAACCCTCGGCTTAAAGAAATCCAGAGTCCATTCTCTGCCACATGTGCAGACCAAAAGCTTGGTATATGCACTGAAAAGCAGAAACATGGACAAAATATGGACAGAAACATGGACAAAACACTGCTCTTGCCTCCATGGTTCACATTAGGGTTACAGTGAAAAAACAACCATAACTGGCTGAGGTGTGGCTGTGAGGTATCTGTAATATAACAAGAGCTCCAGTGACCTGTCCAGTGAAGCCCTTAACAAAATCCTCTGCCAATTTTAAAACAGAAGTTCATTAAGAAAAAAAAAACCCCTCTGCTCACCCCAGTCTCACAATGGAGGAGGAGAGGATGTCATACTCAGGATGTTCTAATGGCACATAATAGCACCTTGGTGTGCTCCACCTCTCCTTGCTACATGAGCTAATTTGTTGGAGCTTGTTGTAGGTCTAGTGCAGTAACCAACATTAAGAAGCCAACTGGAAAACCTGAATGATTTTTGTGAGCAGGAAAGAGGAGTCAGGGCATACAGCCGAGGTGATGTTCACAGCACCCGAGACAGATGGTGTGAGCATCCCTGCACTGTGAAGGTGAAAGTTTTATATAGATTATTTTCCCATTCCTTTCCTCACCTCCTTCTCCTTCTCGTTGAGTTTCTCTGTCCCCGGGAGGCCTGTGAGGTTCAGCGGTGGGGCGCTCCGTCTACCTGCGGGGACAAGAGAGGAAAACACTGAAGCACTCTGAGCAGTTTGGTGGTGGCTGTTCCTTAGGTGTGATCACACAGACAATGACACCCCCGTGATGTTAACCCAGTGTGATCCAAGTGCTTATAGACCAGGTTATTTAGGGCCTAACACAACACCAGCCCTGATGTGATAAAAGCCATGGTTTTGCAACTGGCACGGTTAAGCGCTGTGAGTGCTTGCGTGAGGGCTCCCGGGCTGTCACAGCCCTGGCTCGCTGGCTTTGGGGAGGAACTGAAAGACAAGAGCTTTCTGTCAACTGGCACTGACTGTGGTTAAGCTGGGCTGGACCTCCTGACTAAAGCAACTCTTGCAGCTGGGGTGAGGGAGGACAGCGCTGTGTGGAGGGTGTGCCCGGGCGTGCAGGACCAACTCCCAGCACTGCGCACGGATGCTGAGCCTGGCTGGTGGGGGGATTAGCTCAGGTGGATGGGTGGGATGCTGAGGTGGGGGGATTAGCTGAGGTGGATGGGTGGGATGCTGAGGTGGGGGGATTAGCAGCGAATCTCTCTGGTGTTCCTGACGACTTCACGAAGCAGAGTTTTCTTTCAATGCCTTTAAATACGGTTGTAAAGCATGATGCAGTTTGTGGATTTGTTTTTGTCTGTTAGGATAAACAGTACAAAAAGGATTATCTATCACCACAGAGTCTGAGAGTTCTTGCTTTTGCAATTACTTATAACTTTGCTGAAGTTTAACTGGTGCAGCTTAAACTTTCACAAGGGCTGTCTACTTTTGTAGGTTGGTTTTTTTTTCCTACTATTATTTTTTTTAACTTCCAGAGCCCAGAACAAAGCCAGGGTTACTGACATTATTGGAAAGTCTGTTGCCCCTGTGCTGTGGGTTGCATATTTGGCACTGTCAAGGAGAGGTTTCTTTGTCCCAAGACAAACTTCCCAAATCTGGCAAAGTGATTAGATCCTGGAAAATCTGCAGCTCTCTTTTCCCAAGGACTGTGCTGGCTGCTGCTCCAGGCCCTGCCCTGTCTAGGTCCCACCTCTGGGACTGGGGAGTTTCTTTCTCCTGTGCATCTGTAGGAAAAAGATGGGAGCCTGATCAGAGAGAAAACTGAAGGACTAGAAGGAAGCTGGAGTAGTGAGTCTCTGGTAGGGGTAGAAGTTATTTCCCAGCACTGCTCCCTCTTCCTACAGCCTGGAACGAGCGTGGTATGATGAGACATGACAGAATTTGGTTTTACTCCTTTATAAACCCAGGAAATAACACACACACACACACACACAAATGACATTAAAGAAAACATATTAAAGCTGCAAAGATCTCAAAATCTAGTAGTAAAGTTAAGCAACGTTAATTTGCCCTCTTGTATATTCAGTATGATGCAGCCTTTAATTATCCAGCCACGTGGCAGCTTTTCCGCAGCATCCTTGCCTTATTCAGTATGCAGGATGTTTGCTTAATTATAGCAACTATATGGTATTTTGTTTGGGTTTTGTTCAGCATGTGATACTGGTTGTAAACACTGCCTGCTAGCTGAGTTCCAGAGGCAAAACAATTCATGTTCTCTTGGGCTCTTTTCCTTCATTGGCCACTGAATACTTGACAAGAAATTAACTTCATGATTCATAGTGGCCCTTCAGCTGGGGGAGTACTGTCCCCATTCCATGGGCTCTGGATGCCCAGCCTGAGAGACACAGTGCTGTCTTCTCTCCAAAACACCAGATCCTGGCTATCACCAAATATGTTTAAAACATTGTGCACATTGACTTCTGCAATGAGTAACTGCTTTGTATCCTGACCCCAATTCCCAAGGCTTCTGGCAGAAAGGAGGAAGAACATATAGGCTCAGTGCTCACCTCTGAGAACTCTGGTCTAAGTGCTCTATTAGCACCTACATAAAAACTGGAGGTAGAGACAGAGCTAGAAGCTGGTTTTCCCTGGCAACATTTAACAGCCTTACAGGAAAACTTTATCCTAGCAGTGCTTAACCACGAGGCTTGAGGACTGACACTTCTGCACTGATGCAAGAGTCGCTCTCCAGTGGCTGCCAGAACGGTGTCACGGCTTTTTATCACAAGCTATCACCCAGCAGTTACCTGAATTGGAAGGAACTGGCACCGTGGGAGTCAGGCCGGAGTCACTGAAAAGAAAGGAAATTTTCAAATTGCTTTAATGTTTTTGTTTGCTTCTTTGTTTTTTTTTTTTTTAAAGAATAACTGCATGTATTGGCCCTGAAACTACTTTTTTCCCCAACTTCTAATAATGGTACAATTCAACTTGCATAAGCCAGGCCCTGATCTGAAGTCAAGGGGATTTCTAAATTTTTAGCATTCCCAGTTTGAAGACTGTGTCTGAGAGCTGTTTAAAAATTAAAAAAAAAAAAGAGGGGGGGAGGAAACACAAAAAATTCAGTGGAGACTGACTGAGGAAATTCCAAATCATCTTCTCAGACCATGGAGCACACAGGACGTGTTTGCTTTGCACTGCAGCTTGCTCCTTCAATCAAAGCTTCTGCAGGGTGACTACACATTAATAATGCTGCTACATCTAAAATCACCTGAAACATTTCCAGTGTCATTTGTGCCCTCATTAACATCCGTAAAGACCTCATTTCCCTCCACGACTTTATTAACAGCAGTTCCTGAAGTATAAAACAGAGAACTGAGATTTTGAGCCCTTACTAGTGTTGCCTTCCACAAGTGCTATTGCTGTTATCCAGAGTTCCTTGCCCTCCTGCCTTTTGCAGACTGGTCCTGCTGTCATAAATGGGGAATGTGTTGGTTATGATCAGACAAGAACACGGCTGAGGCACCTGGCTGAGCACAGGTGTGTCAGGAGCAGAGCCTTACTGTGACCGTACATGTCAGCCTGGCGACTGAGCCACTGCTGGCAGGCGCTGCTGTCCTGGATGTACTGCAGCACCTCGGAGAGCATGGTGCGCTTCAGGCGCTCCTCGTCCCTCGTCTTCTTCAGGTGATCGTAGGTCCTGGCGCCTGCGGCAGACAGACACCGCGCTCTCACCAGCTGCCTGGGACAGCGCTTCCAGATTGTTGTTTTTCCACTTGAGGAAATCAGGGAGAAACTGTTCTCTAGCCCTGGACCAGACTCTGCTATTCTCCCTCATGACAACTACTTGGCATGGGAAGGTATTAGATTCCACCCTGCACCCCTCCTCCCTTAATTTCAGGCCAAAAACAAACAAAAAAGGCTTCCAAGAGCCAACTCCAGGATAAAACACACCATTTCATTTATGTAGAGGTCTTAGCCCTCTCTCCAGTTATCACACTTGTTGATAGCCACTGAAGGTGTCCAGACATAAAGCACTGGAGACCACTGTGCCATGACACACATTTTTTTCTCTGAATCTCTTGCAGAGTGGTGACTAAAGCAGAGCTCTGCTAGACAGTGCGTTCTCCAAGCTGATGGCTCAAACTAGGCTTAAAAAAGCACAGCTGGACTGAAGCATTACTGCTAAAGCCCTGTTCTGCTAAAGAGGTAGGCAAATGCATTTCAGAAATGAGTGTCTCTTTATTCAGTACATCCTGAATGTTGTAAAATCATCCTTCCACACCTTGATGAATGGGCACGGGCTGAATAATGCATCAGGTACTTACTACAGAAATTGGTGATTCCTGCTGCTCTGTATTCCTGTAGTCGCTTTATTTCCCTTCGCAGCTCAAATTCCACTGTTTCACCCCAGAAGGGAAATCCAAAAAACAAATGTGGGTCAGTGGGGGTGGCAGTGAACTGTGCTGTACAATGCTATTTATTTGTCTATGCAGTTTGGCAATGAAGTATACAGAACCACAGGCAGGGTTAACCTCTCTGCACAGATCTGTATCAGGTCTCAAACTCACTGTGTCGTAACACTTCTTGATCACAGATTTAAGCTGGTTTCTAACATTTATGTGCTTTAAAAATGTTATTTTATCTTCATGCTTTGACAGTTCCTTTGCCATGCCCTGGACAAGGCAAATAATAATGCAGGATTTCTGGAAGGCATTTCAATAGGTTTGAAAAACTACTCCATCCAGGCTCCTCACAGCATCTAATATTGCCTTTGAACTATGATTTTCATAACTGGACCTTCCAAAATTTTTCCATGCAGACAACTCTCTTCCTGCAGTCAGTAAGATTAAATACCTATCTTTTACTCAGAGATATTTACTGCTCATAGCTTTTATCAGCTGGCTTCCAGGCACTGCTTAGTTTTACAGTGAGCAAGTTTGCTTGTCTCGAGTTTGTTTACTCATACCACTCAGGAGATGTGTATAATGCAGGTACTTGACTGTCAGGTTAACTTGAGGACTTTGCTGTCACTACAACAACAAAAGGAGGTTCCAGAATTAGCACTCATATGAGGGACTCATGATTTTGCAGGATCATCCTTTTGGTATTTCATACAGGGTGTCCTGAAAATACAGTCACAATTGTTTAAATGCTTTGTTCCTTGTAGTGAGCAGCAATTTTCCTGGTTTAAATCACAGAATGAAGCAGGATGCAATGACTCGCCCTGGCATCTGACTGAGCACAGGCTGTGCTTATGCATAAAGACTGGAGATGATCTGGTGATGGAACAATGCCTCTCCCTTTAAGGTAAGGGCCATAATGACAGCTGTTCTATGTAATTATGTACACATATAATAGTTTAACATGCATCTTTCAAAGAATTCCCCATTTGCTGCCAGCTCCCCATCTCTCAATACAGACATAAATTTTAGGGATTTTGATCTTTCAGTGATACAGAGTCCCAGTAAATGAACAGTGCTCTTTTGATAAGAAAATACTACCTGTACCACAACCAGAATGTTTAGTCAACTGAGAACTCAAACAAAGAACCTGGACATTGTTTAATGGAAAAAACCCACTTGCTGCTCATTTAATGTATCAAACCACAAATGTATTTGTTTTTCTGAGGTAGTTAAATGGGGGAGGAAGAGAAAAACAACCTCCTGCCCTCCAGGAGTGGTATTTATTTAGGAAAGACTGTAGATGATGCAACCCCTCATTACACCTATTGAAGAACACACATGGTATAATCCTCCAGACACTCACGTGCGTGGCTTTCAATGAACTTGTCGTGCTCCACCGGCCCAAGAATCCGCGCAAACCGGCGCATTGTTTCGTAGAGGTCTTGAACCTCCTTTGGATATCGCCTTTCCAAAACTAGAGGAGGGAAAAAAGTTACCTTATCACTCCTACTGCGAGGAGCACATAAATTCAGTGGAACCTGAAGTGACTGCCAGCCTCTGTGAACTGCCCAAAGGTCTAGATTTGGTATGCATTTTGCTGTCACAACTACAAATTGAGGAGTAACAAAATGATGCAGCTCTTACAATTCTAAAAGCACAAAGGATGATATTTAAATGTTGTTTGAGCATTTCTTAGAATAGTGAGATGCACAGAAAAGGCCTAGATTTCACCTTCACCCTTCTCTCTACTTGTTGCAGCCCAAAATGCTTCCAAAGAGCAATTCTGAAGCACTAACTAAAACACTTGAGCTGGGAGCAGTTAGAGCCAGCTGGCTGGAAACAGCCAGGGCAGGAAATCTGCTGGAATTCAGGCCCTCTGAATGTGGTCCAGTATGAATAAACCACACCAGAGGGCTGGAAACACTGAACAAGTGAAGTTTTGCTTCCTGGGTAGAAGCCACTTTAAAGTTAAGCAGTTACATCTGATACTCACTCTGAAATTTTCGGAGGTTGATTAGGCCGTGATCTCTTATAATTCTGTAATTGAGAGCACAATGGTGTTAATAAAAGGCACTAACTCATGTATTACCTCATAAATGCAAAGGCTTCACAAGAAACTTTGATTTAGACCATCAGAGGGGTCTAAAACTAAACATGTATGAAACTTCCATAACCTTTGAGCTGAGAAACATAATGTAGTGGTGCAACAGGGCTTTAATCAGGGTAAATTTTGGAGCACAGTGTGCATTAGTCCAACTCTGCCAGCCCTAAGCAGAAAGGCAGCTTCAATCCTTTTAAAGGTTTGAAATTGCTTTGTTAGGCACAGATTTTTGCATCTACAATGTCTTGTCACTTGTCCTTCCAAAACTGGAGGTAAAGGAATGTCTCATGCAGCACAACTTCCAGCTTCAGAGAGGGACAAACATCCTTCTGCTGGAGCAAGGGTGAGAGATGGACTCTGAATTTCCCCACTGGGAGCAGGATAAAGGAAATTTTCCATGACAGCTCAGATTTTTAAAAGGAGGAAACTGATTTAGGTAACTCCTAAGCCTGAAATGCTCCTGACAAGACTGGGAAATGAGCAGTGTAAGAAGGCAGGTAAGGTATTTACAGCTGCATGACAAATGTGTTTGTCACAGGTTTCGGCTACTGTCATGTGATCGTTGCTACGTGGTGATTCCATAAACACCCGAGTTTTGCAAATGATAACAGATATTACAAAGTTGGGCTTGTCAAGGTCAGGTTGGAATTTGCTCTATAAAATCTATTACATTTTTTTAGTATATATAAAAGAATATTCCTGCCCCACGTAGAGAAGCTTTTCTGAGAGTGACATCAGCGTTTTGACGTCATTTTCCAGATTTTTGTCCCATTCTGCTGCAGAAACTTTAGAAAAACTGGCACTGTTGTGAGCTCTGTAACTGAGCCTTATGGCACTTGCCTTTGCTATGAGGTGATTAATCATCATGGAAATTATACCACATCAATAGTTTTTTACTTCTGAATTACAAAGAACGAGGTCAATCCATGCCAACTCTTCCCTGTCGCTCAGCAGAACTCTGATGTGTTATGAGGAGAAGGAATGGAGGAGTCTTACTCCAAATTACTAATTCTTCCAGTAGGGAGTAATACAGCAAGATATAATTTTAAATATTGAACAAAGTATTTGAAAGTTATAATAAAATTTAATTTAATGAATAGATTGAGTCATTCTAAAAAGCTGTCTAATGAACTGAATAAATTATTCAAATTCACGTCAGCAGTATAGTTATCTTCATTACACATTGTGGGAAACTAACTTGTGGACCACTAAGAAGTAAAAATAATGATGCAAACATTTCAATGGAGAAAGTGGGGGTCTAGCAATTAGTCACAGACTGGCAGCTTTTCCCCCCTCCCCCAAAGTAGAAAATGAATTATGTGCAGTCCACCAGCATTACACAGGGAACTAAAAGAACAGAACTTTGCCTCTTTTTTCTGGTTCCTAGCCCTGGATTTGTGACTGGTTTCTCAGTTCCTTACTCTGCAAAACAGCTATGTGATCTCATAAGGTGTGCTACAAGCTTAGTTATTTATCTGTAACTGGATTGGGGATAGTAATATGAAGAGCACTGCATATGTGACTTTCCTGCACTAAAAAGGACTGGAAAATAGGCTTTTCACCATTAATGACTTGTTTTGAGAGTTTAATGGAGCGTTAGGGTGTGTAGAGGTCCTTTGTGAACCATCTGTATAAACTGGGGTCTGTTAATCTGTGTTTCCTGGGCTGGCAGTAGTGCTAAAGCCATGTGCCTGATCTTAGTCTGTGCACACAAGGAGAACCACACATCCAAGATGAGGCCTGTACTGCAAATCTCATAGCAGAAGGTCTCCATGCATGGGAATTGCCTGCAAGGATGCTATAGGAAATCAATTACCTTTAGTATTGGGACAACACTGGGGACTAAAACATGGCAATGAAGCAAAGGAACAGAATTTCTGCTTGAAAACTCACTTTTTTCTTCTCTGTCTTTCCTTTAACCTGGAATGATAGATATCTACAACTGCAATCTTCAGAGCTGTGAAGTAATAATAAAAACAAGATTACAGAATACACAAGTAATCACTGTACTGGGCTCATCTTCAAGCCTTTATGTTCATGGTAGGCTGAAATAATCACTTGACTTTGCTGTTCTAAAAATCCCATGGCAGTTTTACAGGGGCATACACTCACTGGAGGCTGACCTTCTGCAGACTCTACCTGCTACCTGTAGAAGCTTTCTCTTGCTTACTCCTTCCTTACTGCCTGTAAATATGAACCTGGGTAGATCCTGAGAACTCTTTTCCTCTTCCTTCTTCGACTGTTTTACTATTAGCACTTATTTGTTCCTTCATACCTGCAATTGTTAAGTATTCCTTCTCCTAAGAGCAAATTTATCAGATTTAAGGATCTGAGGTATCATCTTTGGACAAAGGCTTCTTTGCACAGAACAAGGAACTCCAAAAAGTAGAAAGGCACAGTTCTGAACTGTGACAATTCAAAGTAGCCTTTGCTACAGTTCTTAAAAACATCTACAAGATTTTAGCTTGTTAACTTCTCAACTTATCTGTCTGCCAGAAGAACAAAGGGAACAGTTCATGACAATGTGAAGAAGCACAGGAAAAAGCCATGCTCATTAGAAATCGCTTCATTTTCAAAATCCAATCTGTCTGCAGTCTGGCTGATCCACTTGGAGATCCTTCAGCTTCTTCTTCCTCTAACTGTTAGGTTAATACACTTCTTTGGTAAATTCTTGGAAGAAAGATAAGGAGACACCTATCACCTTCCCCTCCCTCATTTTGCTCAACAATGCCAAAATTCTAGGTCACTAAATAAGCACTGAGTTGGCTGAATTCTTGGTTGGCTCTTTTCCCTTTACGTGAATCATTTCCATACGGTCTCAGGAGGGAGGGACCTGACAGTGGCTTTACAGTCTGGAGAGGCAACGAGCAGCTCTGAAATGAGGCAAGAGCAGGTCCCCTTTCAGCCCTGTGCTGGGGAAACAGGGGTGGCCCAAGAGTGACAGAGCCCAGAATCCACTCCTCTCTTGGCAGTTACAAGAGAAGAGCAAAACTGAGACTGGCAGTTTATTGACTGCACTCCCCAATAAATAATTAATAATGCAATTAAGAAAGAAGTGTAGTTCTGTGTCTGGTTTAAAGTATGTATTTATATGTAAGGATCAGGAAGCCCCCAGCCTCCAGGCAATTCAGCTGTGCAGTCCTCTGGGTAAGAACACACAGGGCCAGCTGGAGCCCAGGGCTGTGGGTATGAGCTCAGGAGCCAGCTGTTTGCAGGGACACTTGCTGATCCTGTATTAGCAAATGACTCTTCAATTTATACAGAACCAATTTGATGTTAATCCAGGAGCAAAAGATGATATATGAAGATAGGAGTGATGGTGCAATATTCTTACTTCTTTTTGCAAATTTCTTGCAAAACCAGAGTGTTCAGGAATCATCATGTATTTTTATAAAGAGGTATTTTAAGTTTTCTAATTTAAGAACAAGCACAGGTAGCAAATTCTCCTTCTTGCTTTAATGCAGGGACATGGAACTGGGAAATGCACTAAGTTCAACAGCAATGAAATACATTACTAAGTGCTGGAATTGGAACCAATTTATGGAAAATATTTTTATATTTTTAAACCCTCCACAAGCTAAGCTAACATGTTATTTTCTGGGGGTTGTGTGGGCAGCCCTTAATAAGTACATGCAGAACCTCTATAAATATCACAAGTAATTATGCAGCTATAACCATTGCATTTTGATGCTTTCACCTGAGCACACAATATTCTGAAAGAAATTATGATCAACTGGGGAGAGAAAGGAACAAATGGGGGCAAAAAACAGAGCTTCTGCTTACAGAAAAATTAGTATTTGCTGCCACACACACTTTTGGAGGGGCTTTTGTTTTTAACAGACATATTCACACAGGAACAACCGATTACAAGATCTGGAATGCATGAATAACTCAGACTACTACACTGTTACATGCTGCATTGAAATGAGAAGAGAGATGCTGCACGAATGAAAATGATTTGCCTGTGCTTTTCCCCACGGATTATACTGGGGAGGCAGTTGTTTGTACTGGTAATTTAAAATAATCCAAGCTGACACTGTGTTCAAAGTGTCCATTTTGGGAAATGATAAGGTTCTCTGGGATGGTCAGAGCAGCTTTGAAGGATTCAGTGATAGGCAGAAATTCAAGGCTCCTTTCTCCATTCCAAAAAATCAAAATATTTTGGTTTCTCAAGAGTGTGTCCAAAACAGCTTCTTTGCTTTTCATTCCTCTTCAGCCTCATTTGGTCTGCAAAAAACTTTTCTGAACACTAATGAGTGAGACCTTTGTTTCATGCTAGCTAACCTCTGTTTGGCATGCATGGCCCAAATAATGGGAAGAATGCAATCTAATCAAAGTAAACAGGCTGTGTATCCAGTCTGTGCCATGGTTATGGCACAAACAAATTCACCCTCCTCAGAGGAAAGCAGGACCCTAAGCAAACAGAGTATCTGCCTTTAGAGCATGTCAGGAACTTCCACAAAAGAATAAACATCATGTAATATTTAGAAGGACACTGAGTGCCTTGTCTCTCATAAAATGACATTTCACTACTGCACAGCCAGGGCTGCAGTCTATTGCCACTCACTTCCAAACCTGTGGTTTCAGCAATTGCTTCCTAGTGTTAGAAGTAAAAATCACTTACATGAGAAGGAAAGGGGAGAAAAAGCCTGGAAAAAGATAAATTACTCAGGTTATAATTGGGTCTGATGAAAATTTGTAACTCATGAAATATTCAAGCGCTCTGGGCTGCATGAGGTTTGTAACTGGTTGTTTCTTCTGATCTGTCCATTATGTTTTTGTTTAACTGCAGTGCATTTGCATGCAGTTATTTTGCAAGTACTGAATAAAAGTTAACAGTTTAGTAAGTTAATGGAAATATGAGAGATTTCATACAATTTCTACCATCTCACTGATATCAAGAAGTGACTGAACAGTGTCTGTGGCCCCCTGTGTGGTGGGAGGAGCTGGTGAGCAATGCAGCCAGTACAGGTTTCTGTGTCCCTCATAAAAGGCTGCCTGGGATTCTTTCCATCTTGTATTAAATTGCTTTCTTCTTTCTTGTGGAATTACTGAGAACTTGTTTGGAGTGACACAGGAAGATATCACAGGGAAAATGCCATGGTACCAGGAAACAGAGGTGAAGTAGGTTAGATCTGGAACTTTTTATGCAATGATTTTTATGAAATTTTAAGAAAAGCAGAGCAATGTGAAGGGGAGAAGGGGGAATTCTGTTCCAGTGAAAGCACCAAATATTCCTGTGTTATGTGCAACCCAGACATTGCAGCACCAATCTGTGACTTGTGAAACAAAAGAGAGATTGTAGAAATTATGCTGGTTGGTGTGTTCCCAGGGCCCAGCTTAAGAACCTTTCAGAAAATGGCATATAAAAGCAGTTTTCAAAAATCAATCTCAAACCCAGTAATGTTTAATGTGTGGCAGAAAAAAAAACCTGAGGAATTTTTCACAAACCTGATCCTTAATCTATGCTGCAAGACCCCGTTGGGGCTTCTCTGGGCTATAAAATGTGTTAAAAACCCGTTTTACATCTTTACCTTTAAAAAAAAAAAGTTTGCTGTTTGGCCAGCAAAAATGAGTCTTGAGCAGGTGTGGAAGATGGTTGCAGGGCTGCTTTTCAAGGTCATTTCTGCAAGATTGAGTGTAAGAAGTTAGCCAGTGGGCAGGGCTGGGGTAGAGAAGCATTAGAGCTGCTGCCTGGAAGTAGTGGGACAGGAACCCTTGGGAGGGATTATGAGAATCTGAGGCCCCAGGGCTGCCTCACAACCCTCTCCTCCTGTAAACTAGAACATACAGAGGTTTGTTGAATAATCCAAAAGCCTGTCCTGGCCTTCAGATCCAAATGTTGAGCCATTTTCTACTGTATGAAATCCTCCAATTAGGTTGCAAAATATTCCCAAGCAATTGAGCAAAGTCAGCATCTGAGATCTTTAAAACTGCAGGACAGAGAGGATGTGGCTCCTTCCTTTCTTGTATTAACTTAGAGAAGGGAAAGATCTAATTCCAAAGGTTTTTTTTAGAAAATAATTCTTTCTCTCCCCAAGATGTCTCATGTAAAGAAAAACAGCTGGCCAGACCCTAGGACTGCATTTTTTAGAGGCATTCTCTCTCACGTGGGCAGACCTAGGACAGCTGTGGGAAAGAAGCTGCCAGAGTCCCTGAGCTAAGAGATCGAAAATGTAGTTGGTCACACTCCATAACCTCTGCCAAACAGTTTTCACAGGGCAAATGCCTGACATACTATACTAAATACTGAAGACAACTGAAGAATGGACTAGAGAACATTCAATGAAATTATCAGGCCAAAGATTTGTCAGACAGAAGGAAGTATTTTTTCACACAACACCTAATTGAATTGTAGAACTCCTAACTCGATTGTGGAACTCACTGCTACAGGATGTCATGGGGGTAAAAGTACAAATCTATATAGTTCTAACAGAAGTGAGCTCAGGTCATGGAGGACAGGTCCTTTGGTCAAACCAGTCTGAACACAGGCTATAGGTCAAGAAGTCTCTAAACTTACCACTGCAGGAAATAGTATCAGCCTATATTTGCCTTTTCTTACATTCTTCTCCTTTTTCTTTCATTCTTCTCCTGTGCATCTGCTGTGGACTACTACCAGGACACTGAGCTAGATAGCCCCATACTAGCCACTGTGAAGAAAATTAACTCTACCCCAGCCAAAAGCAGCATAGTCTGTTTATTCAAACACTGATGTGCTGCTGCCTGTTTGCAGACAAATTGTTCGCTCAGGTTTATACTGGATAAAATATCATCTGTGTTTTTCCTAAAGAGATGCCTGCTACTGGTGGGGACTACTTGATTTCAGTTGTTCTACTTGACAACTGGCCAGCTTTCAGTAGTGGGTGAAGTGCATTATTCTATATATTAGTACCATTTGTACATCAGTTGATTAACAGCTTTTAAAATAGATCTGAAAGTGAGGATCATGGAAATGTCAGTGTTTAAATCCCAGCAAGCAGAAGTGAGATCATTAAAAGTGCATGTTCACTTTTTTAAAAGTGTGTAGAGAAAACCAGACTCACTGAAATGTTGTGCAGGCACTCTGAAACACTGTGTTCAGAATATGTATGAAAATATGGGACTTACCATGCAAAATGTCTGAATCATCTTCTACAAAATCAATATCCCTTAAATCCCATTCAGCATAGTTGTCAAACTCCTGTACAGAGGTGATTAAGAAATTGTCACTGATTAGCACTAAAAATTCAGTAGCAAGTTTCAGTACATGCAGAAGTTCTGAAAACAGAGATATTTACTCATACACAGTGGTACAAGGTTCTATCCTTGAGCAACACACATCACAGGGGAGCTTTAACTGGGGAATGGCTGTAACTGGAATGGGATGCTGTGATAGGATAATGAAAATTAATCAGGTAATCTCCATGACTCCCACACTGTGGTGAAAATTCTGCTCAAATGTACAAAACCAACAGGCCCCTATATGGCTGGATTCATCCCTTCACCTACAGGAACTTGTTTTGCAGCAGGGATTGGGGCCCTGGGCGCACAGTTAAAAACACAGCAAACAATGCAGGGCTTTCAAGGGATCTCTGGATCAGGCTCGGGTGTGCTTCTCTCAGGCAAATGAAACAGAAGCAGGCTGAAGCTGACCTCTTTGGCTGAGCACCTTCTAGTCCACTTACATAAGAGCCATTCATGGCTGGACATCTGGTGGTAGCCGCACGCCCTACAGCCCTGCACGCCCAGCCAGGGCCTCGCGCATCGCCTGCCAGCAGCTCTGCAGGTCTGCAGCGCCACCGCTCTAATTAAATCCTTGCCTTAATCACTCTGTCCTCTCCTTTCTGCTCGTGGTTTTTTATATGGCAAGTAAAGACCTATAGGCAGGGGCAAACAAGTGTGTGTTTGCTGATCTTGTGTTTGGTGGCAAATGCCAAATAATGGGAGAAGAGACAGTCTTACCTCAACAAAGTCAGCTCTGGCTGGCATGTACCCAGCCATGTCCCTGGAGAGCAAGGAATCAAAAGTAGGCCGTGGGGGATCATCAGCAGCTGAAAAAACATAAAGGTTTTGAGTTGCTGTGTAGGGCTTGGGGTCTTTTTTAACACAAAACAATCTGTAAATAGGCGTTTCTTTTGCAGGAAAAGTGGGAATAATTGCTTGGAGAAAAACACCCTGACCGGGCTTTTATTCAGCGTTATAGTCAGAAACAGACTGAGTTCATCTGGAGAAAAACGCAGTAATCTGGGATCTTCACAGTGTTTTCAGAAGTCAAACTCAGAAATTCAAGGTAAGAAAAAAATAATAAATACAATAGTAAAATATAAACTCTGCATTTCAGATCTCGGCATCCCCCAGCAAACCTCTGCAGATCACACAATGTCTCAGCGTGCAGGTTCTGTTAGTTAATAGCAACAGGGGTGTTAAATCTGCCCTCTTCTGGGTGCCATGGCCAGAGAGCTGCCACTAAAGCTATACAACTCTGAATGCTTACAGCGCTTCCCAGCTGAAGTGCTCAGTGCTTTACAGGCAATCATGGACTGAGGCTCACAACACACTCGTGAAGGAGCTCAGCATTTTAAGTCCCACGCTGCAGATAAAGCAAGCTGAGGCACAGAGAATTTGTCTTGGCCTAGGTCACGTAAAAAAATCAATGACAGCCAGAGACAGAACCAAAATTGTCCAGTTCCTGCTGCTTTAGCTCTAACCACTTTATCATGAAATATAAACCTTCAGCTACCAAGCAATTTTTTTACCCAGCCATTTTGGGGAGCTTTATAATGGAACAGCTGTGAGACTGGGGAAATTCTAAAGATGTTAAATTTAAGGAAACCTGAAAATTTGTTAAATTGCCAAAATTTAACGTACACTTTCTAAAGGTGTTTCTAAAGAGAGAGGTGCAAAATCAGCATAGCTTAAAGGGAATGGTTTTATGACAAGTCACATCAGCAGTTATGCCTGGTACACAGTGGATAATTAGATGCAATGTTTTAAAGGCAGAAATCCCTTCTCAGTGAACTTTGCTACCCAGGGTCTCGACAGGAAGAGTAACCCCAGCATCAGGGGAGAACTCACACTGGTATTTACCGTGAAGGATACGCTGCTGTATCGTGCCACGTGGGAAGCAGCTTTGAGGCAGCCTGTCCTTTAAATGAAGATGCACATCCAGGCTTTTGCTGTGGTGATTTCTGTCAGTGACCATTTCCACTGGCTGTGCAGGAACTTCTGGTTTTGAGAACCTGATGTTTGTATCAGACCACTGTTCCCTCCCTTTTCCCACTGAACTGGCAGTCTTGTTCATTTGATACACCAATGGTTTAAGACAGTGTGAAGAGATTCTTTTACTAACATTACTGAAGTGAGCCAGCAGAACAAGCTTTGCTTTTGGGAATGAGAGCACACTGCATGTGCAGGGCATGCCTTTCACCAAAGGCTGCTTGTTCCAGCTCTGGAAGAGCAGAGACCCTGCAGGGAAGTTCCCTGCCTGGGGTAGGGAGTACTCACGGTGGAAAGGAATGGCTGTTTCGTTGTGCTGCGCCTCCTCCGCCTGCTTCAGGTTCAGCAGTGTAGATGCAAACAAGGGATTGTTGATGAAGTGTTTCATGTAATGTTTCTCACACTCCTCCTTGGATTTTGTACACATCTGGTTGGCTACGTCCTGCCTGAAGTGGGGAGAGGGGGAGGCTTAATGAAGAGCACAGAAATATTGAGGGTTTGGTTTTTTTTCTCTAGTGGAAAAAGACAATTTTGGACAAGGCACTGATTGCACTGTGTGCAGAGAAATGATCCATGATGATCTCTGAATTCACATTTTGTGTACCAACACTGAGCCAATACTTACATGTTTGATACAGTGCACTCCTATATTTGATAAGATCTAGTGAAATTAAAGGAAAAACTGCCCATCATGCAGTGAAGTTGCCTGAACCACTAAATTCTCACCAGTTTCCAAATCCACAGTCCATCACAGCCTCTAGGAGAGCCATTTCCTCTTGAGCTGTCCAGTTAGGATCCAAGACAGGGAAATCAGAAGTCTAGAGAAGCAAAAAGCAAACCAGACTGCTGTGATCCTCTGTTATAATCCACCACAAGAACAGCAAAGAAGTTCTAAACTACAGAGTAACACAGTATATAACATTGGTAGTTTTAAACTTTGACTGTGTCCCATGAAACCTGATCAAAGAATTGCTGAATTATTTAGGCCACTGGGTCATCAGCTACAGTAAAACTGAGTTTGTCACTACAGATCTTCTGAATATACTGTTACATGGTGTATCTACCAGCTGTAATTTGACAATGTTATGCTATGAAACACAAAAAAAAAAATTGAAGACTTTTAAAATTATTAAATTTGGGGGAAGGAAAAACAACAATAGAGAAACAGAAGTTGATTCACATGGTTAAAGAATTGGAAGTCTAGTGAGATGCACTGTGCTACCTAGGCACAATAAAAAAATGTAGCTTTAAATATCTCCACTATTCCATTATGTTCCAGGTGGATATTTTTTCTTTGTGCTCAAGACTTTTTCTGAATAGTTCTAAACCTCTGAATCAAAGAATTGCATCATTTTTCAGTGTAATGTCAGTAAGCAAGGGTCTAGCTCCTGGGAAGTTATGAAGGCTCGAGTAGGGGTTATCCAGAAGGAATATTTACCATTATCTCATAAGTGTGATCACTTTGATGTTTCTTGTATTCAAATCCTCGTGTGAAACACTGTAGAACAAAAGAGGAGCATTGTCAGTCTCTTACTTCTGCCCTGAAAACACTGTAACTGGCCCCTTTTTTCCTTTTATTCTCTGACCACTGAGTATCCAAAACTGACCACCCAATAAGCTGAAAAAGATAATCAATTTTTCTGATTCCATTTTAGAAAAAAAAACATTAAATGGTAGAAAAACCTGTGTCAGAATTGTGTTAAATCTGTCTTTTGCACCAAGACACAGCTCCTGTTGATACACTTTTTTGTTAAGTATTTATGGCAAAGTCAGGCAGGTGAAAGAAGCTTGGTGGTATGTTTTGAAGTGGATTGTTCCAGGAGGACAGCACAGAGCTTTTCTTAAGTATTAAAACCACAGTTTCCCTTTAATCTTGGTTTTCTGTTTAAAAAGCACCACCATGGTTTGCAGCTATTTTCAACAGTTAAATTTCTGTGTTATTAAGTACAGGTAAACGAACAAAAATACAGATGTACAAAATACAGTTTTGTGTATTTTGTAAGTATCTGAGGACAAGGCTAAGCTCCCTTTTCAGTTTTAGAGGTTACTGCTATTCTTTAATCATAGATAATAGAAACTTATTTATTTACTAACTAACACTAGCAGTACTTTCTGTGTTTATCAGATCACACATGTATTTTTTAAAGAACTATACTGGATCACAAACAATGATTGTCAATATTGCAAACTTCCCCCACATTTTCTTTTCCATTTGGGAGGAATGTGGTGACAGGGAAAGGGTTTCTTGATGGCTTTTCTTTCCCATGCTATAAAAAATGACTGAAGCAATCTCTCTCTAGACATGCAGCAGCCTGCTCCGTTACACAGCCAGGCTGACTGCATGTCTTTAGGTAGCTTTGTCTGCCTTCACAAAGATCTCCTTCAGCTAGCTGCTCATGCCTCAGTTCTTCAGCCTCCAACGGTTTCTTTGTCATTTCCCTGTCCCTGAGCAAATAAGTGTGTTGATCCAAGTTTACAGAGACCAGTTATTAATGTGTTTACGGAACAGCTCGGCACCGGACAGGCCTTTGATGACTTTCTCAAATAAATTAATGCCTTTGCTTTTATCCTTGCACTCACCTGCAAACACAGGAGGAAGGGAGGAGGCCCACACTCAGCACACTTCACGTAGGGCTCTGTGAGGTACGAAGAGCAACCTCGGCACGGAGGCTTATCAAAAGGGTCATCTGTGAAGCCAAAAGGAAATCTCATAGAACACAAACAAGGCACCGGTTTTGCAACCGCCTAAATTCACTTGTGCCCAGTAATTTTAAGTGAACTCAACTGTATATCACCTCTTTCCTACTGCAGCTTCTCCAAGTATCTGTTAAAAGGTCCTTGCTCAGCTAGAGTTGCAAGAGAGACGTTGGCACTGCATGCCCACTAGACCTGATACACTGAGAGCTAAACCTAAACTTGTGCAATGAACTCAAAGGAAAATCTCTGTAGCAGCCTCCTGGTACAACTCAGCAGTGATGCTGGGAGCTGTGTTAGCTGGTTGATTAAATCCAGAGCCCATGCTCATGTTCTGCACCCAAAACCAGACCCAAGGCCTTATTTGTGAGAATACTACACAGGCAGCTGCAGTCTCCTGCCCATCTACCTCGAGTCAGCCTCGTAAAGCACACTGCTGTGGTTGCAAAGGCATCAACAAGACTGTTCTGTGACCTGTCCAAACCTCAGGCTCTGCTCAGATTGCTGAACAAGGAATGCAACACTGCTCTGCAAGTTTTTCTTATTTTGTTCATTGCAAAGGAGTCAAAATAAATAGGCTGTCAAGTTATAAGCCACTTTTTTTCCAAGAAAATGGATTTGAACTAGCCTAACTATCAAAAGGAGATATAAAAACAGACCTGAATTCCCACTGAATCATTCATGTACTTGTGCTCTTGAGAAGCTGATCAAAGAAGTGACCCTGTGGACCAAATACTGCTAGTTTTCTGTCTCCCTCCCCCAGACGGCTGCTAATGACTTTAAACAATGGCAAACGCTTTCCCAATGCCATCTGCTGGTACTCACTGCTGAAGGAGGCCAGGCGTTCCATTCCTCTCCCTCGGCAGCAGCCTTCCTCCTCTGAGTAAAACCCGCCGTGCCTAACAGCCCCTTGTCCCAACCAGTGTGTGCAAAAAGGGTGTTCTCTGCTTGCAGGTGTTTCTCACTCCTGGAGCGTCCTGAACAGAAAAGCAAAAGGGCTGTCAGCAGTGTCTGTAGCAGGGACATTTGGCACGGCTGAGAGTCTGTTTTCTGTGTATGAGGAGAAATCAAATGTGAAGAGACAGGGTCTGGTGTAAGCAGAGATGAGAAGTGATGGGGATACAAGCCCATCCTGCACTGAGGCTTTCAGTGGGAATGTATGTGCTGAGCAGAGTTATGAACAGCTGTTGTGCAAGGAAGTGTTCTGCACCTCCAAGAAGCACTGGGAAGAGAATGAACAAGTTAGAGGTGACATGGACACAGCAGGGCAAAAATCTACCAGGCTGATGTCACCTCATTTTCAGCGTTGACTGTGTGGCAGCTCCTATGAACAGCCCCAGCTGAGCAGCACCCACACAGTGAGGTTCTACAGTGCCATCCTCTGTCAGGGAACCGAGCTGCTGTCCGTCGTGGGGTCTCTGACATGTCTCACTTCCACAAGGTTATTTTTGCTGGGAATGGCTCAGGCTTCTCACTCACTGAAATTCATATTTCTGTTTCTAGACTTTTCTCCTCCATGCAGCACAGGACGAGGCATGGTCCTGAGTCCAGGGACACCACTGAAGCTGTGCAGCCCCTCAATGCTGACGGTAGCTGCTTCCATCCTGGCTACACATCCCTGCACCTCTGCTTAGATCCTCAGAGAACCAAGAGCAACTTCCAGGCTGGACTTTTTACCCCATGGCTGTAAGTGACAGCGCACAGGCCTCTGGGCACTCATGTCACCCTGTACGTTGCAAACCACTGTAGCCTTGTATGCACGGCTGCGGGAACCCGTGCACCACCAACCCGCTGGTGCAGGGCCAGCACCAAGCACAGCAGCACAGACCAATCCTGCAACGGCCTCATGCACTTCCCAAACCCCACTCCCCCATATCCCACTTCCCCCCAATCCCCAGTCTCCAAATCCCACTCCCCCATATCCAACTCCCTAAATCTCATTCCTCCATATCCCCAGTCCCCCGTAACCCATTCCCCATATCCCACTCTCCCATATTCCTAGTCCCTAAATCCCACTCCCTAAATCCTACTCCCCCATATCCCACTCCCCCGTAACCCACTCCCCATACCCCACTCCTCCATATCCCACTCCCCCCTGTCCCAGGCTCTGTCCACCTCTGGCGGACCCTTCTCTCCCTCACCACCAGGCGGCGCCCTCTGCCCCGCCAGGCCCCGCCCCCGGCAGCACGAGCGCGGCCCGTGAGGCGGCTGAGGGAAGCGCGTGCTCCCGGCAGCCCGCTCCCTCCTCTCCCCCCCCGCCCTCCGCCGGCTGCCCCGACACCGCCCTTCCCGCTTCCCCCGCCCCGGATCGGCTCCTCCCCGCCATGGTACGGTCCCCGCTTCCCCCCCGTCCCTCACGGGCCGGGTCCGGCCGCGCCCCCGCCGCCTCTCACCTGACGGCGGGCTTTGGTAGGCCCCACGCGCCGCGGCCTTCCGCGGCCGCGCCCCGCCGTGCGCGTGCGGCAGTGCGTGCGCGCCCCCGCTCCCGCCCCGCCTCTCCCATCAGCGGCTGAAGGCGCTGTGGCGGCTGAGGGCCGTGGCGCGGTGTGGTGTGTCGGGGAGCGGCCTCGGTGCCCTCAGCCTCCCTCAGCCTCCCTCAGCCTCCCTCAGCGCTGCAGGGCGGGCGCGCGGGGAGGAGCCGCAGCCCTTCGCAGCGGGTAAAGCAGCTTGTGGGTGAAGTCAGTGAGTTCCGAAGTTTCTGAGGCAAATCTGGGCTGAGGTTCACTGGAGGACGGGCTCCCCGGTCCCTCCCCTGTCTGCCTGCAGGCACTGGCCTGCCTAAGAGGTCTGGCTGTGCTGAGGGACATGGGTTAGTCGGGGACTTGTCAGTATTGGGTTAACGGTTTGGCTCCATAATCTCAAAGGTATTTTCCAGTCGAGGCAATTCGTGCTCTGCACTGTGGCTGTCCTGGTGAACAAGGTGCAGAATTGGGCTTGGGCTTGCTGAGAACATCCAGTCAGAGGGATTTGGGTAGTGCTTAACGAGCTTTGCATTGCATAAAACCCCAAAGCTTGGGAATGATTTAACTCGTTGCATTTAGGTTTGTAGTAGGCAGTCTGCACAGCCACCCTGGCACAGTGGCACTACGCACCTCACGGGATCTCTTGTCACCTCTGTGCTGCCCTCGTATGGCTGTATTGTGTTTCTGTGGGGACCTGGTACTCGTTCAGAGCCTGGTGCAATTGTAACAGCAATGCTGGTAATTAAAATGTGGTTTAACACAGATAGGAAGTAGATCCTTTGTATGTTTACGGTGCCTGGTGCAGGCAAATGTGACTGGTAGTTATGAATTTCGAATACTTCCTTATACTTGGGCACTGTTCTTGCAGTAAACTCAACCTGCCTGGAACACCTGACATGGCCAGGGCTGTGTCTGCCCCGCATAGCTCAGTGACCCCATAGCTCATACCTCTTCCCCAAAATACTCCTGTTGTTACTGTTTCTGTGCAATGCTGGTGTGAGATAACTGATTTTGTGTGAAATTCTTCTGTTGCCCCTCGGAGCATGCTTGATGTTGATTTAGATGAACAGGATCTGCATCACTGGGGGAAGTGGTACGTTGCTCAGTGCGAAGCTCGAAGGCTGCTTCTGTTCATTTATGCAGATTCTGAGGTATTTAATCCTTTGCATGGCAACTTGAGAGCTGTTCTCTGTAGCTGACAGATGTAGCCTTTGGCAGTTCGTGTCTGAGAGCTGAAGATTGCATTGGACAGAAGGACATTGCAAATAGATCAGAGATTCATTTGGGATCAGCACATGAAAATGGGTTCCTACTCGGACCCAGGCAAAGGCCAAAGCTCAGTAATTAATATCTGCGTTATTCCTGCTCAGGCTGGGGGAGGAGGTCTGGTATCCTAGGATAGGTTTGCTACATGTATGCTCCTTGTCTCAACTATTTAACAGTAACCCTAAAAATATAAATTAATTCCTTTTCCTTTTGCCCACGCCCCAAATACACGTGAAAAATTACGGGAAAAAATTAAGAATTTGCAAGAGGCAGAGCTTGGAATGTCAATGAAATATTTATTTGTTATGCCAACAAGTGTTTCAGGTATGTGGGAATTAAAATAAGAATCTGGGTAGTTAACAGAAGGAATCAGCATATGGGTGTCTTCTCAGGAGTTGCTTTCTGCTGTTTCCAGGAAGTGGTGAGGGAAAGGTGATGCATCTTTGCAGGTAAAAAGGGTGTTCTGAGGCCTGCAGGTTTTCATGGGTAGGTTTCATGGATGACAATGGTTTTGGATCTTTTCTTGGAAGAGTCTTGCTGTTATGCCTCTGTCTGGCAAGGGAAGAAAAAAATATTAATGAGGAATGTTAAACAACCCTATTCCAGTGTTACACCAGTGCTTGTGTTTTGCAGATCAGTAATTTAGTGGTGTGACATCTCCTGGCTGAACTGAACTCAAGTTACAGCTCTCCTGATGTCTCCTGGAGGGAGCAATGACATAAAAACTCTTTGGTCTTAAGTGTGTTCAAATGTTTTTTAGCTCAGGGAGGGGCCTGAAGGTGTTACCACCCGATGGCTGTTCGATGGCTTGTGTGAAACGGCGCTGAAGGGTCTCTGTTCCATTTCTCAGCCTCTCACTGCAGCACATTTCTCGCTACAGTTACACTCCAAGATCTAAGTGGATAATTGCTAATGAGTAATGTGCTCACATGCTGCCTTTTTCGACTCAGAAATGTTAACAAATGAGGTAATTTTCATTTGCTATTTGAAATTATTTACTGGTAATTTCTGCAAATGAAATGCTCTCGAGCGGTTTGTGCTGTGTGTGTAATATCCAGAGGGCTTCTGTGTGTCGACAGGGCCAAGCTCTCCGGTCTCACTACAAGGCAGTTGTTAGAACTGGGTGACAGACAAGTGACTGGATAAACTGAAGTGACTTGATCCCAAATCACAGTGAGAGGGGGGAGCAGAGGATAACTGTTCAACCTCAGCAGTTCGCTTAATGGGACAGGAAGCACAATATGAAATCATTTCTTCGTGAAAAGGCACCTTAATAATTCAGGGTTATTTAATTTTTTGAGGGGGGAGGGACAGGTCTGTCTTCAAGCACAGTAATTGGTGATTAGTTGCACCTAAAACCAGGTTACCCTGTGAAAAGCAGAACGGGTGAGCCCAGAGTGGCCCCACACATCCTCCCCACGCCGACAGTCCCAGCTCTCTCCTGTCTCTGCTTGTCACCACGTGCTGCGTGTGCTGTTTGCCCAGGAGCTGCGCAAGGCTTGTCAGGTGGCTGCCAGCCAGCGTGGGGATGGCTGAGCCCACCCAGCTTCCCCCAGGGACAGGTCTGGCTGTCTCCTTACTACCTAATCAGATCCTCACTTGGAGACTTGCTTGCACTGAGACCTTGGCCAAATCTGGTTGACACTGACCAGGGGAAGGGAGGCCGAGTCAGACAAGAGCTTCCTGCGGCTTCTGCGCGGTGCCCTTCAGAAACGGGGTTAGCAGTGCTGCTGTTTGGTGGCGCGCTGGGACGCAGGCTGCAGACAGGCTTCTCCTGTGGCTCCTCGTGCTGGAGATCCAGGCAGGGCACAGGCACTTGGGAAAGAGGCAAAAGCAGTTAGGGGTGTGTAGGGCATGGTGGGGAATACCAAGTGCTCAACACTAACACAAGGCTGTGTGTTTCTGGAGGGGCCACGGTGGGTGCTACTGGGTTTTTAGGCATCAAAGTAACACAGCTTTACAGAAGGAAGTTGGCATATCACAGCCTCTGATGTCTTTTGTTGTCAGTGTCTCCCTCTCGTATCTCCTGTCTCAACCACCATGCTTAAATAGTTCATCCTGCAGCCCAGGTGACTAGAGAGTGTTACCTGTGCTTTGAAAGTCTTGCCTCTTCTCTTCCACCCCTAAACTGTTCTCCCTGGGACCAGCAGCTGCCCGTGCACAAGAGCACAGCTTGTTCTGGGCTGCTTTTTGGCAGAACTGCCTCACACTGACTGCAGTAATTTGGGGAGCAGTTGATTGGAACCAGAAATCGGACATGCCTCTTCTAAAGCAGTAGCTGAGTTGAGAGGGAGCTAGTGAATGAGATTGAGACAGGGGAACAAGGTTTCCTCAAGGGAAAGCAATGTCCTGATATATCAAGAAGATTGTAAGATGGCTGCAGTCATCATGGCACAGTGAATTCAGGAGGTCTGCAAATCTCAGACCAGGTATTTTTCTGTCTCATTATATTGAGCACCCAGCTTCTGCCCATATCTGTAAAGACAGTTCTCCCTTCCCGAGAACGTGGTGCCAGGAACCCGTCAGTCCTACTTACCAGGCTGTGTTCTGGAGGAGTGTGGGGGATTGGGGTGAGAAGCCATCATGTTCAAAAACTTACCGGGAAGGAGTTTTCATAGATAACAAACACGATGTAGGATATTGCAAAGGCCAACAGGACACAGGCAATGAATGCTTTGATGATGATACTTGTTATTTGTATGTTCAGCATGTCTTTGTCATCTGTGGACGGAATTCCCTCTAAAATGAGATAGAGAAGAATATTTCAGATGTGTTTACAAGTCTTTGACAGTTCAAAATTTTCTCCATTGTGGTTAGGTTGGGCTAAGTTAGATGGACCAGAGCACAGGAACAATTCAAAGTCTCCTGTAGGCTTTCACAGGAAGCTGTAAATCTCTCTAAAATCTTGAGAGCTTTTTACTTTAACATATTTCAAATATCTTTCAGTTCCTGCCTGGTTCCCAGATGCAGCTGGTCTGTAAGCCCAGTCACAGCAGGCTTTGTCCTGGTTTTTGGCTGGGACAGAGCGAGGTTTTCCCAGCACAGCCAGGATTCACAAGGCATGTATTGGTAGAAGCAATACTGCTGTTGAAAGAAATTGCTGTTTGGGAGAGCTCCTCAAAGCTGTCAGGGGAAAGCCAGTATCTTTTTTATCCTTACACCTGTGGCTGTGCTGCTCTCGTGACTCTGGAGGGAGAACTGGTACTTACTCTCTACAGTTTTGTTTTCTGGGGGCACAGGTGGGACAGTCGAATTCTTCGAAAAAGCTTTCAGCTTGGGCAGCTCTGCTCTTACAGCACAATTTGATATCCCTGCCAGGAACACTGGAAAGAAAAAGAAGTTTTAAAACCAGATGTTTCTTTCTGTTGCAGCTGAAGAACCAGAAGTGATTGAAGGCCAGAGTTACTTGTATGCTCACACAGTTGGCAAGGGGTGGCAGCGTGCCTGGGAGTTGGCAGCAGAGTACTCAAGACAGGTGGTTTTCTTACTTCTATGCATTTTTCTAATGTACAGAATTTTCACTATGTATTAATACTGGAAACTGTATTTGCCAAAACCACATGGCCCTCACAAAAGAAGGGAAAACAACAGCATGGAATTGTTACAATACCTGAAGCTCTCAGCAGTGTTAATTCTGGACCGTTACTTTCTCCTAGTTTTGGGGTTTTTTTTTAAGAGAAAGGTACAAATATTTTTTTTATAACTTCTAAGTTATCAGCTATATGAAATTGAAGACTGCTATCCTCTGCCATACCTAAACATGTATTTGCTACGTTGAACTTTTTACCTTTTTCTCTAAGAATAAATGTTCTCTGAAACTTTTTCCTCTGGCGCGTCAGTAAAACCCAGGTGTGGCTGATAGCAGGTTTCCTGTCTGCGATGGCGACCACCTTCAGGCTCTGCAGGGCACATTTCTCTGCTGTCTGGTTTGTCAGATCTCCGTGCACCTTCTCCAAAACCAGCAGATTTATCTGCACGGGGCGCTGCAGACTAGAGCACGCCAGAGTGATGACTTTTCTGGTTCTGTTTAACTTCCCTGTGGTTGTTTCTATCCCAGGGGCTGGAAAAGGATAAGAAACATTAGAAATGGCTTCTCTTATTTGCAATTCTTCTTGCAAAAGGTTCAGCAGAGTTAGCTGTGAAGGACGTACTGCTGGAAAGGAACTTCAGAGACAGCTTGCTGTTAATGTTACAATGAGGAAAATTCACACTTTGGTGATTCTTTTTTGACAGACAAGCTTTATTCTTAACACTTAAGCACAGTAAGTTGTTACACTCCAGAGGACAACATTCACACTGTGTAACTTTATAGTAACATAAGTACCTATGGGCAAACCCCCTCTATTTGGGGTCCCTGTTGCCCCTGGGGACTCAAGAGGCTGCGTGGCAGCTGAGGCCCTTGATCAAATGTGAATGTTTCGGATTTTATGCATGATTACTGACAGCAAGTGACACCAGCCAATCAAAGGTTACTCTAATGGTGTCTCTGGTGGGTTTTTTAGCAAAAGAGCTAAATTTTTGCATGACCTCTTGTATCCTTTTTGGTCAGATGGCTGAGGAATAGCTGAGAGAGAGAGAGCTGAAAATGTTAACCACACCATTAAGAGCCCTGACAGCATTCCTATTCCATTGACTCCTTACCTTGCAGGAAGATGTTCAGGCTTCTTATGCTGCCAGATAGTTCTGAGGCATGTTCCATGTGACATTTGCATTCTCTGGGGTCTGAGGGAACAGAGGATGAACCACTTTTAATTGCAATGCACAGTTAAGTCAGTACTACCCTCTTTTAGTAACTCATTGTAAATGTCAACCTTTTGCTGACAGCAAAAGCACAAGCATCTGAGGTGAGGGCATACAGAGTAAAGATTTAGTTCAGCATATGGTAGAAGAGAGAAAGTTAACATACAAAGATCAGTTTAGTTCTAGTGTGACAAAAGTTAATCTTTTACAAAATCTTTAGTTTTATTCAGTTAGCACTTGCAAGTATGTGAACAACTCACCTTTGCTGATGAGATGGTTGTGCACAAACACTAAGCTAATTATTAATATTGTGAGCATGATTACATCTGCTCTTGATAATCCTGAAGCCTTTTTTATCTTCACTGCTTCCTTGGAGTAACGTTGTACAAGTGTTTAAGCAGATACCGAGGTGATTAGCAGAGATCCCCAAACAGCTCTGTTATATATTCCTGTTCAGAACTCCTGCGCCTTTAACCTCGAGAGTTTGGAGGTAGAGCCTTGATTCACTGTAGGTGGTACTGGTTTCTAGTTTTGATCCAGTCAGGAGAAATGTGGAATTTGGTAAAAAATGGTCCTGAAAAAGTCTTTTCTGTCAGTCAAATTTCCTTTCAGTAGGAATGTCACAAGTTAACCCTGGTCCTGAACACAAGTGCCAGAGTTAAGCAGTGAAACGGGTGAGACAGGTAAACGTGGCGTCTCGTGGGAGAGGGGTCCAGGACACACTGGGGTCCTGCTGTGGACTGGGAGCTGCTGGTTGCCGTGGGGCTGAGCTTCTGGAATGGAGCCCCATGGCAACCGCCCCATTGCTGAGGGGCAAACAAACCCTTTCCTAAAGCCTTCTACCCCAAAGGGAGGGTTCCCAGCAACCCCCTGAGAGCTGTGGGGAGCTACAAGGGGGATGGAGCCTCTCCAAGCCCTGAACACCCATGAGCCAGGGGCGAGCCTTGGTGCACAGGCGTGGCTGAATACGCCGTGCTGCTTGGGTGAAGTGAAACCAGCCCCGAGTAATCCCTCGGCCACGGCCACGGCCCTCACGGGACTTTTGTCAGGACCAGCCTTCCCGCCTGCCTGGGGCAGCTCCAGGGACAAGGACAGTGCTGCAAAGGGCCACAAGCCCTGGGGGGAATTCCCACCGGAGCTCTGACACGGGGAGAAGTGATGCCAGGCAGGCTGCTCCCAGGCCATTTTGGGCTTTTTAGCTCATTGATAACACCTAAAACTGCCTAGGAAAGGAAGGCAGCCGGGGATTGCCTGCTGGCCCTGGTGCAGGCTGAGCCCGTGCACCGCTGGGTAAAATGCAGTCGCTGTCGGGAGCAGCTGTGTCCAGCAGATTCAGAGGCAATACATAACGGCAGGGCCCAGAAATAAGTGGGAAAATGATCGGGCTCCTGTAGTCTGCAGGTCTAATAAAAAAATCCTGGTGAGATTTCTTTAGGCTGCTGGGTGTTTTTGGCGAATTGGCGTGTTCTCTATTAGACACAAGGTGGCGATGGAAAACACCTTTTCCTCCGAAGCCTCTGGTATTTAAATGCAGGTTTATGTCGCCGATCACAGGACAGAATATTGTTGTTCAGTCTAAAATAACCCCTGACATTTCAAATGATTGATGCTCTAGAGACTCAAGAAAATGTTTCCATAAGCATTCCTAATGCCAGAAGACGTTTTAAGTTTAAAAAGAGAGCAAATGGAGTGGCAAGGGCTTGCATGTCAATATTTATTTTGCATGTGTATTTTGTTTAGATATTCATGGTGGTAAGGATGGATTTTAGTATAAATATTTAATATTTACAATCTATCAGGTAGTATAAAAACATTCCTATTGCCATTGCCTCTTCTGTAGGTATGGAGACTGTTTTGTGTATTCAGCTGCTTTAGTTCAGTGATTCTTTTCAATTAAAAGTGAAAAGCCAATAGCAGAATTAAAAAAAACCCCAACACCATGGTAAAGGTGTGAAAAGATAAGATAGATCTAGAATCTCAAATAGCATGGCTAGTGTGAGGTACATTTGATCTGCTCCATACTTAGAAGGGCTTCCTGATAAATTCACCCTCATATTTATGATTAAGTATTTTCCTGAAGTGCTGTGTTTGTTCATAATTAACATCCAGTTACCACAAACTGCTAATTTTTATGCAGCTTTCTCAAGACAGAAATCATTAGGAATCCAAAATTCCTCAGCCTGTAAATAAAAATTCAGAAATATTGGAAAGAGAATTGATCTTTTCCAACCAAAACGATTCTATGATTATAAATAATTTCAGACAACTAAATGTTTATTTTTTCATGAGGTTATTCACTACTGTTACAAAACGTTCACCATTACTGTACAGCACCCACAGTGCTCAGTTTTGCTTTCTGGTGAGTTCTGCTGCTTCTCTTCCTGGGCTGGGAATGCCGAGAGCAGCCTAACTTTGCTCTTTGACAAGATGATTTAGGGCACTCGCTGAAGCTGCAAGGAAACTTGGGACCAGTAACAGCACAACTTGTGGAGTGAGGTAGTGATGGCAGGTACCCTGCTAACTGGAGAGAAGGAGGTGTTTTGTTAGTGAAATCCTTGAAAGCAGGCAGATATTGTCAGTGTTGCGAAGATTCATGTTTCCATTCTCATGTTTAAAATCTTCTGTAACGTTTTCTAAATAGCTAAAATGTGATTTTGCTTTAAAAAAAGTGATCTGACCTTTCTCTTTTGTACTTGCCTGCCAGGACATGAGTTGTGCCAGGATGGATGGCGTCACTAACCCCCCTAACCTGGGATGATCTCTCCTGTGTTTGCACTGGTGATGTTATCAGAGCCTGGGGAAGAGACATGGAACCCTAACTTGGCATCACAAAAGGTAATAACATTTTCCCTGTCTCTGTTTTTTTGGAAATGAATTGTTAAGGCTACACTTGCTTTTTTTGAGCACATGGGAGGGGTTGCAAGTGTGAACAGTGCTGTAAGAGTAATTAATGTACTGTGTCCCATTTCTGAACATAAAAGGACATGCATGTAACCAGCCCCCTCTGAGATTTGCTCGCTGGCTTCAGTGGGTAAGAGCAGGTGGGAAGGGTGCAAAGCCCAAAGCTTCTATTTGCTGGTGTAAAATTCCCAGAATGGAATATTCTGGGCTCTGTTCTGTGCTGTATGTATATAGGCTGTTAACAACTCTCCTTCTGTATGATGTGCACTAGGATCCAGCTGTGAACAAGCCCAACCATTACTGTTATAATGATAAATGAAGTGCTGCTTTAAGGCCATCAAAGCTGAGTGTGGCCCAGGGCTATTATTACTGTTTAATTTCGAAAGCACCTTCCAAACCCATGCTTTATTTTTAAGGTTAATGTATTTCATTTGCTGTTTTCACGTGTTCTTGTCTCGCTTTGCCCTTGAACAAGGGAGTTGCTACAGGATTTAATTAGATGTAGCAATCACTCCTCCAGCAGTATTTGAATAGTATTTATTAACTGGATGGATGAAATGGGCAGGGCAGACAAGCAGCGTGCAGGTTTTAGCACGACCAGAGTACTCGGAACACTAGACAGGATGAACTAAGCACCTGTCGTAATCTCTGATTTGGTAATTTCTGTGTATAGTTATTATCAGTGATTTGGGGCAGAATCCCTCAGCCTGCCAAGCACTCCCCCTCGCTTTTGCGTGAGTTGGGATTTGGTCCTGTGGGTGATTAAGCGAGCATTGATCAGCTGCTCTCTTTGCTCCTTCATACAAATGTTTAAATGGAGGAAGATTCTTTATGTAAAAGATAGCTATAGATATAGGAAAAAAAAAGTCCATGTCTGGAACAATTCTCCAGATTTAGTCCTGATGGAGGTGAGAACATGCTCTGTTCCCCCTAATAATATTATTAACTACAAAGCTACAAATAAGTTTAACAGGTTGCCCAAGGAAGTTGTGGCTGCTCCTCCCTGGAAGTGTTCTGGGCCAGGTTGGATGAGGCTTTGGGCAACCTGGTCTAGTGGAAGGTGTCCCTGCTGATGGCAGGGGGGTTGGGACTGGGTGAGCTTTAATGTCCCATCCAACCCAGACCAGTCTGGGATTCTGTGATTCTGTAAGGTTTTCCAGATGTGGAATACCTGCCTGCAGTAGGCACCTGATGCCACCTGTGCTGCCCAGTCAGTGTGCTGTTTCCTGGTAGAGCACAGTCACATTCCTGGTAACCATTGCCTCGGTCTTCAGGCACATTTGAAAAGGAAATTCCCTGGAGTTTCGAACTGAATCTGTGGCTGAGGAAATTCACTGTTCTGGTATCACTCCCACTGCTGCAGTGAGGTTTCTGTGAGGCTGAGACAGCTGTCCCAGAGCAACCCCAGAGCACAGGAGGAGGACGAGCTCTTTCAGAGCACGCTCTCACACCTGGCACCACCTTTATTTGAAGTACAGGAATAAAGAGCCCAGCACGTGTACAAATTATACACAAACCTGACTTCCCCAGGAGGGAGGGGAAGGGAAGGCACAGTCACACACGGGTGTTGGTTCTGTCCCTCTGAGCACTGCAGGAAGGTGCTCACGGTGACGAGCTCTGCCTGAGCGCTGTTTGAATAGACCCCCAAGCTGTCCGTGCAGATATTTATGGTTTTATCCCCCGCGGCAGCTCTGCCGCTCCCGGCTCTGCCCGCAGAGGTGAGCAGACCCAGTGGCGTTACGAGTTAAACTCCCATCGCTTATGTGCCTGACACGGCAGCAGCCCCGTAACGCGGCTGCCTGACAACAAAACTTAAATTAAAGAAGCAGGAGGGGTAAATCTTCAAACCGAAGGGTGGCGAAGGGTGAACGAACAAGCGGGAGACGCTCCGGCAGTGTCCTGCCCCGGTGTCCCGGGAGGGGACAGGTCGGTGTCCCCGCCCCACGCGATGCTCTGGCGCGGGGGGGAGCCGAGGCGCTGGGCCCGCTGTGTTGCGTTTCGGGCCGGGGTCGCTGCTGTGGGCCCGGGTCTGGCAGAGGAACGGGGGGGGGTCCTGCCGCCTGTACCGGGCCCCGCTGCGGGCTGGTATCCGGTCTCGGGGGGCCGGGCCAGGCCCCGCTGCCGGTTGGGCGCCGTTACCGGCCCCGCTGTGTGTCGGTCCTGCAGCTCTGAGTGTGCGGTTCCCCCACAGTAGAGCGGTTCGGGACAGGAGGGGTGCGTAGGGGGAGGCCCCGGTGTACCGGGCACGGCCCGGAAGGGTCCCGGGGGGCCGCGCCAACAGACCCCGAGGGAAGGGGGTGTGTGTGAGGGAGCCCAGCCAGCAGCGCCTCCCCCGCGCCGGGAGCCAGTGGGCGCGCCCAGCCGGCCGCTCAGGCCATAGGCATCTCCTCATTGGCCACGCCCCGCTCGCTGCTTCTCATTGGTCACGCCCCCCGCTGTGTTCCTGCCGAGAGCCAATGAGAGCGGCGCAGGGCCGGGCCCGGGAGGGGCGGGGTTAAAGGTGCCCGACCTGAGGTAACCTCTCGCATCACACCACCGCGGCGGCGGGCCGGCGCGGGGGGCGTGGCCGGGCGCCGGTGGGGGCGTGGCCGGGGGCGTGGCCGTGCGGTGAATGGGGGGGCCGCGCCGCGCCCCCGCCAGCTCGGCTACCCAGCGCCAGGCCGGGGCCCGCCGCGCCTCCGCAGCGCCCGGCACCCTGAGGTGAGGGGAGCGCCCCGCCCCGGCGGGCCCGCGGGGCTCGGCAGCCCGCGCGGTGGGGCCGCCGCCGCGGTGATGGGCCGGAGGGGCGCGTGTGGGCCGGGAGCCCCCCGGGTACCGGCGTCCCGGCGGGCGGTGCTGCGCGGGGCCGCGGGGCTGGGCGGGGCCGGGCCCAGGGGAGCGCGGGCCGCGCCGGGAGCGCCGTTACCGTGCCGTGCTGTGCTGCTGGCTTTGTCAGCACCGCGCGGGCTGCGGGCGCCCCGGGTCCGCCTTCGGCTGGGGAGCGGCCCGCGGCGGTCCCGCTCTGCATGCGGAGGGCGGGAAGGGAGTTTCCAGCCGCGGGGATGCGGCGTGGGCAGTCAGCCCGGCGCGGAGCCGCTCCCGCCGACCGGAAGAGCCGCCCGGTTTCCTCCCGGTGCCTCGCTGCTGCCTGCGGTGTGGCCCGGGCCGGCCCTGCCGCTGCGGGGGGGATCCGCCGTGCCGCACCAGGGGCGGGTGGTTCCCGTGTGCTGTTGGTCTGACCGCTGGTGTGGGCTTCCCGGTTCCCCCCAGCACCTCCCGCCGGCCTCAGCGGACCCGGTGGCTGCAGCTCCCCCACGGAACAACAAGTCGGTTGTGGCTTTGCCTCGTGCGAGTGAGTTAATTCACAAAAATTAACATCGAGTGTGGTGGAGCCGCCAGATGAGCGCAGGACTGGAGCATGCGGCGCTTGCTTTGCCAGCCTAGCCATCCCTCTTCTTTATCGCCGTCCTTTTCCATCTCTGATGGGGTTTCAGGCTCTTCAGGGAAGAGTTTGGGGCCTGGTTTTCAGGGGGGCTGGATGGAGCCCTGTACCTTCTGGAAGGTGCTGTGGGGCGCTTAAAAATAATAAAGCTACAAAAGCAGATTTGCAGCACAAACCAAATTATTATTCTTGCCTCTCCTTTTGTGGTTTATCTTAAATCTTCTTGTGAAAGTTTTAAATGAAATATACTGCAAAAAATCCAAAGTGACATTGTAATCTGTTCCAGTGTAACAGGCTGTTCAGCAAACCACTGAAGTTGCACCCAGTTCTCTCAAAGACAATGGGATTTAGACAGAGTCTCGAGTGTTTTAGCAAACTAGTGTAGCTGTAAATACAGGCTCTTTTTTTGTCTTTATGTTCTTTTTGGAAGCGACACAGACATATTTTACCTGAGGAGATCTGGGAAGGATATATTCCACTTGTATATTTAGCTTTATGTGTCTAATGTTGGTACAGTAAATCTGAAAACTAACTAACTGGAACTTCTGACCTGTGGAAATATCTTTCAGTACATTAGAAGCAGGAGAACTTTGGAGGGTGTTTGCTATTTGCTGAGGACAGTTTGGGATGGGAAGTGAAGCAATGCCCAATTATTAACCAGGAGGCACGGTCAGGTGGAGCCGAGTTTGAATCTTGGCCCAGCGGTTGCGTAGAGGTTGGGGCTGGCGGGGTTGGAGGCTGAGCAGGGCTTGCAGCACAGCGGCAGCTGGCCTGGCACGGTGCTGGTGAGGAGCTCTGCAGGTACATGCTTTGGTGCTTGGTGGCCTGTCTGGGTGCAGAAATCATCTCTTTGCCCTCTCCTGCTCTAGAAACTCACTCCCAGTCCTGGTGTGGGTGAGCGTTGCTGATTTCTTTGTGTTCAGTGAAAGCAATTAAGTAGTCAGGTTGTTACCTGAGTTCCATCTAGTTTTACTTTGTTTTTACCTTTTTTGTTCCATTGTTTTCTGTTCCCTGTGTTCATTCAGTTAGGGTGGTGAACATACACATCCATTTAATTGTTTTAAAATTATCTGTGTTGATTAGCAGTATCACAGATCTGGGGCTTTAAACAAGAGACCTAAAACTAGTTTTGTTAATTTTCTTTTTATGTGACTTAAGAATATTGTAGAGGTGCTATTCTGAGTCTTGGAAAGAACCTGTGATTCATTTTCAGTGAAATAATAATGTTCCTTTCAGTGGTGGAATTGTCTTCAGAATGGGGTGGTTTGAAAAAAACCTAGAAACTTAATTTCCAACGAACCTTGTGTAAGTTTCATGCTTAGGTGTGCTTTACAGTAATAAAAATGATCTGAAAGTGAAATGGGGATAAAAACTTCTAAAGTCTTAATATATTTACATGTGCTTATTTCACTGTTAAGCCAAAAATTTTACTAATGGTAGTAGTGGAGTTGTGAAGAGGTGAATTAGATTTTGTTTCACCTCAGGCAAAACCAGCTGTGATGCTTTTTGAATTTGGATTGTGGAGTTTTCATCGCTTGTAGTGCCAGGCACCCAAAGATCACAATTTGGGTCTAAAAACCTTCATGTGTGCGGAGCTGGGAGTGAGGAGAACGCTGTGTGTCTTCAGACCTCTCCTGTGAGCTGGTTTCTTCAGGAGGGGGGAGGACAGCGTGGCTCAGGTGCTGAGAAGATTCAGCTGGGGTTTCACAGGTCGGTGTAACTGGGCAGGTGGAGAGTGCACAGCGTTACCTGTTCTGAAATCTTTGCAGGATCAGATTCTCCATCTGTATCCTTCTGGAAATGACAGGGCTTTTCTTCTGCCTCCCTGCAAAAGTACTGACTCCTGCAAAAATAAGTGTAGGGGCTGTGTTTAGTTGAGGATCCAGACAATTTTGGTTTTCAGGGTCTAGTTCAACATAATGAAACCAAACAGTCCACCTGCAGTGGTAGTGGTACATGAACGCTGTCTTGGTGGTCAGCTGCAGTCGAGGTGCTTGTTGGGACCTACAGCAGTCACGTTTCAGACAGAGAACACAACATGCAGAGGTTTGGGGAGACTTGTGCCTTCTGTTTGCAGCACTGAAAGCAAAAGACTTCTGCCAGGAGCTCTCTGAGGCAGTCTGCAGTTTATCTGGCCCCAGACAATGCTGAAATGAATTTAAATGTGAATGACGAATTTCAGCCTGCTGGGAACAAGCTGAGCTGCTGTTGAATTCAGTGCCATGTGGAGTTACCAGCTGATTGCAAAACACTGGCAGAACCCATGGCTTTGGGACTGGACTGTGTTGGTAAATGGGCTTGAATGGGGCTTCGTGGCTAACTAACTGCTTCTGAGCTGGGCTGTACAAACAAGGTGTTTGAGTCAAGTTGTTTGAGCGTGGCATTGGGGATCAGGAGCCTTGGCACTGCTTTGATGCTTTCTCAGGGAGTATTTGAGTGAAATGCTTCACTGCCTGTTCCTCTGTTTCCGTCTCTGCTTCGAACAAAACCTTTGAAATTTGCTTATGAACGTTCAAGTTCTGGAAATTAGAAAGGGCTGAAGTTAGTTTGGCTGTATCCCAGATTCTTCAGCACTGATAACTGTGCCAACAGCAAATCCGTCTGGATGAAGTTATCAAGGAGTGATCTGATGCCAGGATAAATATACACAGAAATATTGCCTCCGTGTTTATATGTGCAGGCTTTGTGCTGCGTCCTGCCCAAGCACCTCAGTTAAAGAAATCTTCCTGTGTGGTTTAGTTTCTGCACATGACAGACAGGTAGGCAGACTTTACAGTCAGGCTTCCCCTCCTTCTCCATCTGTACCCTCCATAAAGGCAGCTCGATCCACCCTCCTAGTGCCTGTTGGACAGAAACTTGTGGCTTTTCAGTCATAAAATGGTTAAGTACATCTCTGTAAAATTAACTGCCCGTGGCCCCAGTGAAACTGGAGTCTGTGGGAGTAGCGATGTCAACACAGGGTTTGATCTAAATAATTTGAGTCAGGTACACTGATGGTAAAAGTACATGAGCCAGTTGGATCAGTTTTTAATTCTCAGTGATGAAAAGAGCGTGGTGTTTAAGGATTGCACTGCCTATAAATTCTTTGTGCTCTAATTAAAACTCTGATCCTGTCCTATTTGTGTTATGCCATGGTCCAGTTTTGCCTGTGTACCGGATGGAAGCTCTCATGTTCCTATCAAACCAATTATGCTGCATCCCTGTACTTGGCATGACATGGCTGTAATTAGCAGGACTGACGAGCTTTTGCCACCAGTTTAGGATGTCAATGTGGCATGAGAGTTCAGGGTGTCAAAAGAGTCCTTGCTGCATAGTGAGGTGCCTCTTGGGAGAATGGGACCCTGAGATAAATGTCCCCTCGTCTCCTCCTTGTCTGTATTGCTGTATCACAGTTGGGTTTACAGGTAAACTATTGGATTTTTTCATGGAAAAACGTCAGCTGTGTCTTCTAGCCACCAGTTTTTAATGAGATTTCTAATTATCGTTGGGATTTACTCCTGACCATGAAATTCAGCTGAAACTGGCCACCAGATTCAGAAGCTGACAGAGGAAAAAATTTGACATAAGTAGGTGGCCCTGACACAAAGAGTAGTTTCATTTAGAAGCAAAACTAAACCAGATGTGGGGTGATGAGATGTGGCCAGCACAGGGCTCGGAAGTTGCCGGAACCAGGGACCAGCAGGATGTGCCTGGGCTTGACAGGGCCATTGCAGGTCAGTCCCTGGTTCATGCTGTGACCTGGAGCAAGCTCTCCAGTTTGTTTTGTACCCGTGGGTTTTTTCTCATTCCAGTTTTGTATTTGGGAAAGCACACACAGAGTATTCACAATAACAATATTTACTTGTTGATTCTTGTCTTTTGCAGTTCCTTTTGGAAGTGGGTAACTGCTCAGATTGCAAGAATAACACGAGGTTAGTGCCTTCCTAATTCTGTAACGCTGTGACTTCCAGCTGTGTGTAATTATCATGTGAGTGCATCAGTCTGGCAGAGCAGGGCTTGCTAAATGCTTATTCCTCATCCCACCTGTCTCTGTGCTGTGAGGTGTCTCCAGCTGTCATGCTTTTTCTCAATTCTAATTATTATGATTTTTTTTAATTTTGAAGAAAATGCATTCATTCCCTGCTGGAACAACACTGGGTTTTTGGATACTCAGTTCCCCACATTAAGAGATTCTTCTCTATGTAATGAATTTTTAAAAGGGAAAATGGAGACTTGAACTTTTGTATTTTCCTCTGGCAGTTGTAAATCGTGCCACTGAGATTCAGTGTATTACCATAAAGTAGATACTGTCCCCTAATGGAGATGGATGATCTGGGACCAAGAGGTTAAGGTCAGGGTGAATTTCCAGAAGGTGGCTGAGCCAGTCTGACAGGTCACTGGTGCCAAAAAGGGGAGGTTTTGCTTCTGTCCCCTTACCATCATTCCTTACCCTCAGCTCCCTTTGCTACTGCAGTTCCACTTGCTGAAACTTTTCATGGCATTAATCAATTCTGGATTGGGATGTGCTTGAGCTCTTGGCATGGGAAGTAGAGATCAGATTTGGGGGGGGAAGCTGTTTGTTCAGCCCGTTCTTTGTCTCTTGCCCAAGTGTCTGCTGTTGACCACAGCTGGAGGTGGGTTCATGAGCTGATCAGATCTTAGGCAGGCTGCTGGCCCGTGTGCTGTGCCTGCTCCCCAGTGCCTGGTACATCAGCTCAGATTCCTGAAAGAATCCTAAGAAACATGAGGTCTTCTGAAAAAATGTCAGGGAGAATGTGTCTTGTATGTGGCGTGCCCTTGGAAAGGGTGGTTCTGACCAATCAAATCCATCGTTTGAGTAGCAGTAAATAGTGCCATGTGCAGTACCCAGCAGGGTCCTGGCATTCAGGTACTGCTGAAATACAAATTAGAATCCCAGAATGGCTGAGGGTGGAAGGGCCTCGAGATCATCTAGTCCAACCCACTGCTCAAGCAGCATCAGCTAGAGCAGGTTGCCCAGGACCATGTCCAGTGTCCAGTCAGATTCTAAATGTCATCACCAATTAACTGACTAACCAAAGAAAAATAGTAAAAGAAAAAGAAAAATTTTTGATTTCTAGTCATGCATTTGTCTGTGATTTTTATTTTTTTTTTTAATTTTGAGTGAGTACTGCAGTTTTGTGTAAACTACCAGGTTCTGCAGCAGATCAGAATGACCAGCTGCTTGGATCTCATAGTCCTTGTGCAAACAGAAAAGTCAATGATTATAGCAGAAGTAACTGTTCTTAATCCTGGGCTCCTGTCTGGGTTCAGCTATGGTGTTTTAACACCACATTTCTTATCAGAAGTGAATCTTGCTGTGTCCTCTTCTCTGTCCTCCAACAGCAGGTATTAACCTCAGGTTTTGGGTTTTTGCTCTCTTTTGCCCCTTACAGTGCTGAGAGCCCAGTTTGTGGGAGCCATGGAAGAATCTTCCCAACCCAGTAAACCCCTGGAGATGAACCCTCACTCTCGCTTTATTATTGGCTCTGTGTCAGAGGATAACTCAGAAGATGAGACGAGCTCCTTGGTGAAACTGGATCTGCTGGAAGAGAAGGAGAGGTCTTTGTCACCTGTATCTGTCTGCTCAGATTCCCTCTCAGATCTAGGACTTCCTAATGCTCAGGACGGCCTGGCAAGCCATATGAGGTATGGATGAAATAGTACTCACATTGTCTTCGGTCTTTTTACCCCATCCCTTCCAGGGATATCCAAACATTCAACTTCACATCCAGGTTTGGCCTCAGATGTTTTTGTTGTGCCAAGACATCTCCCAGCATTCTGTTTGGAAGTGACCTCTGGGATGTTTATCTGAATCAAAGCCTTCTGTTTTCTGTTGGGTTTAATGAAACATCTGTGCCTAAAGCCCCTCAGCGCCTTTCAGACGTCTCTGCTGTGGGGTGTTCTGGGGGGCTTGCTTACACTGCCTGTCTCTTGTCCCAGCTTTCAGAGAGGTGACATGTGCTGACTGGGATCTTTGAAGTCTTCACTGGTGTGTGTTTTAGATGGCCTGTGTTTGTTGCACAAGGACATTATTTGCTTATTTTGTCTTTCTGTGGGATTTTCCACTTTCTCTGTAGCCAAGGAATTGACAGGACTGAGTAAGAGCAATGACTGGAACGTTTTTTGGTTTGGATAGAGAAAATGTTGTTGATAGTTAAAGATTGGTGTCCTGCAAAGTGGTGATAAGGCAAGGCTTAAGGCAAGGCTGCTTGCAGCAGCTGTATCCTGCTGTAGTTTTTACTGAACAATCCCTCACTGCCTTTACTCTGTTGCTTTTGAAGAAATGGTTGGTTCCAAAAAGACTTCTGTCTTTTATTGACCAGCAGTAAATATTTCTATGACCAGCCAACCCTTAAATCTTGTTCTTCTGTTTTGCTGGTTTCTTTGCTTGTGCAGATTAAGGAATTCTAACCTGTCCTTTTATTGGTGGTTCCCTTCTCACTTCAGGGAGGCAGCCTCTGAAAACAAATAGTAACAGACTGTTTGGCTTGGGGCAGAGGGGGATAGGAGTCCATACTGCACAGAGTTGTTATGGTCATACTGATGGACATGTTTAGCCAGCTGGAGTAATAGAACAGATATAAAGTCTTAGTGCAAATTTAAAGGGGATCACCTTTCCAGTGGCTGCCAGTTCTAATAAATTGGCAGCACAGGAGGTAATTTTGAAGCAGGAAAAGATCTAGCCCTGTAACTGTAAATATTTCAGGAACAGCAGAAGCTGGATGAACACATAACCATTAGTGTGGGAAGAGACAATAGGAGAGCAAGAAAATCAAGCAACTTCTAGGACACTGCCTGGTACCAGAGAGCTATAATGCAATAGGTGTGCAACCTTGAGCACCTCTGTTGTAACTTGCTTACTTTGGCACTCTCTTTTGAGGGTACTTGAGTTTCAGTTAAATTGGAGAGAAATGCCAATTCAAATAAAAACAGTTACAGCATTATGGGCTGTTTTTCTAAGATAAAGCAAGGTGAACTGAAAGTTTTCCAGGATGGTAGTCCCTTTCATCAAAAGATTTCCAAATAATGTTTGCAGATGGAGAAACTGAGACAAAGACAAGTTCAACAACTTGCCTGAAGTCACTCTGTGACAGTGAATTAATGGAACACAGGTATTCTTGCTTCCAGCTTCCTTTTGGTGATCACAAAGGTACAACACTTTCTGAAGTGACAAAGATGAACTCCTGGGGAGTTCTGTGCAGTTTGACTAGCAGGTTAAACAAGGTGCAGGTCCAAGGGAGCGTATCTTTTTGAAGGAGTTGCCAAAAATCTTGTCATTTGCTGGTTAGTTTCACACAGGAAACTTTGGTCAGCTGGAGACAGGATAGCCTGTGTTTGAGGTGAGGGGCTCTGCTGCAGAGAAGTCCTTCTCAGAGAACAATTCTATCTACAATCCAGAATTTAGTTGGGTGAAAAAGGGTTTGTGAATGTACCTGAATTATCCTTCATGGAGCATGTCAGGCAGTAGGTCTGTTGCTCTGGTAGCTAGAGAAAAGAGATTTCTTCTTGCAGCACAGGAGGCCTGGAAAGCAGGGTTGTGATCCATCTGACTGAGTCGTTTTTCCTTCTCATACCCTAGGTCGCTGAAGTTTAGGCAGTAAAACTTCCTTTCTCTTCTTAAACTCCATCTTCTTGCTTTGTGGAGGTTGACTGTAAGACTGTCTAATCCATCCTATAATATTCAGTGTTTGCACCTTTTGTGCAACAGCTGTTCCAGTGCTTATCTTGACATCCCAAGCAGATTTTCAGCCCTCTGAGGAGCACTGTGTCAATATTAAAATGACTTTGATAATTAGAAATGCTCTTCCTTGGTCATCAGCTCTCATGAACTGTCCCTTTTGTGCCATTTTATAGCAAACTCATTCTAGTAGAGGCCAAATTAACTGTTGTTGTGAAAGATGCTTGAGCCCCTGATGCCACAATGAGTCTCATGGCAGTTGTGCCTCTCATCACATGGTTATCTGAGAGCCTCTTTTCCTGTGGTAACAGGCATTGCTGCTTCTCTTTTGCTCTTAGACCCCCCTAAAAAGCAACATCACGTTCCCAGTTCATGAAGCACAGATGCTCCAGCATACTCTGGCCTGTGTTCAGTACCTGGGGTTTGCAGGACTTCTGTCTGAGCTGGAAAACATTGCTGAGAGCCTTATCTGCCGAGGTTGTGACGTCTGATCGATATATCCTGACCCAACCGTGGGTAGTCTGGGTGCCAACTCATATTTCTTCATTTGAGCATGCAGAGTGTGTGTGTGTGTGCTGGGTTGTCCCATCTATCACCTTATTGATCTTGTTAAGTGTTTATGCTGTTGCTAAAGACAGCCTCGCTGGGACAGGTTGTACAATACGGGCTCCTGTGCCACTGGAGATCTGTGAAGACCTTTGACTGTGCCAGTTGGCTGCTGCTGGGTAGGATTGAGAAAGCCATGCTCTGATAATGAACTTCAAATTGGTGTGTGGTACATCAGTGCTTCACAGAGTGTGTGCTGGGAGAGTGACCCTGCGGGTTAAAATGTTCTGATTCCTTTCCTGCTTGTAGTTGTGTGTTATTTAAAGAGGATCAGTAATAAAAATAATGTAAATGCCCTCCTTGCTCTGTTAGCTATAGCATCTAACGTTGGAAATGGGTGTTCTTAACAAAAATATCCTGCTTGTGTACAGTCTACATCAACAAAATTCACTCTGTGTTGCATCTTGCACTTTTAGATCATAAAACTGAACATGTTGGTTTTTCTTGGTCTCTTTGCTTCCAGGCACTGTTGTGTTGTCTTTGGGTTCAGAGGTTTCCATCAGCACTTCCAACCCAAGGCAGCAGTCCCGTTGGGATGTGGTTTTTGCTTGTTGTGTGGTGAGCTGAGGCAGGTGCTGTGCTCATCTCTGAAGTTTCAGTGGTAGATCAAGTGACTTTTCTAGAAATGTGACTTGAGCAGCACCTTGGGTCCCTTTTGTTTAAGAACTTGTTCTCGACTGTTGCTAAATGTGATGCCTGGCTTCAAAGGTGGTATCTGGAATGAAATTCTTGTTTAAAGTAGAATCAATCCTGCACGTCTCCTGGCGTTTGTACATCAGGGCTGTGGTTTCATAAGCAGTGAAATGGGTGTACAGAGTCACCTGACATCCACCTGCATCAACTAAAAGCCAATTTTTTGGAAGTAGCTCAACTGTTGCCTTTGATATTAAGCCCACAGGGACTTTAGCCCTTAGCACCTAACAGTAGTTGGCCTTCTCAGAAATAGTCTCAATAAATTATTGAGATGCTTAAGAAGAACTAATCATCTCTTAAAGTAATTTTGGAAGAACACCTCAATTTTAGTCTGGACAGTAGTGTGTTGAGTACACCCAGCCTGGCACTAGGACAGGGTGCCTGCTTAGAAACCAGTCATAAAGTGATTGCACAGAGTGTTAAAAGAAATAAAGAATCCTTTTGAGCTTGTTTTGAGTTAAAAAAAAAAAATTCCTTTCCAGTCCAACTGTTTGTGGTTAGGAGATAACACTGTAGAGTATTGATCTTGTAAAATCATAAGTGCTGCTGTAATTTTATGTACAGAAGTACAGGTATGCTTTGGTGTCTGCAAGGCTGATGCTTTCACTGCTGTGCCTGAGACTGGCCCAGCTGCACCAGAGGGGATTTCTCCTTTGCTGAGCTCATCCCGAGGCTTTCTGCACACTCCTGGCTGTGGGGCCACTGCTGGAGTTGAAGGCTCCTCCTCTTCCTCTGCTGCCTGTGCTATCAGTTGCCATGGTGCTGCTGAGGTTTTTGTGTAGGGCCACTCATGGGTTTGCATCTCACAGACCAGAAGGTTGTTAATGAAGCTGGAATTGGCCACTGCTTGCTGAGACATTGTCCTTTGCCTGTGATCAATTGCTCCTGGCTCAACAGATCAGTGAGAGTGAGACTGACACATGTTTCTGCAGGTTGTTGAAATAAACCTGAGCATCTTCAAGGAACCCCTGCCAAAAACAAAGGATTTAGTTCTCTATTGCCAGGGAGTGATGTTGTGATTAATACTTGGAACTTCATCCACCTGGAGTGAAAAGTTGAGTTTCCTCCTGTATCTGTTGAAAAGGAGGAAGCTTGTAAGGTGTTTTGGATTCCTAGCTGTGTCTGGTTATACTGCTAACCTGCCAATTGTAACGTTTTTCCTTCTCAGAAAGCTACCCTGTTTAGTGAACAAATACACTTTAAAGGGCTTTTCATCTACATCCCTCTCAAAAGTAACATTCTTCTTATTTTGATGTAATAGATATTTTACGCCCTTTGACCTCAGTTAACATGGGAAATGTCATCTCTAAATTCAGTAATTTGTAGGGAGATTTTGAAAAGGTTACCTGGCTGAAATACCACAGTGGTGCCAGTGTCTCCTACTTGCTTACTTACCTGATAATTCTAATTGAAAAGCTTGTGCCAGTTTGGGCTCTGTAGTTTTGGAACCGAAGTTCGTGCTTTGGACTAAAGAGCTGCCTTGATGGCTGTTCAAAATCTGCATTGGCACGGCAGTGGTTTAGCCAGGGAGTGGGGAGAGGGCTGGTTTTGGTTTTTTGTGCTGTGTGCTTTATTTGATTTCTTTAAATCCTTAGGCTCAATCCTTAGTCTGAGGTGAGTTTCCTTTTTTTTTAATTTTATGTATAAGCTGAAGCACTGATTTCCACCAGTGTCTCCATTTAAGCCAACTGTTCTGTCTCTTTAAACTCACAGGCAGAAGCTGTCTCTCAGTAAGCCCAGACTGCTGCCTCCCAGTGCCATTACCCAGCCATGGTGAGCCATTTCCTCCAGCTGCAGAGCTCTGCGTGGCTTGCTGGGCTACTGGTGTGACTGCTCTCTCTCTCTCTGCCTCTTTGTGAAATGGGTTGCAGGGGCAGATCTAGAACTGGAGCAGATCTTACGGATGCTTCAGCTGACTTGAGTCTTGCCACCCAGATCAGACACAGGTTCCCATCAGTGCTTAGATGTTTACAGAACATAAAGCCCGAGCTGGTGATGAGAGCTGCCTTCTTCACACACCCTTCACAGACCTGATCTGGAGAGGGGAAAAAAAAATCCCTTTCTCAGGAGGGGGGGTGTGTGTGTGTACGTGCTGCAGTCTCCTCAAGGCTGCCTTTCAGACCAGGCAGCTAATGCATCAGTGCCTGTGGAATAAACTGCTACGTCAGGACAGCGCTTGGCATGTCCCAGTGCTGGGAGCAGTGCAGGCTCCTGGCTGCGATGTGCGTCAGGTACGTGTCTGTGACCAGTGCTTTTCCTGGAGGCTGGGGCAGGAGGGGAGCGTGCAGGCTTTCCCTTTGTCTCACAGCAGGCCCAGGGTCTAAAGAGGGGGATGGTTTTCATGTGGTAGTTGCCATGTGGGTTCTGAGCACTGTTATGTTTAAGAAATGAGCTTTGTAGAGCGTGTGCATGTTTGGTCAGTGTTGTATGTGAGTGACACGGCCTTGTCTAGGGTGTTTTTGTGGGGATGTTGCAGCAAACGGTGCCCGTTGATTTCACAGCAGTGAATTCAGCTGCTAAGGCACGATGAATGTTTCTAAGCAGTGCTGGAGCTGCTCATCTAACATCAAGCTGTGTGTACATGTAGGATTTGTTTCCTTGCAGCTAGAACAGCCAGAAACTGTTTAGGGTTGCGGGCTGTGGGTGGGTTTTTTCAGACCACAGGCAAATATTTGGGAAACTGTTTTCACAAAGCCTGAAATATGAAAGTTCAGTTATACTGGGTATAAATTTTAATCTCGAATCAGGATCAAAAGCGAAGGAAATCTAATGGAACCAGAGATTGTGCAAGTATTTTATTTTGAAAACAATGGAATATGCCATTATTTACATGAAATACATATCCAGTAGAGTCACTGAATGTCTGCTGGGGTTTGCTGGTGTTACCTAGAGATGGCCAGAAGAGAAAGTGACACAGATTTTATCCAGCTGAGTCTGTAGGTTCATGGTTCTCTACCCTTATGATGGCTTGTTTGGAACTGGTGAAATGGTGGGTTTGTGGTATCCTCCCTGCAGAGATGAAGGGAAGCAGGAGCCTGGAGAAGCTGGGAGAGCAGACTTCCACAGGCAGAGCTGTGTGTGCTGGGGTGTGGGAGGCTGGGACCCCAGGATTGCTCAGGTGGGCTGGGAGCAGGGGTCTGTACCACTCCTGTGTCAGTGGTGCCACAGGAGGCCTCTCAAGGTGGAGCTAGTGCTGGAAAATATTTCCAGAGAAGTTGCTTTTTCTTACATACTCTGTTTTAAAATGAATTAAATGGGAAATTTCTGGTGTGCTTCATAGTTGGGGAGTTTGTTTGAGCTCTTCAAAGAGGAACAAAGGCTGACAGGAGAGAGAGGCGTTTAGTTATTAGGCAGATATATTGTTGGGGTTTTTTTGATTGTTTGAACCCTGTTCTTTCCCTGGTATCTCTTGTCTCTGCTGTCTGGCAAAGAGATTTCTCTCCACTGTGGCTGCCTTCCCCACTGCCACAGCGTGTCGCTGTCCCCTTTACCCTTCTGCTGACAATGCCTGGAGAAATTGGATCTGCACAGAATTGTTTGCCTGCACTTTACCAGACACATGGCACTTGCTCTTGGTCGTCGCTCACATTGCCCGTGCTATTCTTAGTTCCTGGGCTCCTGCAGTGACCTCACCTTGCCCTTCAGGGCTCGAGGTTGCACACTGTCATCGTGTTCATGTGGCACTTCTCTGGGTACTTGTTCTGGTTTGAGTGATCCTCTCCTTGGTGATTTCATGGCTTTTGCTCAGACTCTCGGCATGTGTGTGCATCAAATAAAAGCTGTGCTCCCTGGATGTGACCCTATGCTAGGACAGACCCAAATGTCCTCAGATTTTAAAATGTAATCCAGTTTCTGTGCCTAGTTCAGTCCAGGTTTGGTCATCACTGTGTGGCTGCAGTCACTGCCCTTGCTTATCCTTCCCCCAAATTTGCAATTTATGTTTTTGCCTGTGCTCGATGCTCAGTAAACATTCTCCCTTTCTCCAGTGATGATGCTGGACCCTGCAGTGCTGTAGCATACTGTGAGGATATTTATTCTTATAGTCACTTACAGTGACCACATCTCCATTTTATAGGTGGAGAAACAGAGGCACAGAAAACTTTAGTGCCTTCTCCAGGGTCTCCCAGCTTCCAGGCTGGTGTCCAGTGTGCTCTGTTGTCTCATGTCTGCGTCACCACTGTGCTCTGTCTGTACAAGCTGTGCGTCTGACTTTCTTCTCTGCAGCCCTGGAAATAATTTCCTTGTCACCTCCCCACCCCTCCTGAAAATCTGATGTTAAATCCTACATGGTGATTGCATTCTTTGGGCTGCCTGGCCCCCGTAGTTGCCCCTTTGCCCTCGCAAGGCTCGCTGCTGGGAGGTGCTCTGGCGCTCCCGGCGCGGTCCTGCGGTGCCGGGCTCCTCCGATGCTGAGGGAGCGCGCGGGGGAGCCGAGCGGTCTCCGCTTCCTCCTGTGACCCCCGGTGTGGGGAGCAGGAGCTGGGGCTGAGCCGTGCTGCGGGTGCCGTGGGCTGCAGCGGCGGGGCTGTGTTAAGCCACATTACGTAACCTGTAGCTCATTTTCTCTCTTTCCTGATCAGCTGCTTTCCTCTGAGGGCAGGAGAGGGAAGCTGCTACCCTCTGTGCATGCTGCGTCATAGGAGAGTGACTGAGAGAGAGGGGTGGTGGAAAGCCAGGGACAAAGGTTAAAAGATTGAAGCGATCTGGGACATGCCACTGCTTCAAGGAGAACTGCAGGAGTGCAAGAGGCTCTTTGCAGATTTTTCCTGCTGGGTTTTTTTGCTGCAGTATTGAGGAAAAAAAAAATAGCGGCAGCTACGCTAGACGAGTCGTAAGCGAGCCTGAAATCTGCTAATTCCTTCAGTGAGACAGCATGGAGGATTCTGCAGAGCAGAGTCAGGAAATGAGATACCACATGCTGCAAAGGTAAGAATTACAGATCTGGTTGTTTCCTTGTCTCGGGCTGAGGCAGTTTGGCACTGTCCTGGAAACCCATACCGATATTTTCCCATGCTCATTTTATCCTCTGAAACCTCACCAGTGGCTGTGGGGTGTCTGTGCCTGCAGGCTGTAAGAAAGCTGCTAGAGTGTGTCTTAGTTGGGAAATCAGTGTTAGAGTTTGAGGTTCTGCACAGCTTCTGACCTCTGTGAACTGCAGGAGCGATGGGCGTTTTGCACGTTCCTGCGTAACAACGCTGCAGCCGTGGCCTGGTGATTAACAGGGATGATGTTACTAACTCAGCATTTACTCTGTTTTGTTTAGAGCTCGGTGTTCTTTCTTCCTTGCTGCCCAACTTCCACCTCATCTTACCCTGCAAAAAGAAAAAAATCTCTCCTGTTTTGATGATAATGTGCAGCCTGTGGTTATTAGTAAATAAACAATGTTCTCGGTGTGCTCACTGTCACAAATTAAACAGAACTGTGCTTGCTTATAACCAAGTGTTTGTGCATTATTCTGGATGCTGGACCTCTGATTTTGTTGATATTTTATCCATAGCAGTACCTTTGCCTGTGGTAATTTCAGCTTGGTAGGATAGTTCATATTCACACATGTTCACTGCTTCTGACCCCAAGATTTTTGTTGAGACTGCTCTGAATAAACCTGCAATGAATAAACCTGTCTCACTTGTTGGCTTGTGCTCCTTCCTTGCCATAACATAGGTTCTGACTCTCTTTAAATAAATGAATTTAGTAGAAGTTCAACCTTAACCACACCTTTCTTCTTTTTCTTGCCTGTTGGCTCCTGTCCTTGAATTCTTGGGCTGAGGTTATCACAGAGCAGTTTGTGAACAGGGACAAGTTTTAAATTCAGTTGTGATGTCTGTCTCTGAAAGTGAACCTCACTAGAAGAAGGGGAAGTACCCAGGGGAGGAACCTCCACACACTCAGCTTGTCCTGTGCCCTTCTCTGGGTATCAGCTGGCACCTGCTCTTTGAGACAAGACTAGACTGGCCATACTTTGATCTGACCTAGCACAGCCATTTATATGTCCCAGGATATCACTGGGAGATAGGTGTCAGGTTTTTAGCAGGCTTTAACATCACCCTATTGATCTTGTTTTTCCTGTTACCTTTACTTGTCCCACTCTTGGCTTCATGGGTTGCTTCAAAGTCTCTTTCACTGTGCTTAGAACAGCTTTTCCTTCCCAGTTAAGCTCGACATTTACAAGACTGTAGCTTGAGGTTCTTCACCAGCATGGCCAATTGTCATGGGAATGTCTCATGTGTGGGAGAGAAAGATTGATGTGTTAATGCAGAACGCAGGGTCTGAATTTCAAATGCTGTGAATGTGCTGTTCTGGAAATCCTCACAAAGTGAGGACGTCACAGCCAAGGTGGATGGTGTGCATGAGGGCAGAGACTTTGTTCATACGTCCTGCAAGGCACAGCCTAGTCTGTGTTAGTACCATGATCGTTCCTAGGAAAGATTGGTGAGAGAAGAGTCTGGATTTAAATCAGATACCTGCTACAGTTTGCTCAAGGCTTCCTTCATCAGCAAATTCTGTAGCCAAAATACTGATACAGGTCTTGCTGTGCTCCTGATGAAGAGTTAGGGAGGGTCTGCATTCCAGATGGGTAGATCTTCAGAGGCCACAATGCATTTATGAGGGATGGGAGGGGGAGTCTGTGTGTTTCCTCTCAGGCTGTCACCAAACACCTCTGACAGCAGTTTGTTCAAGCCAGGATGCTCCAAACCTCAAAGGGAGCAGTGAACCTCATGGGTGCAGCTTTCTGTCTGCCTGCCTTTGGTGGCTGTGTTTAAGAGGAGACCTCTAGACATTGTACATGGCTTGTCCTTGGGTTGGTTTTCCTTTCGTGCCCTCCCCCAGCAGTAACAGTCCCTTTCTGCCCCATCCCATGCTATTTCCCAGTGGAGTTGCTCAATGATACCAGCACTTCAGCAGCTGATGAGGACAGAGGTTCCTGATGGGTTTCCCATGGCTGAAGGCATCTGCTGGGGCCCACGTGGCTCCTGGGGACGGATGCTGCCAGCTATCCCGCTGCTCCAGGGCACTCACCTCCTTGGTTCAGTTGGGTCTTTCCAAAGCATTGAGTAGGTTTTTTTAAATACCTTCCCAATATTCATCTCTCCTTCCTACTGAAAGGTTCTGTAGTCCTGTGTGGTGGCAGGGGTCAGGGCTTCAGTGTGTTTGTGGGGAAGGAACCTTTAGAAAAGCACCCTAATTATAGAAAGAAAAATGGGTAAACTGGGGGGTGACCCACAGAGGGGGGTGAAGCTTCGGGGGCTTTAAAATCAAGCGTGTCTTGCTGTTGCTGTGGTCGTGCTGCGCTGGGGTAGATGCACAGTGTGAACAGTGGGGCTTTGCTTATCTGTTAAGTTTCTCACAATTTCAGCTTTGTAAATTTTGGCAAATCCCATCCTGTGGTGCTTGCAAAAGCAAAGGTTGATTTATCCACGTGTCGCTTCTGAGGAAGCTGGAGCGTAAGAAAGGGAAGCGACTGTCCCGTTCCCCCACAGAAGGACGTTGGCAGAGCGCAGGGTTGCTCTGGTCAGACACAAAATTGGCTTTCACTGCTTGTAGAAGGAATGTGATTAATGTGTCCTCTGGCTCTCAGAACTTTTGAGGAAGATATTTAAGACTGGATGGTGGAAAATTCTTGTAAAATGATAGCAGAGTCTCTCCTTTATACCTGGAGACTTATTTACTCTGCTTCCCAAATAAGATTTCCTTATGGAGCCTGAGCTTAGCTTGTTTAACCAAAGCCAGAAAACATTGCTGTCATTTCCCAGCTTGCTTAGAAAAATTGAAACCAATGTGGTGTTCTGTGTTGGGCAGCCATGTACAGTGAACCATATTTTTGATTATTTATATATTAGCATAACCAGAATTTCTCCAGATAACCTGGCTTTTGCAGAGAGATAACTGAAAGGTTCTTGGGAAATGAAGTCATCCCTGTAAAAGCCGAGGACCAGGTGCCACAATGGTCTGGGGGCAAGGAGTGATTCTGCTTGGGGAACACGGTTAAGGGGAACTCCACAAATTATTCACATGCTCTGCACTATTTGAGTACCTCTGCACTGCCACGTTGCTTTTTTCCTATCTCCCCCGAATTCCCATAGGCCCAGTATGTCTGGTTTACACCTGGTGAAGCAGGGTCGGGACAGGAAGAAAGTTGACGTGCAGCGGGATTTCACTGTGGCTTCTCCAGCAGAATTTGTCACTCGTTTTGGAGGGAATAAAGTGATTGAAAAGGTAAGTTACTGACTTTTTTGACTTTAGCACACTGCATTTTGTTCCCTTCTCTTGAGCTATAACTTCTCTCTGCATAAGGCTGTATATTGCAGATAGCAAAATATTAATATTCCTGAACTTGAAAGTTGCACTCCTGCCTGTAATCATTGTGTTTCCATTTTATTTTATATGTGATAAATAAATATGCATTGTTTTAGCTTAATATGACAGGGAAAAAAAAACAACTGAGGGAGCTAGAGCACTTCTGCTGATACAGAAGGATTTGTAGACAGATATAAGGGAAGTAGACTGGGAAAAACACTGAGAAATGTATTTAAAATTACATAACAATTTAATGGATGAGGTGTCTTCAGGTATTGAATGTTTTAGCTACTCATTAAGCCTATTCTCATGTGTCCTTCTGCTCTTTAATACAAACAAGGCATAATACATTAAAATCTTTATGGTTGAGCAAGAGCTGATTTCTGAATTGACTGATGAGCCATTAAATGTTCTTGCTGCATTGAATGCTGGCTAACGGGACTGCACAGCCCCAGAACTGGACAGAGAGTCTGCAGAGCAAGAACTGTTTTCCTTATTGTTTAGTGTTTTGTGCCCTTTAGATTCTGTCTCATGCCTGCTCCTAACATCCTCAGGTCCTGATAGCAAATAACGGCATTGCCGCGGTGAAGTGCATGAGATCCATCCGCCGCTGGTCCTACGAGATGTTCCGAAACGAGCGGGCGATCCGATTTGTTGTCATGGTGACTCCTGAGGACCTGAAGGCAAATGCAGGTGAGTAGTAGAGAGTGTGAAGGTGCACAGCCTTCTCCTTGCACAGACCCACGTGCCCACAAGGATGCAAGGAGTTGAGTGTATCCACTGCATCCCGTACCGTTCTGTCAAGTAACAGGTATTTCTGGGGGGAGGTGAAGTACTTCCAGTACTGCAGATTTGGGGAGCTTTAGACCAAGTGCTGTTTGTCAGATTTGCAATCTAAATGAGACCTTTGTGTTTGCAGAGTATATTAAAATGGCAGATCACTACGTCCCAGTTCCAGGAGGACCGAACAACAACAACTATGCAAATGTGGAACTCATTCTTGATATTGCGAAGCGGATTCCAGTGCAGGTGAGAAGAACCAAAGACAGTTTTCAAAGCAGGAGGTAACAGTAAGCAATCTTCTCTGCTTAATAATGAATTGTATCTGGGCAAAAAGACAGGTCAAAGAAATGGAAATTACAAGCATAAGCAAGCACCAAAAGGCAATGCTGCAGATTACAGTGCTGTGGATTTCCCTGTATGAATATCTGCAGCAGATGAAGGGTTCCCCTCACCCTTTGACTTCCCTACACTTATTTTCTGTTCAACAGCTTGCTTCAGCAGCCACCTCTTGACTTGTCTATAAGATGCAAGATGCTTTCTCTTTAAACTAAGCATACCATGTAGGTCAGGAGGCCGATCTGGCTTGTGAGTGTTATGAGGCTGTATTCACTGAGGAAGAGAAAGACTTGAAGTATCTGCACGCTTTCTGTTCCTACTCGCTTGTTTTACTACAACAAAGAGTGAATTATGTTATTTTCTTCTGCAGGCTGTATGGGCTGGCTGGGGCCATGCATCTGAGAACCCTAAACTACCAGAACTTCTCCACAAAAATGGGATTGCTTTCATGGGTGAGGATATACACTTCTGATCTAATGTCTAGCTGATGAAATTAGATAAGTTTGGACAGATACTGGGAAGCACTTCTTGTATGGGAGAAGCAGCAAGTTGTCTAACATGTCTTTGAATGTTGTGAGATACAAAATCAGAAAAGATTTCTGTTAAAGCAGGTTGTTTCAAAAGTTGAATGTCCCTGTTGTCATCTTAAAGAGGCTGTTTACAGTTCAGTTTTATGGGAAGAGTGGAGTTCTACTTGGACAATACCTGGAGTTTGTGGTCTCGTTAGCAGTGTAGCTAACCAAGTGCTGGAGATGTTTGTTGCAGCAAGCCTCACCTCCTGAACTGCATGGATCTGAACACTGGATAAGGTTTTGGACACGTGCCGTGTTTAAAACTGAAGATGGATTTGTGATAAAAGTCATGGTCTGAACGTAGCCTGGGGGTAGTTGTGCCATGTTCTGACTTCTAGCAGATCTTTTTATCTGCAGTGTCTTGAGCCATAACCACAGAAATACACTAGACCTTTGAAGAGGAGTGGATTTAAAAGCTGAACTTCAATTCTAGTTTAAATCTGTTACCAATCATACACTACAGTCCCATGCAAACCACATTTCCAGTAAAATCAGGGCACTGAATTTTTACTCCAGTAGCTTGTGATGTGAACACCTGATACCTGTTAGTAGTACCTGCCAACCCTTTGAGAGCAGGCCCAGCTTGAGGACACGTGGACAGAGTGGCGCTTGCAAGCTGAGTGTGCCAGGACTTCTCTAACAGGAAGGGCACTTAAGCTATTGTGATGTGTCTGTGGGTGCACTGCTGTAGTTGCAATTGCCTTTTCCTCCTCCTTAGTCAGAAGTGCTCTGTTTGTTTTCAGTTTCCTGGCTGATTCCAGTTAATGCTCTCTGTTTGGGTGCAGAACTGTTGATTTGTACCAGTTGAGATGGGGTGTGCAGCAACCCTGCTAATAGTATTTATTTATCCCTCTTACATGGAGCCCAAATCAGACTTCTGACAATTTTCCTCATGTCTGATACCTCTTGTGTCTCTCTCATGCATTGTTTTTGCTCTTTGCAGGTCCTCCAAGCCAAGCAATGTGGGCCTTAGGAGACAAAATTGCTTCTTCGATAGTGGCGCAGACCGCCGGCATTCCGACCCTTCCTTGGAGTGGCAGTGGTAAGCGGGAAACTGCTGTGTTTGCCAAGATTGTTCTAATATTATTTTACTTCAACACATCTAATCTGTAAGAAGTGTCTGTGCACAAAAAGACATTTGAAGAGATGTTCCATCTGTTTAGGCTTTCAGATTTGTATTATCTGAGGCTTAGACGTGGTGACTACGATACATATGGATATGTCAGGCAAAATCTGTGTTGTGTAGCGTGCTGTTAGTCTAACAGTACAGCTGCAGTATCTGATATTTTTGTCTCTGCTTTTCTAGCATGTAGTTTTGGAGCACACAGCCAATACTCTGCTTCCATGGCAGCTCTATTCAGGTTCAAAAGACTGTAAATAACAACCTGTTTCTCAGAATTGCACAAGGTAAATGAAGGAGGATGTGACGTGTTGGATGAAAAGCTCTGCTCTCCAGAAAACAGAAATACCTGTTTGCATCCTGCATTCTCTCTTTTGTAAATGCTTCCAGACTGCTTCCTTGTGGAACTACAGCTGCTCTTTGTTTCACCCATGTCTGACCTGTGGGTTCTCACTGAACCTTGCAGCAGAATGAGCTAAGAAGATAATCCTTGTATTTATTTCAGGTCTTCGAGTGGACTGGCAGGAAAGTGATCTTCAGAAGCGTATCTTGAATGTTCCTCAGGAGCTCTATGAAAAAGGCTACGTGAAAGACGCGGACGATGGACTGCGGGTGGGTGGCTGGTGTTTTGAAGGTGTTGGAGGTCTTGCATGCACATCTGGAGGGAGCTAGAGGTTTAGTTCCTTTTTAATGGGAGTACAAACTAGAACTGGACTGTCAGACTCACAGAACTGAGTCTTGGAAACTGAAAAGGCATAAATATGGGAGCAAAGTTGTATTTCATGAAGGGCTCTCTTCTGATTTCTGTTTAATGCAGGAAGAAGGTGTTTTTTAATAAAGACCTGTGACCTCACAGTCGGTTTCGTCTTTTGTTAAGTTTTACTTTGGGGAAGATTTCTAGAATAAGAAATATTCCTGGCACAATTCGGGGTTTGGGAATTTTCCTTTGTGAAGAGAGGGGGTGGAGTCTGTGATTTTTCTGTTTCCCATCTTAATGATTTTCTGTGTTACAAAAAAGCTTTTCTGTGAGTTTGTAAATGCAATGGTGTGAAGCACTGACAAATATTTTATGATCACTTTTGAGAGGCTAGAGTTCTCACTGCTGATTTTTCTGACTACAGGCACCCTCTCAAACTGGAATGTTTGGTTTCTATCCAATTCATATCTTCGTTGCTAAATAAGAGTCAGACGTGGAAGCTGCAGCACAAATCAACAGGAAAATAATGATCTTTTCAGCTTGTTTCTGCTGACTTTTTGTACTTACCCATGTTTTTCTGCCTATCCTGATCAGGCTGCTGAGGAGGTTGGCTACCCTGTAATGATCAAGGCTTCTGAAGGAGGAGGGGGAAAAGGAATCAGGAAAGTTAACAATGCAGATGACTTCCCCAACCTATTTAGACAGGTAACGTTTCCCATTGACTTGTACTGCTTTGTTTTAAATGTTCAGGTTGGGTGATTCTGAGAGCACTGAATCAGAAGTGTTAAAGAACTGAAAAAGTGCATTATGTACCAGAGCCTGTTCAGCTGCTTTCAGTCATGAGTTCATGCTTTCTTAGCTCTGTATGTTGGTAGGATTTCAATATATCTGCATATCCAATACAGTTGTGAAATGCCTGAACATCGTAGGAGATGCTGAATAAATCCAAGTAATGGAGGGCATCTGCAGTGTAACTCCAAAATGCTGAGTGACACGAGCCTTTTTTAGTTGATGGGTTATTTAGGAAAGCTGCAAGGAGTGGAAATGGCACTGTAATTATGTACAAGCTGTCACAGGGTAGTAGCCCAGGGAAATATTATGGATGTTCCTTGCTTAAAAAATGAACTTGAGATGATTGTAACTAAGACAAGTGTTTACAAAAGCTGATCTGCCTATTGGTGTGTGTGCTGTAGGTTCAAGCTGAAGTCCCAGGCTCTCCAATCTTTGTGATGAGACTGGCCAAACAGTCCCGCCACTTGGAGGTGCAGATCCTGGCAGACCAGTACGGCAATGCCATCTCTCTCTTCGGCCGCGATTGCTCCGTCCAGCGCAGGCACCAGAAGATTATTGAGGAAGCACCTGCCTCTATTGCAACTTCAGTGGTGTTTGAGCACATGGAACAGGTGAGAGTGGCTCTGCAAGTTCTCTTTTCCTTGTGAGACTCCAGAAACAGGCAGGATGGTTTGTTTGTTGGGTTTTTTTTTGACATCACCAATTGACATTTGCATCATTTAATCTTTTAAAAGAGCAATATAGGGTTGTGTGTCTTGAACTGCTTAGCATGGGCAACCCTCACATTTCCAAAACTGAGTCCACCATGTGCTGACAAAAAGCTGTAGAGCTCCCTTCAAAAATGTGTGCACCCCAAAAATAGGAGGGAAGTATGTTTTAAATGTAGTTTGTCGTATTAGAAGCAAGCTGCAGGAGTTGTATGAATTATCTGATGCTGGGTATTATAAATATTTGCTTCAAACACTGCCTTCTGTAAATTGTAAATGAAATAGCCTGGAAATCAAAACTTGTGCCACATGCTTTTCTTTGAGCAGTTCTTGGGCCTGTTACAAGCTTTTGGATGTTTCAGAATGCCAGCAAAAAAGTCTGAGGTGGATGTGATGGATGAACAGAGCATAGGTAACTGAGCACGGGGCCTGGAAATCAAATACTCTTTTTTTCCCATATCCCAGTGTGCGGTGAAGCTTGCCAAAATGGTGGGGTACGTGAGTGCAGGCACTGTGGAATACCTGTACAGCCAGGACGGCAGCTTCTACTTTCTGGAGCTGAATCCCCGCCTGCAGGTGGAGCATCCCTGCACAGAGATGGTGGCTGATGTTAACCTGCCAGCAGCGCAGCTCCAGGTGAGTGCCCAGGCCCTGTGCTCCTGGAAGCTTTCAGAAGGACTCAAACTGTGGGATGTTGGAGAGGCCTGAGCGTGAAAAACCTGTTCTGCTGCAGCCTCAGTAAAACTAGGGGGTGGACTCTGAGTCACAGCCAGGGTTCTGTGTTAAAACTGGATCACACACTGACATTGTGCACATGACTAGATCTTGGTACTGATAGAAGAGAGAACGTAAAGAAAGTGTTAGAGAGCTCTACTAACTATGGGCTCTGTCCTCCTGTGCAGACAGGTGATGCACAACCCCCACATTTCCTCCTCAACAAAAACACCCAATAACTCAGAGGCCTGTTTTGGTGCTTTCTCAGTTTGGGATTTATCTTCTATGGCTGGAGCAAAGCTTCATTCAGTATTGCAAAATATACATGCACCCCTTCTGTTATCACTGTTCACTGAGTTACAGCTCTGCCTTTTGGCTCTTTCTGATTTGGAAAGCAAAGAGATGTTATTCTCTAGTTGTTTCTCCTGGACTGCTCTGGTGGACCTTAAGTTAAAAGGAGTGTGAAGGGGAGCGATAGGGGAATAAAACATAGATGCAGGAAAACAGATTTAAGGAGAGATTGTGTGTAGGAAAGCCTGTCTCAACAAGCTTTAGCCATGAGTAGTTCAACTTTAAGCTCTGAAGTAATTGTGTGCAATGAGTTGGCTTCTGGTGCTAGCAGTGCGATCCAGTGCTGTGCCAGCTTTGAGCAGTGCATCATCCACTCTGCCTCCCAGGGACAGCAGCCTCTTCCCAGGGTTTCTAATGACAAAAGGAGGGAAAAAAGGACAGACATTTGGATTTTCATCTTCCAGCAAGATCAGCAGTTGTTTGAAGTTCAGGAAAGTGACTTGGGTCTTTTTAATTTCGATGAGCAGTTCCTGACTTCCAGAGCAATTGTTTCCAGCTCTCTAAGCCCCTCACTCATCGCAGATGCTCCCTCCTCCTGGCTGAGGTCCCTGCTCTTCAGCCTTTCTACAAACCAGGATTTGTGCCTAATAATTAGGTACTAGAATAGATGCAACAAATGACCAAGAATTTGTCTTGATATCTTGCTTTTTCATGAGGAAGTCATGACAGTGGGTGACAGGGCTTACATGAATGAGTAGGTTTTTTGTTGTTCTGATCCCCAAAGTGATGAGGGAATCCTTCACAGATCCTATAGAAAGCATTTGCTGCATGTGCTGTGGCTCACCTGTCCCTTGTGCATCCCAACTGAACTCCTTATGTGCTGCCATGCTCTCTCCCTCTTCTCAGCCCCCATCTTTTCCACCAGTGGATGAATGCTGCACTTCTCTTTCCCTCTTTGTCTTACACCACATTAGGGGATCTACCTGCCCTCCCATTCTTACCCTCTTGCTTTCTTTCTAGTTACTTTCTTCTCCCTGCTGTTTGCATTTTGAAGTTTTTTGGATAGATGATGAGAGAAGAGTTGAACTGCAAGTCATGTAGGCTCCTCAGGAGCATCTTCATTCTGCCAGCAGGCTATTTGGCTTTGGCCTGAGCCTTTTCTCAGCAAGCAGTTCCAGTAGCTGTGTGTCTGCATCTGCCAGGCACTGAGAGTTTTGTAACTGGTCAGATGCTTTCCTCATTGTTTGGGCACTGTTCTTCACATTGCTGGTGCTAGATACACTTTCATAGAATGGTGCATTGATGTTGTAACCAGTTTGATCTTTTGTCTCTTGGTGTCTGGCTCATAGGCAGCTGAAATAACTGGTTAAGCTAAAGCTCAGCCTTTCTGAACTGTAGCTGTAAAAAAAAATAAAAATCCCAGCTAATGAACAGAACAAGTGGGATTTTATTCCATAAGCATACAGCCAGCAGCCAGTTCCACAGATTACTCTCTCTGCAGTTTATTGCAAAATTCCAGTTTCCTATAAGCACCTGGGGGCCTTCTGTCTTACTGGGCCCTTAGTGTATTTTTAACAGGCCTAATGCGTGCCCATCCTCAGCTGACCTAGCACTGGCCAGCTTTCTCCAGAGCCTCTAATCAGTCAATGGAAAATACTGGCTGAAGGGCTTAAGGTGGATATGACAGTGAGCTCAGCTGTCCTGAGAAATATGAATGTTCCAAGACATGTCAGTGGGGAAGGCTCAGAAAATAGGTGTGCACATTGGCTGTACCAGAGCTGCAGCCTCAGCTTCTACAGAGGATTGGTGCAATTCTTCAAGTCATAAATACTCTGTGTGAGGAGAGAAACTCACTTAGTGCTGCTATATTGTGTTATTTTTATTATTGTTATTTTTCCCTAGATTGCCATGGGGATTCCCCTGCACAGGATCAAGGATATCCGAGTGATGTACGGTGTTTCTCCCTGGGGAGATGCCGCTATTGATTTTGAGAATTCAGCCCACGTCCCCTGTCCACGCGGCCACGTCATCGCTGCACGGATCACCAGTGAGAATCCCGATGAGGTGAGTGCTTTAAATTCTGTAGTTACTGATCACCCTGTGACAACACTGGGCTTTACACCCAGGCTCGATCCCTGCTGCTGATCCTGAAAACTTTGGCAGCAGTTTTAAAAGATTCTTCCCTTATCTCACTCAGCTGATGGTTCTGTAGACTGTGGTTAGACTCAGCCTGAACTTATTTTTGTGTGTAACATGTTGCAGCAGGAAGAGGTGCTCTAGCCTTCAGAACTCTAATTACTTCCCTAATTCTGGATTATTTACTTTTTTTTAGGATGTATAGCAATGTCTGTCTGTCTTTACAGGGATTTAAGCCCAGTTCTGGTACAGTTCAGGAACTGAATTTCCGCAGCAATAAGAATGTCTGGGGCTATTTCAGTGTTGCTGCTGCAGGAGGGCTTCATGAATTTGCTGATTCTCAGTTTGGTCACTGCTTCTCCTGGGGAGAAAATCGTGAAGAAGCCATCTCGTAAGTAGTCAGAAAAGTGGTAGAACCTTGTAAATTGCTCGATTTTGTCCTCTTTGATCCAAACTGCCATGGATAAAACAAGACTCTACTTCTAGGAGTCTTAAGAGAAGTTTCCCTCTCTTCACCTTGTTTTCCACATCATGGTCAGGCTGTCTCGATTTGCAATCCACTGTGTGGCACCTGCATTTCTACACTTTCTGCTTATTTCTCTTATTTCTTTTTTTTTTTCCCCTTTCTGTTTCATTCCTGCCTTGTATACCTGCTGCTGGGGTATGATATAGCTCCCATTGTGGTGAAGTCCCTCTTCAAAAGCATTCAGGTGGAAGGCTTCTAACAGGAAAAACATTGGGAACTTGTTATGCCAATCACTGACAATGGTTTGTTGGAGTGTCCTGACGTGGTGTGAGTGTTACAGCAGCTGGTCATAAGCCAGGACTGTCCGACCTGCCCATCCAGAGCCTTTAGTCTGTTGCATTCTGGGCGGGATGGAGACCACATCTCTCTCTCTTCTATGTACTTCTGACACGTGGTTGATACCTAGATGGTGAGAACAGTGGGAACTCCTGATCTCATAGCTGGTGCTGGCTGAACTGCTCCTGTTCACACCAGCAGCAGATTGAAGTCAATCAATATTCTCTCATTCCCAAGCATGTCATACGGGACCTTGCTCCAGTGCACACGCTCTCCTGCTATTACCTGCAGACTGTTCTTTCCCAACAGCTCATGGGGAACTATCTAGAGTTACCAGCTTGCATGTTACCATTAGTGTGGGATAGATAATAGGTGTTCCTTTCTCTTTCAGAAACATGGTAGTGGCTTTGAAGGAGCTGTCCATCCGGGGGGATTTCCGAACCACTGTCGAGTACTTGATTAAACTGTTGGAAACAGAAAGCTTCCAGCAGAACCGCATTGACACTGGCTGGCTGGATCGGCTTATTGCTGAGAAAGTTCAGGTGCAGCTGCTTTCCTTACAGGCCTACAAATTGGAGTGAGGGGAGGGGGGGGCAAGGTTGGTGCATGCTGGTTACAAGAGGACAAGGATTTAGAAATGGTTAATTTCCATTTTCCACTTTATTAATAAACATTTTCACTGGCCTTAATTCTTATTTATATCAAAATCCCAGGTCATCCCTGTCAGGGAAGAGTGGTCCTAAAGTTGGCCAGAAAAGCATCCTAGATCCTAGTGTACATGTGAATTAAAGCTAGTATTTGGTTTGCAGTTTGGGGTAGATAACAGTAGAAATGGAAGTGGAGCCTCAAGGTTTGATGCAGGAAGAAAAAAATGTGGTTTTCTTTTAAGGAGTCACAGAGGTAATTGCTTCTAAATAGCATTGGCATGTACGCTACACCAAGTTAATGTTAAAGAGAGGTTGACAGTGAACCAAGAATAGAGCTAAGACTGTTGAGTCTTCGATGTCCAGAATGCACTGAAGCTGTAACTGTGTCATGTACCCTCTCTTTCTAGGCGGAAAGGCCTGACACCATGCTGGGAGTGGTGTGTGGAGCTCTGCATGTGGCTGATGTCAGCTTCCGAAACAGTGTCTCAAACTTCTTGCACTCTCTGGAAAGGTAAAGTGGCAAGCTGGTCTGGTAGTTAGCTGATAAGCAGATAGTAATTTAATTAGTTTTGATTTACAAGTTTTATTCAGGTACAACACAGTCCAGAAACACACAGAACTTATCTGCTGACTGTTCTCAAAGCTATTTGTCTACTGGCCTAAGAAAACTGGCAGATATCTGTGCATATCCCCAAAGTATCCCCTGCAGTTTGCACAGCTTGGTTTCTGGCAGTTTTGCCTGAAGCTCCAAGATGTGGCTTAGAAATGTGGAGTTGTTTCTCTGTGTGCTGCTAGGGCAGCATTAGGGCATCTTGAATCACCAGCTACCGTCTTCCTTCTGATTTGAGGATTGATTTAATTTGCCAGATTTGACATAATTTTCCAAATTGAAGGTTTCCCACTAGTACTTAGAAAACCCTCTCTGTTTGCTGGCTTAAAAGTAGAGCAGGCACTGTAGGGAAACTAGTCATAACACCTCAGCAGGCTAAACCTGGTGTGATCCAGGCAGGTCTGCCCTCAACAGGGTTCTTCCCCTCAGTGTCCTGTTGGTGAGTCCGTAGGTAAAGAGCTGCAGGGGAAAAAGCTGCTTTGTTCCTATGTTAAGTCATGCTACATGTTCTGTAATTCAGGCTGTGGTGTTCCTTTGCAGACTCTCTCTAAGGCAAAAGTGGGGGAATGGAAAGGAGAGTGAAGCTGTTCTGTGTAGCTGGAGAGAGATGGGCTGGCTTTGTCAAACCGATACGTGTCTCTCCCAAGGAGAGATGGTTTAAAAGCCTGCTCCTGTCTGCTCATGTTTTCCAAATTCTTACATGCATCTTGGAACCTGCTTGGGCTCCTGATAGCCATTTGATGGCTTCTGGAAGACCAGTTTTGTTTTGTACTTCTCTTTCAAGGGGCCAAGTCCTGCCTGCTCATACTCTGCTGAACACTGTGGATGTAGAACTCATCTATGAAGGACGGAAGTATGTGCTGAAGGTACGGTGCACAGTGTGGAAACCCATCCTCTTGCCACTTTTGGTTGGACACATCTGCTTGTGTGCTTAATCTTTGTAATACATGTAATTATTGGAATGAAATCTGTGCAGGGTTTATTTTCTGTGCTTTAGTGGGGTTAAGAAATCAGTACCATCTCCCTTATGAAAATACCCCATCACATCTTTCCAGTGCAGTATCTCTGTGTATCTCTGTAAACAATCTCAATTAGCTTCATCAGGCAAATTTATGAAGGTCAAGTTTTTAATGCCATGACCATATACTGGTGTTTTCCAGCTATAAGTATTGTGCACCCCTGCACCTCCATGATTTCATCTTGACACCCCTTTGATGAGAAATAGACACTGAACAGCAGCTGGTGTGCTTTGAGTGTTTTATCCAGCTTCAAAGAGGAACTTTGTGTCAGAGACTGTGATAGAATCCCTTTTCACAGGAAGGGCTTTATCTGCTGCTTCTGTGAAATAATCTCTTTTGCTTTTTTTTTTTTCAAATTACCTCATTCATGATGGAATTTTAGTACAGGGCTGTGACTTGTATGTAGACTGGGGTGAAGAAATTGTATATGATTGCATAATCAAACCTGTACAATTAATGCATGAGTGTGAGAGGATTAAATCAAGGTTCATGGGCAGCATTAGTTCTGGCATCTCTCGACTGCTGAGTGCTCAGCTTTGTGATCCCAAAGTTTTATACATATTTTTTTTTTTTTCCCCCGTGTAACATGAGAAGAAATGGCTCTATTCCCCTTTAATTCCCACTGTTGCAGTGCTTGGAAAACTGTGTGCATTGTGGCAGCCAAGGCACTATCAATGCTGTGTTTATTTTGTGTGGTCAGTACCGTTGTTGTGTGTGTGCAGGTGACTCGACAGTCTCCCAACTCCTACGTGGTCATCATGAACAGCTCGTGTGTGGAGGTTGACGTGCACCGACTGAGTGATGGAGGACTGCTCCTGTCTTATGATGGTAGCAGCTACACTACCTACATGAAAGAAGAAGTAGACAGGTAGCAGCCTGTAAAGATTAATGTTTAACATTTATATACAAGCCAAAATTAAGTGTAGTTGTAACTTTCTGCTTCCCAAAGATCAGCTGGGAACGGAATTCTCTCTTAGGAAAAGCAATATGTATTAGGGATGAGTTTAAAGGGAGAAGTTGCCTTCACCTGAAGAACAGATCTTGGCTACTGATAGAAGAAAGATCTGAGTGTGTACCAATGTGGAGTCCATATTCTCCTGCTGGTTCTTTAAAAGTGCCCTTTTGGATTATTAAAAAAAACCTCACAAAAACCAGAACATGAAAATCTTTAAAATCCTTGAAGCTCCACAGCTGCCTTAGAAATACATACAACAAGATCTGCTATTTCAGGGCATTCCCTCAAAATTCCCTGCAGAGATCATAGCCATGAGGTCAGGAAATCTCCAGCTTTGGAATGTGAACCACTGCCCCCTCTGCTGGTTTCTTTTCTCTGACAAATGTAACGAATCTGGGCAGGAGTACAAAGAGAATTTGGGTACCCTTTTGGGTTGGAAAATGCTATAAAATCTCAGCCTCTTAGTCTGTAACATGGGTGCATCCTGCTCTGTTCAGCTTTGCTCTGTGTGCAGGGAGATTTTGCATGAGGGGGGCAGTTGGTGAAGGTGTTGTGTGTGGCACATGTAATCTCCACTCACATCAGTTTTTGTTTATACAAAACCTTGAACTTTGTTGGTTCTGGTTTTGACAGTGGGTGATACCTGTTGGTAGAGAAGAAGCACAAAAGTAACAAACATCCAACCTTGCTGAGGGCTGTTCTATCTGGTTTCTGGCTCCTGGCTTTAACCTGAGCTTTCATATGCAGGGCCAGACCGTTCAGCTCAGAAGAGATGTTTTGGTTTTGTTTTGAAGTAGAATAGAGGAGGAGACAATGGATTTTCCCCTTCCCATGCTTTCCACAAGGAATCCTGTCGCAGTGATTTGTCCTGTCCTTTCCCAGGTACCGCATCACTATAGGTAACAAGACCTGTGTGTTTGAAAAGGAGAACGATCCCTCCATTCTGCGCTCGCCTTCGGCTGGAAAGCTCATCCAGTATGTGGTGGAGGATGGGGGCCACGTGTTTGCAGGCCAGTGCTTTGCAGAAATAGAGGTAAAAGAGTCTCAAAGAACTGACTTGGCTGCAGATGCTGAATCTGCCCAGGCAAAAGCTGAGGGGGGAAAAAGGTCGAATGCTGTGGAACTGGGAATTGAGTGTGAGGGGTAATTCACAGTATTTCAGTTCCAAATTTTGTCTGTGTTTTAACCTGGACTAATGCAGAAATCAGCAGAGTGATGGGGTGGGGAAGAAATTACTTAACAGCTGAGATTAGAGTGTTAATGACTATATACCAAGTGATAAGCAAAACTTCTCAGCAGTGAGACCATGGTTATCAATCTTGCTGTGATACCAAGGGACAATGGGATCCAGTGTACTGTGTTTTCTAGCTGTGGTGAAGAAGGCCTTCTGCTTGTAGACCACTACTTGGTACTCACATAGACTCAGAAGCAGAGTTATATGCCAGGATTAAGTAACATCTTAAGACTTTTCTGATTACCTGATCATTTATCAGGTTGATTGGATGAGTTAATGAGTGTCACTCCTCCCTTTTCCCTTGGAAGTTACTTAACTCTTACGAGAGGAGGAGGAGGAGGATGAACAATTTCTGCATCACTGTGAGGAAAGCATGAGAGGTTGTGTAGGAGTGCATGGCTCAAAAGGGATTTGAGGGAGGGGAGGGTGTGTTGACAGAGGGGCAATTAAACCAGTGGGGGACAATGTGTAGGAGAAAAATATCAAGCCAGAGATCCAGATATTTTATGTAAGTGCTTTTATGCTGCAACAGAGTCATGGCTAAGAAGGAACCACCTACTCAATTCCTGTGTTCCCACTTGTGTATAGTATAGCAATGGTAAAACTAGACTGCCTCCCTCCATACCAAACCCTTCTGCTCCAAAAGCAAGAGCTTCCATGGTTAATCTAAGGAAGCACCTGTGTTTGTGAAGAGCAGTCAGAAACTTGTGACCTCTAGAAAGTAATCCTAGTTCCCTCTGCTGAAAGTGAATGTGTTGCTGTACCTTTTGAGAGTGGCTCTCCCACTTCTAGCCTTCAGAGCCCAGCAGTAAATTGTATCTGCTTTGTTCATTGTGCTGAATGTGGGACCTCCTTGAGTACCTGTTGGTTCAAGCAGTGTGGAACGGGTGGCGATGGCTTCCTGCTGCGCTAATTTGTGGCCTAGTAATTTGTTCCACCATTCACTTAATGTCTGGGGCTTAATTCCCAATGTGTGTGCTTTTAAGCCTTTGAGGAAGCCTGAACACAGAGGGTGCTCGTGTGAGTTAGTTTGTCTGTGGTAGGACATTGGCTGCTGGCTCACAAAATTGGAACCATTTGGGGAACGTGGAAGCCGAGTGTGTAACCTGTTTTCCTTGCTACAGGTGATGAAAATGGTGATGACACTAACAGCAGGAGAATCAGGCTGCATCCATTATGTCAAACGCCCAGGGGCAGTCTTGGATCCAGGCTGTGTGATTGCCAAGCTCCAGCTGGATGATCCCAGCAGGGTTCAGCAGGTGAGGAGTGGCAGGAAGCCCAGAGTGTGTTGGGTTTTTAATAGGGGAGTGATGTTGAGAGTGGTATGAGATGGTCCAGCGTACCAAACCAATTTCAGATTTGTGCATTGTACTGGAATTGTCACTTTAGCATTTATTTGTCTGAGATGAGGACGAGGACTCAGATTATTGTCTCTTTCTCTCACTCAGGCAAAGTTTATGTATGAATTCTTGTTCTCTTCTTACCTCAGTACTATTGTGGGTATGTGGCTGTCTAGGATATTGGAGAGGTTGTCGTGCAGGGGGTGGGAAGCGATTGTCAGTACCAAACTGTTGGCTTTTCCTGTGCTTTTCTTTGAGATTTTTGGTTGTCCTGGATCTAAACAAGGAGATCAGCTGTAATGTATTTGTGAGAGAGACTGGAATCTTATTTTGTGGGGAAGCTTATTTTGTGGAATTACACAACATACACAACTGCTGGAGATCCAGCTCATAAGTTTCCTGTCTCTCAACCAAGTGCATTTTCCACTCTGGGAATTCTTCCAAGTTAATCTGAGCCTCCAGTCAAGGATAACTGGCTGTTGCCACCATGGCTGCTGCCATACAGGAGGGTTAGTGACACTGTGCTGTTCATTGTGTTTCCAGGCTGAACTGCACACGGGCACCTTGCCACAGATTCAGAGCACAGCACTTCGAGGCGAGAAACTCCATCGCATCTTCCACTATGTCCTGGATAACCTGGTCAATGTGATGAATGGATACTGCCTGCCAGAGCCCTACTTCAGCAGCAAGGTACTGGTTACTTCTCATTTCAGAGCAAAAGCACAAATACTCTTTCTGTTCAAGGTAAGGCTGGCCAGTTTGCATGTCACAGCCAGAGGACCAAGAGTCAGGGCAGTGCTGCCCTGCTAGTGCCAGCTTGATTGGGTTTGTTGTCTTAGACTTCTAGTCAGTCTCACCAGAGAGTAAGGTGGGACAGTCCCACCTGTGGCACCCAAAACAAAGCCACAAACAGGAGTTGAGCTTGATCTTTACTGCTTGTGCCTGCAGCCTTGTACATGGGAGCTGCTTGCATAGCAGTGGTAGAAATCCTAGAGGGAGGAGGAAAGAAGGTGGACAAATCTGAGTCACTGGTTGGCGTAAGGTAGTGCAACAGCTTTGTCATCTACCCCAGTCCTCTTTTAGTCCCTGGACTAGCTGCCTGATTAAACACTATTGAAGAAGACCTCAATGGGAAGCCTTTCCTGTTCTCCCTTTGTGCTGCTTATTCTTTCCTTCATGCTTGTCTTTACACTGACTTGTCTCTCTCTAGGTGAAAGGCTGGGTTGAGCGACTAATGAAGACACTCAGAGACCCATCCTTGCCTCTGCTGGAACTTCAGGACATCATGACCAGTGTTTCTGGACGGATCCCACCCAATGTAGAGAAGTCCATCAAGAAGGAGATGGCCCAATATGCCAGCAATATCACATCAGTCCTTTGCCAGTTTCCTAGCCAACAGGTGATCAACCACACTTATATAAAGCAATAAAAATGAGTTTGTGTTGGGGCAGAGGGAAGGTTCTTTTAAGTCATCTGGAGGTTAGTTGGACCTGAAAGGTGCTTTTGAACAAGGGATCTTCGTGATGAAAGATACTTACTTATATCACTTGAGCTTCAAGGCTTGCCTCCCTTACCTGTGCTGAAGGGTACGTGTTCCCTTTAGCTTTAAATAGGCAGTTTGGAAGCAGTTTAATTATATCAGTGGCCTTGTGGGCATTTATTTATTTGGTTTTTTGCCTGGTATATATGCTGATGTGCAATTTCTAGTGTCAGTGTAACCTTAAAAAAGAGTGATTGCAACGAAGGAAGGCCTGATGAGGTAGTGAGGTCTTGGAAGATGATTTCTCCAGTATATGATATTATTCATTGATTTTTATATTGTTGTCAGGTCATTAACTTCCTTCACAGTTTAAGGCTTTGGCCTTTGCTGGAGTCTGCTGGAGCTTTGGTCTGGTCTGTCTGGAAGTTCTCAGCTTCTCTGTTGGTTGTTCAGACGGATGATCCCATGCAGGCCTGGCACTGTCATGTGGTTGCTCTCTTCCAGATTGCCAATATCCTGGATAGCCATGCAGCCACCTTGAACCGCAAGTCAGAGCGTGAGGTCTTCTTCATGAACACTCAGAGCATTGTGCAGCTTGTACAGAGGTGAGCCATTTTCAGGGGTACTCCCTCACCTTGTTTTTTCCCCTGCATCTTGAAAGACCTGAGCCTGCTTGTCTTTGTTCAAATGGTTTTATTACACTTGGAGCCTGAATCACGAGGAGCAAGCCTGCATCCTTCCTTCAGGGAGGCCGTGCCTGTGTGGCTCCTGGCAGCCTGTGTGCAGTGCACATACAGATCCTTCCTCTTTTTGCCATAGGAAAGGGAGATTTAACTTTGTCCTGGCACTGATCACATCGTGGCCATCTCATCCATCCCCTAGTGTGTGTTACACCTTTCAGTGACTAGAGTTTTGAGGGTTTTTAGAAGAAAAAAGGACATTTTGATGCAAAACATGAACGATGCTACCCCACAACAGTGATGGCAGGGGTTATGAAATCATGTAACACTTGGGGTTTGCAGAACCAGATATGCTTCTTTCCATAAGCAAGCAGGCTCGTTCTGCCACTCGTGTGGAGTGGTGCTGACCTGGCAGATCTTCAGACTGTGCCACTTTCACTCAGGGCTTGGTTTGACTCGTTTGCTTCTGCAGGTACCGGAGTGGTATTCGGGGTCACATGAAAGCAGTGGTGATGGATCTGCTCCGTCAGTATCTGAAGGTGGAGACTCAGTTTCAGCATGGTGAGTCTCTTGAGCACATCCAGGATTTGATTTTGGAAAGAACCACGCTATTTAATTCTATCTTACCTTATTAAATTCTACACTAAGAACAGCAAGTGCAGTAAAAAATAAAATCACTGAGCTGTTTGCATCTGTTGTAAAACACCAGGAAAATGTTTGATGTTCCTGAAAACAAACCTCAGCCTGAAACTGAGGATTGAAGTAAGTGCATTGCACTGCTGTGTCTAGGCACAAGATGGCAATGAAGCACTAGCTGATTTTGAGGCTGATTCTTCCAGGTAGTTCAGATTTTGCATTACTTTGCTTTTGCCCTGCTCCAGTACTTGTAGCAGCCCAGTGGTACTGCACATTCATTTCCACTTCGATGTGCTGGTAGTAGAGGATGGTGCAAGTCTTCTTGCTCTTATTGTATTTTGGTTGTGATTTGAATGAAAGACTGAGCTCAGCATTCCTTTCTGTATATTCCTCACAAAGGAGGTGTTTGGTATTGGAACTGTTTTAATAATAGTAGGATGCTTAAATTAAACTTTACAGTTGAGGGTGTGGGAGGGAATGCTTCCTTCCCAGAATTAATTGTGTGGACAGTGCAAAATATATCTCAAAACATAAATATGTAAAAAAATAAAGACACATCTGGTCATGTGTCTTACATGACACAGAGGTGTGGAGACTGGAAAGAATGTGCATTTCTGATTGCAGGTCACTATGACAAGTGTGTCTTCACCCTTCGGGAAGAGAATAAAAGCGATATGAATGCTGTATTGAACTACATCTTCTCACATGCTCAAGTCACCAAGAAGAACCTGCTTGTTACAATGCTCATTGTAAGTTCTTTATTGATGCTCTAGAAATTTGCTGCTTCTTGTGGTTGTCCATGTCATGCTTTGAAAGGTCCTGAATTGACAGCTCTCATCCTTCAAGATACAAACCTTGTGCAAGTGCTTTGTGAGCACCTGTGGGGAGATAAGAATGCAGACTGAACTCTTACATTAGGAGGATGTTAGCTAGAGGCTAACTTTCAGACACTGGGCTGTGACTTTATACTCGGTTTAGTTTGCTTCTTCATCTTCAGAGATCTCATATAGGTGTTGTCTTTGTGTAGCTCATGGTACTCAAACTGGAGTTCCTTGGAAAGCAAAGCAATGTGCTACCAGCACAAAAAGCAGATGATTTTTTGGTGGTAATATTTCTCTAATAGCAATATTTTTATGGTCCTTCATCACTAATGAGGTTGACTTCCTGCTAGTGAATGGCATTAGCCTCCATATGGAGGCCCTGAAGGAGTTTTGTGTGCTCTTTCTTCACGAGCCATAGTTTGGTCTCATAGGCTTGGCAGTGTCTCTCTTAGCTTCTTCCTGGCTATAGTCTCAGAAAGTCTTATCTCAGGTCTGCAGTGGTGCTTGTGGACTGGCCTGTACTCTGGGCTGTGTGATGGAGTCTGGCTGGGACTCAACATCTCAGCTTAAAGCTGGCCACCGCAGATCAGGCCTCTGACCTTTGGGATGGTGTGCTGCTCTCCAGGGGGCTTGCACAGTGATGAGGAATCTCCTGGGGTCGGAATTCCTCTTGGACAGATGGAGATTCCACCCTGAAACACAAATGAATCCTCATGCCAGGACCTGCCATCACCTTCTCATGTTCTTCTGGCTTGTTACTCCATGAAAAATCTCAGTTCTCATTAATTTCAGTCCTACTCTTAATGGGTAAAACTCCCAGTAAATGACATTCCCAGGAAGAATAATTAAAAAGCAATTGTGTCCCATCTCTTTTTCCCTATTTCCTAAAAATGCTAAGAAATTCCTTGTCCCACATAATGCTTTGAAGCAAAATGAATGCTCATGTTCCTCAAGACAGGATGAATTTAGCTACAACATGATTTTCAACAGACCAGAGTTATGAATCCTGCTTTTTAAGAGGCTAATTAAAATACTATCTCTCTCCCTCTCTCTCCCCCCTCCACTTTTTTTTTCCCCCAAACATAATGTGGTCTATTACTGACAAAAATATCTCCAAAGTAGCCATCCACAAAATAACTCTCAAAAGCAGAAAAAGGGTCATAATTGTCCTAGGCTGAGGCTAGGTTTCTTACATTCTAATTTGTAAGATATAAGGACCCTGGCATTCTTTCTTTCTGGCTCTCCTTTTTTCCCCTTTCCCTTTCTGCTGTGTGGTGTGATTGTAAGTAACGCTTGCCTTAAGAATCTCATTATTGGAACACGGAGCCATATTTCCTCTGAGAATTCTGGAGTAGCTTTGAGCCGGGGCTGTTCATTTCTCAAGTAATCATGCTGGCGTGATGGAGAGAGAAAATGGCAGCTGTTCGCAGCTCAGGCCTTCAATTTTCTTCAGAGTCCAGTCACTCAAGTGTGTAATTACACGGGGGTGCCGGGGAGGCGTTAGGCCTTGTCACAGAGCTGCTTTGAGGCTTTGCTCACCGCCTTTGCCAATCAGTGCAGGCAAACGCCAGCGCAGCGCCAGCTACCTGCTTTATTTTGTTGTGGTCATCCTGATTATTTCTTCCTAAAATGGGACTGAAACTTTCTGTCTGGTTTCTCACCCCAGTGCAAGCTGTGTCCTGGAGGGAGAGCTTTGCTGTGGCTTGGAGTTGGCTGGCACAACGTCCGTCTGAGGGGGCGAGGGGCGTGCTGGGAGACTGGGAACGCAGAGAAATGTTCAGGAGTTTTTCTTTTTCCTTCCTGCTTGATCGTTCTTTCCACCACTGTCAGTTATTTCTTCTCAAGTAAAGGCCAACATCCCAGTTTGCTAGGACTTAAAACGTACTGGAGGGACCATCCTGCGTGTGGTGGAAGAACAGGCGGGTCGCTAGCAGGAGGTACAAGCACCGTTTGCCTGGCCTCTGCCAGCGCGGTGCCCGAAGCCTTGCACACGGGTGTCTGCCCTCACACAAATGCTGTGTCACAGGGACTTCTCAGATCAGGCAGGTAGCGGGGACTCAGGAGGGACAACGTGCCTTTTGTCACAGCATCATCTGTGGCAGCGCTAGGGATTGCCGTCAGCCGAGTGCCAGGTCACGCCGTTAACCAAAACATGGTCATTCTTCTTTCTTCTGACTCACATCACTCTTCCCATTGAGGGACCCCGTGGCACGATTGGTGTGATCATGGGGAGGGCTGTGGCACTCCATGGGCTGCCAGGCTATTTGTGTGGGATGGTTTAAGTTTGTCCTCCAAGGGCAAACGTCGTGTCAAAATACCTTGTTGCTTGTGTTGCTGTTATTGATGTATCTCTAGGAATCCATTATTAACAAAGGGCTCTGAGGATGGGTTTAGTAATAGTGTTATGCTGCCATCATTCACCTTTTTTAGCTAGCAGGCGTTTAAGGCAAGATGGGAACTACTTCATCTTTCATATATTTGTTGAAATATAGTGTGATTTGGACTTGTATGTTCATTTTATGGACTTAACTGAGTGTTGTGTGCCCATCCCAGCCTTAGCTGGACAGAATCGCTCGTGGCCTGGCAGATGTCCTGTGTGCTCTCGCGTTTTTGTTGCCTTGAGCAGTGACATGACAACACCCAGGAATTTCTGTCTCAAACACGATGAAGGCAGTTGTTGAATTATTCACTGTGAATTCACACAGTGACCTGGAGTGGATAAATTTACAGAACTTTCTTTGGGAACAATCATTGTAATGTTTGCTGGCCTAAGACTGGTTGGGAGGGGGTAAGTATCTAGTATGAATTATTAGCTTAGATTTGTTTTTAATGAGTAATTTGATTGTGATCTCTCTCCCTGAGAGGTGAACCTCATCATTCCTAGAGATGGGGCCAGAGAGAAGGGGGTCAAGAGCAATGTGGGGGAAAAGCTATTTAGCTCTGGAATTGCATGTAGTGTGTGCTGTTACTTGTTAGTCAGTCTATGGGACTTATATTATTTTGTTTTTACCTTATTTTCCCTGGCAGGTTTATCAATCTAACCTGCTGGGCAGAGGTTTCACTTTTTCCTTTTCTGTTTCCTGGATCTTCAAAGGGCCTTTTCTGCACTATATGTGCTTAAAATCTCTCAAAACTTTTAAGGCACCAGCTCTCTTTCCTCTTGCAAATCCCTGTTTTAACTCCCATTTTCCTCCTATGATTCATTTATCAAGAGAAAAGCTGTGAAGTTACAGATCAGAGGCTCCTAGAGGATTTCCAGCTTTGGGAGTGGGAGGGAAGAGGCTCACAGTGTGAGTAGGTGAAGACTGTGGGGTTATTCATGGGAACTGAAACTAATTTTGGCAGAAAGTGTGCATGAGAGCACACCTTCTCTGTTCAGAAAACAAAATAAAGTCTTTACTGTTTACATTTTTGGAATTATTGAATCCAAAAGAGTTTTAAAACAGCATTAACACTGAAAATTGTATTTTTCAGTTTTATTGTTTTATACAGGCAATTTAGACAGTAAATAAGGTAGTGAACATCCTCAGAGCCAGGATTCTCTGATGAGAAGAAATGTTATGAAGTCAGTCCTTTACTGTGGGAGGAAACACAAATCGTTCATGGTTTAATTACCTTTGCTTAGCCTTGTTCAAGGCATGACAGGATCTTTTTTTTCTGGTGTTGCTGAAGCTGTACAAAGCATGTGGCTGGTTTGTGGTTGTGGAGGTGTTGGGGGTTTTTTGTTTTTGGGGTGTTTTTTTTAAGTGGACCTCAGGAGGTTCCCCAGCAGTTAACTCTGGTCACCTTTCATGGTGAAAGCTTGCTGATCTTTGTGTGCCACACAAGGCATTATGCTACAATTAAATGCTCTTTGAATTTGTGTTGCTGCTAGGGGAAACTTCTGATACAAAGCTGGAATTGGGTGATGGGAAAATGTTTTACTTGAGTCTCTTTGACAAGTCAGTGTTTCTTGTGTGTTTGGATGCCCAAACACATGCTACAAAAATGGGGAATGGTGCCCATCCCTTCTTTTCTCTGTAGCTTCATTTATATATGTAAAATTGTTGAAAGCCTGATACTTGTACCCTTGTCAGCACAGAATTACAGAATAATTTGCATAGGAACCTGTAGAGGTGATGTGGTCCAGCACCTCACTGCATATATGTATGTACTTCAGCTTTAAACTCCTTTATGGGAGGATGGGAAATGGTTTTCCTCTGCTCTAAACATTTTCAGTTCTCTATTTTAGGACCAGCTGTGTGGCCGTGACCCCACCTTGACAGATGAGCTCATTAATATTCTGACAGAGCTGACCCAGCTCAGCAAGACAACCAACGCCAAAGTGGCCCTGCGAGCGCGGCAGGTAAGGGAGCCTGTTTGGCAACCCAAGCTGAGCCCTGCTAGAGACAGACTGTGCCCTTGCTGGTCAGATCAGTACTGCCTGCTCCCACTTGGAGCTTGTGCTTTGGGGAAGTCTGTATCTCTTGATGTTTATTTTGATTACTATGCAAATGTGAAGAGTAAATGACTAACCAATGATAAACCACTGAGACAGTCGAACACAGATTGCAGTGGATTCCTAACCACTGTAAAATGTGAAGTTAAGGTTATGTTCCTTTGTCCCTGCTCCTCCAAGGAGTTTTGTCTGGCTCAGATAGGAGTTAATTGAGAGTAGCCTATGGGTTGTGTGATAGAGGAAGTCGAAATACACAGTGACTGTGGTTCCTTCTGGCTTCATAATCTGTGAACCCGAGAAGCACAGGCTGCCTGGAACGTGGAGGCAGCTGTACACTGAACGGCCAGGACATGCTCTCTGGGTTCATCAGCTGCCTTGCAATTGTGAATCAGTCTGTGCAGAGAACGGGGAGGGAAATCTGCACGAGAACCAGATGTTCTTTGCAACTGCTGAGGAATTATTGCCAAGAATTATGTTGGTATTTTGCAGGGTTTCTTCTAACTTTTGAGCTGTGTTTTGTGAATTTCTTTTTAACCTGAAAATAATTTGAAAAACTCTTGATAACTGTCAATTGCAAGAGTCTAGTACAGATAATAGTGTGAATGGCAGATATCCACCTGGATATTATTTTGAGCTTCCTCTTTAGCAGTTATTCTGTAGGCAGGAAGGAGTGAGAGGGCATAATCGTTTCACAGTAATGCCAGCCCCGTAGTCTGATTACTCCTCTCACTCCACAGTCCCTATCTTCATTCTAAAAGTCTTCAGCAGGAAAGCTGACACTTTGGGGATCTCTCCTTTTATTTCAGAGCTTGACTGTTGAAAACGAATGGGGTGTTTGAAGCTGCTCAGTGACCTTATGTTTCCTTCAGGATTGTGTTTGTGTCCTTGAACCATTCAGTTATTGAACCTCTCAGCAGCATGCTGGGAATGGTGCTGCAGTCCTTGTCTATGTCTTTATGTTGCTCTTTCACTTCATTTTCCCCTGCAAGCTGCTTCCCTTTCCTATCTCCATATCCTTCATGTTGGGCATTTAATACCTGGCACCAGTGTCTGTTGCTTCCCCTGCTCGGAAGCTGTGAGAGGCGGTCTCCGTTGCTGGCCTCCCCACAGCTGCTGCCTGCCAGCTCTGCTTTCCAATTAACAGCCGGCCAGGCAGTCCCCAGGACCCGCAGCTCTGCAGTGCTAAATCACATGCACTGATGGAACTTGATTGAAGCTGCTCCTTTCCTCCCTGGGGAATTGCCAATAATGCAAACCGAGCAGATACACAAATGAGGCTGGGGAGGGGAGAGAGTCTGCAGCGTCACCCGGGTGCCACAGAATTCACAGGAGAAACCAGTCGCCTCTTTGGGGATGGAGCAGACTGTTGATGCCTTGGAGGTGACATCCTGCTGCCAGTGGCCCAGTGTAGCTCCTTTCACTGACACTCCTTGTGTTTGCTGTTCACCAGGTTCTCATTGCTTCCCATTTGCCATCCTACGAGCTGCGTCACAACCAGGTGGAGTCCATCTTCCTGTCCGCTATTGACATGTATGGACACCAGTTCTGCATTGAGAACCTGCAGGTACCTACCAGGCTTCTCTCCTTGTTTCCCTGTTTTCTTCTCACTGATGTCAGTGTTTCTGTATTAAATCTCACCTGTAGTCCCAAGATCCTTGGGGCTTTAAATTTTATTGTTCTGGTTTCTAGCTACCCCCTGATTTTTGTTTTCGTTCCTACACTGATCTCAAAATGACCTCATTGCAGTCTGCAGCTTCCTCAAGAGGTTCAGAAGGACTTCAGGAGAAGGTTCTTCACTGAGGGGGTGATCAGTCACTGGAACAGACTCCCCAGGGAAGTGGGGCACCATGGCACCAAGCCTGTTCAAGGAATGGCTGGACAGTGCTCTTAGTCATATGGTTTAGTTTTAGATAGTCCTGTGAGGAACAGGGAGTTGGACTTCAGTGATCCTTATGGGTCACTTCCAACTTGAGATATTCTGCAATTCTATGGTTTAATATTAAAAAGTCATAATCCTTGATGAACAACAGGAAAGGCATGCAAATCAGAACTAGTCAGGCTTGATTTGGGGTTTTTGCTTTTTTGCCTGACCCTGTTTCCTTGGGCAGTTCTCTTTTAAAACTCTGCCTAATGTGATCTCTTCTAGAAACTCATTTTGTCTGAGACATCCATCTTTGATGTGCTACCCAACTTTTTCTACCACAGTAACCAGGTGGTGAGAATGGCAGCTTTGGAGGTAAGTTTATTCCCATTGAAAAAAATAAATATTTTTACTTTTTCTGTGGTTTTTGTTTTGGTTTTTGTTTATTTCTTGTTTTGGAACACTGTTACCCTGCAAGATTTGAGAGCTGTAGATTGTGTGGAATCTGGCATACTTTGAGTCTTGGCATTAATATGCATAATTGACTGAAATTTCAGATTCAAGTTATCTTCTTTGCTTGAAGAAGACTTGGGTGGTAGAAGGGAATGAAAGTGAAGCTGCTGTCAGGGAATGGGGTCAGCCTACCCTGTGTGCCTTGTGCTGATGGTTGTATCCTGCCAGCCTGGCCTCCCTCAAAGAATAAATTCTGGTTGAATTAAGAGTTCTATCTAGATACTCATTTGGAAGTATCTGTGTGTTTTAAAATATTTTTGAAGTCTCTGGTGTATTATTTGTCGTCTTTCTCTCTTTCTGCTTCCTTAGCACAGTTAAGCTGATCAGGTTTCTCTCTAACCAGGTGTATGTTCGAAGGGCATATATTGCCTATGAGCTGAACAGTGTCCAGCATCGGCAGCTGAAGGATAACACCTGCGTGGTGGAGTTCCAGTTCATGCTACCTACCTCCCACCCGAACAGGTCAGATCACGGGTTCAGGTGCCTTTGGATCAGAGATTTATCAGGGGCTACACCCTATCTTGGTGAAGAAAACTTGCAGTAGAACTGGTGGAGAAAGGGAGAGTCCCAGTGCCTCAAAGAAGCATGGATTATTTAAGATAAACCACTACATTACCCAGTTCCTTCTCCTAAATGATTTACCACCTCAGGAGCTGTGGTTTCTGCAGTTTGGATTCATTTCAGTATGATACAGTTCTCATGTATTTCCTGATTTTTAAGTTGTTTATATGGTAACTTTCCTCTAGAACTTGAGTTCCAGCTGAATCCTGAGCCTTCCAAAGGATACAATTCCCAACAGAAGAATCAATGACTCGGGATTTTAATGCAGACCAGTCTAACAGTCTCTGTCCCCCTCCCGCAGCGCTCCCCTGCCAGCCCTTTGAAAGCTCTACTTTCAAACCTGGCTTTACTGCACTGGATAAGGTGAAATCTTTTCTAGCATGTGGGGTTTTTTTGACTGAGAAGACCAAGTTGCATGTGTGAATGTATTTTATCTAGAAATGCTAGAGTTGACACACTTTGGTTTTCAGTCAGTATTTTTCAGAATATCTTTCTCATGACCGCAGCCCAAAGCATCAGCTACACCCTGCCCCGTCTTGCAGGGGAGGGGTCGCATCTCCTAGTGTGTGTGTAAGATAATTTAAAAAACCCCCCAAAAATCCAAACAAACTTCTCAGAACTTGTTCAGCATCTGCCAGGTTAGTCAGTTCCCTTGATTTTTTCATTTGCAACAGGAGCTCAGGAGGGTATTTTAGATAGGAGTTTATTTTTGTCCCAGGCAGCGCAGAGCGTGCTGGAGCCGGGAGGCGCAGTGAGGCTCCTGGCCGCCGGGTGCCACTGTTGGTCTGTGCTGCTCTGGCAGTTTGGCACCAGTGCTATTTTTCTCCTTTGTTTCCAAACATCTTTTTTTCTTTTTTTTTTCCTTCTGATTTTATTTTTGGTGGGGCTGGGCAACTGGGTCCAGTCTCGCTTCGTTGAGAATCCATCAGTACATTTTATGAAATGGTTTTCAGAATCTGGTTTGCTAGAAATGAATGACTGTCCTCAACAAGCAGCACAAAACACTCATGATACAAATGGGACATGCATTTGGTCTCATCTGTTTCCTACATTTCTAGAATATTTGTAAATAATTGCATACTATTTTTAGTCCCCCTTTATAATACTCTCCCCTCCACACCCCATTCTTTCTCCATTTCTTTTCTTTGCTGGTCTCAGTTACCTCTGTTGCTTGGGGGTTGTTTGGCCTGCCTGTGCTGCCCACTGCTCTGTTACTGTGTGCAGGCTTAATTGGACAAGGTCAGCTGGAAGAGGAGAACTGTTACCTGCTTGGGAAACAGGTTCTTTGTCCTGAAATCTCTCCCCTTTATGCTGAATTCGCTGGGGCAATGTTCTGAAGCTCAGTTCTGCTTCTCAACCATCGGCACTGCTGATGGCTGACTGAAAATGCATCACAGTCCTTGTGCAGAGGCAAGCAGGCTTGGGAACAAATTCAGTGCTTGCATAGGCAAGTTCAGTTCCTTGGAGTTGCACCTCCCTCTGTTAGTGATGAATTTGGCTCCTCTTGCTTAATGCAGCTTCTTGCAGTGTGTACTTACTTGTGTGGTGGGTGCTGAAGCACAGCCAGTACCAGGATACCGAGGGTCCTAAATTAGCACTGGGTGTGTAGATTTAAGGTAGCTGTAGAGGCAGACCTTATGTGAAGCCCAAGACACAGCAATCTCAAAACTCTGACATTGTCTTGCTTAAGTCTTCTTTGTTGTTTCTGACCATGTTCTATGTCCATCATGTGTTTTTCTGCATCTTCTGTGGCATGAGCTTTTAGACTGAAAAACTAAAAATGCATTCCAAGGACAAACCCCAAAGCCAAAGTATCCCAGGCAACCTTGAGGCTCTGCAGGGTTGGGCCCTGGTGAACCAGGAGTAGATACTAAAGGGCCCTTAGGGGAGCATTCTCTTTTGGAGCTGGTGTTAGTTGTGTGATGCCACGCATATTTCAGCACTTTAACAGATCTTTTTAAGCCCTGGTCCCTTTTGTGACTGATTTCTGTGAATATTTAAGGGCCTGAATTTTACTGGAGTAAATATCCATGTAGGGAACACTGCAAACTGAGAATAGTTGCTAGATTTAAATTATTATTGGTATTCAACCCTGCTATGCCTTTGCTTAATTGTAACAGAAACAATCACAGTCACTACTTGTGATCTGCCTAATCACAGCTAGGTACTCAGACTTGGTGTTTTTGGCTGCTGAATGGTTGCCATCAGCTGCCCACAGGAAGGCTTTGCATGGAAGCAGAGAGGAAAGAAAAACTCTTAAATCTGCTAACAAAGTCATAGAAATGCAAGCTGCTCCTGGTGGGTTTTGTGGGCAGAAACTGTTTTGGGAATTATTTGTTTAAATTAATAGAAAACATCCTGTTGGAAGAATCCCCACTGATGCTGATTGCAAGGGTAAGACAGAGAGAAAAAACCTGCTTGTAATTGAAAGCATAGAGGGGTTTCTAGATCAAACCCAGCATCCCTTATTGCCCAGTGCAAGGCAGATGAGGAGAACAGCGTAACCATCTGGTGCCTTTTGCAGTACATGGAGTTTCCAAAGCCTCTCCAAGTAGAGGGTGTTGCAGCAATCCAGTCTGGAGGAGGTGATCCCAGGGTGTCTACGGGCTGCTGATCGCTGCGGGCTGCAGCAGGGTTCTGCAAACCAGCGCTGCTGTGCCGAGCCCCTTGCGTTCGGATAACCTGCCTCCTTGAGCCCTGGGGAGAAAAGATGTGGGAAAGAAATGAGCCCTGTTCTGAGCTGTTCTTTGCTTCCCTCTTGTTCAGACTGCCCTGCTGAGATGGGAAGCTGGTGGAATATTGACTGGTGTTTAGAGGGTTCAGCTTCCTTTGTGAGAATGGCAGGCTAGGTGACAGACACTGAAAGGCCTTTCTTAGGTGTTCAGCACATGAAACAGTGCTTGCCTAATCTTAGCTAAAATCTTCTGTTCAAAGAAACATTGTGTGTCTGCTATAGGGAGAGGGAATTATAGTGCTTTTTCAACAGGAGAAGGGGTTTTTTTCTAATAATCCCTCTCTCCTCTCCTGCTTTTGAACAGCCTTTCTTATGTCTGAAGCTGTAAGGTTTAAATTAAACTGGGACATTGTCTGCTGTAGCCAGCTTTTGGAGCCTGCTGCGGACCCGTGCTGCTGCACTGCTCCTCCTGAAGCATCCCCTTCTCTCCTGCTCACTGCATTCCTCTAGCCAGGTTGTTCAGCTGCTCTCTTAGTCTGTTCTTCCCCAGTAGCAGATGTGCTGAAGGATCAGAAGGGAAGAACTCAGAGGCAAATGTGTCCCCACAAAACAGATCCCTCTGTTTTACTTGGAGATAAATGTGTTCCCTCTGTCAGAGGCCAAGACAATCGCTGACAAGGGTCCCTTAGAGATGCTGGCTATATCTTTATCTTGGAGTTTGGCAATGATACCACAGGGCTCTGCCTTCTGAATATGCTGAGCTCCAAAGGAAGCTGAAGAATAACCCAGTGTGTTTTGCTCACTCTGGTGCCTTAGCCATGCCTTCCCAATCCATCCATGCCTTGAGCCCATGCCTTCCTTTTGTCCCACGTGCCACCCCTAACTGCCACACTTGGCCTGGGGATATCCTGGGGAATCTTGAGTCAGCATGTACCATGGGAGGTGGAAGTGAAGGAAGGTTTTAGCACTGCAGATTAAGATTTTGTTTTGATAATTGTCTTAGCTTTAAAGCAAGTTTTACTTTTCAAACTTGATAAACAGGATGTCTGATACCAGCTAACCCTAGCTGCATTGGGAGTTGGGAATGCACACAACTTGGCGAATGCCTTACTGTGACTTATCTAGACTGAATTCATTCTTGGGACTGCATCCTGCTGTCCATGATGCTTCCAAGGGTGGAATTCAAGTCTAGTCATTAATTGCTTTGTATTGCCAAGGCTATTAATATAAATGTCAGAACTATCTTGTGCTTGGTTTTGCCCCGTATCTCCTCTTTCTGTGCTTGTGGATGTTCTTGACACCCTACTTGGACTTTGATGTTGCTGATTTCAAGGCTCAAGAGTGGTGCATGATCTCTCCTTTGCTGTCTCTTGATGTTTTATCATCTATGGAGTATTTTTTGTTCTTTTTTTGTCAGCCTCTTCCTTAGCTTACAGGTAGAAACCATTTTGAAAGCTAAAAGACAAATTAAATATTGCTGTTTCCAAACAGTGCTTTTTACAGAAGAATAAGAAACCAAAACTCACTTACACTTACAGCAGTGTTTATAGGTTCCTTCCTACTATCATTTTACAATTAATTCTGACACAATGGAAGCGTTTTCTGTGGACTGAAATAGGTAAAGGGCTAAAACAGCCTCTTGCATCAGTCGCTGGATTGCTGGGATTGAGTCAGCGGTGCTGCTTTGGGCTCTAACCGTACGAGCCTGGAGACCCAGTGTGTAACTCGCAGTGTATCATTAGGTAGCCTGAGGTCCCCTCCTTGTTGGGGGAGACTGGCTGATACCAGGAGGGAGGAGGGGGAAATTATTCCAGGACACCTGTAAATCCCTGCAGTTTCGTGCTGAGGGTTTGATGTTAATTAGACAGCAGGCAGCAGTAATGTGTTGCAGTTCCCTTGGCTTGCCTGTTTCAGAAAGGGCAAAATCTTCCAACAGAGCAAAGAAGGGGCTGTTGAAGGGGCAGCAAACTGAATGGAACGACGATAATTTTATGCAAATTGGACTTCAGTAGCAGATTCAGCTTGGCTGAATCACAGAGGGAGCAGAAGAATAAGGAAAGAAAGAGGGAGAGGAAAAACCCAATCAAAATGTATGGTTTGAGGCATGTTCCACAGCCTTCTGTTTAGATTCTTCTACAGAAATGAAGAAACATAAGAGGAATGCCACTGGTCACAGGCAGTGGAATTGCTCTTTCTCCTGTGGTACTGCTGTTAATAACTGCAAGTGGGTTATTCAGCCGACCTCTGCTGATTCCGCTTTGCTGCCTGATTTCAAAAGCTTTGCCCTGCGCTGGCACTCCATCACAGCTCGGTGTAACCCGTGGCGCTTTGCATGCCTTGCCACCCTTCTCATAGGGGAGTGCTCTTGCTGAAAAAGAGAAAAAGGAAAGGGAGGGGCGAGGGGAAACAAATACAGATTCAACCAGGAGGTGCAGGAGGGACCTCAGGGGATTTTTGTCTGCCTGAGCAGAAGGACTCATTGTAGCAGGAGAGCTCGCATCGGTGTGGAGCAGAGCCCTAGTGAGATCAGCTGCCCTGGTCAAGAAGGGCCTTTTTAGAAGTTGAAAAGAGACAGGGAGAAGGGCTGGGGGTGGTGTGGGGAGAGGGTTTCTGATCCTGGGATCAGCTACATGGGCTTGACTGTGGAGAACATTGTTGGCACACACTCCATCAGCTGTGCCTTTAGTTAGCTCCCAGAACCCTGGTGCTGCTGGGTGCACTGGTGTTGCCCTAAGGCCGGGCAGGCTGGATTCCAGCTGGTGTTTTAGTTGTCACAGCTGCAGAGGTGTGGCTCGGTGAGGGGACTGGAATGCCTTTTCACAGGGCCTGATTGTGCTGCAAACATCAAACCTTTACCTCTTAGTGCATTCAGTGACAAGTGACAGTCCAGCTCCTGATGCAAAACAGCCCTCCACAGCTGTGAGCACCTGTGGATGTGAAGCCAGCCCCATAGTGTACAGCTTGAAGGCTCTTCCTCCCTTCTCTTCTGACATCTCCAGCCACTGGGTCTCTTCAGCACCCTGCTGAGTGGCTGGAGAGGAGTTCCTGGAGCAAGGCAACAGGGTGCCTTTTTTGAGAGGGAGAGGAACATTTTTTATGCTGTTTTTTTTCCTCTCTGTTGTCTGACAGCGTTCCAGTGACCGCTACACAAATGTACCAGGTGTAGGAACTGCCAGTCCTCTCTGGACTATTTTTTCCAGCTGAAGTAGATCACATGCAGCTTTCCCACCATTGGCCAAGCTAAAAAAAAAGTCTCAATGCCCTGAGGCCTTGTGGCACTTTCAGTCCTGACCACAGGCTGCAGCTCAGTGTGTCTCTCCACTGCCTCTGAATGAAATTAAATACTTTTGTTATTTATCACTGAATGGATACATCTTCAGGCCATCTTGTGCTTTCTCCTGTGTGGTTTAAGGAGGCCATGGGAACCTTCTGTGCCTCTACCAGTAATGCACCAGTCATACAACCTTGTAGTGAATACAACTCTGCTGTGACAAAACCAGTTTGGGAACAGGACCAGCTGCAGTCAGTGTGTTTAGTGGTGTGACTGTGGAAATACACTGGTCATGAGGAACTGCGACGTCATGCCCAGTAACTTGGCGTCTTGCCTGTGGTCAAGGGTGTTAAGAAAGTCTGTGGTTTGATCTCCTACAGGTTTCTGCAGGGAAGGGGAGGGTGAATGTCCAGTTACATGCTCCCTGAAGCTTTGCTCTCAGGCTTTTCATGTTTGCTAATCAATTTTGCACAAGCCTCCTGTGTGCATGTAGGTTTTTTCTGTTTAATCTTTACTATTTTGAATGTCAGATCACAGCAGTTTCTACGTCTTGCATGGAGCAATACCCCACCTTATGATTTCCTGAACGTAGCTAAGATGGTTTAGACTGTGCTGTTCTTATGCTGGCATGAAAATGTGCCCCCCACCTTCTTTCTGCCTTATGTGCATCGCTAAGCCCTAGTCTGCATGCAGAAATATGAAGAGTTGGACTGAAGGTATAAAAGGAACTGTAAAATTTTCCTAAAATTAGCCTGAAGTACTGCTTGTTCTTTTTGACATTCAAGGACTTGAATGCTGCAAATGCAGAGTACTGCATGGTGTCTGTGTGTGTTTGCTCTGTCACTGCGCTGCTGTGGGAGCTGCTGCTTCCCAGCCTAGAGGTTTGGCAACGACGATTTGGCTTCTTCTCCTGAACCTGTTGCAATCTTCCTCTGTGATCTGGTCACCTTTGCATCTGCGCTGGTTGCCCTTCTGTCAGGGAGTGCAAGCCCTCTGCTCTGCTCTGGCTTGTGAAGCTCCCTTGGTGGATGCACAGGGCTTGAGGTGGCTGGGATAAGCGGTGCTGTAGGAGCGCAGGGGACTCGCGGTGCAGTGGGGTTTCCCGGGGTGTGGTGTTTGCATGCGACGTGCGTGGTCTGTGCTCGCTCCCCTGGCAGCCGTGGCAAGCCAAGTCAGGTGGTGGGTGCCTTCTCAGGGTCAATGAAATTTAATTCTGCCTGATAACCTGATGGTTGACAAATTTGGGGTTGGTAAATTGTAAACTTGTTGCTGGTCTTTGTATCAGCTTGATGATGGTTCTTTATTATGGCTTTCACTAACCAATCTGTAACTAACTGTGGTTGTTTGATTACAGAGGGAACATCCCCACGCTAAACAGGTATGGTACTTGTCATCTTTTAAAACTTGAAAAGACAGACTAGAAAGAAGTAGCCTAATACTTAATGTTTTAACATGTTTTGTTTTAGTGCCCTTATCCTTACTTGGGAAGCTCTCAAACATAACTCTGCTTTTTCCTTCCCTTTTCCTCTCCCTTTGTCTAAAACATGTTTTCAGCTTTTCTTTTGCCCTTTAAAAAAGCTTTGCATGCAGCAATCTTTAAATTTGCCAGGTGACTCAGCTCATCTGCAGAATGGTACACAGCAACCTTCTGGCAGAATGCTGCTCTAGGGTCTCTTTTTTGGAAGTGGATTCTCAGCTGTTGACCCTCTGGTAGGCTGTCACAGTGAAACAGGCAGTTACTCCTTGCCAATAGCATACCTGTTGCTACTCTGGTTTCTTGCAACTAGCTTAGAATTTGTTGAGGCTGTCTCACCTCCCTCACACCATAGATGAATCTACATCTCAAACAGCTGACAGCATGTTTTGTTGTGTTTGGGTGCTAATTTTTTCCTCCCGTGTCTCAGTTGAAAAGTATTTCTTGTTCTAAATAATACATGAAAAATGTCTGCTGTCTCTTTGTTTAGTTACTGTTCTGTGATATTTTTTGTATTAGTTGTAAGAAATGTACACCAAGGCATGGCCTGAAAAATTTTTCTCTTTCAAAACATGAATACCTATTATTTATTACTGCTTACAAGCCTATTTAGGGAAAAATAGTAAAAACGAGCTTGAATGTCTCGTGGCTCTTAATCAGAGATAAATTATGGAAACACAGAGTGACTTTAAACATGGAGAGCTATTAATCAAACTGATGCTACTTTAAACTTGTTAACAATATACTTAGGACCATCTCACAATGGTTTTCTGAACGTGGAAAGGCAGAAGTGGTAGGAAAGCCGGTAAGTAGCAGTGTCAGCGCCCCCCAGGTTGGTCCAGGCTCGCTGTGCCTGGCAGCAGGGCCGTGGCCAGCACGGCTGGGCCCCTGGTTTGCCTGCTGTGCTACTGGCACCTGATCCAGCACGGCTGGTGAGCATCTTTTTGACTTCACAAGTTGTAAATCAAGCATGGGCTGTGCTGAATCACTGCCCTGGTTTTTTTCCCCCCTTGCCTTCTGCCTCCTGCTGTGGCACCAGTTGGGAAGGACAGAAATTTAACTTTGTGAATGTCTTCCTAACCCTGGGGGAGAGCGAAGCAAGTGGGAACGCACTGTTCCTGTGTTGCAGAGCACTGCTGTGTGCCTGCCTGGCTTTTCTGTCCCTTCAGAGCAAGTTTGAAGGTCTCACCGTGTTGCAGGGAGCTTTTGAAGTTGGTCTCTCAGTGAATTAAGATGAGAAATTCTAAATAATTATTGCAGAGAAGGCAAAACCCGATTCTAGCAGTTTGGGAAAGGATGTCTCATTAGTTGTGAGCTTTTTGTTCACTGTGAGAGAAACTTCCTCTGCTAGTTTTGACCATAACATTGTGGGTCTTTAAAACACCATAAAAATAATAATAATAGCCCAAACCCCCAAATAACACAAACTATTTCACAGTTGACGTGTGCTGCTGTAGCAGTTGAACTGCATGAGAACTCAGTGATAGTTTAATATGCTCAGGATCTTGCCCTCTACCAGGAAGGAACACTGACCTTTAGTGACCAGTGCTCCTGCTTTCAATACAAGTCTCTTACCCAGTGCCTTCCTCTGAGCTTGTGTAAGTCTGTCCCAGTGCTCCTCACTTAAATAAGGAATCAGTCCTGTACCAGTGGTGTGCGCACTGCGGAGTAGCTCAGTGCTTAAACAGGAGACATCAGGCATGAGTAGGACCATGGTAAGTGTCTGGAGCTCTGCCTTCCTTGCTCCT